>NBZP02000054.1:3493973-4093973 GCA_002236755.2 Dothistroma septosporum
GGGGGGCGTGTGGCTGGTCGCCTTACCGTTGCTCGATGAACGCATCATCTCTGTGCCTAGCTTGGAGCTGCGTTTAACATGTCGCTTTGGAGAGCGCTGTCGCAAGGGAGCACGTCCAAGCTCGTCGTCTTCAAGTTCGTCATCGCCGCTCTCCGCGGCCGATTCGTGCCGTACCTTTTCTAAGGACCTTCGCTTCGCTCGAATCGCTTCGTCCGAGGGCTGCTTTCTTGGTTCTGGGTGGCTAGATTCATTCGGGAGAGTCGCTGGAGCAGACAGTTGATGCTCGAGATGTGGCGCAGCTTCCTTTCTGCTTGCTTGGTCCAGACTGCGAGTGATCCCAAGACCGCCAGTGGAAGTCCCAAAGTTACGCTCGAGATCTGACGTATTTTGTTCCGAGTCGAAGGTAGCCTGCCGTTTGATGATGAATGGAACGCTGTAGTTGCTTTCCTCGCCAACGGACGTTGTCGAACCGATCGAGTTCTCGCGGTTGCTAGCAACGCTTGATGATCCGTGGAGACTTCCACCTGCAATTGAGGAAGTGGTCGTAGTTGGACTGTCATCAGTTGGCATTGACTCCTTGCGCAATCCCGATGGAGGCATGGCTTGAGGCACCGGCGGCTTCCAACCCTCGGGCGGTGTTCTCCACTGACAAAGCCTTCCCATAACCTCCTCTAACTTCTCCTTGGTGGGCGGTTTCTCGATAAGGGCATCAAAGTGGTGCGCGCCCTGGAGTTGATTGAGATAACCGGTCACGGCTACTATCGGCGTGTGAGAATTGGCATTCTTGGTGTCCCGAATCATTCTCGCGACATCAGCGCCGTTGACATGAGGTAGTTTGTATTCCATCATGATAATGTCGAACTTGACTTCGCTCATTGCGTACCTCATTGCCTCGGATCCATTCGTCACAGCAATGGTGCGGCATCGCAGTTTTTCTAGGAGGCGCTCCATCACGAGACGAGAGACAGGATGATCCTCACAGACGAGCACATCAAGAGTGCGGAAAGTAGGTCCATCTGCCAAGCTGATCTGAGAAAGGCGCCGTGAGCTCTGTCGACGACGTTGTACCCGTAGTAGAGCTTGGTGCCTAGTCTCTTCGTTGTCCGAAGAAGAGGGTGAAACGTCGAAAACTCCACTCCTTCGCTTGTGGTGGTGAGAAGCAAGCATCTCGGGAACATGATCTCCATCCTGATCTTGTGAGCCAACCGTCTGCGATCTTTGCCTAGGGGAGGAGACACTTGCTTGCCGACTTCTCGACGAGGCGCGATCGTGCTGGCTTGGCAAGTGGACAGAGCCTGACTTGCCTAGTTTGATAGGCGATGGCGCGCTTGTAGAAGCCTTGAAAGTTACGGGCAACCTGGGAGCATGTTCGATCGATGTGCCTGGCTGTAGTGAGCCACTAGTCTGCTGTGACAAGTTTGATGAGCCGCTTGATGTCTTACGCCGGTCTTGGTGCTGACCCGCACTGAAGGATACCAGCAATGGAGAAGACGGCTGGGAACCACGACTTGGAGAAGCATTCGCTTGGCTGAGCAGAGAAGGAGACTGTGGTCGGTTTGAGCCCTTGTTAGCGGATAACGTCCGCTTGAGGGGGCCCGGTACAACTGGACTGGACTCCAAGGAGGGCACTGGCGTTGGCGATGCCAGTGTCGACGAAGATGCAGATGCACCACCTGCAGACTTTGCTTGCGCCTGCAGTGCATCTGCCCGAAGCTTTTGGATGACATCCTTGTTCGCCTTCTCAAGCACCGGGATATTCTTGAACTGGAAATTGCCAAAGTCATCGGCTGCTACGGGCTCACTGAGGCGTCGTGATCGATTGTCTCTCACGTGCGGCGGTATATGCAGGGGCATCAGATTCCGCTTAACAGAGTTGACTTGGTTCCTAACTCGAGAAAGGGCATCATGCGGCCTGTCTGGATAGTCGGCTCCTGGGGTCTGTACCGGCGACGAGGACTGATCTTCGAGATCTGCAGCAAAGCTCTGCATTGTGGCGCCTCGCGCATCAAAGTATTCCGTATCTTCAAGATTCTCGCTCGCAGGAACAAAGGAAGCTTCGTCCTCGCGAAGGGTCGCCCAGTTGATCTCGGCAAACCACGGATGCGCCTTGATCTCGTCACCGCCGTTTCCGTATTTGCCTTCTTTGTTAGACCCCAAACGCTCCTGAGGATCAAGGCACATGAGCTTGTTAATGAGATCTTTGGCTTCTTCAGAGACATCGTCTTCGTCTTCAGGAGGCCAGTGTACATTGCGCATTAGGATGTTTTGGAACACTTCCTCCGGTGTATCAGCATTGAACGGCGGTCGCCCATAGAGACACTCAAACAGAATGCAACCAAGCGACCACCAGTCACTCATTTCGTCTTGTCCGGCACCGTTGATCGTTTCCGGTGCCAGGTAGTCCGGCGTGCCCACGAAGCGCCGGTCGCTATCATCTGGATCGAAAAGTGCCATGACAGGAGGCGGCATGGCAGATGACTGCGGAGGGGTACCTGTCCTCGGTGCACTCGAGTTGCTAGCAACCGGCTGCAAGGTATAGGGGTCCGGCGACTCGGCGCCCTCCTCATCTGCTGTCTCCTCCTCGATCGGTGTTCTCCCATCAGCTATCGAAAACCTGCGGAACATCGCCGACAAAGCCTCACTGTCGCCGCTATCGCTACGATGGCCCGAGGCCCGCCTAGAGGGCTCTCCGGAACCTTCCCGATAGAGGCTGAAGTACGAAGGTTGATTCATATCGTGATTAAGGACCGCGGGTGTGAGTGCCGGAGTTTGTGCTGGGGAGTGATGTCCCTGGTAATCAAAGGAAGTCGATCGCGAGGAGGTCACCGATGGCGCCCGCCGGAAAGGGCCTGCTTTTAAGAGATCAGGTGGCGCATCGCCAGGTTTAGCATTGATGGCGCGCTTCTGCCGCCCGATGAGGCCCATCCGCGAAAGACCAAAATCGGTCAGCTTGAGGTGCCCTTTCGCATCGATCAGAAGATTGTCGGGCTTCAGATCACGATGGACAATCTGGCGGCTGTGCAAGTGCTGCACACACAGCACTACCTCAGCGATATACTTTTGAGTCCAATCCTCCGGCAGTGCCCCAAGCACTTTTATCAGCGAGGCGCAATCACCTCCGTTCAAGTACTCCATGACCAGGAACAGATTCTCCTTGGTGGAAAAGGTCCAGTACAGCTTGGCAACGAAGTCGCTCTCGCCCTGCCACATCATGATTGCGCGCTCGGCCTTGACGTTTGTGACCTGATTCTTTGCTATCATATCCGCTTTTTTGAGGACCTTGATCGCGTAGTAGTCGCCAGTGGACTTCTTTTTCGATAGATAGACGCTCCCGAACGCACCTTTACTGATGGGTTTGATGATCTCGAAGTCCTTAATGGATGTCTGAACGGCCCTCGGCTGAGGATTGCTTATAACAGCGCTCAATCGAGGCGATGCGGGTCTTCCGAGCGCCTCCGACAAGGCGGTCGAAGACTGTCGGCGGTGATGGTGGTGGTGATGTTGCGCTCGGATGACGGGGGAATGGAACTCACTTTGTGTCAAGATGGGCGACGTGATGGGCGACGGGTTGCTGTCAGTCCCGCTGGGAAGTCTGGGTTTCGCCATGCGGAGAGGTGAAGATGGGGGTGGCGGACCACGACCTGGCGAGTGATGGCGTCCAGACCCTGCCAGACTGGGGAGTACAAGACTCTGGCGTTTGCGATCGCGTGACCTTGTGCTAGCAACACGGCTCAAGCTAAGCTCAGCTCCTGGTGAATCTGCCCGACGATGACTCCCGCTGGCCACTGAAGAGCGCATACTGCTATCGCTTTCTGCACCGGTATCGCTTTCCAACGCAATGGAGCCGCGTTTGTGTAGCAGGAACGAATCGGAAGGCGCGCTATAGGACTTGGGTGTGGTGGCTCCGGCATGGGGACTGCTGGCTCGTGAGGACCCTGCAGAGGACTGTCGACGCGGGAGCATCGATTCAGACGTGTTCCTAAGAGCCATAGCCATAGCAGACGGGCTGCCAGCGGGCTTGAAAGTATTGAGATTGAACAGCTCATCACCATGAAACTGCTCAGGAGCTGTTGCTGTTTCTGACGCAGCAATGTATCCTTGCTCCGTTTCTGACGGTTCGTAGTCACCGTCGTCTTCACTGGAACTCGAGTCGCTGTCATCACCAGCAGCGATTCGGGCAGCCTTTTGCAGCGCTGCCTCGATGCATTCTTGTACCAGGATGTCGTATTCGATACGAATGCGCTCTGAATACTCTAGAATGCGACGATGACGAAACACTGCTTCGACTTTGGACTTTGCCAATTGTGAGGTGTCGCCACAGAGCAGGGCAAGGCCGTTTTCATTCTCGAGCGTTCCAGCACTTGGTGATTGCCATTGCATGACCTGTTGTATACGGCCTTCTGACTGCGGAGACTGTGTTCGGAGCTCGCCAGGAGCGTATCCTTTAGTGTCTTTGATAGATGGTGTGCTGATCTCCATTGCCGTGTCGCACAAATCCAGGATCAGCTCCACTATGCGCGCCAGAGGTCTTCTCACAGCAAAGCTCCTAGCTCTGTGGTGGCCAAAGCCGCTAGCCGAAGAGTCCCGAGAACGAGGCTGATGAGCCGCGGGTGTAGACCGACCGGAAGATGGCCCAGAAGATGGAGATGAAGTCGGGCCAATAGGATATCCCTTGTACTCGGCCTTTGGCACTGGAGAAGGCGATCCGGCGTCGACAGCATTCTGTTTTGGCACTCTGGACTGAGCTTCTAACGCGTCAAGAACCTTGACCAGGGCCGATCTCTGCTCGTTCAAAGACTCCTGCGCCATCTGCACTTCCATCTCTGCTCGATGTTCCTGGAAGCACAACTCTGTATGCTTCTCGAACCACCAGGGCGTGATCTGACGTTCGCATATGCGACAAAGTACTGGAAGAGGAGGCGGATGGTTACCCGGATCGTGGACGCCCACGTCTGCCAACAGCGTTAAGTAGTTTGCTAGCATTTCCGCGCCGATACCGAGGGAGTCCACCAGGACCTGCGGCAGATCGATGGTGATCTCGCGCAAGACCGCGGGCTTGATCATCCACATCGTGTGACTCTCTTCGCCGGTGGAGCGATCGTACACCATTATGCCCTGAGCTTCAAGCTCAACATCTTCTTCCTCCGCTGGCTGTACCTCAGCTGTCTTGCCAGACTCTGGCAAGCTGTCCACTCCAGCCTTGGGCTCTACCGGCGTCTTGTCGTCGGCAGATCGAGCATCTTCGTAGCGTATATCGCTTGCGATCTTGATCGAGAACCGCACCACACGGCTCTTCGAGTCGTCCTTTCGAATGGCATCAAGACAGTCGGCAAAGATGGAGTCGTCGTCGGCCAACAGCTCGGCGATTGGCTTTCCAATGACACTACTCGGCGCGCTGCCAGTGACATCCTCCCAGGATGGGCTGACCCATCTGACGCGCCCTTCGAGATCCAGCTCCAAAATGGCATTCAGCGACTGCTCAGCAGCCTTCTTCAGATCCTCGCGTTCCTCCCGGATATCCATGCTGATCGTCCGGAGCATGTGCCCTCGATCACTTCCTTCGACTGCCGCTTCATCCTTCAACGCAGCGATGGCTGGCGGCACCAGGCTGGCAGGCGAATCTCCTCTTTCGCTAGCCGCCATGTCGCGAATGCCTCGCTGTCAACTTGATCGAGTGTGCGCGGTCTGGGCACGCCGATCGGCACCCAATGATGCCGCTACTGCATTTGCGAACGCTTGCCCATCGCGACTATGCAGCAGATGGACGAGTTGTGGTCGGAGGAGGTGCCGAGGGAACCTTCGGGGCGAAGCTGGCGGTCGTTGCTGACGCTCGGGAAGAGAGCAGCGAACGATGCGGTTTGGGTGTGTCACCGACAACGACGTGCTGTGATCATGCGAGAGGATCTCGAGGTGGAGGGGGGAGCGGTGGAGGTGGTGACTGGGTGGAAGCAGCCTGGGTCGGTCAAGCAGCAGCAGTAGCAGCAGCGGCAGCACAGTAGCGCATGGATGAGGTCTGGTGTAATACGAGGTCGAGGTGCATGTATCGCTGGTGGGGAACTTCGGCCGACGCGGGCCTGACCTTTCAGTTTGTAGGCCACCACAACAAAGCCAATGTCCTTTCATCGCGATGCAAAACAACGTCGTGGGCCATTGCGCCGACTCTGCGGTCGCCATCGCTACTGTACACTACACAGATCGCACTCATATCAAGGCGAGCCTCGACAGCACCATCGTGCTCCATGACTCGCCGCTTCGACAATTCGACACGGCTCACATATTCGCGGAGGACCTTACAATACACCTGTGCTGGACCCTTTCCAGGTGAAAGAAGCTCGGGCTCAGTGTTTCACGCCACCCAGGCAATCCAGTACAGTGTCGTACAACGCTCCACGCGTTCTGAGCTACCTGGCAACGGATCTTCGCGGCTTCACGGCTGGCGAGGTGGGCAGGCGATATCGGTGTCAGCAGCGGTCTCGTGCTGTGTGTTGTACAGTAGTGGTGAGAAGCAGAATAGACGCTGAGTGTCGAGTTTGACGGCGAAGAGAGGACCTTTACTACAGCGATAGTGCCAGTATCATGCCAGACTGAGATCTACCAAGCGCTGTCATCACTCGACTCGATCGCATGCAACCTCTGTCACGAACGATCCCACGACGATTTGCTCCGACATTGCATGCATACGACGTGCAAAAAGTAACAGGAAGCACTTGCAAGGTTTATTGTGCAGGCCGTGGCGACACTTCATGCCATTTTTGGCTGGTAGCACAGGGGCTTGCGGCACCTCGAGCACCGCTCGATCTGTGGGTGATGTCGGAGCATCCTCACGCACTACAATCATCATATGCCAAACCTGCGGTGTGTCCTCACCTGCTGTGTCCTCGCTGAATGGAAAAGCGAGGCGGTACGTAACCTGAAGTTTGGCTATTCGTTACTGGCCGCTGCTTGATCGCGCCTCCCGTGGCATCCTGCGGCTCAGTGTTCAACACCACCAGGGGGACTGTCATTCCTCCAGCCTCCCGCCAAAGCCTCCTCGGCGCTGAGGTATGCATGTGGTGGAAAGGCATTGGAGCTTGAACTGCGTAATCCGCGATAGACAGGGGAGCCATCACGGCTACCCGGAGCCAGCGTCGCCGCAGAGTACTCCTGTGGCATGTGTAGTGGTGCTGCTCTAGCCACGCTCACTGGCGCGCCGGACTGATAGTTTGATGGTGTGTACGATCCCGTCGTCACTCTGGTAGCATCGGAGAGAAACGTTGCCGCAGAATAATCCTGTGGCAGACTCGGAGGGTGCAAGAAAGCCTTCGTGATGCTGTTCGGAGCGCTGTCATGATACTGAGAAGGCGTGTATGGTGTATGAGCTGTAACGGGGCTCGACAATCGTGTGTTGGAGCGGGTCCACGGAGGAGCAGTGTCATTCGAGGTGCTCGGCGAGAAAGATGAAGCCCCCACCAAGACAGGCTGGTCTGCATGGCCTGGAGGGGCTTGCGCCGCTGCATGACATCTTGCAAAGTCGCGAGTAGAGCAGCAGTTGTTGAATGAATTTGAATCCGAGTCGGGATCTGTGACGGTGTATCGCTTTCCATCGTCCGCACTGTATGCCAGCCCAGGTGTCCACGAACCCAAGTCA
The DNA here is from genome assembly GCA_002236755.2 of Dothistroma septosporum. Taxonomy (NCBI): domain Eukaryota; kingdom Fungi; phylum Ascomycota; class Dothideomycetes; order Mycosphaerellales; family Mycosphaerellaceae; genus Dothistroma; species Dothistroma septosporum. The sequence continues at coordinate 3,501,601 of NBZP02000054.1, forward strand.
TCCACGAGCCGATGGTCGGTCCTAGAGTCACCCAGCACGATAGGTGTTGCAGCCGTTTGATCTTTGTCGGCCGCAGCATTACCATTCGGCACGCCATCAGCCCCATCATGATGTATCGACGGTGCTGTGGCGTCTGCTAGTCCTCGGGGTTTGTCCTCTTGGTCCTCCCAATGCAAACGGTGCCAGGATCGGAAACACCAGAATGCTGCAGCGGCGAGAATAGCAGCACCAGCAGTACCGCAAACGAGTCCTACGATAAGACCGTTAGACGGACGGCCCCTCAGAACAGCTGCGTGCTTGCCGCCTGTTGACGAAGGCACAGGCACGGCGGAAACGATAGTGGGTGTTTCGCCAGAAGGCGGCAGCGTTTTCGAGTCATGTATGCCAGTCGAAGGCAGCGCCGTCGGTCCCGCAAAGATGCCATTCGTAACAGTCACTGTGCCCCCAACCGCATCGCAGTAGTGATTATATTGGCTGCTCAGAGGGTTCGTTTGTGTGCGGCAGTAAGGTACCGATGGGTCGTTACTGCAAAGAACTTAGATCGAGCGCATCGATGGGACGTGGTAGATAGAAATACCAGTACAAGCAGCCGCCAGTATTTCGATCACACGGCTCGGCAGTGATAATTGGTTCGTAGTCTATGCAAGTCGTTCGGGGAGCGCAGCTCGATCTGTAAAGTGATCAGTACTTGGCTCTAGAAATGAGACGGGCCGTGCATCATACACTGAGCAGCATCCTATCAAGCCTTGGTACTCGTAGCAGGTACCGGTCGGGCATTGGACTATCGCAGCGCGTCAGCGACTAGTGCTGTCATGTCCAGATCCATATCTTTACAAATGCCTTGATCGTCGCAAAAGTTCATTGTCGTTCGTCTCCAGAATTGCTGGCTTTGTCCACCTTGATCGAGCGGCACCGCTGGGTATGCACTCGGTCGAGGTGTTATCTGCGCGCCCATCGATGTTAGGTAGCAATGCCCGGTCGTCGTTAGTAGCAGCATGCACATCGCGAGGGCGGCCATGGTGTGATGGGCGTCGTTCGAGCTGTCAGATGTCCACAATGTGCAGACGAGGTGACAGGAGCTGTCTTGGTAGGCGTGTCTCAATAGCACATGTAGCTTTAGCGTGCCCCACGCGACCGTAGGCCCGTTGCGTGTGTGAGCTTTGGGTTGACGCTAGCGCGGGAGAGACGGTTTGCACGTGAAAGAGGCGACGTGAGAACTTCTCGCCATCTATTAGGTCCAATACATCGTGCACAGCATCTTCCAAGAAAGCATGGTCCTCTTTGTGCGGCGCTCTCGAACACGGCCCTACTCTCGCCGGTAGCTTGCTGCGACCTCACGCTTCGTTTGCTGCCGTGATGTACATGTAGCGTGTACTCTGGCTGAACCCTGTCTCGGCATGCTGCGTGAAACAACTGCCACTCTCGCCACAGGAGGCACCTGTCTTCAATCATACCGCCGATAGTCTCCAGGCGTGAGCAGACTCAGATCATACTCATCCGGACTATCGCCCTAATTCCTGCGGAAACCAACTCTTATTGAGATCTTTCATATCACTGGCATAGCTGCCAAAGTCTTCCACGACCGACAGACAAAATGTTTGCCACTCCTTCATGAAGATCGTCTTAGCTCTGGCCTGTTGCTGCGGGCTGATGCAACTATGCTCGATACTCCACAATGCAAGCTGTTTCCAACCGTGAATGTCCATCCGCGGATCACCTACCATCACTTGATAGAATTCGTAGGATAGCGGTGTTCTACTATGCCCGGCATATCTATGGTTTGATTAGTCTTTGTTTCGCCTCCGTAAAATAAAGCAGGACTCACCTAAACATATTGGGATTATCGGCGTTGAGCGTACACTGCAGGCCGGCCGCCAAAAGCTCGGGGAAGATGTGCTGTCTTGCGTTGCCGCAGAGACCTAGAAGCTCATTGGAGATCGGACAAAGTTCCAAGCAAATCTTTCGCTCGCGGTACCTTTGAGTAAGCACGGGATGTTTCAACAGCGCATAGCCATGCCCAATGCGCTTGCTGTTGAACAAAAGTGAGTCGTAGAGGTTGCTGTTTTCAGGATTGTGTGATCCGCCAGTGTCCAAGAGAGATTCTCCAGCATGGAACATGAACGGGATCGGTTCCCCAAACTCTGTCTTACTGTCGACCACGAATTTGAGCAGAAGGTCCGCGTAGTACCCGATATTGTGAGGTCTGTCTTCTGCTCCAACAAGATCGAAGCCGCAGATCAAGTCTGGGTATGCCTTCTTGAGGGCTATACAGTCTCGTAGTTCGCCCTCCATCATCAGCTTCCCTATGCTTCTCGGTGTAGCATAGATGACTTTCAAGCCGAATGGAAAGGCATCAATTTTATCATCTCGCTTGAGCTCCTCTTGCTTGTTCTTCATCTCCTCACAAATGATGTTCATTTGTGCCTTGTGGTCAAGCTTGCCTTCGCCGTCGTCCTTCGGGATGAATTTGTCCAGAAGCATCGGCCGCAGTTCGAAATACATGACTTTATCCTCAATCATGGTGTCGATGACTCGGCGAATGTACAACCGGAACATACTTTCGTAATGAACAAGGCCCTTGGAAGCCCGAGTCCCTTGATTGAAACATGCCCAAATACCGTTGGTTGTCTGGCGGTCGTTGTAGACGCGGTCTTGGGTGAAGATAATTTTCTCTCGTGCCCAACGTTCCGCGTTGTCGAGATCTTCATTCTGCTTCCTGTCGATCTCGAATGGAATCTGGTCTAACGGCACTGTACCTGGGAAGCGCTGGCGAAAATTGGCCCACCTCATCCACGTCACAGCATTCGGATCTTTCGGATTCGGAACATACTTTGGGTCGAAGATATCGGCCTGCTTGGTGTTCTTTGACTTGACTTCGAACACTATCTCGGTATTGGGCGCGATGAAGTCCTCGGCCTGAACTAAGGGCTTTGTGCTGCGTATATAGAAGGTGTCCGTCAGCTTTCGGGCTTCCGGCATAAGATCTTCGGGTGGCAACACCGCGTTGAGGTGGAGATGTAGATGAGCGCCCTTGGGCATGCGACAAGCAATCTTAAAGACTTTGCTCTCCTCTATGCGTTCCTTGTTCACCAGAAATCGTCCACCCATGTCGCGCTTATCTGGCCCAGGAACTTCCTCCCCTGGTAGATTTCCATACAATCGTGGATCGACGCGCTCGTTCTCTCGTATCTTCCAGATGATCTGACCAGCTTGCTGCTCTGCTGCTGTTGCCGATGACCTTGCCGACTGGTTCCATGCGAGCGCGCGCTCAGCGGCTATCAGATCATCTCGTTCTCTGCAATACGCCTCAAAAGCAGCATCAAAAGCAGCTGTGGGGTCTGCAGTACTGTCCATGTTGTCGAGCTGCGTCAACCTCTCAGAAACGCCAGCAGCGGTAGTCTCCGCCACGGTGACTTGTTGACCTGCCTTCCGTCGACCAAACTGCAACCGGTCTCGATTAGCGATATTCCCATTGCCGTGAGATGTGGTCCTCATGGCGCCATTGACGCTTTCAGGGACGCTGACTTCGGCAGGTCCAGAAAGACGTACCTTGTCTTTGAGCTTGTCCACAACATGCATCGAGAGAACAGTGGCTTGGTTATTGTAAAGTCGCGGCCGGAGAAAGTTAGTAGTATATATTGATCCCACGCCTGCTACGGCACGACTGTGAGCAGACGCGCCGCCCGACCCGCAAATGTTGGAGGGCAACAAAGGCAATGCTACTGCAGAATCAGTCAGATACCTGATGAGCAGTGCCGAGTCATTTAAAAGGCAGTCGGTCTCATGCGAGCGTGTCGGCAGATTAATTTGTGGAGGATGCAGCAGGTGGCACAGGTCAGGTCGGCCGTCGGCGGCTCCAATACTTTTATTCTGTTATGTGGTGCATGTCGATGCCGGATGCGCAATGGTCGATGAGCATGGGTAGCGTGATAAATGATAGCACCTGGCGCGAATAAATATGAAAACGCCCAGCAGCAGAGCGAGGCAGCCAGGCAGAGAGGCAGGCAAGCTTGATTGTGGCACAGCGGCAACATGCGTGTGCTGCGCCTCAATCATCAGTGAACGTTGGGCTTATCAGCTGTGTCTTGCAGAGGGCGAGGTGTGAAGAGGGGGGGGGGGGGCGCAATGACGATCCCTGTCACGATTGCTGTTGCCGCTGCGGTGACACGGCCCGGGTGGGCTGGACTACGTGGTGACTGCCGAGGTGGAGCCGGCCCACGCTCGGATTCGCCCCGTCGCCCCAAATATCAGCGACGACAGGAGACAGTGGAGAGTCAGCCCCTTCGGCCTTCCCAACGCTCGTTGACAGCAGCCAAGGGCGGACGATCCCTCTGCCGTCATTGTCCAATATACCGTGTGACATCTCCCCTTAGCGCGCGCCGACACGACTGATATCAGCCCTCCTGACGCGTACATGTTGGAGGCCGATAGGCACTGACGGCATGACTTCACCGACGGCAAGGCTGCACCAAGTACCACCAACGGCATGGCTACGGCACGATCTCGACAACGCCATCTGCAAGTATCGCGGGGTTGAAATGCACTCCCAAGCGCCAGCCTGATACCAGCCAAGTATTCGTTCTTCCACTCAGGCTCCGAAGTACACCGGACCTCCTTGCACATAACAGCCCCCTGTCTCGAACCTTGACATCAACAGTTCATCGGTTGTTAGTGGGAAAGAGATAGAACGCCACTCCGTCCGCTGCGTTGAAGTGAAGAAGACAGCCGCTCGAAGGGAACAGAGATGGACAGACGTCTTCTTTCGTGGCCACCAGCCTACACGTACTCCCCTTGGGGATTCTGGCCACGAAACAAAGGACTCGCGCGAGACTAAGCCGGGGAGAGCGGCTCTCACAGAGCAGGAGGTGCCGCCTTTTGTCAAAGCCAAGGCGCTCGGTCCACTGACATGGGTGACCCTCATCGGCTTCTCAGAGGCGGCCGTTCTGTTCATCGCTTCGATTGTCTTCGGAGGCGGCATGTCTATTCTCGCTACCATCCTGCTGTCTGGTCTTTCGACCGTAATCGGTGCCATCGATAAACGGAATCTGGAAGTCACGCAACGTCCCAAAGGAGATGCACCGCGAGGTGACACAGTTATAAGGTATCCCAATGGCAGCTTTCTCGTCGTTCGTTGTGCGGAAGACATTGCCCATGAGCTCTACTTCGCCCCAGTAAGGATCGCTTAAACTCTGGGAAACGACTGGTACCATAGAGCATTAGCACTACTAGGCACCTTAATGCTCATGGGCGGGATCGTCTGACTTGCCAATGCTAAACTCCCACTTCAACTAGCCTGGCTCGAAGCCTACGTAATCATCGACATCGCGCATTGGTTCGCAGCAGCACTTCCACAAGACATGCACTGGGATCTATCCTGCTACGAGGTGCAAGAGCACGGCATCGAAGGCGGACCACACAACACAACGTTCACGGAAGCTCTATGGAAAGCCATTGCTCTCACAAAATCCGCTCAATGGATCTTCGGCAAGTAGCCTACAAGCAATGGCGCACATACTTGGAAGCAGTGGGTGCGGGATGCTGTTCAGAAAGCCAAAGAAACGGGATGTCATATGGCAGGGTTCAGCGATTACCGATTCTTGTGGGAAGTGCCCAATCGCTTTGAAGTGAAGGTTTGGAATTCCAGACACCGGACTGGAACTCAGGTCAAGCATGGAAGGACTTACATCAAAGTGGCACCGTCGTCACGGAACAAGCAGTGTAGTAGAAGCATTGGTGGCTGTAAAATAAGTCGAGGTGTACACAGAAACGTCGACCTGGTCAATTACGGCACAGGCTCGCCAGCGCAGATCGAGAATTCTGGGCTGCAGGCAACAGAACTTGCATTCAAGCGCACAATGCCTCGTCTATGTCTAGCCTCTAGGGTCTGGTTCTATCGGTGTCTCTTCCCATCCTCTATACCAACACATGCAATGCTCGCTGCGTCCATGGCATCGTCGTCAATATAGGTCAACACAGGTACGGGAGGCTGCAGATCTTCGTCTTCGTCTATCATCTCAGTGTCCATTTGCGCCATCGTTCTGCGAGGCGAGCTCTTCGGCGAGCTCAGCGCTCTCGTTGCTCCGAATCCTGGCAAGCTGATCCTGGACATATCTGTTGATCGGGTCTTCTGGATCCTGTTCGACAGGCCTGCCTGTCTTGGGATCGTCGTCCTTATAGATGGACCACGCTCGGTTTGGCTGGCTTGTGGTACTGTGCTCGTCATCATCCTCGTCTCCAGCATCGCCGTTCGTGCTTTGGCCCCAGTCACTACGCTGTCCAATGCTACGGGTCCGGGTCATGGAGCGTGCTAGACCAGTGGGACGACGCTGTCCGAGGGATGCGCGACGTTGCCGGATAAAGGTGTCGTCGAAATAATGCTCCGCGGCAGCACCCGGTGTTCGTGGCGTCTGAGGTAGACGGCAGTTCACACCAGTATCCTGGATGATCTTGGCCATCAGACCAGTCCATCCGCACTGGTGGCTGGCGCCAAGCCCGCGACCAGTATCCCCGTCAAAGTATTCGTAGAAGAAAAGGTAATCCTTCCAGTGAGGATCAAAGTCAGTCATGTCTCTGCCATCGTTGAACGCGCGGCGGCCACTGTGGTCGCTGGCCATGAGATGCTGCAGCCGATGTTGGATCTCTTCCGCTACGTGGCCGAGATGCATATAGTCGCCAGAGCCAGTCGGACATTCGACCTTGAAGGTATTGCCGTAGAACATGTAGAATCGCAAAAGTGATTCGACCAGCAGAAAGTTGACAGCGAGCCATATGGGGCCTCTCCAGTTGCTGTTGCCACCGAAAAGGCCGCTGTCGGAGTCACCAGGAACATAGCTGACCGAGTACTGCTGACCGTTCACGTCCATGGAGACTGGATGATCTTTGTGGTACTTGGACAATGATCGGATACCATGATCACTCAAAAACTCCTTTTCATCGAGCATGTATTTGAGGATGCTGCGGAGACGATCTTCATTGACGAGAGCGAGTAGCAGCCGTTCGTCTTTGCCGCGTCGGGTCATACTGGCAATGTTACGTTCCCGCAGGTCGTGCCTGTTGTTTAGGAACCAGTCCAGGCGCCTCTTGAAAGCCGGAAACCTGTTAATGACGTTCGGTTCAAGAGTGAGAGTGGCGTACATCGGAATCAGGCCGACCAAAGACCTGACACGCATTTGATGGGACCAAGGACCGCCCCAAGAGATTGCATCGTAGTAGAAGCCGTCGTCATCATTCCAGAGAGACTTGGACTCACTTCCGACCCGATATTGCATCGCATCGGATATCGTGATGAAGTGCTCGAAGAACTTGGTGGCAATATCTTCGTAGATGCGGCGGTGCTTGGCCAACTCAAGAGCGATGTTGAGCATACACAGGCAATAGAACGCCATCCAACCTGTGGCATCGGCTTGCTCTAGAGTGCCGCCGGTCGGTAGTGGATCGGATCGATTGAATAAGCCAATGTTGTCCAGACCAAGGAAGCCACCCTCGAAGATGTTCTTGCCGTCGAAGTCCTTGCGATTGCACCACCAAGTGAAGTTCATCAGCAATTTGTGAAAGACACGCTCCAGGAAGTCAATATCTTCTCGGCCGTACATCTTTCGCTCAATCTTGAAAGTCCGGAATACTGACCATGCGTGCACAGGAGGGTTGACATCGCCGAAGTTCCATTCGTAGGCAGGCAGCTGGCCGTTGGGGTGCATATACCACTCTCTTGTGAAGAGGTCAAGCTGCTTCTTGGCGAAATCCGGGTCTATGAGGGAGAGGGGAATGCAGTGGAATGCCGAGTCCCAAGCAGCGAAGAATGGGTACTCCCAGGAGTCAGGCATGGAAAGAATGTCGTCTAGGTGCATGTGCTTCCATTGGGCGTTTCGCACGTGCTTGCGTTCGGGAGGGGGAGGTGGCATTGCCGGGTCTCCGTTTGCCCACTGGTCCCAGATGAAATGATAGTATTGTTTGCACCACATCATGCCTGACAGTGCTTGGCGCTGAATGTTGCGAAGATCATCGGCCATGGGGAGTGGATTGATCTTGTAGTAGAATTCATCGGCCTCGGCAAGACGCTGTTCAATGACTTCGTCGAAGGCTTCCTCATCCAGGTAGTCGTCGGATGGCTTGGTTGAAATTCTGAAGCGGACCACAGCGCACTGTCCAGGCGGCACTCCCTCGCCCTGGTCAAATGCGTACCATGCGGCACTTTTGGTGCCAGTCTTCTGCGGGTTCACGGCCTGCTTGTCGCCTTTGACAACACGATTGTGGAAGGCGTCCTTGACATACGGGGTCTTGTTGGAAGTCGAGCCCCACAGTGCTTTGAAATTAGTGTCGTTGTCTGTAAAGAGGAACTCGGGCTCAATGTCGGCTTCCCGACCGCAGCTGTTCGGTGAAGGCGAGCATTGAAAGTAGCGCTTGCCAATGCTTCTGTGATCGATCGAAGCTGTAAGATTGTCCGTCTGCTTGATGACAGGCTTGTACGAGTCGTAACCCCAGGCCCAAGTGTTTCGGAACCAGACATGCGGCAAGATGTGCAGCTTCGCCGGCTTATCTCCACGGTTGTATGCTGTGACACGGAACAACATCTCATCTGGGTTGTCGTGCTCCTTGGCAGTTTCAATGAACACATCCCAGTATCGGTTGTCCTTGAAAGCGTCCGTGTCGATGAGGTTGTACTCCCGCTGTTGTTTGTTCCGCTTTGCATTCTCCTTGATGATCTCTTGGTAGGGAAACTCGCGCTGCGGCAGCTTGTAGAGGTACTTCATGTAGGAGTGAGTGGGAGTATTGTCGAGGTGGAAATGGCACTCCTTGATCGATTCGCCGTGCACGCCCTGAGGATTGGAAAGGCCAAAGAGACGTTCCTTGAGATGTGGGCTGTTTCATATGTTAGACTGGCTGAGTGCCGACACGCCTGGTCTCACTCACTCAACACCGTTCCAGAATGCAAAGGCAATGTGCATGCGGCCGTGTGTATCGGTGACACCAGCGATGCCGTCCTCTCCCCACCGGTAAGCTCTGGCACGAGCCATGTCGTAGGTGAAAGAGCTCCAGGCATCGCCATCGGCACTGGCAAAGAGGTTATCGACAGAATCTACGCAGCAAGCAGGCCAATGTGTCAACTCACGAGTAGTCCTCTCGCACGGTGGCCCATTGTCGCTCAGCGGTATAGCAACCCCACTTCTTCCAGTACTTGACGCGATCGCGGTCTTCTTTCAGTCTCCGCTCCTCGGCGCTGAAGATCTCTTGGTTGTCGACGATGACCATGGTGGCGGTCTGTGAATGGCGGAGCTGGCTGGGCGTACGGTGGGCGCCGTTCTCGAGAGGTGCTCACTGAGCAATTGGCAAGGTCCGTCCAGTGAGAGATGGTGGACAAGGGTGGAGGCTGCGCCAAGTAGAGCAGCAAATGAAGCAACAAAGACGGTAGGAAGCTGTGACAAGAAAGTGGTGGTGATGATGATGATGATGCTGTCGCTGGTGTATGCTGGTGTGAGAAGCGCTGCAGGGCGTATGGATGGGGATGTGGACAGAGGAATGGTACGTGTAGCGAGCGAAGGGTTATTCGGTTTATCTCGACCCACAGGGAGCAACTCACAACACTGCCTGGCAGCAGGCGCAACGAATGCAGGCAGGCTCTTCCTTCTTGCCTTCATGAAAACTTATGTCAGGAACCGACAAGCTCGACATGAAGGATCGTCCCGCTGCAGTGGGTGGCAGCTTGCATTCTCGCCTATCTCAACCATTTTCGAATGCGCAAACGTTCGTTGCTCGCGTGTCGGCACAGTCACCGCCATGTCTCTGATGCTGGAGCTGCAGCATCGTTTCTCACCGGTCAGCGTCCACCGACTCAGAGACGGCGCTGCCCAGGCGCCGGAGAGATGGATTTTCCTGGCTGTTGCATTTGGCCTGCAACCTCCAGCTGGAGCCCCGGAAGGGACTACGACGGGAAGTAGAACTAAAGAGTCGAGATGCCCCACCTGCTCCCCGAGTCGCAGGCTACAGCCGAGAGCTACGCCGGCCTCAGGTCCGCCTTCTGCGGGATGCCACAGTAATTCCTAAAAACCCTGTCGATATTGGCAGTCGTGATGCGATCAAGGTGCCTTCGTCAGTGCTGGCAGTCTCGAAGTCGTGGTTCCACTTCTGGAGCAATCGCATCTCGTCGTCGTAGCAAGGAAAGAACCGTCGAGCTCTTGCCCGCAGCCCCTGATCCTTCTTGCAAGATGCTGGCTTGACAGCAAGAACGACTCTGCTTGGCGAAACGTTGGCAGACGGCAGGAAGGTTGGGTACTCCATTCACCTCACGACGTTTGCACACTAGCGCCAGAGGAATGAAATGCCGGTTCACGCCTTGGAAATCTCTAGCGGCTGTTGAAGTGCTGTTCGTGCTAACGGAACGGCTTGGCCTCTTCGGTAGCGATCACATTCGCTCGAAAGTCGACATCTACATATCTATCCGCCAGCAAGGTCAACCTTCGCAGGACCACTTGAGATCCCACGCAGGGGCAGCTCAGCACACGCACCCTGCTGCTCCTCCCAATGGATCAGCTCTGCCTGTTCTATACAAGTCATATTCGCACGAAGCTTGTTGATCGTTTCTTCATATTCCTCCTCCTCATCGCTGTCAAATACGATGCCGCCTCCTGCTTGTAAGTAGGCTACACCGCCTTTTGCCATCATTGTTCTCAACGCAATGCAGCAGTCCATTGCTCCCTCAACTTCGGCCCCGTCTACAATGTTGACACGAGCATAGCCAAAGTACCCCACCGCACCTGCATAGACGCCTCGCTTCTCGCCCTCCAGCTCCGCAATCAGCTCCATGGCCTTCACCTTGGGTGCACCAGACACAGTACCAGCGGGGAAGATTGAACGGAATGCATCGAAACGTGTCTTCCCCTGTCGTAGCACGCCAGATACCTCCGAGACCAGATGCTGGACATGACTAAATTTCTGCACCACCATGAGCTTATCCACCCTCGTTGATAACGGATCGCAGATTCTGTTCACATCGTTCCGTGCCAGATCCACCAGCATGACATGTTCTGCTCGGTCTTTGATGCTGGCATGAAGTGTGTCCGCGAGTTGCTTGTCTTGCTCAGGATCAGCTCCGCGTTTGATGGTGCCCGCAATGGGGTGGGTAATAATCCTTCCGGCCTCTTCCTTGACTAGTACCTCCGGACTAGCACCGATGATCTGGAAGTCGTCACAATCCAGATAGAACAGGTACGGAGATGGATTCACAGTACGCAAGTGGCGGTAAATATTGAAGGGATGCAAGCTGGTCGGCCGAGCGATCCGCTGCGAAGGCACGGCCTGAATGATATCGCCTTTGACGATGTGCTGCTTCAGCCTTGTGACGTGACCCTCGTAACCTTTGCGTCCGATGTTACTAGTGTACTCCTGTTTAAGCTGTATGGGACCTTGTGGGGGTAGTGGAAGGTCGTGGCTCTTCAACTTCAGAACGAGACTTGCTATCGTCTGCCGGCTCTTGCCATACGCAACCTGGAGCGCGCTCCCTGAGGTATCTTGCTCGGGTACGTGAAGATAAGAGATGACAACGACTTTCTGGAAGAAGTGGTCGACGGCAACGATTGTGTCGTAAAGCATGAACAAGCTCTCGGGCACCTCGAGAACGTCCTTCATGGGACGCTTAGTCTTGGGCTCAAAGTACTTGACACAGTCGTAACCAACGTATCCAATGGCTCCGGCAGTCAACGGTGGAAGTCGGAGGGATGGGACTTGTGCGATTCGGTAGCAAGAGAGCTCATTGTCCAGCTGCGGGAGTGGATCGGCCTCGAGGCCATGCTTTGGGCCGGAGAGAAGTGTCTTGCGAGGGTCGGCACCAACGAAGCTATATCGCCCAATGGTCTCAGATGTGGCGGCGGACTCGAACAGGAAGGACTGTTTGGAACTGCACGACGAGTATGTCAGCTTATTTTTGCCCAATCTTCACATTGGAGATCATACTTTGCAGCGACTTTCAGATAGATGCTGGATGGCGTCAGGAACTCGGAAGGGATAGAAGTGCATAAGGGTATGAGGTTCGGCGCATTGTGCCAGGCCTGGGTGTTATTGACGATCTCTTGAACTTCCTCGAAGGATGGCTGCACTGCTATCTAATGCTGTTAGTTTTGCGCCATGATTTTGTGTGATGGAAAGCAGACACACTGAAGGGGCCATCTTGGTCAGCCTGGTTATGGCACAGGTTTAGCGGACGATGGGCGACATGCTCTGTGCAATGGCTGAGGATAGTGGGTTTCCTGACTCCGATGAAGCACGAGCAGCCCGTCTGTGGGATGTCCGGCGCGACACGGCCCGATGCGCTTCACGCGAGAAAATTGAGTTGACATCTGCACGATGACAACGTTTCATGTTCCCACCCGACCGCACCGTCCACCATCGGGAGGGGCTGGACAAGGCTGACAGGTTCACGGTTCGCGACATTGGAAACAGATTTGGTTCTTCAGCATGTCACCGTCGAGCTCATCAAGGCCACCACTGCCAACAGCTTCTTCCTCTCCCACCATTCATCCTCCCTTTCACTTCCCGGGACCGAGCTCGAAGTACTTGAGTGGCCAGCACGGGCGCTACAAATCGTTCACGACTGGCACTGCACCGGTGCTGACTACCGAAGCTCGAGCGCACCGCAGAGCGCAGATCAACAGAGGAGGTCTGCCGAATGTGACCGTGCAGAGCGTCTCGTCGCCTCCGCTGAGTGAATACTCTCGGTCACCGCTGTCGCGATTTTCGAAGCCAGCTTCCACGATGCCTCACACTCCAGCCAAGAAGAACTTGCGCCGGAGCTCTTCGCTTCAACATTCGCCTTTCAGTGATTACTTCACCGACGAAGCGCGTTCCATGGACTCCGGCTCGGTGCTCTCGAATGCGCATTCCACGGAAACAAAACAGCTGCTGGTCAGAATGAACAAAGTCCAGTCCACACTCATGCGCAACCACTCGGACTCGAATCGCGAGGCTATCGACATTGTCGGCAGAAAGCTGGGCGAGATTGAATCAGAGTTGAATGCGCTACACTTGCACAAGCGCTCTCATGCAGAACTGGACGATTCTGGTGTCTTCATGGACGATGAAGAGAGCGACATAAAGAGCGTGGCACCGCACAGTCGCCAGATCTCTATGCATTCATCATACGCGCATAGCTTCGATGGTGCCATGGATCTGCCCGCACAGCCGGTAACGCTTGAGCAGTACAAGGTCGAGCGCGACTGGTTCGTGCTGCGCATGCAGGATCTGGTTGATGGTTTGACCACGGCGCAATCTGAGCTAAGCAAACGTTATGTCGAGGTCAGGGAGTTGAACGAGCGCCATAATGTCGAGATGGAAGACCGCGAGATGCAGTTGGAGCAGCTACGGTCAGAGAATGAAGGTCTTCGTTCGGACCTCGGCTTTGAGTACAGTGAGTTACTCTTTCTCAAGTTGCAGATGAAGTCGATGGAGGTGGACGTCGATGCTCTCAGCGAGGATTCCGATTTCGAGTCGTTGCAGCCTTGGACTCAGCAAACAAGGCGCGAGAGGAAGAATCGTATTTTGTCAGAGATGGATCGCTGGCGATCAGACTGGCAAGATGTTAACTCGCGCTTCAAGCGGAGACGGAGCAAGTATGGGATAACTCCCAACCGTCGTGACAGTATCTCCACGTGCTCCGAAGTCTCGGGCAGTGGCGAGGCAGACTGGCAACTTGAGACTTTCAAGGAAGGCAAGGGACGAGTGACTAGCCTCACTATCCGAAGAACTTCAGATGGAAGTACCCGTCTCGACACGGAAGACCTCGCAGACACCACATGCGACTCAACAAATACTAACACGGCTCAAACAGAGCAATCATTTCCTAAAGATTTCCCAACAGACCTTGAAGGTCAAAATCAAAACCAAGGTATCAGCGAGCCACGAATCGCCGAGGAGAAAAACTATGTCTATACGGAGCACGGAACTCAGACTGAATATTACATAGAAGAAGATGGATCGCAGGACGAGGAGCAAGAGGAGGACGATTTTTTCGAGGAACCAGAAGGTCAATACGAAGAGTACTTCGGTGGCGACGAGAATGTCAATGTTCAGACGAGAGTCGAGGACGAGGATGAAAGTGAAGATGATGACGATTGTGCCATTACCACCTCATCCGAAGACACCTATAACGTTGATGGAGAAGACGACGTGGAGATCGATGTCCCCGTCACATCCGTGCTCCCAAAGACCGCTTGGCAAGAACTTTGGGCTTCCTTGCACAATCTGTCCGGCCTTGGAGATGAAGAGGACGAAGATTGATCTATCCACTGCAATTTTGTTTTGAGCTCTTTGGCCATTGCGAGCAGCGTGCGCAGCTAAGCCCTGCGGGAGCAAAATCCAGGATACTCGTCAGAGAGGGACCAGTATGTCCTGGATGTTGTTGGGTATGCCATCCAGGATGGAGAGCTCTTGGATGCTATCTCTTGTGCACATTGTTTATGGTCATGGAGTTGAGATGTTGCTTTCACACTGCCCATACTAATTCTTTCCTTGTTGGATATACATAATCACTGATACCACACGCAAAGTGCGTGACTCCATAGCTTTCGAGTTTTCAATTCACCTCTACTACTGGTACCAGGCTATGGTGCAGACATGTTCAGGGCATGTGCTGACTCTGTAACCTATCTTCCGCTTGTTGTGTGCAACCCGGCGGATGACAGCCTCAGTATCATACTCAAGTGGTCGTGCTCGTCCTGAATGTGTTGTGGATGCGTGTGAAGTGGGTGGATCTTGTCCTGCCGAAATGGTTGTCCAGCTCAATCCGAGTCGGAGCCAGCGCCGCAGTACTCCTTCTCGTCGTCGTTCACGTTACCCTTCGCCATCTGCTCTTCGCGCTTCTGTTGAGCGACGTCATCGTACTGAATCTTGCGCTGAATGGTCTTTGGCTTCGCCCAACTGCCTGACGGTCTGGTAGAGGTGGTAGTGCCCGCCACGGAGGAAGCTGTGCGGGAACTCGGAGTGCCATAACGAGCGGCCACGGCTGCAGCTGATGCGCGGGATGAGGCAGCTCGTGAAGTGACATTGTCGGTCGTGGATGCGGTGGTCGGGGCACCAGTGGTCGAGGCTGTCACGGTCGACGACGGTGCTTTACTTCCATCGAGAGAGACGCCGCCTCCCACAGTAGAGGAACGTGCAGGCGGCATCGTGCCAGCGCCGCTAACCGACATCGATGTGATGCCGTCAACGAGGCTCAGCCGATCCTGTGGTGGTGATTAGGAACTGCTAAGTTACACGTCCTCGCGGCGGCGCCATAACTTACGTCGTCGGAGTCTTCGCTGTCATCAGTGCCGCCGCCAGAGGAGTCGTCATCGGACATGGCACCCGGCTCGTAGTTGAGTTTGTCTTGCTGGCATGCCATGCACAGCTGTCATGCATGTCAGTAATCTCCATAGCTGCTCGGCCCCTCTCTGCGACTTACCGCGTGGTCAGGGGTTCTGCGCTGGGTCTTGAAGAACTTGTCGAGGCCTTTGTCCATGTCACACATGTAGCAGTGAAGCTCGACCACCTGCTTGGGCGTGCATGCCATGCATGCGATGTAGGCTGTCTTGGCCGCGTTGAAGCCGGGGCCGATCCGCTTCATGTGCGCGACGAGATCTGCCTGAGGTCCATTGCTGAAAGCACCCTTAGATTTTACGATATCGCAGCGGGTGCACTTGATGCTGTTCCTCATCAGTAAAGCTCGGCAATGCTACGATGATCTGCACCTGCCTGGACGGGACCGCGACGCCATTCTGCCGTGGGAAGCTGCGCGAAGTCAGTGATCTGGCGAGGTAAACACCTCACGGCACCTCACTGATTGTAGTTGTTGTAGCCGCTGTGAGTGGCAGCTGGAGCCATGTTGGCAGTCTTGCTGGTAGGTGATTGAGAGTGGGTGAGTTGTGTTGGTGGTCGAGCTTTCGAAAGTGTTGGTGTGGTAGTGGAAGTGTTGATTGGAGTGTTACTTGAGAAGTTCCCAATCCGGGTGGAAATGGCTGTCAATAGATTGCCGCAAGCTTTGCTACATGTACTCGTGACTAAGTGACAAGGATGTTGCAAACGGTGCCGCAGCTGCTGAAGCATAAGAGGAAGGCGCAACGCATGTGAGCGAGCATTCAGAATATGACCAGGCCAACGTCAGTACACCAAGAAGCACAAGTGAGCCATAATTCCGGTATGCGCAGCCTTTCGTCTGAGCACAAGGTAGATGAGAATCTTGAGGTGAGATGATTGCTACACTGGTCGATAGACCACACTCCTGATACGACAAAGTGCTGTAAAGAAGCGGACCGTCTTGTCCGCCGATGCCCGTCCCTTCACGCCATCGCAAAGCAGCAAAGGATCTAAGGTCGGTATACGCAGTAGTGTTACAGTCAAAGTCGCGGGTATGTGCCTCAGGGAATTGCCATCTCTAGTGGCTTCCGTCTCGTCCCTTACTTGGTCTCGTCCTTGAGGTAGGTGATTATGTCATTCCGGTCCTTGCCCTTCTTCAAACCACCGAATGCCATCTTGGTGCCGGGAATGTACTTCTTCGGGTTCTCAAGGTACTCGAACTATTGCACGTCAGCAATTGTCCGTCACCATATCCTTTTCCTTGATCTTACCAGGGTGTTCTCCTCCCATGTAATGCCCTTCTGCTTGTTTGCGTCGGAGTATGAGAAGCCCTCAACCTGGCCAGTCTGACGTCCAAAGAGACCGTGGAGGTTTGGTCCAATCTTGTTACCCTCTCCTTCCTTCAAATTGTGGCACTGCGCGCATCGGGTCTTGAAGAGGTTGGCACCCTTCTTGGAATCACCTAGGATGCCAGTCAGTCTCCTATGGTTTGGTGATGGAGGTCCTACACGAGCCGGCCATCTTCTACGGCACTGGGCAGAAGCCTGCGACCCATCGGCCGGCAACCGGTGAACTGTCTACAGCTTCTACTGGCCTTGCGCCTCAATCCGCGCATTGCTGGACGATGGCGTCTCGGGTAAAAGGGAACATACCTGCTGAGAAGCCGTCCTTACCCATTATGTCTGGTGTGAGGAATAGCAGATTGATGATGGAGGATCGATTCTAGAGGAACGAAATGGAACTGTGGAGCGCCGAGATGGTGGTAGAGATGCGTTGAAGCGAAGAAGGGAGAGATGATGCTAACAAGATTCTTTTGCTCTGAGCACGCCAACCAATCACAGAAGACTCAATGACCGGCACAGGCTTCGGGAAGACTCGGAGACGCTGTCAACCTTGGAAAGGTGCATGAAAACGCCACTCTCGATCTTCCTGTGGCCGTGCCTCGCGCGACCGGTCACTAAACGAGCCAGCTGCTTTTGGCTGCGCTCTCTTCACGACCAGCACATGATCACAAGCTGTTCGCCATCTGTGGCGCGGCCGACCTCGTGGCTCCGCTGAACTCAATCTCGCGACAACGTCATCACTAAGAGCACGCTGCTAGCCTCGCTGATTCGCCGCGCTGGCCGCCGTTCTCACGTTACTGCAAAGTCGTCCACGAGCTTCGTTGCCACCATTATCTGGCATGGCAGAGAGCGGCAAGACATGGGCCATAGTGGGCGCATCGCGAGGAATCGGTCTCGAGTTCGTCATTCAGCTTTTGGCTCGTGGCAACAAAGTCATCGCCACTGTCAGAGGTCATAGTCTCAAGCAGGCTGCGTCGCAATGGCAGGGTGTAAAGCAGTGCTCGGTCTTTGAGTGCGACATGCTCAGCGAGCCAAGCATCGATGTGAAGTCAAGTCGCCTTGTCCGAATCCATTGTAGCGTACTGATTCCCAAGATCAGGCATTTGCTGAGCAACTGAATCAAGCATCCGTCAGCCACATAGACTATCTGGTCTTGAATGCGGGAGTTCTGAAGTATCCAACTCGAGCAACCGAATTATCCTACGATGACTTTGCGCTGCACCTTCATACCAACTGCATTGGGCCCATCATATGTGCACAGCGAATCGTGAAAGCTCGAATCAAAGTCGGGACGATCGTCTTCATCTCCAGCGACTCAGGATCAGCCCAAGCATTCAGGCCGGAGGAGGATGGCTTTGCTGCTTATGCATCCTCGAAAGCCGCGCTGAATCAAATGCTTCGCCACTTCGTAGCAGAACTCCAACGCGCTGAGAGCGAGACTGCTGTGATCGCACTTCATCCAGGCGAGGTCAAGACCGACATGGCCAACATTGATCTCGGATGGGAAATCACAGACGAGATGACTCCAGCCCAAAGTGTTGAGGCATGCATTCCTGTAATCGAGAGCAAGAGCATTGACGACAGCGGCACTTTTTGGACGTGGCGGAACAGGGTAAGAAGGTATGGAGACGTTTTTATGTATCCATAACTGACTACATTGATAGCCATATCCTTGGTGAATGATCATGCTTGCGAGAATAATACACTATCAATGCTGCCACTCTATCCTCGATGACTGTCACTTCCCAACTAGCCCTCGCAACACACCAGCTTCGGCTTCGGCCTTCGCAAGCTTCAACTTCAGCTCATCTCGCTCCTTGGCCATGTCTTCCAAGGCCTCCTCGAGCTCGGACACCCTGTCCAGCTTCCGTTGACGATATCGACGGGCGGCCTCAGTGTTGCGTCGTCTCTTGCGGATCTTGCTTGAGCCCCCCTCAGGAGAATCGCCGCCGCCAGATGACGGCGTGGAAGTGCCAACACGACATGGTATAACACCAGAAACAGATCCAGGCGTCACGGTAGAGCCTGACGTTGAACCAGATGGAGCTGAAGGATAGGCCTTTATTCCGAACGATGTGCTCAAGCCACTTCCACTAGCAGTATAAGACGTGTCGAAATTTTGAATCAGCTCAGAAGATGAAGCTGGCTGTAAGGCCGTGGACGTTTTGCTGGTTCCGAACGAGCTATCCACACCGTCGGCTTGGTACGGCGAGGCATTGATGACGTCCTGCAGGGCTCGCATCGCAGCTTCATCATAGTCGGTGTTACAACCAGAAGCGTCCGTTACATCTGTCCAGTCGTATGCCGATAGGTGTTCTTGAAGACTCGTTTGCCATTCAGCAGAGACGTCTTGCCACTCTTGCCAGTCGGTCGCAATGCATGTCTGGTACTCGCTGCTTGCTTGCTGCTGATGCGGCGGAACTTGCTGATGGCATTGCTGGATTGGGTATTATCGGCCTCGAACGCCGAGACCCAACGTGTGGCAGAGGAATGGGGAGGAGATGAGTCTTGGTTGGTGCAGAGTGAGACCTAATGGCTCACCGTGGTTGCATATATACCGTGCTCACGTTCAGCCGCGGCTGCACACTCACAATGAGTCACTCTCTAGGATTGTGGTTTGGTTGCTGCGGTGTGCTCCTTTAGGAAGGTCAATGTGACATTGGACCGCGGGGGCCTCGCGCCAGTTGGAGCCTATCCGCGACATCACTGTGCTTCGCTCTTGAACGTTACCTTCTTTTCTTAACAGATCCATGGACCCCGGCATGGAAACAGAGTAATCTGAAAGAGGCATGGCATATCTTTGACTCGATGCCTTGGAACGGACTTAACCCGGAAGCTATAGGTCAACTCAATAAGCATAACCATCTAGAACGCACATAATCAAAGCCAGCTTGGAGAACATTGACTGGAGCGTTGGTCTCCTCCAGCGATCGAGGCACATAGAGCAAGGCGCAGCCTAGTGGTACCACGCTCACCCCGGACAGACGATGACGCTCTCCATAGCCTTTCGTGATCACGTCTTTGGCGTCAGCGAACGACAAAGTGACATGCGGAGCCAGGTCAGAAGCATGGATGCTACGCAAACAAGCCGGTGTCAGTCCTACCAGAATGTTACGTAGGAACGTCTTGATAGCATACGCTGGCACGCGATGTGGCAGTCGTGTCTCCAAGACAATGCCTTCTCTCCTACACTTACTGACAGATCTACCGCTGATTCGGAGACTCTGGCTGGGGCGGGGAGATCAAAATTGATAAATAGGGCCTTTCCTCTTGTCTCCAGGACCGACATCTTCCGCTCCGTAGCTATATCGTTGGTAAGTTGCAGCTCGTCGAGTGCTGCGAAGTACCTCTGTCCACTGGCAGCGTTGCTGCTCTTGTTGCTTCGCCGAAGAAATCTGCGATGCCTTCTGGCGTCTACAACTACATCTGCATTATTCTGACGCTGAGTTATCGCGAATGTTGAAGCTGGCGTTTGTGGCCCAATACGAGGTAATAGCGGCGCTTCCAGAAAGGTCTCTTGCGCCGCGCGGCGTTGACTCCGAAGCATGAGACTATTGTGAAGAGTTGATGTTGAGCCATTCGTTGAGCACCACAGTCTTGGTGTGGGAGTAGGCCATGATCAAAGTCACGTACACATTGGGCAGATAGCCTTTCGTAGAGCTGGGCGTCATTGTCTCCCACTTCCAATAGCCATCGACGAACGATGCGATCAATACGCGGAAGTCAACACAGAAGTCACTAGGCACGCCATGTTCCAGAACGATAGTCTATGCCATGTAGTGTTGAGGGTCTTCAGGAGTATAGTATCAGCAACCGCTTACGCATTTGTGTAGAGTGAATGTGGCTGGTAAAACGGCCCGGGCTGAGGGTGACGAGCCGGAATGCTTGCTCAGCATACTGCATGGCATGCATTACTTTGTCCCTGTTCGTTAGCATCAGGCGCTCTCGATTCCCTTGAAAACCTCGTTTTGTTGACACCGTCAGCAACACCCAATCCAACCGTATCTCTCAAGCATGTCAACGTGCGTTGGCGAAGAGGCTGAGATGGTTGAGGTCGCCGTGTTGCTGCATATCGATGGAAATGTAAGATTCCAATCTCAACAACCAGTGTGATCTACGGTGCAGTTATCACCGATCCCCACGCGGCTGCCGGTATGTTGTGCTGCCCTGGGACTGCATCATGAGAGGAGTCGCTGCTGTGAAGCACAAAGATCAAAGTGCAAGACTATTGTTTGAATAAAGCGTCCCATCGCGGCGGAATTGAATGCCCACAGACTCCTCGTGAGCGGGTTGATAGCTTACCTCTTCTTACCAATACCTGGTTCTCTGTGTATCTCGAGATGCGCTGCCATAGCCGCACCATCTTTAGTGCTTGTAGCCATTCGACGTTTCGCCAAAGACCGATCGTCGAATGTCGAGACGCATCGATAGATCCGATGCCGGAATGGTCGAAAACGTGCGAGCTACACGCACACCCGTACAAGAGCTTGCGAATCAATCGGCTGTGTCCCGACTGCCTGCAGCGGCGAGAAGTGCTCCTCCAGCAGATTGATGAGAGCCACGCGTTCAAATTCGATGAGTGGCAGTGGGAAGTGAGCTATGGTCTACCCAGACGCGGCGGAAAGAACTGCTGGAGTAAGAAGGCGGAGGAGCGAGCAGAGACGGAGCAGGAGAGGCGAGATACACCAGACGTAGGAGCCAGAAGAGGTTCAGTTGGCGAATGAGCAAGAGGAACACGAAGGGTCCTGGTGTTGGTAGTCCAGTACAGCCAAGGACGCCAAAAGTTCCAGAACGGGAGCAGGGTGGCGTGGGTGGGCGTGTTGGTCGAAGTGTTGCAGAAGGTCAAGAACGTGTTGTCAAGGGGAAGGTTGTGTTCCAGGGCAAGGTTGTTTCGAGCGAAAATCTGCGCACGACTTTGGGCACATACACCGTCGGGACACAAATTCTGGCACGGCTGGACCTCAATGCCTGCGCTTGATGTTCGAGATCACCACCGTTGCGATCGCGACGACACTTGCAACACATGCAGTAGCGAACCCCAACACCGCATCCGGCTTGTAGTACAAGAAGCCACACATCGTCGGACACCGCCTCGACCACAATGCCTACTCCCGAATCAGAGTCCTTCAAAGCCGCCAAACCGACCGTCCCGCCGACCTTCGATGGCGTAGACTACGACGATAACAAAGCGCTCAAGGCCGCGCAGGATGCGATCATCAGGGAGCAGTGGGTACAGAGTATGATGGCGCGCTTAATAAGGGAGGAGATGGGCAAGTGCTACTACAAGGAGGGTGTGAACCACTTGGAGAAGTGCGGACACTTACGAGGTGAGAAGGAAATGCACCATGCTCGGTTGGAGACATGCGCTGACACTTCTCGCAGAGCGGTATTTGCAGCAGTTGAAGCACTCCAAGGTCAAGGGCTACCTCTTCGAGCAACAAAACTACATCCCCAAGGACTCTTAGACGGAGGCTGGACGAAGGAGGGCTCACTTTACGATCGGAACACTACCACAGTCGCGCCATGTCGCACTCTGTTGTAAAGGTGTCCAGACAGGAAGCGATCAATGTGTACAGAGCGGAGGTAATGACAGATGAAGGTCATCGGGCATTAGCGGTTTGGAATTGATGCGAGTCTATGCCAGTGTTTGCACGCTACGATTCTAGGCATCATTCTGATATGCTGCTCACTGCCTATGCGTGCTTCACTTTGATCGATGAACCTCCGCTTGGACAGCAGATAGATCACGTCCGACCGTAGATGTTTGTTCGTAGCTATCATGCAATACTGACGGTATTTTCGATGTCCTGTGCCAATGCAAAGGAAGGCCTCGACGCATGGCCGACCAGTGGTAACGCCAACGGTATCTCTCTCCGTCTGTAAGGAATTCATTGCTATCTGTCGTATTGCAACTGCCCATCTGGCAATCGACCGAGCCCCTGCTGCGCCGCCAAACTCAGGCGTCGAGATATTTGCGTGCTGTATTGGTGCTCATCGGGGTTGGACCCTTGGCATTTTGGCACGAACCTGACTTTGCACCTGTTGAGGCCTCCTTTGAACAATGTTGCGTTTCCTCTTGAGTGGGACCATCGTACTCGATCTCCATACTATGGCCGAGCGTGTAAACGAGCATTCCCGGAAGTATTTTTGACAGCCGCTTACCGTGGTCATGGTGCGCATACGCTGTCTGATACCATTACCCATGGCTGGACCCACCGGCGTGGACATGGAATGCCGAAATCGTGGTACATCTCGAAGAAATTGGCCGAGTACAACAGAGGTAGCCCCTCGCTTCCTAAGAGTCGACGTGTACGAGTGACATCAGGCTGTGAGACCATAGCCATCTGATTTGCTGGGTGCGGCTTCCTACCAATTTGGATGGGGCCGCTCTTGATGACAGCGAATTCGCATATACTGGACGTAGCCACAGCTCAGGAGGTTGATCGAACGGGCGGAAAGAAAAGCGCAGTTGGAGATCATGTGTCGAGCAGAAACGATCTTCGAAGCTACCGTCCAGAAGACAGAAGTTGTCGTCCATGTCTAGTGTGCTTCGTGAGAAACACAATTCCAATCGAGGTAGATTTCAGCGCGACCATTGCCCTACGACTTTGAGCCCAGTCTGTGGGTGCGTCAGTCGGGTTTCAGTCATTGTCAGAACAGTCGATAGGCTGCTTCGTGCTCATTCCCAACTCGATGCTGTAGCCGTTCCACAAGTCACTTCGCCCGCAGTATCGTGAATTTCCTGCCGCACAATCATGGAGTGGAAGTTGAATGTGATGACAAGAGGCCGCTTTGGAAGAGCCCGTCAATGACATAGCGTACAAGATTTGCAGGGGTGCGCGAGATCGCCACGCTAAAACTCGATCGGAAATCGACTCCACGATCTGTCTACGCCATCCACGGTTTTCGCAGCACTAACATGTGCTCCAGGGCAATGGAAACATGTTCAGGAAGCCGCGTGACACAGCAGCAGCCGTTTCAGATACCGGCAGACCACCGACGCCACCAGGCACGCCTGCAAAGACGCCATTCAACCTAGCAGTTCCTCCCATCGTGCCGCGACCAACGATGGCAACGAACGCGAAGTCGAGCAAGCCGGTCCAATTGCCGACTATTGGCAGACAAGGTCCGACTGGCAGTGCGAAGAAGTCAGCTGCAGTGGCGAAGGCCAAGCAGAGTAGCAAAGGCAACACTAGCATCCTGAGCTTCTTCAAGAAGGATGAGTCGAATGTCGGGCTGTTTGTGGAGCAGAATGGCGCCTTTGCCAACAACGAGAATTGCACAGACCACCAAAGCACTGCGGCGAGTGCCTTCGAAGATACTGACGATGGTCGCTTTAACGAGGCTGGTGGATCAGTCAAGCGAAGGAAGTTCTCTACCGAAGGTCCTGTTGAAAGCGGAAACAGTCTTGAAGTGCAAGCGACACCGACACAGCCGAAGTCTCGACCTCTAGGCAAGAAGGTGGGCCCGTTCTTCGAGGAGTCTGACAGTGAGCAAGAGGAAGAAGAACCACAAGCTGTCATCGGGGTGGCTCAAGGCGAGGATGATGGCATCGTAGCTGGAGAAATGCCTCAGCAGGCTACTCCACGGCACAGCGAAGTCAAGGAAGACACTGGCCCTCGAGGTGAATCTGGTATGAGCTCTTTGCCTTCCCGACCATCTCTGACGAAGGAGGAGACGAGCTACGGAATTGATCTGGATGAAGCTGGTGACTTCGACCAAGGCGACTTCGACGAGATGCCCTTCGAGGAAGGCGACGAATTTCGTGAGCGCAGATACATGGAAGAACAGGCCAGGCTCGAGGCTGAAGAGGATGCCGAACAGGACTATGACCCAATATCACAAGACGCTGATCAGTCGGCTTCTGCGAACGACGCAACGGTTTGTCCTATATGCAATGTCGGTCTTGGTGGAGTCGACGAAAGAGATGCGGGCATACATGTCAATAATTGTCTAGATGGCAATCCCACACCTTTGCCTGAAAAGAACCAGCCAGGATTGTCCGCGACACTGCGCAGGTCTGAATCGTCTCATCAGAGACCTTTGCGCCCTGCTAAGCCAGGCCAATCAAACCCTTTTGACGTTGGAAAACCGACAATGAATGGCGGCTCGGCTTTCAACAAGCTGATGTCTGGCCATGCAGAAGACGCCGCCTGGTCCGAAGCTGCCGCATCAGAGTATGCATCGAGAGGCAAGCCGGCGTATACTCGCACCTGTCCCTTCTACAAGATACTGCCTGGACTTTCCATCTGTGTAGATGCCTTCCGCTATGGCGCTGTGGAAGGATGCAAGGCGTACTTCTTGAGTCACTTTCACAGCGACCACTATGTGGGGTTGACTTCGACGTGGAGCCATGGTCCAATATACTGCTCCAAAGTGACAGCGAATCTCGTTCGGCAACAACTTCGAGTTGATCCCAAGTATGTTGTGCCCCTGGACTTTGAGGCGTCTTTCGAGGTTCCTGGTACGAGAGGCGTCAAGGTCACAATGATTTCGGCAAACCACTGTCCAGGTAGCTCTCTTTACCTTTTCGAGAAGGTGGTCGGCAAGAAACAGAGTGGTGAGCCTCGGTCGCAGCGCATATTGCACTGCGGTGACTTCAGAGCATGCAGGATGCACGTAGAACATCCGCTCCTCATGCCCCACGTGAGGGACAAACTTGCCGGTACCACGCGTGAGCAAAAGATTGACGTCTGTTACCTGGACACCACCTATCTCAATCCGAAGTATGCCTTTCCAAGCCAGGAAGTCGTGATTAAGGCATGCGCAGACATGTGTGTATGCCTCAGCAAGGACACACCGGACGACACAGATGGCTGGGAACAGATGAAGCGCCAGCGAGCAGGAGAGGGCATGGCTAAATTCGTCAAGAAGGAATCGAATGTCGGAATCAAGGAGGAGCCAATTGACGAGGAAATAACCAGCGGGTTGACGGTCGAACGCAATCCTCATGCCAGTCAACAAATTCTTTCCTCCATGACTGATCAAAAGACACGCGGTCGTCTGCTTGTCGTTGTTGGAACCTACAGCATAGGAAAGGAACGCATCGCCTTGGGAATAGCGAAGGCACTCCGATCCAAGATCTATGCACCAGCCTCCAAACAGCGGATTGTTGCTGCGCTCGAGGACCCCGAGCTCGATGCCCGCATGACGAATGATCCACGAGAAGCTCAAGTACACTTGACGCCGCTGTTCGAAATTCGTGCCGAGACACTGGACGACTATCTCAAGGACTTCTTTCCTCATTTCACACGTGCTGTGGGCTTCAGGCCAAGTGGGTGGAATTATCGGCCCCCAAACAGCAGGTTCACGGACAGTCCTCTTGTGCAAACTGTGCTGCACTCGGATAACTGGAAGAGCACATACAGCATGAAAGAGCTCACACCCCAGCGCGGCAGCTCGAGTCGTGCAAGCTGCTTCGGCGTCCCATATAGCGAGCACTCCAGCTTTCGAGAGCTGACTATGTTCTGCTGCGCGTTGCGGATTGACAAGATCATCCCCACTGTCAATGTGGGGAGTGCAAAGAGCCGCGAGAAGATGAAGGCATGGTGCGAGCGTTGGACAGCGGAACGAAAGAAGAATGGACTGTATAAGCTTCCGGAGGATGGCAGTTGGTAGATATTATGTACACGCCAAACACAATCGATATGAACAGGAAGCAATGCCTCTTTGAATGACTGACACAGTTCGTCCCGATTAAGACTCACTAGCGCGAATCCGGGCGACGGCTGACAAGGGGTCCGGCTCGCCTGCCTGCTCACCTGGCTCTGCCTAAGCATCACTCCACTCCACATATCCACACATTCAGACGGAGCCCACATATTGTACACGATCGCTCCAGCCGATCGTGCGCGTTGATCAACCATAGGGATTTTGTTGACTGCAGCTGAACTTTCGCCACTTGACCCGACAGCACGACAACCAGGTGTATCTCTGCACAATTGGTCTGTACAAGGAACATGACACGCATTGACGAGGCTTCTCGAATGCCACAGCTTGAGCCGTGAGGTGGCAGCACGCAACTATGGCGCAGTGTCAATCTTCGCAAGAAGCTAATGCCTCCTCTTCCATCACGACTCCAGCCACCTCACCAAATGCGAGTGAAGATGAGCCGGAGAGGAATGCTCCTGCTGAAATGCAGCGAATCTCAAGGATCAGCAACGATCTCTCAAACTACCTGGGTCTTGGGTGTCTGCTGATCGAGGACCATGACAGCAACGGAACAACATCAGACAATGAGTGGCAACGGATCACACCAGGTACACTGCCCACTTACAATACAACCCTCGCCGCCGACTTAGTAAGATTATTGCACGCCGGCTGGATCAATTTGGAATGGATTCATCTTCACTCGGACCTTGACTCGTGCCTTGTGCTGCGACTTTACATTCTGTACGCAGACGTGGCAAGAGTGGTTGTTGAACGCAACAACAATCAACTAAAGACATCCCTGATCAACGTTGTCGAGCAAGTCGATACCTCTTCGGACCTGTGGTGCGGACGCTATGCTCCCAATCTCATACAGAAATTCGATATGTTTGCGACGCGAGACAACGAGGACTCAAGCTTGTACTACATGTTCAATAAGCTGCCGTCACCATCCCCCGATCCAACTCTCGTGCGAGACAGATATGATCGCGAAGCGCTGGAAGATCTTCTGGATTGCCGTTCCCGCCTTCGTGGACTTCGTACTAACCTATATGCATACCAACGACGCTCAGCAGGAGCTATGTTGCAACGGGAATCAGTCGCGCGAAAGATATTGGATCCACGTATGGAGGAGCGCATTGCTGCCGATGGAACACCATTCTTCTACAATGCCCGGGAGTTCGAATTTCGTAGGAGTCCTGAGTATGCTGAAGCATGTCGTGGGGGGGTTCTCGCGGAGGTAACGCTCAACCCCAGATCGAAAGGTTGTATTTGGCTGACATTTCCCGAGACCATGGGATACGGAAAGACTGTCATAGTCCTCGCACTAGTTTGCGCGACCAGAGGACACTATCCGCAAGTACCCATACCGTACTCTCTTGCATCGATTCGACCAGTGGTTGGAAGCTTGGCCGACATGACCATCTCAGCGATCAACAGGAAGTCGGTGCCGTGGGAAGTCGAGTTCGACAGGATCAGACACCATACTGGAGCCGATATGGCCCACTACGAGGGACTTTTAAGACAGACACCTGCATCCTACGATGTACCTGTAGTACCAATCAGATGGCAAGTTCTTATTCGATGCAACGATTTGCGACGGAGGTCCCTAACACATATAACAGGAACCGAACCACGAGATCACCTCTGCCGCAGCGCATGATTCTAGCCGCCACGACATTGATCGTGGTACCTCAGAATTTGTGCAAACAGTGGCAAACAGAGATTGCCAAACACGTGGAAGACGGGTACTTGAGAGTCCTCGTGATGGATGATAGGAAAAAGGCACTACCAGTTGCAAAAGAGTTGCGTCGATACGACGTCGTACTCTTCACTCGTGGCAGATTCGACATGGAAAACAAAGATGGCGAAGATCCAGATGGTCGTCGAGTCGTAGGCACTATGACGTGTCGCTGTCCGTACGCGGGTGCTACACGCACCAGGGACTGCACATGCGTTCGAGAAGACGCGGTGTACGAGTCACCCTTGAAGCACTTGCATTTGAAGCGGCTGGTAAGTGGTAGCGAGCCGATGGAGCCGTCCTACTCCCGACGCACAATCCAGGCTAAACAGTGGGTACAGATTGTGGATGAAGGACACTTCTTCTCCAGCAAAAGCACCAACACTGCAATAGTAGCGAACAGACTCGTCACTGCAGACCATAGATGGAGTGTCAGTGGCACACCTGCCAAGGACCTTTTGGGCGTCGAGGTCGATGTTTCGACGATGTGGAATGCCGGCGATGATCTGGACGAGATGTTGGAGCAGCGCCGCCATTTCAACTTGAAAGAAGATGGTAGTGGTGCTATTGAGAGCTTGGGCTCCTTATCCAGGTATGTAGTATTCGAGAGTGGACGGCATCTTCTGCATGCTGTTCAATGATAGCTAACAGCTTGACAGCAACTTTCTCAAAATTGGTCCGTGGTCAATGAGCTCGACCGCCTGGAAAGACCATGTATTCCGTCACGAGAGCTCCAAGCGATATACATACTCTGGGTTCTCTACGTGCTTGCAACGAACCCTCGGGGATATCGTCGTCAAGACACGGCCAGAGGATGTTGAGCGCGATATTGACTTGCCGCCACTCACGCATTCCATCATCAGATTGAATCCTTCTGGATTCGACAAGCTCACCGCAAATCTGTTCACGTTGGTGCTGACCGCCAATGCTATCACGTCGGAAAGGACAGATGCTGATTACCTCTTTCACAAAGGCAGCGCGAAGGCACGCTGTCAGTTAGTGTCTAATCTTCGTCAGAGCGCTTTCTTCTGGACTGGATTCAGCGAGTCCGACGTGCAGGCGAGTATCGATAACAGCACACGATATCTCGAGAAAGAAAACACGGCTTGTTCCGAGGAGGACAGGAAGTTATTGCTTGACGCGGTAGCCTGCGCGAAAGTGACGATGGACTCCCCGGGATGGAAAGCCTTGAGCAGGTCCCATGAGATTGGGTTTTATATCGAACATTGGCCGACCGAGAGTGCCGGTACGTCATATCGCGATGTTGAGAGAGCAACCGGTCAACATGAAAAATTGATCTCAAGAACGCTGACTTGTCTCTTTAGAGTACTGGTCTTTCAACGGAGACAACTACCCTGTCCTCGCAGGGCTATCGCAGCTGTTAGGAGCACAAATGTTCGTGGACCAGCGTCTCAACGAACAAGATCCAGGAGAAGGTCTGTCGGGCGCTGGCATTAGGGCGCTGGCCACCACCAAGCCGATGGGCGAAGATCAAAATGAGGAGTCTCAAAGAAAGCAAAAGCCGGTCCTGAATAAAGCAGGCCTGCCACAGTCAAGCATTGACGGGGAACCGCTTCTCAGAAGACGTCAGAATCCAAGAGAGATATCTGCGTCGCAGAGATTGCCCACGAAGTCCAAGCAGACCATGATGGCGCATCGTGTGGGAAAGGCGCGCACAGCACCTCAAGAACAGGCGAGCGCGGCCAAGAAGAATCACACTGCGATTGACAATGGTCCCGCGGCGCTGAATGACGATGGACACAAACTTCCCGCTGATTCGCCTTACGCCAACGCTCGTGTGACAGGGACCACCTCAGCCAAGCTCAGCTATCTACTCGACCAGATCTTGCTGTACCACATCGATGAGAAGATACTGGTCTTCTATCAAGGCGACAACATAGCGTACTACATCGCGCAAGCCTTGGATCTGCTTCACATCAAGCATGAGATCTACGCCAAGAGCCTGCAAAGTCGTCTGAAGGCTGAATATATCGTGAAGTTCGATCAGGGGGAGGAGACTCGCGTTCTGCTTATGGGTAAGTACTACAGGGCGGAAGGCAAGCCTTTGTCGCGCGAACCCAAGACATCGCTGACAGAGTTTAGATGTGGGACAAGCTGCGTTCGGCTTGAACCTGTCCTCGGCGTCACGGATCTACTTTGTCAACCCAGTATGCAGGCCCAACGTGGAAGCTCAAGCAATAAAGCGAAGTCATCGCATCGGGCAGATGCGCAGCGTCGTTGTAGAGACCCTGGTGTTGAAGGGATCCTTAGAAGAACAATTCCTAGAACGTTCGCGGAGAATGACAGCAGATGAGCATCGTGAGGCCAAAATTCTGGACGACGATAGCGGGATCAAGGAGATCATACGGTCAGCTCGTCTGATCCCGCTGTCTCCAGAAGAACGTTCAGGGGCCGCCATGATAGCTCCAATGGCTGAGCGGCAGCAGCTTTGGGGCAGGCCAGGCCATGTGTCATCTCGGAAGCGAAAGCGCGCAGCAAGTGACAGTGGTGCTGCTGGAATTCGTGAGCAGAAGAAGAATATGAGCGAGGAAAATGTCGTTCAGGCGCACCCAGCACAGGCAGAACTTGCAGTGGGGATGAATCTGGGTAGTGAGGAGGACTGGGTTAATGGTGAATGAGCATAGGAAGGAGAAGAAGCAGAAGAAGCAGAAGTGGTAGAACAGATGGGTGTATGATGTTGATGTATGCAGGACAACGATGCGCCGGCACGTGACTAGTGGTGGGTGCCGATTCGAGCTCGGGCTTCAACAGACATAGGGCAGCGACCCGAATGATCCGCTGGTTGCCTTTCGCCGCGATGCAGTATGTACTGTTCGACGCGCACATGCAACAACATGATATCCCTCAACGACAATGTCCGGCGCATTCGTGAGCAAGTCGCGCCGTGTGCGATTCGATTTGACGCTGCGAATCGTTGACCTCAACAACGTCCCGCTCGTTTCCGGCACCAGCTTCATCAAATGGCACCTGCCTGCCTCGACCGCCGCTGAACACCGCGGGAGAAGTGCTAAGTGTGCGATCAAGGACCACCGCGTGCAGTATGAGTACGAGAAACGGACTCAGGTGCGCCTGACCGTCGGCAAGGATGGGATGCTGCAGGAGTGTCCCATCCATTTCGAGGTCGTGCAAGAGTACTCGGCAGGCGGTCGTGGGGAGCGCATAGTGCTCGGTCAGATCCACCTCAATCTTGCCGAGTATGTCGACGCTGGGGAGGCGCAGAGCCCCGGTGCGGCGGATCGCGAGGATGGCATCACGCGGCGGTACCTGATGCAGGACAGCAAGATCAACAGCACTCTGAAGATTGGCATATCTATGCGGCACATCGAAGGCACGAGGGATTACTTTGCGCCTCAGTTGAGGACGGCGCCTGTGTTCGGTGGCATTGCGGGCATCATTGCAGGCTCTGAGCCGACAGGAAACCCTCACAATCCAGCCTCGCATACCAATGGCGATGCGGACGGGCAAGACGCAGCGGCGTTGCCGAACTTCAGTACCACAAATAAAGAGCTAGGTGAGATGCAGGACATGTACCGTCGGACACTGGCTGCGTACTGGGCCAGCCAACCTGGCGAGCTGAGAGCCGACGAGTGCATCGAGGACATCTTTGGAGGCGGTGATGGCTGGGGCAAGGGTGGGAGGCCTGCCAGCCATGAGCAGAGTCAACCTGGCTCCGGCTCATCTACCCCGAACGAGCCCGAAATGTCTCGAGACAGCTCGACCACCAAAATTAGCAGCGATGGCAGACGCAACTTCAAAGGACACCACGACAGAAAAGGAAGGCAGCGAAAGAATGCTGGCGAATTGGAAGAGCTAGACGTGAGAGACGATCTAGTCAGTTGGCAAGTTGGCGAGCGAGCGGACGATGCGGCAGACAAGCTGAGTTCATGATGATCGATCTCAGGCACGTCTCACGGATTTGTCTCCGCTTCAACTATTGTCTATCTAGCTCATCATAGTATCTGAAGAGTCCCTGACTGAACGGCAGTCTTCGTGCACTCTTGATATACTCCTTCAGACCCTTCTCTTGCTTCAGGTTCTCGTAGAAGGTGTCGAACAGCAGCGGGAACTCCTTCCTTCTCGCCTCCAACTCTTTTGGGAACGCAAAAGAGACCCCATCGAGGACCTGCCACACGGTGGTGTCCGCATAAGTAAGCTTGTCGCCCACCATATACTTTCCACCTCCACCATTTCGTTCATTGTGTTCTAGAACCCTGGAGAAATAGCTGAAGAATTTGGGAAATCGGTTCTCCCGGACATCTTTGGCTTTCCTCAAGGCCTCGGTCTTTTGATCTTCGTAGTACAGCATGACACCTATCGGCTGAAAGTAGAGACAAGACGTCAGTAACGCCCGCTTCAGACGAGAGCCTCTCGTTTGTCACCACGACTTACATGATGCGAATCGTGAATCTCATTGGCCAGATCCAACGCCGTCAGCGTGAGTTGATTCACATACAACTTCCCAGCCTCATCATCCGGCACCAAACCCAACTTGTCTCCTAAGTAGAGCAGAATATTCGGCGTCTGGCTTATAACCAATGCCTTGCCATCCCTCCCCTTGCCTGGCACACGCAACGCAGGCGGAGAGAAGATTGGTGGATTGCCATCGGATGATTCAATATCTTTGTTTGCGCAGATCTTCTGGACTTCACTATATCCATCCTTTTCCGAGTTGGCGATGTCGGTGACGGGGACTCCAGCAGCTTCGAAGGCTAGGCGTACAAATTCGCCACGGCCGGGGATAGCTGGGCATTGTGTTAGTGCATAGGACGGGTTCACAGAAGACTTTGCATTTCTCACCTGGGTGGTAGAGGAGTTCGTAGCTTGGGTGCTCAGCCATCTTGCGTGTGTTGCGTACGAATCAGAGTATTCGTGGCGCAGCTGCTCGGATTTCCGGCGAGGCTCTGGGAACGAAGGTGCCTCGCGATCGATAGGGATCTGAGTAGGAGACAAGCTGTATATCCGGTCGGAGACACCAAACTAGAATGCTTGTTAATTCCCAGTTGAGAATCTTGGAGCTCTTATAGTGAGTGCCTAAAACGTCACATTTGGAGAACCGGACTTAACAGCTCTCCATTTTCTACACCTCCACGAATCTTACCTCAGCTTCGTGTAGTGAGGTCCAGGGCGTGCGGAGTAAAGCCGCGCTCGGTTGATGGGCACGAATAATGTCCATGAGAGGATGTCGGTACAAGATCAACGTGACATGTTAACGCAGCGTAGTTGCTCGATCACGAGACGTTCGGGCGTCATGGCTTGTATCAGAAACGGTCACAACGTCGGCGATGTTGTCAGCCGAAGACTGGCTTGAGCATGAGTGGCGAGGGGAATGTATCATGGAGTCAAGTCATTACAATCGTTACTGCTTTCCTGAACGCTTAGTGATGGCCCAAGTGTCTGCCTGCCATGGTCCAGGTGAATCCACGAGGTCCAATTCTTCAAGTTGCCTTCACCAAATGGGTGTTCAGACATCGATACCCATCTGTCCAGCTTGCGATTTGGCAAGCCGGTTATTTACATTGTTGTGTCCGAATTCTATTGTCCCTTCCGAGAGTGCTGATGCTTTCCAAATGAATACTGTGCTGTGCTGTGCTACCATTCCATGCTTTCCCGGACTCCAAAAAGACAATCACAATGATTTAAGCGCGGACGCCAGCGTAGATTGGATTCCCGCTTCCATTCCTACTCATTGTAGGCCTATCACTGTTGTACTGTCTGGTAGAGCCGGCGCCAGAGCGCACTTTAAGATCCTCCGGTCGTGTGCGTGGAGCATGGCGAATGCTTTCGCGCGCACTGTCCTCTGGCGGCACATACGCGCTGTACTTCTGCCGCGGTGAGCCAGAGGTAGGGCGACTTTCATGCTTGATCTCGCCATATAACGACGGCATGGCACCGTCGCGGGGACTTCGGTCGCGTTCGTCTCCTGATCGTTGCCGTCCATATGATGTTGGCTCTACTCCTTGAGGAGTGTAGACGTAGCTTGTGGTGCGACTACTTTGAAGCGGTGGCCGCGTGGGATCTGGATATCTCGCTGAGGTTGTGCGAGGTCTGTCGCGGTCCTCGCGTGGCAGATGAGCCTCGCGGTCACGAACATCTTTGACCGGCGATGGCGAGCGTGTAATCTTACGGGTGTAAGCAGATCGAGGGGCACCACTTGGCTGTCGAGTCTCTGGCGATCGGAGCTCAGCACGGTAACCATCAGGCGTAGGATACTCCTCATCATCAGCGTATTGCCTGCCATAACGATATTTGGAGGACTTGACGGTTGCTGCGGCACCATACTCAGGCGCAGCTCCAGCTGTCGCAGCCAGGGTGGGCAGACCATCGGACGTCTCGGTGGACCGGACGTCTGGACGCTTGTACTGGGAGGGCTGTTCAGCGCGAGAAGACCTTCCATGCGGCATAGTCTCAGCCCGCCTCATCTGAGGAATCTCAGGCCCTGCTTCTGGGTCAGGCTGAAGGGAGTATGAGCGGCCCTTCTCCGCTGGCAGTCGAATATCAGCAGGCGAAGAGCGGGCGTGGTTAAGCGCAGGAGGCGCCATACGTTCTTCGTGGTCTTCGGCGATGTCATTAGAGCTCGTTCGGCGCTCGGTCCACCGCGAGGATGGCTTCCTTTCTGAGTCACGAGTCACAAGCTTTGGTCGCTCGGATGCCTTACGAACTGAAATCGGGCGTCCGTCTCTGCCTTTTACATACTCGACGTTGTCTCTGGATGAGCTCATACGCACTGAAGATGGACGACGCTCAGAGTCGGGCCGTTGACGACTTCGCATAGATTGCTGGATGTAGTCTCTGGCATCGTTGCTGGCAGAGAACATCTTGCGAGTGCGATCATCGTGATAGTCGTTTGCTGCCTGTTGCTGCTGCTGAGCCTTGCTGTGGTGTTCCTCCTTGGCTTTACGTTCTTCGTCACAATCGCGCAGATCTTTGGCCCATCGTGCGTATTCGGACTCACCGCTCTCGGAATCCTCTTCGGCGTGTGGCGGATACTTTCGGTCACGATCCCTTCTCGTGTCCTTTTCGGCCTTTCTTATCTTCTCCTTTCGACGATCGCGCTCGTTCTCTTTGGTGCTCCGACTGAAGAAACCTCGAGACTTCTCCTTCTCCTTCTCCTTCACATCATGACCTGATCTCCGAGACGAACGCCCGTACTCGGGTTCTTTGCGTGCAGTCGCTCTAGGTGGCTCATCAAAGTAAGATTCCGTTGTCGCATAGGCCGGCTTGCGTTCCTCGTACTGCGGCGCAACCCGTTCTGAACTGCGCGTACCGTAGCCTGGCCTCGACATCGCTTCGTGTGTCGTCCTGTAGGAGGGAGCGGAGCGAGACTCTGTCGCACGTGATGTCGACCCTCCCTGCCGTTCCATAACATTTCTCTTCAATTCTGCCAATCTAACCTGCGCATCGTATCGCGCTCTCCTGTCCTCATCGACCAAGATTTCGTAGGCTGTCTGGATCTTGTGGAACTTGTCGGAAGCTTCCTCTTTGGCAGCAGGATCAGTGACCTTGTCGGGATGGCATTTCAGCACCAACTTTCTGTGGGCCGTCTTGATGTTCGCGGTAGTCGCATCTTTGAGTACTCCCAAGGCCAGGTACGGGTCCGGTGGCAAGGGCGACCCCATGACCGACGTCTAGAGGTTTGGGCCGGTCAGCGTTGACCGGTCGAGGCTGGAGGCAACGCAGAGGCCGCCGTAGCGCAAACGAGGTCGAAGTGAGGTTTTAGGTGGTAAGGCGGAGGCAGGTCAAATGTCGATGCAGTCGAAGCCTTGCCGGCGACGATGGCAAAGGGGAAGAATATGGCAGAACGCCTCCCTGCACCAGTTCAGTGCGCCTCGCAGCGATTCGCAGTGGTGGTGAACGCAAAGATCAGCAGGAGATGGTACTCGCTGCTGAGATGCGTGCCGTATGCAGGTCGTCTTCGGGCAAACTGCGTGACGGGAAGGTCCGGCGGTTGAGCCAAGCGGTTATGACGAACACCCGCGGCCGGGCTTTCGTCGCGGGACCAGCAGTTTCTTACGCTAGCGAGATCACAAAAGCAACAGCAGGCGTGGCCGAGGACGGGAGGGTGAAGGATGATTCTAAGCGTTGCGTCCGACCAGGTCAGCAGCATCAGGTCATTGCACAGCACACGAGGAGGCCGCGGACGAAGCGGGGGTCGCGATGTCGGCACGAGCGCTTGCGGTCAGTCGCACCAGGCGTCGTTCTGGTCGCTCTCGCCGTCGCTGTCGCCGTCGCCGTCGCAGTGACAGGGTCTTCCTGTTCTGCAGCGGTGAGGTTGGGGGAATACCGGGGCGGAAGGCAGTGCAAAGACTTGTCTCTGCCTGGGTCTGAACCCATCAGCAGAACGAGGTAGAATATTCGCGGCGGATCGTTGCTTGCTGCGTGTACTGCCCACGCCGTCTGGTGAGCAATGCAGTCGAACAACGAGTAGCCGTTCTCCACGTATCGCTTGAGCAAGCCGGTTGACTGCGTAGCGACGCCTACGCGCTGTTCGCGCCGCGGTCGCATCGAATTCACTCGACATGCAAGCTAATGTACATCAAATCCAGTGAAGCGCGTTCATCACGGCAGCTGCAGATGCGCTTGTATCCGCAATTGGCCAAATACCTGCGGCTTCGACCCCACTGGCCCATCGCCTGGTCCACGCTGGAGACATCCCAGACCACACCACCAAGGCAGCGCTAGGCAACTGATTCACTGGCACAACGTAGCTCCACGTTCATCAAAAGGCGAACAGAGCCGTGTAGGGTTGAGCTGTGCTGATGAATGTGCTTGTGAGCGTCTGAAGCTGGCGATAGGCCAATTTGACCCGCCCGAGCGTCGCCAGTCTCCATCCTCACCAATCACAGCAACGTAGCTGTGATGATCACATTGCCATACAACTCTTTCAGGCAACACAACCGGGTTCGGACAACTAAACAAAACTTCCAAGCTTGTGGTGGATCTTCAATCTGAATGCGAGACGAGTTTGTCCATTTCATGTGACTTGGTCACCCCCGCGGACCGTCCCAGTCGAGCTGATTAAGGGACAACGTGCAACGTAACGCCGCTCGCTGTGCGGAGTCAAGCACTACTATTTGGGCCGCTCTGCAGAATTGCACCTGCCTACGGAGCTCTGTAGGTCACGACTCGGTCCACATGGACGTCAAGTGCAACAGCTGCTTGATCGACTCCACCCGCCTCCTGCGTGAGATGATCCTCGAAACCATCACGTCGTTCGTGGACTGATCGAATGTGGAGCGATAGCGCACAGACTTGCAAGAACAACCCGAGTCCTCATGCAGGCTACGCTTCCATTCAGAGTGTATGCATGCCTTACGTGATGCTCATGCCGCCGTGCTCGAGGGTGCGCTGTCGTTTGACACTTCGATGTCAACCACCATGGGTTTGTTGCAAGAAGGTGCGGCACCATTCCTACTGTGCGATCTTGACATGACACTGCTGTTAACGATTGCGGTCTTTCCAGGCGTGACGGTGAAACCCCCGGGGGATCTTCCGGTGAGGTCGAGCATCGACTGCCTCCTGTTGCTACCTCCAGCACCGGGATCGTGCCATTTCAGCGTCGCAGTGGAGGTGTCTCCGTTGTTGACCGCTTGCCAGTCTACCACAAGGGCCCCTCTACCTTCATGGCAGTGCCCACAGATGTGCAGCATCGGCCTGGCGCGCTCTAAGACAGTCGCCAACGTTGGGCAGCCGCCTTCCGTCCAGTGCTGGCTTTCGTCTAGATACCCGGCAGGTGGCGTATGGGTGACGAGGACATCTAGGGCAGACGGGATGTCACTCCAGATCATGCTTGCATCGCCTTCCGAATACTGGAACGCCCAGTTCTGCTGTCCGCGACTGGGAGAATACGGCGAGCCGAACACTCGAAGGCTCACTCCTTTCTCGGGCAGGTGAACCAAGGCCTCGGTATGCTGCAAATACACGATTTCAGGATTAGTAAGCAGAAGCTGCCTGCATGCTTCGACGTTTGCAGGTACGATCTTCCATCCGCTCTCGTGCTTCAGCGTGTACCCTGGATCTAATGATAGATCGTGGTTGCCGGCGACTACGATTCGGGCTGAGAAATCTGCCTTCGATATCCAATCGACCGCTTTTTTGAGCTCCTTAAAGCTGCCTTGGTTTGTGAGGTCACCGGCGTGTATCAAGACGTCTCCCTTGGGGAGTGTGAAGCCTTCGCCGGGGCGACGATTGTGCTGGGAGTATTGGTCAGGCATGACCGAATGAGCGATGACGAGAGTCTTACCGTATCCGACACACAGACGATCCTGATTCTCGTTGAATCCATGGATCACTGTAGTGCAATGGCTGATTATAGAGGACGGTTTCGGGTGCTACGCTCAGGGGTTCGGATGTTGGTGAGTCGACGATCGTTCAGCCGCGATTCCAGCCGACACATAGCATTGTGGATTCATGTGTACCTTTGAGCGGCGTTCCAGCCGATTATTGTCGTGAGAATAGCGTCTGCGGAATGGGAATGCAGGCGTGGTTGATTGACTGAAACGAGATCTCGCGTGCGGCTGCACCTTCCTTCCTGGGCCAGCCGTTTCTCGGTGCTGCACCTGAATGTACCCTCCAGACCGGATGCAGCATGCAGGCTCTGGCAGGCAGCTGGCAGCCTCCCTCGCTCGACTTCACTTGATTGATTTGTACGCCGAGCCTCACAGTCATATCGCTGTCGATGGCTATTGTAGGACCGTCGGCGAACATGGTCCCATAGCTGCGCTGCGCCTGGCGTAGACCTGGCCGGCACCACCAGCATCAGCTGACGGATGCATGATGTTGAGACTTCACTCCATCCCTCCTCGGCATCCTGCCCAAGACGAGACACCAGGACTCGCAGATCGCGACACTCAGATCAGATCGATCATTGGATGTCGGCCGCGGGATCCAGCTCTGTGAGTGGACTGCTGTGCGCTGTAGGTCTCGAGGTGGTGAGGTCAAGATATCCTGCACCCCTGCCGACCGTTTGGTAACTTCGCAGGACGAACTCTGTCGCATTGATGCGCGGGGCAGCAACGGCGTAGGTGACATTGTCTGACGAGCGCCCGCATCTCGCGCGCAGCATGCACCTTTCACTCCCACCAGGAACCCGATCTTGGGGCCACAGCTTTGCTCACTCATCAAGGAGCCCCGTCCTTCAACTGCCCGCCCGCGACCAATCTGACATCTCCGGTCCACCATGCCACGCAAGAAAGCCGGCGCAGGCGGTCAGCCGCAAGTGAAGTGGAGTCGATCGATGAGGTTGGCCGTCTACATTATACATG
This sequence comes from Dothistroma septosporum, assembly GCA_002236755.2. Lineage (NCBI taxonomy): Eukaryota > Fungi > Ascomycota > Dothideomycetes > Mycosphaerellales > Mycosphaerellaceae > Dothistroma > Dothistroma septosporum. Next base: position 3,540,933 of record NBZP02000054.1, read on the forward strand.
CTGAGCACAAGCTGGCCAGGCACGACAGGACAGCTGTGTTCAATCGGATCTTCTGGGATGATTTGACGGCATGCGGTCTTCCATCAGGTGCATCTGCGAACATTATAGCGGCGCAATGGCATGAGCGGAAGAAATCAAATGCCGACTGGGTCGCAATCTATCGCTCGGGGCCAGGCGCCATCGATGCACGCACGAGAGAAGACATGAGGACGCAGATACGACAGGCCATTGAGAGCGATACAGGTGATATCGCGCGCAAACATACTGATGGCGAGAACATCATAGTCGCAAAAACACCCACGGCAGCAAAGCCAGTCGGCACACCCGCAACTCCACGAAGACAAGGAAGCGGCAGGAGGCCGTATGCAGTCTCAAGCGCCTTCACAAACGTTCATACGCCTACCACCATCAATGCTTCCACGTCCATGACCCTGCAAGACCGCACAACAGCCGTTGGGGCCGGTTGCACACGGCCAAGTGCCACATTTCGTGAAGCGTTATCGCGAGCCGCGTACACGCCACCAATCACTCCTCCGCCATCAGGGAGGCCCGTGGCTCGGGCTATACACAGGCAGAAACGTTCGTTCGCGGACTCCAGTGACAGTGATGAGTACGTCCCTTGTCCGAAGCGTAATACGGCCAGAAAATCAAGTGCTGTCGTCGTAGTCTCGCGAACGCCACGAGCGAACGGGGTCTGTGAGCTGAAGACACCGACTAAGGCACCCAGGAGACAAAGGGCATCCCCGCCAAGAGCTACTTTTCACAGACCCGACGGTTCATCGATCATGGTCCGCGAAGATCAAATCGACAAGATCAGGAGCGAAGTCCAGCCTGTGCCTAGCAGCAAAGCGCATCCGCCACTGCCAGGCCTTCTATTCAGGTAGGGCTCCTTTCAGGGCGGACACAAAGGGCGTATGACTGATAAGATGTAGGTGTTGGGAGAAAGACCCATCCTGTGATCGCAACAGCGAACATGGCTTTTGGGCTCGCAAATACCACAGATCGAACGTTGTACCTCACATACCTCCGCCAAGCATCCACATTGACCCTACCGACATGTTTAATCACTTCGATAGGAAAATGGACAAAACACCCTTTATCTCGACATCGAACCGTGAGACGTTCTGCATCACAGAACGGGGACCTTTGTCGCTGACCCAGGCTTTAGGATTCATCTGGATGGTGCAGCTGATGATCAAGAACATGAAGGCAGGCAATGGGTCCTGGCGAGTATCTGTGATTGACACTTCTGCACTTGACAGGCGTGCTGTGTTCTATGCAAGACCTTGTGAGTTGCGCAATTCAGAACACACTCTATGGCCACTGACACCATTGCGATGCAGTCCATGACGCGGTAATTAAAACCAGGGGATTCTCGAACGGCGCTCAGCGCTACCGCGGGAGCTTCGAATTCTGGGTGTGGAAGCAGGTCAGTGACGCTCATCGCCGGTCCTCGTGTCTAGGCTGATGTAACACAGATCCCACAAGAGGCAATCATCACGACCTTCCGCCCTCAGGACTTAATGGACTTAGCGACCACGAACCAAGCCATTGGAAACGCCCTTCAGATGGAGGTCCTGTGTGCTCCGCGCAGTAGCTTGTCACGTACGAAGATACCAATGCTGCAGTCGAACAATGTTGCCTTGTCCCCAGAAATTACCGCCGGGATCGCCCAGCTCGGACGATTTCTCGGCCTGGACGCACACTCGCCCGTGGAGCACCTTTCGCATGTCGTTAGGTAACGAATACCAGCTTCTGAAGCTCACCATACTTGCTGACAGTAGATAGTGATGTCGTCGAAGGCTGGGCGTTAGTCATCGAATACCGCGAGGAAGAGGAATGGTATCAAATGGCTGGTGTCTTCGCACGCAAGCTATGCAAGCTTTCCAAGCAGCCTGTCTCTTTCAAGCAGCGCGAGACTGTTAAGTTTGCCTTTCTCAACGGCGTAGCATGGGGATGCGGCGAGGTCAACGCCAGCTATAAGCCGCATTTGATCGCCAAGAAACAGAAGAAAGCTTCCAGTGCCGGTTTAGCATCACCTGCCAGGATCTGCGCCAATGCTCTCGATGCAGCTCGGCTCACCATCATGGCCTACGAGAACGCTCATAACCATCGCCTCAACGAGTATCATCGACAATGCCTCTTGCCAGGTGGTCCGGTGGAGCGCGGCCCGCACAATTCTGACAGTGACATGGACGACTTCGATGTCGATACACCCATGAATGGCGCTGCTATTGCGCGCAGGCAGATTGAGGGAATCGGGGATGCGGACGATGCAACCGACGATGATGACGGCGAAATCATGTTCATTGATCACGAGCTTGGTCTCTGATGGGCTGACGAGATGCGGTCGAATGAGAAATATTTGTTTCCAGGAAATGGCGTACGGTGGACAGGCGTTCAGGGGAAATTTTGCGAAGACTCGGACCCTGGCCTGGTCCAGCTTATGCTTTAGTATCACAGTGACTATCGATATTGTCCTTGCCACGAGGACACGCTCGGCGCTTCAGGGCGCTGATGATGCTAGTGTTACAAATCCCAACGCCGCGGATCGCATGACTGATTCTGAATTTGCTACCAAGCATCTACTCGTACCTCGGGCCATCGTCGTGCGCTGCTGGTGTCTGTGAAATCGTTAGCTATGTCCCTAGGGACTTCCTCAGATGATGGTGCTTACCTCTGCCGAGTAAGGGCCTGGTGTCTCTGGAAAGCCACCAGGCGTGTTGTATGAAGCCGGCGTCTGATACTGGCCGCCTGTACCTCTGTACGCACCCGGAGTCGGTTGATCACCGTAGTTACCTGGTGTAGGAGCGGAGTTGAAGCCTGGCGTCGGTGCCTCCATGCCACCCGAGTATGCCGGCGTCTTAGATCCAGAGACGTATGCTGGTGTTCTGCCACCGTTGTTCGGGTTCCAGGTCGATTGCTAAGACTCATCAGCGCCATCATCGATTTCGTTGCCGCTTTTAACCACTTACATTGCCGCCTGCGCCTCCCCAAACGCTTCCACCGCCATAGCTGGTCGCTCCACCATAACTCGTCTGGCCGCCGTATGCTGTAGCACCGCCGGAACCACCACCGCCATAGGCAGTCTGGCCACCACCAGCGTAAGCAGGTGTACGCGCACCACTATCTTGCTTCCACGTCGGCGTCCTGCCACCACCCATGGCATATGCCGGTGTACGAGCAGAGCTCGCGCCGGGCGGGCCTCCGAAGCCTCTGCCTGGTGTCTGGCCGCCCATCAAGGGCGTGCGACCTGGCGGACCGCCTCCACGTCCAGAGCCGAATGATCGCGCGTCTGAGTTGATGATTTGACCGGTATTGGCGTCGATGACAGCGATTTTGTCCTTTGCTATCGTCAACTTCTTGTTCTTTGCATGCAACTCGATAATGGCCTGGTCATCGGTAGTGTCCTTGACGATGCCGATCATGCCCTTTGAAGTGCCAGCACGGATCTTGATCGTCTTGCCGATTAACCTGTCCCGGCCCTTCTGTTGTGGCGGCGGCATGGGCGCAACCCCTGCATTTGGGCCACGGAGAGCGGTGTTCATCTTGGTCAAGTCTGGACCAACACGGCCGCCCTTAGCGGCCGCGATTTCCACATTGCCACATCGCGCAACCCAAACACCGGCGTTATCCCTCGATTCTCGGCTTTGTGCAAAGACGTAGCTCCTGTGAACATGCAACACAGGGCCCGACTTGCTCTCGCCACCATACTCACGTACGGTATCGCCGACCTTGATCTCGTTACCAGAACGATCTGCTGCAGGACCTTGATCTCTTCGACGCTCGATCTTGTTCGATATGCTTGATGGAAGAATAGTACGGACGCTACCGAACTGATCCAGGACCCGTAGGCTTTCGCGATCGACCTTGATGATGCAGCCAACAGTCGAGGCGTCCAGCTGTACCAAGTCGAACAGGTCGTACTTGCTGGCGCCGACGACACCACCGCTGTCTGTTGCCTCTCGTAGGTCCTTTGCGAATACTGTGATCTCGGTCTGATTGCTGTCCGTGAGTATGGTTACACGATCGTCCTTGGTTCTGACCACCATGCCCACTTCGTCCTGATATTTGCTGCCCCCGATGACCTTGACATGGTCACCCTCCCGGAACAGCTTTCGGAGGTCTCGAATGGGTGCTTCCACAGTCTGTCCTCGAAGCTGTCCTTCATCGATTCGTATTCTGACAACCTCGCCATAGACCTCCACAGCACGACCGGTAAGACCTCTCTGCTCGCCCCTGTAGATTTGGACCTTGTCACCAGGTAAATAATCGGCACCAGCGCTTGTTTTCAGAGTCGCCGCCAAAGCTGCAAGGTCAAGGTTCTCAGTGCCATCCTCGTTGCCGGCTGCGAATTTGGTGACTTCCTCAAGAGTCGGATTGACGTTTGCTGTCTCCAGAGTACCGATCTTGAAAGGGTCAACCAAGAAGCCGGCCACATACTCTTTACCCTGGTACTGCCATGCGTTGCGCGATAGATTGCCTCCCGACTTGCTGAGGTATCTGGTGTGCCTCTTTCTGGCCTCAACCTCGCTAAAAAGCCGAGCCGCAGGGCGTTGTCCAACAGCGCGCTGAACTCGCTTTCGCTTCGTGCCGCCCTGACCATCTGACTCCATGACAGGAGCACTTGCGTCTTCAGTCAAGCCGTAGTCGAGGCGAGGCACCAGCCTGAGGAAGACCTCCGTACCGTTGGGCTCAATTGAGTCGACTTGTGCAAGGTCCCCAGCGTACAGACCGCGCTTCGGCCTCACGTACATGCCAGGCTCGAGTCGCTTTTGTTTCTTGGCTCGCAGGAGATCGGGCATCTCTTCAACTGGGATCATCTGCGGCTTGGTACCAAAGAAGATGTGTGTGATGCCTTCCAAAGATGACATGATATCGTCTTGGCGCATTGCTTCCACATAAAGACTGCCACTCATGGGTCCGCTGCGCTCGAAGGCAGAATAGATCTGTACAGGCTCACGGCTCTTGGAGCGCTCGACGATCCGGTGCTGGACGGAGAAGACGACCTCGCGCTCCTTGCCGGGTCGACATTTCAATCGCCAGATGCGCGGGTCGTTGACACTCGGCAGTAGCAATCTCTGTGGGACAATCGCAGCTCCGGCCCCTGCGCCCCTCGCCTGGCGACCATATCTCTCCTTCAGCCTTGCAGCCGTCTCTTCCACGTCCATGGCCTCCTGAGCCTCTCGCTGTCGATCAAGCTCGCGATGCATGCGGTCGTCGCGGTCCGCTCCTGGAGGAAGCTCCTGGAGGTCGTCCGGGTGCATCTCTTCGCCGGGGAGGTCATCCTCTTCTTCCGGCTCCTCCTCATCGTCCTCGTCTACCTCAGCTTCCACATCGATGAACTGATTTCGCTTGGACGTCTTCCGGCGCTTGCGAGAGACCAAGTCCTCGTCTTCCTCCTCGTCTTCTTCCTCGTCTTCTTCCTCGTCTCGGTTCTCCTCATCTTCCTCAGCATCGCCATTGTCGTGTTCAATACCGTCTCCATCATCTTCGTCCTCTGCTGCTCCATTCAGGCGGTCCTCATCTTCCTCCTTGGGCTCCTCAACGCCATCTGTTTCTCCTCGTGATCTGGCAGCTGGGGCCTCATTGTCGTCATCGCCTTCCGCTTCACCCTCGACGCGCGGCTTTGCGTCACCTTCGTCGTCGCTACCGACCTCGGGCTGAGGATTGAAGTCATCCTCATCGTCCTCGTCGAAGTTCTGGTCGAGGAAACTGGCGTCCATTATGTAGAACTGAGTGGGCGTCCCGCAAATATGTCAAAGGGAAAAGCTACGTGTGGGTGATTGAATGACAGTTTGGCGGTCAAGCGATGTGGTGAAGGGAAGCAAGAATGAGGAAGAATGTAAGGAAGTTCAAAGGTGGTTTGCGAACCTCGATGCGAGTCGGGTCTGACTAAGCGAGTAAACCACGCTAGCTCGTGACTGCGCTTTAACCAACCTCCAGTCCACGAACAAAGCGGCACCACTACCTGCATTTCACGGGCGATACATGGTCTCTAAATTGAGCTCATGTACCTGTACAGCAATTCTCTGCACTTCTCAGCTCTCTACGAGATTTTCTGATGGTCCAGTACACGGATGATATGGCTGTACACGACATCACACAGTATCGGACGCTGTGTCTCCCGTTGCTACCGGCTATGTCAAAGAGAGATACTCCGACTTGTCAAGAGTCTGCATGTCTCGTTCACAGTTCCTCATCCACTTCTACATAGCTTACAGCGCCCTTTGCGCTTCGCCGACCACCCTTTCGGGATCCTGGTGTCTTGGATTGCGGCATGATGGCATCTTCTGGCGCATCACTTAAAGCAGGCCCATCGGGTTCCTCGCTCGAGCTGGGTGTCGGCACTGCCTGAGGGTCCTTCTTCGCCTTTGTTTTCTTCTTCGAAATGCCTTTCTCTACCTTCTGAGCCTCCTTGACTTCTGCAGCAGCAGCTTTCACAGCGGCCTTCTCGGCATCGGCTTTGGCTTTCTTCTTCATTGCAGCCTTGGCCTTTTTCGTAGCTGGAGTGGCCTCAAGATCTGAATCTTCGTGCTCGCTGGCCGGCTCATCTTTGACGCGTTTCTTTGCTTGCGCTTCGGCGTATAATTTGGCGGCTTCAATCTTCTTCTCTTCCAAAGACTTCCCTGCCAGCGTCTCCTTCTTCTTCTTGACCTCTCGCTTCTTCGGCCGCAGCCACTCCTCCATACCCAATGGCCAATATACACGTCCCTCTGGACCGCCCATGCCTACCTCGTCATCCGGGATCAACTCAGGTCCAGGCTCGTCGCCGAGTTTCTTCTTCTTGTTGATTGCGGCTAGCGCCATCTTGTTGTCATCGTTCCTGGCATATGGAAGAATATCATTGAAGGTGTCGAAGCCAGGAAGTTTGAATGTCCGCATCAGCTCAAACACGGCTTGCTCCTTATCCTTGGCTTCAATCATGATGTCCATATCCGGAGCAGATGGTGGAAGGGCAGCAACACGTGGGTTGTGCTTTCTCCTTTGGCGACCTGTAATGGCCGCTGGGGTTGGTTCCGAGTAGTGCATCTTTTGCTTGATGCCCTTTCTGTCCCAGGTAGCTTTGATGCGCGGGTACAGATCCATGATGTCTTTGGTACCTTCCCGAATCTTATCGGCATCGAACATAATATTGTGATGATGATAATCTAGTTGCAGATTAGTCTCTGTCGCCTCGAAAGTGACTAGTGTTCTGATACACACCAAGCACCAATGGGATGTTGAGTTGTTCACAAATAGGCAAAAGATCGTGCACAGTCCAGCTCACGTCGTCGTTTTCGAGCACCAACCGGTTTTTGACACTTTGCGCAAGGTTGGCGTAGTTTTTTCTGAACCTTTCCAGCACGCCCTCCTTGCCATCGAACACACCTCCCATATGAAGGATCATGACAGCATCTTTGTCCTGCTGTTCGGGTAATCTGAGTAGAGAGAGCAGTTCGTCGTGGTATTCCAAATCCCGAATGGCATTGTCAATGACCGGCTTTCTAGGACTTCCCAGCTGAGTGAACTGTCCAGGATGAGTCGTCACCCGATGGCCGAGTTCTGCGATGACCTTGCCGGCCTCCGCAAGTGCTTCGCTCGCGAAAGGTGCAAGTTTGTACCCGTACTCGGGATGACTTGCGAATGGAAACATCTCAGACGACAGTCGAAAAAACTTGATGTTGTACCGATCATTCCAGCGCACCATCTTGATAATGTCCTTAACGTTGGCTAGACACAGCTCCTCCACGTATCGTTGGCCACGCTCGACATCTGCAGGTTGGCTTCGGTCTGGTCGATTCTTGGTTGCGTGCTCTGGCTGCGAAGGATCCTGTAGAGGATGTCGATGCTCGAGGATGGACTGAATACGGCATGTTCGAGAGCTGAATACAGGCGGGTTCGACTGCCTCAAGTATGTATTCAAACAAGCATATCCAAGCCGCCCTTTCCATGGCAAAGGTAGATAGTCGCTATTCACGGGTGGCGGTCTCGCCAATGCTTCCTTGACCTCCTCCTCGTCGGCCTCTTCGTCTCCCTCGGCTTCTGGATCAGCAGCCTCGCCACCATCAGCTATCTTTGCTTTCCTCGGTGCTGGCTTCTTTGTGTTTATCGCCTCGCCTTCATCTGCGGCTTCCGCTGCCTTTTTACCTCTCCCAAGTTTGGCCGGCGCTATAGCTACACTGCTTGCAGTAGTCTCTAATTCTGCTGCGGCTTTTTTCCCTCGACCCTTCTTTCTCGTTGTCTCACCAACAGCAGGTCCGTTGTTGAAGGGAGACTCTAATACTGCTCCATTCTCCAGCTTTACAGGTCCTGGCACGATCTCTTCGTTCACATCGCTGTCCGGCGAAGCGCGCGTAGCATTGGGCGCGTCAATGATGTCCGCGTTCTGATCAGGATTGGTCGTTATCGCAGCTGTAGCAGTGTTCCTAGCAGAAGATCTGCGTTTTGCCAGAGGAGGTATAATCCCGTTCGTTGGGGCACCATCCTCCACGACAGCAGACCTTTTCCGCTTCGGCGCCATGATGGACGCGCTGGTGAACGAGTGCGATTGTCGTGAATATCGAGGACCCCAGACAAACCTGCGTTGCGTGATCAAGCCCAAACGCGATAGACACGTCAAAGACAGCATACAGAAAAGAAGTAGAGAATAAAAAGGGCTGTGCCACCTCGCGAACACAAGATACTTACCACGAGGCTCGCCATCGATAATTGGTACAGGGGTGATCGAGGGCGCGTGTTGAGATCGATACGCGAATGATGACGTCGACTTCTTCTCGCGACTCGCGAAGCGCGCAGCCCCAGCCCGAAGGTCATGCTCAGATCGATGCTGGGGGCCTGAGCAGCTGCAAGCAGTGTTGTGGCGCCATGACCCTCTTCCCTCGACGAGGCAACAACGCGGTCGGCAACACAGGCAGATCCAGCCGAATGCTCTCAGCTCAAACAGCTGCCTCAATACCACTAGTCATGACTTGCAATCACCACTGCCACGAATCTCGGGACATTGCCTGACGAACTTATCAAACACATTGCAGCCAGCTCAGATGTCACAACCACTTACAGTCTGGCCAGATCCCGCCAACGATTTCGAGCAGCCTGCCATGATGATCTAATCTTCAAAGACATACAGCGCACTGCACAGACGGTACTTGGGCGCAACCGAGCTTGGATCTCGAGGCTATTCAGGTGCCTGTACAGATGCACACCTGTGGGCTCGGTACGCTGTAGCTGAACAGAGGGCTTTTGCTGCCATTCGCGAGCACTTCATCCCGAAAGCCTGTCCGACATGGCTACTGGACCCTCTGAAGTAATTTAATGCACCCCACAATGTACAAGGGGGTTGTAGCGCTCGATCGAGTGATGTGCGTGTCGATATCAATGCTAGACAAACGGTCTGTTCCGCCATGGAATAGTCGATGATCACTGAGAACAATACCCTGGCGAGCAGCAATGGGTCCGGTCGTAACCCGTGCGAATAGCTGATTCGCAGCACAACTAGCACAGTCATCGTCTACCTTGCTCACAGCATCGCAAAACAGATCGTACCACCAGAAAACCTTTGCCTAAGGCAGTATCGGTTTGCCCTCGGAAACATTCGGGAAAAGTGTTGCATTGAGCTCGTCAGGACCATTGAACCTCTTCCCGCAGCCTTGTAGCCTCGACTACCAGCTGCCTCTCCCGCTATCGCAGAGCCGCGCTGACAGCAGAGACTGGCAGAAACGGTATGCCGAAGACAACTTTGCCCGCGTAGAGTCCACAGACATCTTTGAGGGTCATTGGACAGGTCACCATATTTATGGTGGCTTTGTCAACCGGCTCGATCCGCCAATCGTGGACCTACTCTTCACACGCCGTCGAAGCGACTCTGCCGCGGTACGACGTTCTGCGGAGCCTCAGGCAGAAGTGCTGGGAACAATCGTGGCAGAGAACTGTCGTGATGGTTCGGGATCATTCAAGATTGAGGGCATGCAGCACGGGAGATTCCCCAGAGGTGAGATTCCCCAGAGGTGCAATCTGGCTTCGGAAACGACGGGTGACCAAAGCATCAAAAATACACCATATCCGTCAGACAAACATTCTGCTATTTGCCGACTGCCTTCTTTCTACATCGATTCCGAGCCGCTTCTCGACACTCAGAGACCAGGCTGTGGTGGGTCACGGCGACTTCTTGGTGCGCGATCGCTACAACGATGACAGGAGATGAACATTTTCTGGCCTTGGCAACCAAAAAGCGCCTGACGGCATGGGATAACGTCTATCGCTCCTGTGGAACCGTCATGGGTATACGACTTGACACAATGGCCTCGTCTCCATCTAATTCCGATATCGCTCTTCGTAACATCATGGTCGTCGCATCGTGATCGTAAATTCAGTTGTAATGCCTCGTCTGAGCTAGCGCATCGGCTTCACGTGCAGCGACATTGTCGCGTGCTGTTGCAGCTAACGTTGTCGCCTGTGTTTGTGATCGCCGAGCATCGAGCTGCTTGCCGAGTTTGCCTTTAGCCTGCGATGCTTTCACGCGTTCCTGTGGATGGCTAGTCAGCATAACGGCCTCTCTCTACCGCTCCACTACTCATGGCCGTGGCTCTTCCAATTGAGATGTGTTTACCTCTGCCGCTCTTGCTGCTGCTGTCCCTGGTGCTTCTGAACCGTTTGGTGTGCTGTTATTGTTTCCTAATGTTCTCCCTTGCGAGCTGATCTTAGGCGGCGCAGCAGCCCTGATGCTCTTTGCTGGAGTCGTGGCTGTTGTAGGCTGAGAACCCAGTGTTCGGCCTTCGCCCTGGAAGTTCTCGTCGGTTGCGCCCTTGCCGCAACAATTGCCCATGTTTCGTGCTGTGGTAACAGAGAGCGATCGATCGTGGACACTGTTTGCGATACGCGACTGGGTCAAGGTCGACTACATGACTGACGGGACCATGTTGTGCTCCCACGGCCAGTCAACCCTCATCAGTCTGGATAGCTGGTACTCTAGCGGGGCACGTGTCGGAACAGCGCGGGGGCTAAGTTCTGTGCGGTACGGCCAACGAGCAATCCCGTCACGAGCAAGACGTTGAAGTTTGAGGCGTTTGCAACGAACGCAGCAGTCGTTATTTCCAGACAACGTCGACCCAGGCCATCATACACCGACAGACATGTCAACAAGGCGTGACGGGCACATTTGGTCGACAGTGGAGCACCTTGCCAACGCGAAGCGCGACCCGATGCAGCTTAACGTATCATTGTCGCACTCGAAGACTGAGCACCTTGATGGCCTGACTCTCGTTCTCACGCTTTGAGGTCATGAACAGCCCGTCGCCTTCAACATGCCAATCTATGTGCTGGCCACTTACTGTCTTTCTCACACATATCGGGGACACTGTCTCGCTCTGTGTGCATTGCAAGGGCCGTGCGCGCACTGAGTTGTGTCGTCAAGTCCACCTCCATCGCCCTTCCGGTGCAACTGCATCGTACACCCGGTTCCCCGCGGAGTGCAAGACAAGTGCTAGGTGAGGTAGGCACGCCCGACAAGAGCCTCGCCTTCTCGAATCGAGGCTTGCTGGTGAGTAAAGCAGATTGTGCGCACCTGTGACACTCGCTCACATCCAGATCAGGCTTCATTGCCCCCGCTTCGGTACCGCCAAGGCTCGCCATGACCAGGTTCGAAGAGAGCGCCTTGCGCAACAGTGCCTCTGGCGAGCAGTCCAGCTCCTCCACCTTGCCGTACTGGCATCCCTCCAGCCAGTTCTCATCTTTGATCGATCCGCAACAGGATGCGAGCATTCCTCATACGTCCGGTGAGAACACCCATATCGACACTTACCCGGCATACATCGACGAGCAATTGTCATTGCCTCTGCATGCCAGCATAGATTTTGAGCTCTCTCGCCAGATGGACTATTCACAGTACAACGACTTCAGCTCAAGTGTTTCGCCGCCAATAACACAGGCTGATCTCAGCAATTCCGACCAGTTGGTATCTGGTATGTCAAGTCACAGCCAATCCGTGAGCATCAAGACACCTGGCAGTTCGCGATCAATGCGCAGGCCTGGTCTTGCTGGCGTGCTCGCGTTGGTCAACGGACACTACTGCTGTCAATGGTCAGTGAATGGTGTTACATGCAGGCACAAATTCGTGGACGCCAAAGCCCTCAACGATCACATTCGAGCACAGCACGTACGTGGAGCTGGAACGTTCATGTGCAACTGGTCTGGCTGCGATAGGGGCAGTTTTCCTACTGCGAACAAGCTGGTAAGGCACGTTCACAGCCATACGGGTTACAAGCCGTTTCCATGCTCGTGCTGTCCTCAGGCGTTCGTGACCAAAGACCAGCTCGACAAGCATCTCACGACACATACTGGAGCAAAAGATTTTGTTTGCACGTGGCCTGGCTGCGGGCGTTCATTTGCAGTCAAACATGCTTTGGACGGTCACGTAAACAGTGTTCATCTCAAAGCTAGAAAACATATATGCCCGTATTGCGCACAGGCCTTCGACGACTCCTCAAACTTGTCGAAACACAAGAAACAAGTGCACAATACTGACACTGGCATCAAGTGTCCGGCGAGGCATACCCACGGCTGCATGTACGTGGATAGCAGAAAGGACAAGATGAAAGAGCACTGCGAACGCGAATGCCACGGCCTTGAGACTGTGAGCGATGCGCACGCTTGGAATCTTTGGATTCAGCAATTTAAATCCGCCTCTCGCAAGACAGACTCCCGTCGTCAGTCTCTGCTGCGATCGGCCGCGTCTACGCCCTCATACATGGCGGCGCCATATCGAACGGCCTCGATCGGGTGCAGCAAGCAGGGTTGCAACATACCTGTTTGTCTCCCTTGCAACGTCCTGTGCAACGACGTGCACTCCAGTCACGACGTACTATGCCATGAGGCTGACTGCAACCCCAACACGCCATGTGACCCTTGCGACCCATGCGACCCATGCGATGACCCTGATTGCGAAGAGGCAGCATGGCAGCCATGCACCACTCAACCTTGCAACCTGCCACATTGTGGAAGTACGAGTGTCTCGTCAACTCCATCATTACCAGCAACACCACACGTACCCCAGGACACATATTTCCAGTATACCGATGGCGACCTGGCTACCGAACATCTTTCAGAATACATATTCATGAATGGATAATTTCACGACTTGGTCATCCATACGAAAGCCTCCAGCCTGCGAGTCGGTATCACTCAGATTGGCTGCGGCAAGGTGGGTGTAGTGAGAAGTGGTCAACGATGGAAATGGCATTGTAGCTTAAAATTACCTTAACTTAAGAGCCGTCATAGTACCGCAGTACTCTCCACGAACGACCCGACTAGTCAACACGCATGTCAATGAAACAGTTGCGCAGCTCATCCTCCAGACATCATCGGTCTTCGTGGTGGAGCTGCAGAGTAGAAGCTTTACACATTACCACAGTGCGCGTCATGACTGAGCTCATAGAGACATTTCGTGGTCTCGTGCTGATCTGCAGGTACCACGTCGCCTACACCTTACATTTGCTTCACTTTCCAAACAATATTTTGAGCTAATCGCAAACGCACCACACAAGCAGCAACTTCTTGAGCCCTGTACACGCAAGCTCCGATCATCATGCCCCGTCAAGTGGCACCACCGCCAAGCGGCGAGTTCAACGTCAAGCTCACCAAGCCATTCTCTGGTAGGACGTAACCTGTCCTGTGGACGATGATTTGAACGATGCTAAATTCCGACAAGGTCCTGCCACCCACAGCATCGAAGTCACGGGTGAACTGAACCGTCCAGCCAGAGTCGTTTCGAAGAACGATGGCATTGAGAAGACGGGCGACGTGCCAAAGTATGGACATCTGTGATTGTCAGAAAAGCTCTTATGAGAGACACTAATGATGTTTAGGGACGATGTAAACGAGCTCATGAGTCTGGTCAACGAGCTCCGCGGCTTTCCATCGCACCCCTCCAAGGATGTGTATGGCTTCGACACCAAGCTTGAATTGAACACCTTCGAGATTCAATGGGCAAACGAGGATGACGACCCGAGCGCTGGCGATGTTTCCGAAATCGCAAAAGAGACCAAGGATGATTTCAAGAGGATTGCGGACAGCATTGACGCGCTTGCTCGCACTTTCGCTAAGCGGGATTCTGCGGTATGAGCATGGGATGTGGCCATAGATAATCGATGCCACACAAAGACGACCGTTTCAGTGCAGACGATGCCCCTTTGTGAAAGGTTTTGGATGACCGATTGCCTCATACATGCTGTGCAGTCTTGGGTGGCAGTGATATGCTCAGCCACTTCTCGACAACGCTGTGCCGCTGAAATGTGCCATGCGGCCATCGTGCAGTAGAGTATGTCGTAGTAGCGTGGGCTTCATGTATGTTGGTTGCACAACATTGAGCCATCGGTCAGATGCGGCACTCAGTTCCATGCGCGCCAGGGAGCTCCAGATCCATATCAGCTCGAGGCAGGCGAATTCAGGCGCGTTGTACGTCATAGGTCGAAGCTGCCTGATCATACACATGTACATGTACCAAACCTGCTGCTGTTCGCAGAAAGCTGGTCACAACAAGTGCTTGCGTAGCCATCAGCCAACCTTCGTCGAAACATCGCAGACTGCTGCTTCAAGAGTTTCCCGCAACACCGCATCCGCCGACTATATCATATCAAGATGCCTCTTGTCGTACCAGGTCTCCAGTCGAACGATGGCGGCAAGACTGCGGAGTGGATGAATAAGCTGGCCGGCAAGAAGATTGGCGAGACGTCCAACGAGACCGTATGATCTTCTTCCTTTCTTTCAGTGTCATCCATGTCAACATGCTGACGCAAAGTAGACATTCGCAAAGACGGACCTCCCACAACAGCACAGAATTTTGAAGGGAGACAGCATGATGACCCTGGAGTAAGTGCCGCCGTCGTATGCATGCTACTTTTGCTGACCGTCTGTTCCAGCCACAACCCAGACCGTCTCAACATCCACACTGACGATGATGGTACTGTGAAGAAGGTTACGCACGGCTGAAGCATATGCCTTGCAGCACTGCTAGTTTAGACGATGATACCCAGCATTAACGAGACTTTCCACGTCTGACTGAACAATGTCTTCCAGGTCGTCATGATCCACACGCTCATCTACTCTTGGCGCCGAATGCGCCTGTCGTCCCAGCCTCCAAGCACGGCATGTTCGCATGCTTATGTTTGGACGTAACTTGATAGTCCCTCGTCCGCGTCGTGACCTGCGCGAGGCAAGGGAATACAGGACCGAAGCAGTCAAAATGTGAAAAGGAGCCCGCGCCGCCCAGAGTTCATCGTCTTCGTTTCCGGCCGGAAGATCTCACAGCTCAGCACGTGACGATGTTCTCACCACCCGACGTTGCTTCCAACGAGCTTCTGTACGATGACCGTCTATGTCCAGCTTACGTTGGCTTCTACTCGCCTACCGATGATGCCGCAAAGCTGTCACATACGCAAAGACCGTGATAAGTAAGCCAGGTCGTGACATGCCAAAAGTGATTGCATCATACTTCGTCCGGCGGCGAGTAGCTTGGATTCGTTCTATCCAGAGTCCGATCACGGCTTCGTTCTCTTCTGGCGTAAGCGAGTCTGAAGTCAGCAACGACAAATTGCGTTGCGCTTGCGTCTTGTAAGGCATCAAAGACGTCCATCGCAATCAAGCGTCCAAAGCGTCACATCTGTTCAGAAGCAAAAAGGCCGCCAGCGAACTTATATCAAACCACATTTTCGACACAATGACATCGTACATCTTTGACAAGGCGAAGGATGTCCTTAATTTGAACAAGGATGGAGAGATCGAGATCGCAGGTCGAAAGGTCTATGGCACAGGCTATGGACTAATGGGCCTCACTTGGCGAGCGAGTCCGCCATCCCAGGAACAAGCTTTTGACGCCATGAGTACGTTACACATAGCTCTACTCTCGAAGCAAAACGCTGAAACTTGTCCGCAGAAACTGCCCTGCACAGTGGCGCCAACTTCTGGAACGGAGGCGAGCTCTACGGTACTCCAGAAAGGAACAGCCTCCATCTGCTCAAGGAATATTTCGATGAGCACCCCAGCCATGCATCAAAGGTCGTCATCTCCATCAAAGGAGGTCTCGTGAAAGGCGGAATGAAGCCCGATGGCTCAGCTGGAAATACCCGCCGAAGCATTGATGAATGCCTCAATGTTATGACCAACAAGAAGCTCGATATCTGGGAAGCTGCTCGATGCGACCCGGACACTCCAATCGAGATCACCATGCGAGCGGCCAACGAATACGTAAAGGCTGGCAAGCTAGGAGGCATCTCGTTGTCCGAATGCAGCGAAGATACGATCCGACGTGCAGCAAAGGAGGTCACCGTAGCGGCTGTGGAGGTCGAGTTCAGTCTTTGGAGCACCGAGATCCTCGACAATGGTGTCGCCAAAGCATGTGCCGAATTGAATATCCCTATCGTGGCATACAGCCCTCTCGGTCGTGGCTTCTTGACGGGCCAAATCAAGAAGCTAGAGGACATTCCTGAGGGCGACTTCCGCCGGAGCATCCCCAGATTCTTCCCCGAAAACTTTGACAAGAATCTTGAGCTGGTGACTCAACTTGAGGAGCTTGCCAAGAGGAAAGGGTGCAAGCCTGGTCAGATCGGTGAGTACAACGAAGTAACAGGCATTGTCTAGACACCTGCTCACCTGTTCTTCATCTAGGTCTCGCTTGGGTACGGGCGCAGGGCAGGAAGCCTGGCATGCCCACCATCATCCCTATCCCAGGAGCATCGACGTCAGAGCGAGTGAAGGAGAACCTGGTCGAGATAGATCTCAGCGAGAACGATTTAAAGGAGATTGACAGCCTTCTGGCAAGCGTGCAGATCGTTGGTGGCCGGTACGGAGAGCATGGTGCTCATCTCGAGTTTGGAAGCACCCCACCACTCAAGGAGTAATGCCTACGCGATGCCAAGGACCTGTGAACATCATAGTCAGCAGAGAATATGGCACTAAGCATCGAGCCAGCGGTATAACAACGATCATCTTCAGATCAAGTGTAGTGTAGAATAATCTTTCATACGGTTACCGAAGCAACCGTCAGTATTGCAGAATTCTCTTCAATCATCACGAGGTTGGCACTCGGAGCGGGGAAGAGTTGACTTGCCATGGAAAGTTGGGAATCGTCCACAGTCTGGCCTCCTTGGTCTGGGCAAGTAGCCTTCTCGCAGTCAACGTGTCCTGCATCAGGAGCCTCCTCGCTTTGTGGCTGTCCCAAGACCTGCTACTTGAATGTAGCTTTTCTCCCCGATAGTGCTGCACAACCACTTTATCGATGACTTTAGCCAGCAATGTTGGTAATGTTGGGAGCCTCGTATATCTCCAGCTGTCGCGTGCCCTTCCGTAACAGGAACTCAATGGTGCTGAAGTCCTTCTTGTCCATGGCGATATTCTTCTCGAACTCGTGTCTCGCGAAGGCGTAGAAATTTGGTCGGTTTTCAGTCGGCTTCGTTCGTGCCGCTCGGAGGCATTTTCGATACAAGGAGAGGACGTCTCGTTGTAGGCCTGACAGGCGTGTGCCTCGCGCCATTGTGGTTGGGGGCTATGAGGATGTCAGCCAGCCGGCAGTGGAAATGTCGAGATGAAATGTCGGCCGGCGATCGGAAGCTCGGTGCTTCCAAAGTTGTCATCGACGCTTTGGATTGCGGAGCTCTCCTCAATGCATGTGGGCCTCGTTACGATCGTCAACTGACTGCCATGTAGGAATTATCTAACACTGCTCAGGCTAATAAGTATCCAAGCTGATTCTCGATCCTGTCCCCCCTAATCCACCAACCATGCAAGAGCTCGATGTCCTTATCCTCGGAGCCGGCTGGACAGCCACTTTCCTCATACCACTACTACGGTCTCGCAAGCTCACCTTCGCCGCAACGACCAGAGACGGCAGAAAGGTTGCAGGCGTAGACACAATCGAATGGAGCTTCGACCCCAACGCAGACTCCACTTCCACCGAGAAGAGCCAGTTCGCCAGACTCCCTCTCGCCAAGCACGTCTTAATCACCTTCCCCTTGACCGGCGACGGACAATCCAAGACGCTCGCTTACGGCTATGAAAAAGCTCAAAGCAAGAAAGAAATCCACTTCATCCAGCTTGGTTCGACGGGCATCTGGCAGATTCCGCAATCTTCAGTTTGGGTGAACCGCAAGAGTCCCTATGATACCTCCAACAAACGCGCCATCGCCGAGGACGAGCTGAAGGGTTTGGGAGGCTGCGTGTTGAATCTCGCCGGTCTATGGGGCGGAGAAAGAGATTCAAGGAAATGGGTTGATAGAGTAGCGAAGACAAAGGAGGATGTAAGGACTAAGAAGAGTGTGCATCTCATTCATGGTGTAGATGTCGCGCGAGCGATACTTGCCATTATAGGGGATTGGAAATCATCGCGGGGACAGCGCTATATGTTGACCGATGGCTTCGTATATGATTGGTGGTCACTGTTTGCTGGTTGGGCCGAGGGTGTGGATGAGGACGAGGATCCTTCGAGGGAGCCGAGTAAGCAGGCGCAGTGGGTGTATGAGCTTATGTCGGAGGGCAAAGTATTGGCTCTGCCAAGGAGTATGGAGGCGTTGGGGAGGTGCTATGATAGTAGAGAGTTTTGGGAGACGTTCAAGCTCGCACCATTGAAGGCTAGGATATGAACGGAAAGCTATTATGGCACACGAGTGTCTTCATTGCATGCTGATGCGAGTAGCTTGGGCCAGGTGTCACCGATCCTCACGGGTCTTACTCGTTCGCAGCGAGCCTTCGCGCAAAGCAGGGCAAGAATTTCTCGTCAGATGCCGCATCGAATGAAACATTGCAGACTTGCCTCGCCCCGGTCATCGCCGACCCACACGCACTCATCATCACAATTCTGGCTAGCCAGGAGTTAGTTCCTCTTCCTTTCCCCTCTGCTGTATGAGTCAGCGCATAGTCTTACCTGCTTGACTCTTATGAACTCTTACCTCGACCTCTTGGACCCGCTTGGCATCCCCTTCCCGCTCCTTCTTCTTCACTAGCCGTTCTTCGTCCTTCGCCCCACGCGTCTCTGCCCGAGTCCTGACACCCGCGATCATCTCCGAGGTTATCTTGGCCTTGCATTCGGGAAACTCCTGGTACTCGCCGTGAACCCTTCGAGCAATGCAGTCCTTAGATAAGTCACAAAGTTCTCGAGCCACGGCCTCAACGACCGGAAAGGCGTGCTTGTGGCTCTGGTCGGCAAATGGCATTTCGTCGAGCCAGGCTGGGTTCTTGGTGGATCTGGGGGACTCAGGAGTTGCCACGTTGGAATTTTCGTCAGGTTGGTGGTCGTCAATTCGAAATTCCGAACCATCTGTGTCTTCCGTGGATTTTGTTCTTCCGGTGTGTGTCCTCAAGCGTAGGCCTTGCTGCTTCGGCGTTAGGCGTACGCTCGAGTCGCATGTGAGACAGATCTGCATTCATCTTATGAAGTTACCACACGGCGCCAATACAACGACCTGTAATCATTGTGATGCAAGGTTTGTAGATACTTACTTCACGTGTGGCACTCTGTGTGGAAAGGTCTCATTAAGGCGCTGCTCGCCCAATACCACATGTTCAGGTCGTGTTCCCACCTCATATTCCTCCTCTTTACAGGTTGCTGAAGTAAAACGGCTGCCACTCGTGGCATTGTCCCTTGCAGCTAAGATCTATCGCGAATGCAGACTGAAAGGGCAGTCGCCGCTGACAGCGCCATGCGAATCATTGTAAAGGCTGTTGCTCGAGCCTTCTGGTGGGCCTCGTCACGTAGCATGGGCATCCCAGCGCGCTCGCTGCTAGACAACGCGCGAAAATGCCGACCAACTTGCTGTTCCATCAAGACCTTAGGGCAGCAGTGCTCTTCCGGTAATCCTCCGTGATCTGAGTCTGTAACAGCTGTCGGGTTGATTCCTTGAACATAAGTTATTTGTAGCGGAGTATATGTAAGACTGCTAGCTCTACAGTCATGATCACACTTCACCCTCTTGAATGCGCCATGGACGCCGATGATCGCTCCCTGTCATGGTCTAGAACGCCGCTGAGCATATACACGTGCCTTTTAACACCCCGCAATGCTGTACAAACGACACTCGACGATCACTCTACCACTTCTTCGAAATCTGCTCAAGTTGCTGGTATAGCGTAGGTGCGGGCTGGGCACCACCAGCGCCTGGAAGTGGAGGTCCGTCGCCCGACGGTGGCTCAACAGGACCAGTTGGAGCAGGCGGCTGATCAGGCAGAGGGTCTCTGGACCCAAAGAACTTGGCGAATTCTCCCGGATCGGCGAAAGGACGTTCTCCAAGTAGTCGGACCATGTCGTCTCGGCTCAGGACTTCTTTGCTGAGGAGTTCTTCTGCAACGATGCCGACTTCCTTCTTCTTCTCTTCGAGCAATTGACGACACTGCTTGTAGGCCTCGTTCACGATCCGCTTGACCTCAGCGTCAATTGCTTGCGCTGTGGACTCGGAGAATGGCTTCTGGAGTTGGGTTTCCTGTGTCTCGCCTGGGTCTGGATAGTACATGTAGCCAAGCTCCGACATGCCCCATTTGGTAACCATAGCGTGTGCCATGCGCGTTACCTTTTGGAAATCGCTGCTGGCACCACTGGTTACAGTGTCGAAGTGAAGCTCCTCGGAAACCCTACCGCCAAGTGTCATGGCCATACGGTCCATAAGCTGCTTGACGTTCATAAGGACTTCGTCACTGCCACCACCAGGGAGGTACTGCGCATAGCCCAAAGCGCCTGAGCCACGAGGGATGATGCTAACCTTGAGAAGTGGATCTGCATATTGAAAGTACCAACCGCAGATGGCGTGGCCGGCTTCATGGTATGCAACAGTCTTCTTCTCTTCCGGTGTGAGGACCAAGCTCTTCTTCTCGAGACCACCAATGACGCGCTCAATGGCTTGTTCGAAATGCATCATGGCGACGGATTCAGCCTTTGCTCTCGCGGCAACCAAAGCTGCTTCGTTAACACAGTTAGCAATGTCAGCACCTGCAAAGCCAGGTGTGAGAGCAGCAAGACGTCCTTTCAGGTATTCAACATCTTCGTTGGTGACAATATTCTTCAGGTGAACGCCGAAGATTTGTTTCCTGCCTTCCATCGTTGGACGATCAATGGCGATGTTTCTGTCAAATCGTCCGGGACGCATCAACGCCTTGTCCAGTACGTCTGCTCGATTGGTACCAGCGAGTACCACAACCTGCTCGGCAGTGTTGAAACCATCCATTTCGGTAAGGATTTGATTCAATGTGCTTTCGCGCTCGTCATTGCCGCCGCCAAAGTTCGACTTCGATCGAGCTTTTCCAATAGCGTCGATTTCATCAATGAAGATGATGCACGGAGTGTTCTTGCGAGCGTTGGCGAACAAGTCTCGCACACGACTGGGGCCGACACCAACAAACATTTCAACGAACTCCGACCCGGAGACAGAAAAGAATGGGACGCCGCTCTCTCCCGCCGTGGCCTTAGCAAGTAATGTCTTACCAGTTCCCGGCGGCCCTGATAGGATTGCTCCTCGAGGAATCTTGGCGCCGAGCTTCTGGTAAACGCCTGGCTCTTTCAAGAAGCTCACGAACTCCATTATCTCGAGCTTGGCTTCGTCCATACCGGCCACGTCAGCAAACTTGACTTTGATGTCGGTCTCCTGGTTGAACTTCTTCGCTCGGCTTTTGCCCATTCCGAAGATGCCGCCCTGACCGCCGCCGGCACCGGAAGCTGCTCGCCTCGAAAGGTAGAAGATGGCACCGATGAAGAGTAGCGTGGGACCGAACGCGAGCACGGTGTTGAACCAGCTTCCTTCCTCATGGTAAGAGACTGGTATCCTCTCAGAGCTAGGAATCTGCAACTCGTTCTGTGCCTCTTCAACGCGACGCTCGAATGCCTCCACCGATCCAATGCTGAAGTAGTAGTAAAACCCGGGCTGTGCAGCAGGCGACTCTGGGTACATCGACGCGACACTTTCCCGGTGTAGGTATACCCGCACCCGGTTGCCGTTGACCACGACGAGCTTCTCGACCAGACCTTTGTCGAAAAATGTGTTTCTGAACTCCTGCCAGGTGATCTCCCTGCTGTTCTCGGTGGGGATCACCAGCCTGTACAGCATGTACGCCACAAAAGCAGATATGAGGAAATTTGAAAGATCAAACTTGATCTCCGTGACATTCTGAAACGGCGAGTCACCTTTCTTGCCCTTCTTCTGATCGCCACCTTTCTTCGAGTTTGGTGCGCCTGCTGGACCTGGGTCTTCGCCACTCTTCTGCTGAGGCTCATCTTTGCCGAAATTGCTGTACTTGTCGTTGACCTCCTTCTCTGCGGTCTCTCTGGCCACTTGCGTTGTCAGTCGCCACAGTTTCGCCGCTCTTGCTGGGGACATGCCCTCCTCCTGGACTTCCTTGATGGTATCTCGAAGCTCTGCAGGCAGACCCTCCTTCTTCAATCGTTCCAGTGCCTTATCGATGTCCTTGGCCATGGAAGCTGGCATGCCCTTCTTGACAAGCCCAAACACGTCGTTCAGCGCCTTCTCCTCATCTGCGTTGATATGCACCCGGCCCGGTAAGGGACCTTCGGGCTCATCTGATGCGGGCTTCTTGGGCGACTGAGGGCTTGATGACAGTGGCGAGCTCTGCGAATACAGGCTCTCCATGCCTTTGGGCGGGGAACTTGGTGTCTTGTCTGCTTGTTTGCCATCCTTTGGGTTCTCCGGCTGAGCGGCGTACTGTCTGCTGCAGGCGTATGCATATAAGGGACGTGGTATCGATGCAGGTCTCCGGGACAGTGTGCGTGAAAGCGATGCTGCCTCGATGAGCTGGCGCGACGATTTCGCGAGCGACTGCGGTTGGCGGAGGAGCGACGCCATGGCGGTGGCACAGGTGGTGTGCTGTGCGCGGCCGATGTAGATCGAATACGGGCAACCCCGTCGTGTCAGAGCACTAGCAGCAACGTTCTAGAAAGAGGGAAGCAAGAGGTTGTGGCGTAGAGCAGAGTTCGATGTTGTTCGCAGTCAGTGGCCATCATTACATGACGCTGAGACGAGATCTCGCCTCGGCTACTCCCGGGCTCCGCTGCTGACAGTGGCCGCACCTCTCACAAACGTCAACTCACAATCCTTCAACAACACATGATTCTTGAGTTAAAAACGAGGCATGTGAAAATGTCTGAGAGGTGGCATTACTACGACAGATGGCTGGGCACGTGGCGGAATCGCGTCATGTATCGCACGAGCCCCGCGACATTGGCCAGACTGTCAAGCGCATGAAGATGAGGCTTCATTACTCAAGAGCAGCCTAAGAGGGAAACGGAGAGTGACGTCTTCGGCGGTCTGTATGCCGTCCGAGATCCGCAATACCAAGGCAGCGCCTAGTTGGACCCGGGAGACTCCAATCTTTGTCTCTCTGCCCGGGGTTGATGTCGCCCTGCCACAATCGGAGAGGCCAGTGACCATGCCGCCACGAGCCTCATGAGGTTGACATCCCGCCAGGCATTCCGCACTGACATCGGTCTAGTGGGACACATGCAACTACCAGCCGAATTAGAGCATTCCCGGATCGTTGTATGGCACGACTTTCGATATCACTGGTGGCAGCCACTAGTACGAGTCCGCCGCCTGCTTCAGCTGACCGACGATCACAAAGAAGAGAGCCCGTTCGTAACTCTCCACTGCTATGAAAGTCAGTGGACCTTCGAATCGGGTCTGTTAGAATCCATCCGGCTATGGCGAACATCTGCTTGGTACAACAACACATATGATGCAGGGACATGCACATGTTGTAGCCTATGAGACCCCCATCGATGCAGCTGTTTTGATTGAAGGGTACCCATAAATTTATGCAGCAGTGGGAACGAGAGTGGCCGAAAATAGTTTGACCTAACAAGCTGCCAAGTCATACCAAGCACTTGTATTGCGTCGGCCCAATCATTCTTGAAGCCGTCAATCGCCACGAAGGCGTAGTCTTCTCTGCTCGTAGTCGTTTAGGTCTTCTTTGTCAACGCCTTCGCGGGAAACCAGATAGTTATCAAAAGTGATGTTCTTGTTGTGGTAGTATTATAGCGCGCTGGCAGCGTTGCGTTCGTTCAATTGTTCTCCAATGTGCCAGCTCCCGCCGTCGTAAGCAGGCTGTTCTGGTGTGAAAGGGATATTGGCTAATTTGACGATGATTTGCACTCCTTGCTTCTGGAAGACGTCTTGAAGCCGCCTATCTTTCCCCTGCCATGGCCACCGTGCCCTAGATGATCTCCTCGTCTGTAGGCTCAATACCGGGATTCCCGAAGGGCTCTTCAAATATCACTCAATCGCCAGCCTTTCGGGGTCTTAGCCTTATGGACAGGAATACTGCATTTTGGATCATGTGGTGCAAAGACCTTGGACTACACTCGCTGGTGCAGCGTACACGGCCTTAGCTCGGGTACTGCGGCGTCATATCGATCGTGCTGGTCCTCATCGTATGTGTCGTCTTCATCGCGCGCGTCGCCCTCGTCG
This sequence comes from Dothistroma septosporum, assembly GCA_002236755.2. Taxonomy (NCBI): domain Eukaryota; kingdom Fungi; phylum Ascomycota; class Dothideomycetes; order Mycosphaerellales; family Mycosphaerellaceae; genus Dothistroma; species Dothistroma septosporum. The sequence goes on from NBZP02000054.1 coordinate 3,565,361, forward strand.
CTGCTTTCGTCGTCTTCATCGGCTTCGGCATCGTTCTGGTCTGGTCGAGTAGATAAGCTTGGCCTGGTCTTCTCGATACGTCCATCACCAAAGTCATTTTTGATACGGCGTGTCGCCAAGACCTGAGTCGATAGCAGGGCCTCAACCCACAATGGCACAGAAGCCGAGATTGCTTTCTCGATCGCAAGGTAGAGGTCCTCGTTGCATTCTAGATACAGATTGGTAATGTAGCTCGTGATCTTTACCTAGCCGTCACCGCTCAAAGTAACATCATCTGGTAGCCATTGGAAGCGATCGCTGTAATTGGAAGCCCGAATGGCCACGTCGGAGAAGATGATACCTCTGCCGGTGTATTTAGTGCAGGACTTCAATGTCACTGTAACGGTTGGCACCATGCTTGATCGTCCACATACGTGCGGGACAAGCGATGGATGCACCTGGTCCAGCATCTTACCATCTGAGCCAGGGTGCCAGTCTCTCTGATATTCTTTGACGTCTGCCAAGCGTGTAGCTGCTTTTTGCAAAGTCGTCTTCGTGCCGTCTGACACCGCGTTGTTAGACACGTATACGCAAGCATTATTATTGACAGCCGACGTGAAGCCACGCTTTTAATGCTCTGCGGCGTTGTCGCGAAGCTCGGCAATTCACTGCACCAGGTCAGGGCGTGGCAGCTTCCTACAAGGTGTTTGACGTACATAATCAAACAATGCTTCGTTCATGATCGTCTGCCCGTCTCTTCGTCGAAGTCGAGTCTCTGGCCGTTTTCGACTTCCATCTTCTTCCAGGCGTTTGTCACGACCTCGTAGTCAGTTTCCGGCTTGCGATCAGCCTGGAATCGCATGGCTTCGAGCCGCCACTTCCCGTATTTGCTCTCATCGAACACCTTCCCTTCCCAGTCGGGCTTGTCTTTTAGTGCCGACATGAGGCTCAACATAGCTCGTTCGCGCACCGTGGTGGACGACGCGTATCATCTCTGGGCGATGCGTAGATGCGATGCGGCGAGCAGAGGCAGACCAAAGCCAGGAAGAGGCTGTTCCGGGTGTACGTCAACTGCTTGTTTCTTTGGGGGGCGGCGAGCGTGACATAGCGTCTGATAGTCTGGTTGCGATGGGCAAGAGAATGGACAGCATAGCAAAATCATATGTATCGATGTGTATACTTAGTCTGAGGTTCTTGATGGCAAAACGTGATTGGCCCGCTGCTTGAGTGGAACAGGCGACGGTTCTGCGTTGCCGGCTCGCTGCTGGCATTTGTGAATGGCGAGTTCAATTCTCAGTACCCATTTCGGCACAGTCGACGAGACGTCGATGTACGAAACGAAGTTACAAGTCGATGGTGCGAGGCAAATGCGCGCGTCGATATTGCGAGGGTGGCTCCGCACTATATCCATCTATGCCCGACACGGACCCACTGCTACATGGTCAGCGAAGCGATCATTCATCAGTAGTGCTGACCTCACTGTACAGAATCCACCGCATCCACGCTGTAAGCCGTCTGCCGTGCGAGCACTTTCCGACCGCTCCCGACCTTGAATCCGATTGTGTTGTACCAGGCCAAGCGGCTGTTCAACGAGCACGCCGCGCTCACCCCGGCGGTGCATGAGGGCTTTATGGCAAGCCTCCTCCAGAATTGATAGCTTCCCTGACTTGAGATGTGTTGGGTCGATTCTCAGCATACCTCTCGTAACTGTCCAGGTACAGCTCATCGTCGCTCGTGGTCTTCTTGACGGGTCCGCTGTCTTCCACAGCACGAACCCACTTCTCCCACCGGCTGCCGGGCTCTGGATCAGGCCACCCGCGATATGGTTTGAGCACTTTATCAAGCCTGACGATCCATGGAGCAAGTTGTACATCGACAAAGGACATTTCTGGCCCCAGAAAGAATGGTCCTTGAGGATCCGCTGCATCGACCGCTTTCGAGATCTGCTCTTTGAGTTGACCAGCGAACTTAATTTGATCATTGGTATCCTGTGCTTGAAGATATTTGTAGAATGCTGGAATGATGTGACGATTGATGTGATCAGACCACAGTCTCGACGAAGCTCGGAGCTTTGGATCTTCTGGAAGAAGCTGGTGTCCTTGCTGGAGGTCCTCTAGATACTCCATCAAAACCGTGCTCTCGTAACAGCCCCACTCTCCATGTCTCAGTGCAGGGACCAGTCCGCGAGGGTTGATATCAAGCAGTAATTTGGGCTTGCGATATACATCGACCTCGACGTATTGGTAATCAAGACCCTTGAGCTCCAGCGAGATCCACACTCTGTGGACGAAGGGACAAAAGCAGCTGCCGTACAGTTTGAGGTCCTGGTCCGCTGAGTGGGCCTGAACAGTCTTCCAGGCTTCGCCAGTAGCTTGTTTGTGGTATGTCTTCTTTGCAGCGTCGCCGCCTTGGTTTGGGTCAAGTTCTACTGAGCTTCCGTTGGCAGACATTCTGGCTGTGGAAGTGAAGGGCTTTCCAGTGATACGTTGAGTCAAACGGGGCGAACTTGGCAGGCGTATTGGAATTGTTCGTCGCAAGATGCTGCTGCCAGATTGCTTGAGACTGACCGCTATCAGCTTTCTGGTCGGTAGCATTGGGTGTCGGTGTCAACTGCTGGTGCTCCCGACGATGTCAAGAAGCACATGTACGTGTTGTACATGTAGAGCAGGAGATGATGCAATATTGGCCCCGCGATCTGCCGACTACGCTCACGAGACAGACGCGTGCTTCGTTGCGACGCTTGACGACGACGCAGGAGGTCTAGGCCGATCTTCCACGAGGCGAGTCGTGGAGGATGGAGGGCCCATGCCGTGCAGTGCGTGCAGTGCACCAGCATGTGAAATTCGACACGTCAATGAATGGAAGAGCATGTTGTGGTTGCGAATCGCGGCAATCGCGTCGACTTAGGACCCGTCTTTTCGGCTAATCTGCGGAGCTTTGGTGTGGCCCACGAAATTCTGAACCCTCCACTTCTTCTTCATGTGCTGTCGATATAGCGCTCACGCCTCCCCCAAACATCACCCTAGGCCCCCCGACAGCGATCGCAGAATACGGACAGCTCGTCACCAATACTGCTCACCCACAACACCGCAATCATGGCGGAGATCTCAATCAAGGACACTCCCATCGCTGAGGTGAGAATCGAGGCCTTGGTGGTCATGCGCATCATCAAGCACTCGTCCCAGACATTCCCGACACCGACCACCGGATTCCTGGTCGGTATGGACAGTGGATCACAGCTTCAAGTTACCAACTCGTTCCCATACCCGGCAGCGGTAGGAGAGGCGCAGACGAGCACAGACCCATATCACCAGCAAGACGCAGCGGCGCTCGCGGCAGCAGCACCACGTGCAAAGAGCAATGTCGCATATCAGGCCGAGATGATCAAGTTCTTGCGAGAAGTCAACACAGATGCACAGAATGTGGGATGGTACATCAGCACAAGCATGGGCAGCTTTGTCAATCAGAACTTCATCGAGAACCAGTCCTTCTTCCAACGCGCGACGGACGAGAAGACTGTGGCACTCGTTTTTGATGTGTCAAGGAGTAGCCAGGGGAGTCTGTCCTTGAAGGCGTATAGACTATCACCCAGCTTCATGACCGCATACAAGGAGGGCAAATTCACGACTGAGAGGTATGCATGCCATATGTTGATCTTCCGAGCAAACGACTGACTGACTGGGTCTATAGCATCCAAAAGTCCAAGCTTCGCTACCAGGACATCCTCGTGGAATTGCCACTTCGGGTTCACAACTCGCACCTCCTGACTGCATTCCTCCACCAGCTTCCACAGCAGCCACCGCAAAAGTCAGAGCTCGAATTCCCGTCATCGCTCGCTGAGTTATCTCGTGATCCTAGCGTCGCCTCCACACCACTTGCTCCAAACCTCGAGACGCTGGACCTTTCGATCGACCCATTCCTTGAGAAGACTTGCGATCTTCTTCTCGAGAGCATTGAGAACCATCAGACCGAGAATAACAACGCACAGTATTACCAACGCTCCATGGCGAGAGAGCAGGCCAAGATCCAGCAGTGGCAACAGAAGCGCAAGGCCGAGAACGCTCTCCGTGCGCAACAGAAGCAGCCACCGCTCCCAGAAGATGAGTGGCAAAAGCTTTTCAAGCTTCCACAAGAGCCATCGCGCCTGGAATCGCTGCTCGTTGGCAGGCAGGTCGAGCAGTATGCCAGACAAGTTGATGGATTCTCAGCAGTTGTCAGCGCAAAGATGTTCGGTGTCAAAGGCAGCCTCCTACCCGGCGAGACTGCTTAGGCTTGTCAGTTATGTGTAAAGACATGGATTAATATTGCATAGCGAGGCGTTCAGGAGGTAGAAATACCAAGATCTGGCATCACGGTAAAAGGGAAGAGGCCTGATGATACTGCCAATGATGTGCTCACGGCAGTGAGAATGGAGCAAAGGTCTCCGGCTGTCCTCAATATGGAAAGTACGATTGAGCGTTCAATTCCACCTTGCAAGGGAGGATCTTTCGTCTCCTCGTCTCCTGCATCTACTATACTGGTCAATGGCACGTTCTCTGCGATGGAACGGACGGTGCGTTCTGGGCTAACTGTCACCACGGTAGACAAGATGAAGTGCCCATATCGACCTCTTGTGCCGCTCTCATTCCCCTCATCATGCCGGTCCATGCCGCCGCCGTTGCAATGGATTGGGAGGAAGGGCCCACAGCAGGCCTCACTATGGAAAGTACGATCACATGTTCAAGCCACCCTTGCCAACGGAGACCTTTTGTTTCTTCACATCTCACCACACAACACACCTGCCATTGCACTGCTGGACCACCTCGTACCACCTCGAAGATATTGTCCACCGACAGTACACCAAAAGCACCTCCTCACTCCTTCCATCGACTGTCACCACCATGTCGTCTCTCTCGAAACAGCAAGAGCAGGGCGGAGATGAGCCGGAGCTGAGTGAGTTGGAGCTAGGTATGGAAGGCTTGAGACGAGAACAGAAACTTCTAGCTGACAATGGTTACGGACGGCTACATCGTCTCAGTTCCGCAATCCTCCAATGCAAAGAAGACAAGCAAGCATCGCAAGCCACCAGCCACTCCGGCCAAGGGCAATAAGAAGAACAAGACCGTGGCTGATGTCAGTACTCCGAGCACCGTCAGCAACGCAAGTCCCGCCAAATCGTATACCAGTATATCCAGCACGGAGGAGGAGGGTACACCGACGGAAACCAAGGCATACGGCTGGTGCGTGCCCACGGTCAGATATCGTACGGTTTGCTAACCATACGATAGGTTCGGAACCGACGCGAGAGTCTTCAGCAGTCCGCTGAAGGGCTCCTCTCGTTGATTCTAGCTCACAGTCTCACGGATGTAGGAGTGGAATGAGGTGGTATACACAGAAAATCTGCGATACGATATCAATGTACGATAAGAAAAGGATGCAGAATCAATGGAAGTTGGCACAAGAGCGCCAGCATGGAGTAGCTTGTCATCACATTATAGCGGCAATGATCGATCTACCCATTCCAAAATTGCCTACCTTTACGAAACTCTCTCACATCATTTGTTTCCCAAATGCTGATCTCCTTGCCCAGCTTTCACACGATCCTGCATGAAACAGCGCGTCGCGCCAGCACGATACCAAACTTCGCGGCCGACCAAGCTGTCAGCTCACGCTGCCGCCTTTCCAGGGAGAAATCTTGTGCGAGCAGCGACCGTTGCGGCCCCAGTCCCAGATCGCATCTCAGTGGACGTCGACTCCAGTTTGCCATCGGGAAGGCGCTTGGCAATCACATCATAGTGATAGTGGTTGCATATTCCCGTTCTGATAATCCAGTTCTCAGGTCTTCTGGCCCTAATGCTGTCATCTCAACCTTGACCAGGAAATTCAGACCACAATCGACCCTTTAGCGCTCGGCGCCGGCACCATACCCACTCCTGCCATCGCCAGGCTATTAATTCGCGCCGCCGAATTTTCGAATGAGCAACCCTGCGCGCGTAGAATCCTTCATGTCTTCCGCTTGCATACTCCGTGAAAGTTGCCGTGAAGATCCATCCAGCATCGGCGAACATAGTGAAAATGACGAAGAGCGCGTCCCGAATGTCCAGCCACCATCCCAGCCTGGAAGATCTACGTCCAGCTCCGATAGCCTGCCTCTTAAAAGAAGTCGAAGCAGTACCGCGTCGCGCCGTCATACTGCATATGTGTCCAGCATACCACCGACTCGCACTGCGGCCCTTCTATGAAAAGATCTTCCGCTATCACAGCCAGCTCTAGCAGCTCGGACTCCGCAGAGAAGTCGAAGCTACAGTGCAGCGCGCTGGCAGTATCCACACATCCTGCTGGTGCTCGTGCTTCTGGACCATACTGCCGCCCTGTTCTGAAGACAGACTGGTACTGATGTGCATGCTGCGCCGCGCCATCGCCTACACATATATCGTCAGCGACCATGCTGGTGAACCACATTGCCTCTCGTTCCCGACGATGGTTTGGTGCTTGTAGCTATAGCGTGTCGCGCCGCCTCCTACACATTGACCAAGCGCGACCATGCCTATAAGCCACACTGCCGCCCTCTTTCCCAGATCATACAACACTTGTGCCCATGCCGTAGCGCCGCCTCCTACACGTCTCTCGCCAGTGACCGCTCTGCTGAATCGCTATCCTCACGTTGTCGAGGCCTGAACGGCTCTCGTATGCATCGCGCTGGGCGCTCCTGTCGTTCATTTCTCCAGTAAATTTACACTCACGGCGTGATTCGCAGAAATAATCCTCAGACAGCTGCAGTGCGCTTCGTTCTTTCTAGAGCAATCGATCTCGCTCAGGCTTACTGGCGTGTTGTCGCGTGGCTTCGAGCACAACAACGCGCGCGAGGCGATGGCACGATCCGCTTCGTCGTATTGGCGTGCGTCCATGCCATCGAGGCAGCGTTGAAGAATCTGCTCGATTGTATTTGTCAATGAGTGATGCACGTGATATCGCTGTCGCCTTGCGTTCGGTATTCGGCTATGGCTCCACAGAAGATTTGCGCATCGACGTTCCGTTTGAGGGCATACGAACTGCCTGATAGCCCATGATCTGTCTATGGCGGCGGCTCACTCGCGTGCTGCTTGCCCAGCTACCTCGGACGTTGAGTCATGCCACTGCCAGTACTGTACACGACAATAACATTTAAACCTCCAGCATCCTCGGCATATCTGATGAAGCATCCTTCTGCAACTTCGCAGCTCTCCTCTCCGCCTTGCCTCTTTCCTTCGCCGCCATCTTCGCATCATACATGGTGTCCACCTTCTCCTTCAACTCTGCCCTCAGCTGACTTCGTGTCGACTTCATTAGCATCTTAACATCCTCATCTGAGATCATTCCAGTCCCTGCCTGCTCTGCCGCGCTTTGCCTCTCCCGAAGCTCAGTTCCGAAAGCCTCCATCCGCTTCTCCACGTACCCCAGAAACACCGTCGAGGTAATTTTCTCCTTCCTCTTATTGATGAAGTATGAAGGATCCGGTCTTGTTCTCCTCCAACCATCTGCTGTGAGCATGACGTGCTGACCGGGTCCGACTCTGAACTTGATGATCGGTGTAGCCACGTCCTGATCAACTTTGAAAGCGTCGTCCATGATGACGGATTCTGTCTCTTCCAAAAACTCCGCCTCTTCGTCTGGAGTGCTGTTCTCCATCGCCTCTGTCGCGGCTTCTAGATCTTCCTGTTGCTCTGGCAGACCTAGCCGTACTCTTTCCTCCGCGAATCTCTTCTTGATGCTAGGAGTCTGCATGATAGCCCATCGCAACCACCATCCTGACACTCCAAGTTCCTTTACCCGCGCCTCTTTCTCGCCTAGCAAGTACTCGTCCAGTCCACCTAGCTTATCAATTGTCCTCAGCACTCTCGCGCTGACACGGACTTGCACGTTGCGGTTGAGTGCTTTGCTGAAGAGTTTCCGTGTGAAGACATTTGGATGCCATTGTCGCCGCGTCTTGACTTCATGCTTGTCGCTGACATTGTTGCCGGTTTGCATCCGCTGGCCGCCGTAAAGACCTCGATTCGATTGTTTATACCATCGTGATTCGCCGTAGGGATATGGAGGCAGGACTTCCTTCAATGCTTCGGGGTCGTTTTTGTCCCACTGCAGGCTGACGGCGCGTTGTGTTGATGTCGAGAATGATCGCTGGTATTGGAAGGTCTGCCGTGATGAGCGGCGGAAAAGCGCTGCCATTGTGGTTTATTGATGTGTAGAGAATGTGGTGACGCTGCTGCTGCTTCTGCTGTTCGTGATGGAGCTCTTTCTCAAAGGAGGAGATGGCCGCAACGCTGCCAAGATGATCGATGAATCTCGAGGCATTGACTTAACCACTTCCTTGACACTGTACACACAATTCGTCTGAGTCAATCACAGTCTGCCATAATGGTCTCGCTACCGCAACGGATGCGAAAGCTCCAAACGAAATTGCTCGCGATACGACTCGGATCTGGTGCCCTCGTGCTGCCCAAGGAAGTCAAGCGGATACACATGCGCTTTGCGCCTCACATCAATGGTGGCCACATGGGGCCCAGGTGTGTTGCTTGGGATTCCATGAAGGCGCAATGCTTACAACATCCTACAGAAAGTTCTGGCGACACGAACTCGTCCGCCTAAAATACCACAATCCGGCAGTCCCCATGACCATAGATCGAAACACCTTGCAAGACGACCCAGCAGTAATGTCCGTCCACTTCGGCGAAGCAGATGTAGCACCTTTACAATCATCAGAGTCATCGTCAGACGAGCGGATAGAGACTATCAACATGAAGAACTTCACAAATTCGGAGATTCTAGATGCGTTAGTACGATTGACGAAGGCGCAACCTGTTGAGCCAACGGCGGAGGAACAGGAGGAGTTGGCAAAGCTGGAGGAGCAGAGGAGGAGGAGTGAGAGGGATAGTAAGCTGAGTCAGGAGGTGAGGGCGAGGGTCAAGAGGGAGAAGGAGTTGTTGGAGCAGGCCAGGGGTGATTTGGCGGCGCAGGCGGCGTGAAGGAAGAAGCGAAGTGTACAGCTACGACGACGAGGAAGCCGATGTGTACAGATGTTATGGTCGAAACCCCTGTTCGGCATGAAAGGCATGGCATGTGAGGCATAGCATGGCGTCGGGAGGTTGTAGACAGCGGACGCGCAAGGCGCAAACAATGGATATTGTCCCATGCCTCAGGCCCAAGGCCCTTTCAAACAACCCACTGGAGATACGTTCGGCTGCTGTCGGACCCGGATAGGCAATGCCGTTCTTGGAGTGCAGCAGTAGGATACCTCGTATCATGATTCTGCTTGTGCAACCGCCGCGGGCCAAGATTGCTCGCTTCGTTGGTATTCGCACGAAGAGCGCATACACTGGATTGCGTCCTCCCCATAACGCTGATTCGAAGCTACTCGTTCACACTGGTTCAAGGATACTCCTGTCGCCAGCGCCAGTGACGCCGCTGGCCAGGAACCCCGAAGAGCGACGTACTCGTTTCGAGCCCATCCATGTACCCAACACAATTCTAGACATTTACCTGGGCCCAAGACCCTCGAACCAAAAGGAAGACAAACATCTTCAATGCTGCTGACGAGGATAACACACGACATGGCCTCTCATGCCGCAATCGCTCCTTCAGCTGCGAGCGGAGTTGGCACCACCACGAAGACATTCTCGCCCGACTTCCTCCACGAGAGCTCTTCCTCGCTCAGCGGGTCTCGCGGAAGTTCATGGCTATCAAGGAGCGTCCCATCACAAGATCACAAATACAGGATCCTCTTGATCCCATCCGCTTCACCTCCGCGGGAGGCTCCCAGTCTATCCCAAGCTGGTCTGGAGCTGCGGAGTAACTCGAGAAGGACATTCAGTCTCAGGACCGCGCGACCGCTGGTACATCGAGCTCTGGCTGGGCCCCAGGCCGATCAAACTCGTCGAGCCGAGAAGGACTGAATTTTGGAGGAAGCTGCTAGTGTGCATAGGGGCCACAAAAGCCACCATACCATACACCATGTTCGAAGGTGTAGGGGTTCTGCATCGCTTCACAAACATTGCCGTGACTGGGAGAGCCCAAGATGGCGGCGGAGTCCTGTTTAGCCTAAAGGACGCCATGACATTTGGGCATCTGGCAGCTTGTGCCTGTGCTCTGCGTGATCGGGAACCAGTTGGGCAGCATTCAACGGTGATCACAACGTCTTCGTAGACGCAGATCGATATGACAAGTTGGAGGAATGGTAGGACCGCGAGACATGGCTGGATTGCGCAATATCGGATCTGAGCTGGGAAAGAAGCTGTAGTGATCTTGCAAGCAGGCCATAATTGTATCGAGTGTAACGCACACGTGGTATACACAAGTCCCTGGCGACGGCTTATATTTAGCTGAGCGAGGGTTCACTAGCCGCAAATTAAGCTCTGGGAAGCATTCACTGCATGGACCTGAAGGCGCGCTAAATTCAGGCTCTTCACCTCATCTCTTAATTTTTCCACACTATTCTCCATGTGGCTACACACCAGCAATATGGAAGCCACAGGTGCGAGCGCCGATAAAGGGGAGCCCTAACAGAATCCATGCGCGACACAGTACTGATCGGTGCTGCCGGGTAGGATGGTGACTTCCGCCGGTAGTCGAGTCGCTGGCATCTGCGAGCTCCTCGAGCCAATCGTCAACCTCCTCGAACCCAAACAGCTCCTTCTCACCAAATACATAAGCTCCCGTCTTCAGCAATGTGATAGACTCCTCGCCCCTGGTCCAGCAGAAGTTCATGACGCCACCAGACCCATCGGCCTCACTGGCCATCGAGGAGCGGCTCCCGATCGTCCCGCGACTCTTTCAGGACAGGCGAGGCCTCAGGCAGACTTTTGTCCCAGATCGAGAGTAACTCTGCTGGTCATTGTGTTACATACCTGATAAGCGGTATCTTGCCGCCAAGGAGATCGCCGAGGGGCCTTCGGGAAGAGAAAGTTCGAAGAAGCCGCTTGAAGGGCTGAACGCTACACCAAAGCTCAACCAAGTGATTCGAGCATCAAGCTGGAGTCGCATTGCCTGTCCACCAAGCCATGCATCCCAACACGAACACCACGACCATTACATCCGCGAACACTGTCTGCGCTATCGTGATGTACCGGCCAGCAATCCTTATGTAGTTCGCATATCGCTGAGGTATCATGCCACTGTTTGTTATCCCTGCAAGCATGCCCCCACTCTGCATCTGTCCCCTCTCCATGAAGTACCTCGTGCTCTGTAGCACAAGCTCCGCCGATGTGAAGATGATGAAGAGCCGTGGTCCGAGTCCGTAGCCCGCCTCGTGGGTGTACACATTCTCACCACGTGCCAGCTTGCTTCCGTTGAATGTTGAGGTCAGGCAGATGTAGGAAGCCAAGACGAAGGAGAAAATGGCATGTACGACACGCCACACGTATGCTGACACGGTCGCTGGTTCCTTGACGTCGTCTGCTTGTTGTCCGCTGAGCATGTTTGCGAGCATGGGAGGTAGCTCCGGGGGCTTCGAATTGGGGTCGTGCGGGTTTCCTCCACCTTGTCCCATCATGCTCATCATCTGCTGCATCATCTTCGCCATGGGATCCTCCTCTTCGCCATCTTGGGACTGTTGTTGCTGCTGCATTCGGAGCATCGCTGCTGCTAGTTGATCGTCCGGTGCGTTCGCCGGTGTCCGGCGGGCGGAGGGTGTGTTCGCAAAGCTGGAGCCCTTGCTGATGTCGACTTCGTCTGGATCGTCTACGATGGAGGCTTTTTGGGGTGCAGCAGCTGCTGACTTGTCAGTCACTGTCAAGATTTGCTTGGGCACATGCGCTGCCCTTACGTCCTCCTAAGACTTCCGCAGGCGGTGCAACGCCTCCATTGAGGGCCTTGATCCTGTTGAGTCTGTCCTCTCCCTGCTCCGCCATCTTTTTCTGTCGCTTCTCGCGGCGCTCTCGAGCTTGTCGCTGTACTGCTGACTCGCCTGCTGGTCCATCAGTGCCGGTGGTTGTTGCGAGGTCTGCCATATTGTGCATTCGTGAAGCCGTGCGTGCAGAGCTGTCGTTGATGCGCAGTGATCGAGCTTCTCAAAGTCGCATACAGAATGACATATGCGCACGTGCCAAAGATCCACGTTGATGTTCTTATCGTCAATCTCGACCATACATGTACACCTCGACCACAATGCATTGATGACCAGATCTTGATACACTCGAACCCATACAGATGATCCGCCCATGTGAGCCGCAGGCATCCTCACAGGCAAGTGTGAGTCACTTACCCGGGCAGTGAACTCTACCCGTATTTGTGGTGTGTGTGACTGCTCGATCGTACATGAAGAGGGCACCGCTTGAGTGTAGGAAGCTACATGTATCTCCCCACTCACCTTCCAGCACGACCGCGAGCATGGACAACGGCAGAGGTCCCAAAGGTGGTTCGGCCAAGAAGCCGCCCTTGACGCATTTTCTATGCCTTCCGCTGGTGACAGAAACATCTCGGCCTCAGCTCGAGCAGTCACTCAAGCAATTCAGAGATGCCGTCAGTCCCACACCGCAGGATGCCACCAAGGAAACACAAGGCGAGGCTCCTAGCGAGGCGCAGGTCGCCACAATGGCTTATATTCATCCCAAAGCTATTCGCCCTGTTGGAGCACTGCACTGCACACTCGGTGTCATGAGTCTCAAGCAAGAGCAACTAGAAGCCGCCACCACATGTCTGAAGACACTGGACCTGACCGCAATTTTGCAGGTCCAAGGCCAAGGCACCCCGGGCACTGCGGCAGCACCGGATACTGGCCACCCTTCCCTTCAGCGGCCGATATCACCGTCTCCAATCAAACCCTTGAAGATCGATCTGAAGGGTCTAGATTCAATGCACTCACCCGACAAGACTTCGATCCTATATGCTGTCCCGATAGATCACTCAGACCGCCTCTATCCTTTCTGCCTGGCTGTGCAGAAGATGTTCAAGGAGAAAGGGTTCCTGCTCGACGATGACAGGAAGCTGAAGCTGCATGCCACTATCGTCAACACCATATATGCCAAAGGCCGGAAACATAGGACACGAGCATGTCGAGCTGCAATCCCGCAAGCGTCGACCTGCGCTGGTAGCACGGAGCAAGGCCATGGAACCAGTGTCGACGCGCCACTGAAGATCGATGCCCGGTCGTTGCTGGAGCTGCACGTGGACTTCGTCTGGGCTGAGCATGTCGTGCTTGACCGTGTCGCCATCTGTGAAATGGGTGCAAAGAAGTCCCTCGATGCAAGTGGCAACGAAGTGGACGAGCGGTACATTGAAGTGGCTTCTGTTCCCTTGCCGACGTGCGATTGATTGCGATGGTTGGAGTGAACACTACTGCGACATACATCGTGGCATACTGCCCATGGACGCTGGCTCTCTGCACCAGATCCCGTGCAGCATCGATTCTCAAACGGAATGCATACTGTAGCTAAAGTGTGGTCTGATCTGCCGTCAGCGACCGAAGTCGTATTGTGCATGCGCCATGGCCTCAGCTAATTATAATTCCTACAGAACAGTGCGACGTCGATGAAGTAGAGACGCCGTCTGATGCAGCACTGCAAATCGGTGCGTTTGGAACCGTCGATCAGCGATACCTGACTGTTGGTACGACGAGACCTTGTGTTTATCAACAGTTTGTGAAACATGTGTTCATACGATCTACTGATTGGCGACATTCGATTAAGGAACGGAATAACGGTTATCGTTCAGCCGGAATGCAGCATGAAAATTGATGAGAGGCATCCCCAAACCAACGGATCGGGTTCGAGGCCAGCGGTGCTGCGCGCACATAGCAGCAGTCGACAAGCGACCCCTACTCGCCACAATTCTTCCCAGATTACGTCCACGGTACACGTCCGTCACGCAAAGCTGTACACCACCACGCTGAACGGTCCTCGTAGCGATACATGAAGAGCGCATGCAGTTGGCGATCCGAACAAACGCCTGGTGACGCCCGCCGACAGTGGAATTTCGTATGCGAGATGATGACTCGCTTACGTGGCCTCCAGGCCAACCAACTTGCGGATGATGAGGTACACATCGCGACTGGTCAGCGGCTGGAACCTGCGTCTTCCAAAGCCTGGATGAAACAGACAGGATGCGCCTGCTGGTGTGCTACGGCATCTCGCCAAAGCATCGCATGTCTCTCAACCAACCTGAACAATAGGCCCGCAGCGCGCACTGCGACGTTTGCAACGCCCACTCGCAGTCTGCTGCTCTACTGGGTGCGTCGGTAGCCGCCAAGGTTTTCCACGCCACGACCGACGTGCTCCTAGCGTGCGAAGAGCGTCCGAAGCACGACGGTGTTCGCGTCGCAACGCCCATGTGTCATGGCTGCAGCGCGCGATGTCCCGACGTCTGCCAGCGAGACGGGAGCAGAAAGTTCATCGCAACTGTCTCACAGCGACATGCTTCTTTTGATTTTCTCTTCCGCGCCAAACTTCAGCAGAGTCGAGACCGGCGCGCGTGGTGGAGCACCGCGGTGTTGAGAGCGGGCGATGATACGTGATCTGGCAAGTCTCCCACCCAACTCCAGCTTCGGAATTGGTCGTGGGTGTTATTAGCGCAGACGTGCCAAGTGCGTGCGTCCTTGCCGGCCTGCAGGCACGGCCAAACAAGCGTGTAGCCCCGCGAATCACACCTCAGAACCGCGCCGTCCATCATCTCCGGCGGCCAGTGACAGTCGCGCACGACCATGTGTTCTTCCGTGGATGCGTCGGCCCCTGTCTGCGCCGGTCGGCTACTGCTGCAGTGCTCGTAGGGCTGCGCCGTGATTGATCGGGCCCATCCCAGTTCATGCTTCAAGGGGTTTGGCCTGTCCAGCGCACTTTGTTCTTGCGCTCGATGATGGCCGGCCCACACATGATGAGTTTTGCGTGGTGGAGACGGCCTGCCCTTGTTCGTTAAAGATGGCCAGGACGCGCGCGCCCCCCCCATCATCTCCTTTTCTTTGCCAACGGTCTTTACACTCTCACGAACGCGCATCTGGGTCGCCCTGCTGCTGTGCGGTATCACTCTCTCTACTGCTCGGCATTCACTCTCTACGGACAACGACTCAGACCACTTTCATTAAGACCCACGCGCACATCAACCGCCATATCTCCCCATCCACACCGCAGAACCGGACGAGCGTGGCATAACGAAGTCTCAGACATAACGAACATAGTCTACGATCACAGAGCTGAGCGAGGCCTACCGCAACAATGGTCAACTCAATCGTTGCATCTCTCGCCCTCTTCGGCGCATCCGTCGTCGCTGACTCTGTTGGAAGCGCCGTGGTCGTCAACAAGTGCGATTACGATGTGTACTTGTGCAACACCCCGGCAAGCGGCGGCGGGTACGACTCGGTCGACAAGACGCTTTCCCCAGGCGATTCTTATACTCAACAATGGACTTCGCTCTCCAATGACAATGGATGGTCTATCAAGCTCAGTACGGATGATGACAACTACGGATCGCACATCATGCAATACGAGTATACCTACCACAACGATGGCATCATCTGGTACGACTTGAGCTGCGTCGACGGCAACCCGTGGGACCAGGACTGGGAGATCACTGCCAGCGGTGCTGACTGCAGCCCCAAGCAGCAGGCCTACCGCTATTCCACCGACGATGCCTATGGCATGCAGTCGTGTGCCTCGGACGCCCAGATCACCGTCACTCTTTGCACTGGTCTCTCCGCAGACAATGGCACCTCCACGGGATCCTCTGGCTCCGACTCTGGCTCCGACTCTGGCTCCGACTCTGGCTCCGATTCGGGCTCCAGCTCCAGCTCCAGCGCACCAAGCTACGAGTCCAGCTCCTCGGCCGCGCCAACAGCTCCAAGCTACCAGGCTCCGACTGCGCAGTCCTCGACCCCAACGACCCTTGCAACCTATGCCGCACCAACCTACGGCTACAACTGGAACGACAAGGACGCAGAGAACTCTGCTGCCCAGAAGTCTCACACAACTCTCGCGACCTCGACCACAGCCGTCGTTGCCGAGGACAACAACGGCAACGTGGTCACCGTGATCGAGACCGCCTACGCAACCGCGTACGTGACCGCAACCGCCTACGCCGACAAGGCCAAGCGTCACGAGCACCACCGTCATGGTCACGCCCACCGCGCATAGATGCGGTCCGCGTGTCAAGTTGCACATGTGTCTCAAGACATCTCACGACCCAACCTTCACTTCTACCGGTTGCGCTACATGCTCTTACTCCACTCTTTCACAAGACTTGGCAGCAGCAACTGTTCCCCCCATTTTTGGCATGCTTCATTGTTTATAGACTGAACAACACAACTTCTTTACACAACAACCCATTTACCCCAGGAGAA
Organism: Dothistroma septosporum; assembly: GCA_002236755.2. Lineage (NCBI taxonomy): Eukaryota > Fungi > Ascomycota > Dothideomycetes > Mycosphaerellales > Mycosphaerellaceae > Dothistroma > Dothistroma septosporum. The sequence continues at coordinate 3,581,616 of NBZP02000054.1, forward strand.
CAGCGAAAGCTCGAGAAAAGCGTTTGGAGAAATCACATTTTATGTCAAGCTATCGTATTCCGAGACACCTTCACGCGCGCGACATTTCCCACACCCGCAGATTACGATCACCCCACACGGCATTTGTGCGCAAACTGTGTTTCGCTGCCGGCCGTGCGGGTCGCTGGTCCTGCGTTGTGGGAACTTGTCTTGAAGAATGTTCTTGATGCAGTACCTTTAGCTACGATCACACGAGGAGATGCACGCACGCAAGAAATTCAGTCTATCCTGCTACGGCGGAGACTTGGCTAGGGACGGTGGGGCATATGGAGTTGATGGGAGAAACAAGATCCGGCATAGAGATTCCCCCTTACCTTGTAAACATGCGTGTTGGCGAGTCGAGTTCATTCATCATCATTATCATCATTATCATCATTATCATTATCATCATTATCATCACGATACTAGGAAGAGGCGGAACATTTGAGTACATAGGCATTCTCACACACCCGGTTTTTGCGATATTTCGTGTTTCTTTTCAGGAACATGACAGAATTCGTTCGTCTTTACACATTTACTCTGATCAGTGGTCACATCTTTTGCTTTTGTATGTTTTCGTCTCTTCAGTTGATCCTCTGTCGCTGGGTTCAAATTTCGTCGTCGTCGTCGTCGTCGTCGTCGTATACCCTTGTGCAGATTGCACTTGGCAATTTCAGAAAGCGGATATCACCTCTCACGGTCATTGATCTAGAGCTCGGTTAACGTTGGTAGGTGACGCGGGAGCCTACGACGCTGGTTGGCGATAACAATGAAGGTGGTCGTGGTACGGTACGTTTGTTTAGTGTTGTACACAACCACGTGAACATGCTTACTTTGATGCTTCGCAGTCAAACCTACAGGAATCTGTGAAGCGATGGCTCCGAGATTGCTTGGGTACGGCGGGTCGAAATTGAAAAGATTCGGCACTTTTGCACTGCCGAAGAACTTGTATCACGTAATATGGTGGCTTGGAGATGTTTGATTCTGGGCCTTGGGAGTGGACCTCGAGAGTGGGGCCTTGGAAGTGGGCGAGGACTGGCGAGATGAATGTCAAGGCCACGGAGTATTTGATTACACAGTCTCAGTCGCGCCAAAGTGACTCGTGAATACATGAAGTAACGAAGACTTCGATCCCATGTTCTTAATTCCCCTCGACTGCAGCCATCAAGGGTTGCCCGTCATTCCCACCTCTTCACATACTTCGACACTTTCATTGAAAGGCCTTCCATTCTGTGGCGAGCCTTCGACATCATTCTATTGAGTGTTTCATTTTCATCGGTAGCCGTCTTGCATCGATGGTGTGCTTTTGGAGCATCGCAGGACTCTTGGACCGTCATTTCATCAGACCAAACAACCGCGAAGCCAATGGCGGAGAAGCGTGGCCAGCGGTCACATGACATTGAGTATCTTTCATTGTGGGTGTGCCTGAAGAACCTTGTTGGATGTACTTCGTGCTTGTACCTCTCCACTATTGGCGTATCTGTTCTTACACGGACATGCGTCGAAGTATTCATGCTCTGCATTTCAACGATTCCGGGCGTCATTGTCTTGTTGTTCCACGACGGCACTATAGGCGACCACACACGTATTTCCGTATCTTTTGCTGTATCCGATGTAGGACTGCACTCAATGCAACACGTCAGCTGAGCGATGAAAGGCATGTCGTCGGCAGTATGAAGATTCCTACGCTGGCGCTGATCCGCTCTGTGCGGCGAGGGTCTACGACTTTCCTATAGAAGCGACAAGTGCCCGGTGACCTCGTCAACTTTGCTCTTTGGTGCCGGGCCGATACCAAGGACCGTAGCTGAGCCGCTCGCGATCTGAGTGCGCCCAGCATCGTGTATGACCTGGGCACACAGGCCGAGACTGATAGCCTGCGCTTGCAGCATGAGCATCTCGTCCTCACTGCCGACCTTGAGCGCGACCTTTGCTTGGCCCAGTCGTTCCCATTGCTTCAAGATCGGGTGTGTTGGGTTTGCGCGGATGAGCGACTTGTAGCAGGCGAGCGTAGCGTGTCCACACTGGGCGGCAATCTTTCCTGCTCGCGTTATCAGCCACTGCAACCCAGGTGAGCATGACGCGCGCGCGCTGCGGCGCAAGACACGAGCGGGGGTGGTGGAACATGCTCGGGCGTTGGAACGATGCATTTCAAAGCAGCTGCCACGGCGGAAGTTTGGTCGAGGTCGAGAATCATACCTTTAGTCATGCCAAGGTCTGCGCGAACGACCAGTGTGAGTTTGCATTCCTCTGCGCTGTCTGTGAAGTCCCTCAGCTCGCCCAGCAGATGTTGGGCGTCATCGTCGGAAGCCGCGTCGCTGATGTCCGAGTCGTCATCCTTTTCGAAATCCGAAACCGGCGCGTTTCTGGTTGATGATGTGCGAGTTGTTGGCAGCGATGGACCGAAGACGCCGATCGAGCGAGCCTGGCCGATGTAGTATCCAGCAATGCCGCTTACCAAAGCGGTGCCAATCGCCACAGCCGCCAAGGAGGGAGCCTCTTGCGAGCCCGAGTCTGGCATGCCGCCGCCACGTGACTCGTTTCGTTCTTTGGGCGTGCGTTTGAGATATATGCGCGGGTGCGACAGCGACGAAGTTTCGTGCTCGCGGTCTCGGGCTTGGAGAGCTGCTTCGGTCAATTTGCAGCGAGGAGGGGATCGCGACGGTACTGTGGTGTGATGCCGTAGTAGCAGCAGTCGTTTATTGGCAGCAGGGAGATGTTCGAAGTCGCGTGCCGAGAGTCATCTCTCGACTAGCGCCACGTCTCACGGCTGGTCGTTTGCTGAGAGCTTCAAACGACGCACGCAGCGTGCTGCGACGTGCGCTCCGTGGAATCGGACAAATCGTAGACTCGGTGTCGAACATGGTACATGGCGGGGCGAGTTCGAAATTTGTGAGGAAATGTTACAGAAGAGGCTGCCCCGCTGACGTGAAGATGATATTCGAGGTGCATCGTACCCCTGTCTGCACCAGCGACAGCCCGGTAGTGTCTGCTGGAAAGGCCGACGCATGCTTTCGAAGGTACGAAGGCTTCGTGCTCGACGCTCGGAATCACGCAATCCAGGCCAGGCATGCGGTGAAGCGCTGGCATTGTTATTTATTCCTTTCTCCTCTCACACCTGGCCAATCCCTTGAGCGCCATCATCTGTCCTCCGCAAAACCCATTTCCACTGCCTCCACAGCGTGCTTCCAGAGTGTGGGGACGACACAGCCTGACCAAGACTGTGATCTCATCATACTACTTACCCGCTGTTGTTGCTACCACCACCACCACTCCCACTCCGACAACTCTCCGTTCGAGGGCTCTGTTAAAATAACCACCATGGATCGTCAACAACAGCTTCGCAAGCTGCCTGACACTCCTCCCACATCACCGCCGGTCGGTTTCGCTGGCCAGAATGGCTTCAGCACGCCCCTCTTCCCCCAGAAGCCGAACATTCTTTACATCATGGCCGACCAGCTGGCAGCGCCCCAACTCAAGTTGTACAACAAAAACTCCCAAATCAAGACTCCCAATCTCGACAAGCTTGCTGAGCAATCCGTTGTCTTCGACTCAGCTTACTGCAACTCGCCGCTCTGTGCCCCCAGCCGGATGGCAATGATAACTGGTCAGCTGCCATCGAAGATCGGAGCTTACGACAACGCCTCGCCCATTTCGGAACAGACGCCAACATACGCACACTACCTCCGAAATGCTGGATATGAGACTGTCCTCGGTGGCAAGATGCACTTCATCGGTGACCAGCTCCATGGCTACGAGTATCGCCTGACTGCAGACATCTACCCAGCAGATCTTGGATGGTCGGTCAACTGGGACGAACCAGACACCCGCCTCGAGTGGTACCACAACAGCTCGTCCATCCTCCAGGCAGGACCATGCATCCGGAGCAATCAGCTGGATTACGACGAGGAGGTCATGTACAAGGCCAAGCAGTTCCTGTACGACCACGTCCGCAAGCCTCAAGGAACCCGACCATTCTGCTTGACTGTGTCCCTCACGCATCCACATGATCCATACACCATCGAGCACAAGTACTGGGACATGTACGAGGGTGTCGACATCGACATGCCGAAGGTGCAGATCCCAAAGGACCAGCTTGACCCGCACAGCAAGCGTCTGCAGCACGTTGTCGACCTGGAAGACTACGACTTCACAGACGAGCAGGTCAAGCGTGCCAAGCGGGCATACTACGGCTCCGTCAGCTACGTTGACGACAACATCGGCAAGCTCATGGAGACGCTCAAGCAGTGCGGCCTCGACGACAACACTATCGTCATCTTCTCCGGTGACCACGGCGACATGCTCGGAGAGCGTGGTCTGTGGTACAAAATGTCGTACTACGAGTCATCAGTCCGCGTGCCAATGCTCTTCAGCTACCCAAAGCTGTGGGCGCCACACCGCGTCCCTCAGAGCGTCAGCACGCTTGACATTCTGCCCACCTTGGTCGACATTGTCGGCGCCAATCTGGTACCTGGCCTTCCAATGGACGGTGTCTCCATCGTCCCTCACTTGAAGGGACAAGATGTCCACGACAACGTCTTCGCCGAGTACATGGGTGAAGGCACGGTCGCACCTATGATGATGATTCGTCGTGGCCCCTGGAAGTACATCACCTGCCCAGCTGACCCAGATCTCTTCTACAACCTAGCAGAAGACCCAGACGAGGTGAAGGACCTGTCCCACTCAACTGACCCTGAGATCAAGAAGGTTTACGACGCCTTCGTAGCAGAGGCGAAGGCCAAGTGGAATATGGAAGCCATCACCCAAGACGTGCTGAAGGCTCAGCGCTCGCGACGCTTCTGCTTCTCTGCGCTCAAGCAAGGCAAGTGGACCAGCTGGGACTACACCGTGCCAGACAACAGCCAAGACAAGTACATCCGCAGCAACATGGACCTCGACGATCTTGAGCGTCGCGCGAGGTTCCCCATCGTGGACGCATATGGTAAAATCAAACCCATCACCACCCCAGCGCTCCACCAAAGCAAAGCCATTGCGGAAACGATGGCTCACCAAGCTGGCGCTCTAGGCCAGTAGGCCTGGTCGACGGCGCATCAGGTTGATGAACACGTTCTTCTAATGTACATCAGTTCTTGTTTCAGCTACGGCTTGACACGATTACATGGTCGCGCGCCATAGACGATGGTGTACCCACCACGCTACGACTCTTTTGTTGATTGGTTTACTGCAGCGTTGAGCATGCACTTTACGTTCAAGCGTCGGCGCAAGGGGGTCAAATATTTCATGGAGAGACAAAAAAAATGGTCTCGTTTCAGATGGTACTCAGCGTTGTAGCACACGGCTTGTAGCATTTACCTGGTCGATGGGATTACGAAGGTGGTGGCCTGGGTTAAGGATTATTGGACGAAAGGATGGCCTCGGCTTTGGCCTCGGTTCCCTCTTGGCGTTGTAGAGAACGGCGCAGAGGGGAATGTACACAGACAACAAGCATCGGCTGTACTGTTCCTTCGTGGCACGTGAGGCTTCGTCCTCGTAACAACACCACGTGTACTTACGTCCCGATGAATCACTCAAACGTCTCAACTCGGCCCGTGTATTGAATATTCATCTTGGCTGCTGCAGTAGTTGTTGCGGTCTGCACTCTGCGGGCGCTTCAAGGATGATATAGAGGAGGTGCAGTGGAGGTGCAGTGGGACGATGCATGCATGCTGCAAAACCTGTTATCCTGCTTTAGGCATTGCAGATCTGGGGTTGGCGGACGCTGTGCAGTGTCGTAGGTTTCTGCGATGCACCAGCAGGGTTGGGAAAGCTTGATGGGCAGATCTCGCGCCCGGTATCTTGTCTGCAGCTGTGCTCGTGTAACTCCACGCCTGACGTCCATGATGGTGTGCAGCGGGAAGGGAGGGGCATCGTGTGCGGCGTTGCCGCAGCTGGCCGATCGGTGAGTACGACGAGGCCGCGTAGCTGTAGGTATAAATAGCTTGGTCAGACTTTCAGAGCGGAGAGCCTCAAAGCGGAGAGCCAGAAGTATGAAGGCGACAGCAGGCTGTTATTCGCCCGGGGGATGAAGCAACGAGAGCAAGCCTGGTAAGCTCGAATGTATGTGGCGGGGTATCGAGGTATCATCGACGTGAGGCAAGGGCGCTACGGGCTGCGAGAGTCGCTGGCCACGAATCAAGGATTGCTAGACGCAGCGATAGCGCTCTGTGAGACTTTTGCGGGAATTGGCACGTACCTCATCAGCCAACGTGATACCTTTTTACCTGTCCTGCGAGATCCAGCAGCTCCGTCGTGTGGTAGTAGTCGTTGTTGTTGTCGTTGGCGCTCGAGCTTCCGTCTTTGCCACGGCGAGGAGCTTCGACGACTGGTGGATGTCGACGGTGCGCGGGTAACGTACTCGCGTGGTCGCTACCAACAGCCAGCAGGCCGTCGAACTGCCTCATTTCTCTGTTTTAATTGTCGCAACAGCGTGTCTGATGAGACTGTTTCTCAAATGCATCCATCGTTGCGACTCGTGCCACGTACGAATCTGGCGGGCCGACTCTGCCAAGCGTGCACACCCTGCAATCTGGCGGGACGGAGCAGATCTGTCGGGCGAGATGTCAATGTGAAGAGCCAGGCCCGCAGGCTGGCGTGAGCTTCGCTAAGACGCCCTCCAGAAGCGACTCGCCGAGTCATGAGGTGTGCCTGTTTGGCGGTCGCGGCGGGTTGTTGTGAAGCAGCAACATAGTCTTCCGCTTCTCGAGCGAGCTTGACCGCTTCGGCCTGCTAGGGGGCTAGCCACCGCATTGATGAGAGCTGCATCGACAGGGCATGATGATTGTCCAGCTCACGCTCTGACCGCACTCTTTTCATGTTTCATGACCACGCGGACCAGCCGGCGATTGGCAGGTCATTGACCCGACAGCCCATCTGCAGGCCGCCTCCCGACCACGCACCAGCACCAGTAGAATCATAATAATAATTAATGTGCCTCTCACCGGCCTGCCACCTTTCGCAGCGATACCGATCCAGCGCCGCATATGCAGGCTGCAGTAAGCCCGTAGAGTTTGTGCTATATACCTGCCATCGAACTTTGTGCTCAACACAGCGCCGGAAAGGGCAACGTCATTTTGTGTGCCTTCTCTGCAATCAATAGTCGTTGTCGCGAGGCGACAATGTGCGACGGGCGCCGTTGTGCTGCCGACGTTCGGTCGCCGCGGAGCACTTGTTGACCCACGCAATTTGCTCGACCGAGAATTGCTGTGTCCAGCGTCTTCCGTGAACAGGAGATGGCGCTGACGGGGGGGGGGCCAACACTGCCGCAGTCAAGACAGGCCATGTCATGTCTGCATGCACATGCAGTGCAAATGAGGCGCATTAGCGCATCCCTGCGCACGACGGGGGGGGAGAAATGCTGCTACAGCTACAGCTACAGCTTCTCGAGAGCTCGAGGCCACACAGAGATGTCTGCGAGGCGCTCCTCTCTTCGCTGCCACGCTGCCCATCCGCCGCACGGTCTGCTGCTACTTGCTGTCCGGGAAGGGCGCTAGCTAAGCGTATTTTGCAAATGGGGCAGAGGAGCTGGGCGATCCGCCGGCCACCACACTTCCACACTGCCAGCCTGCCGTTGCCCAGGATACGCACGGCTCAGAGAGAGAGATGTGGCCGCTAGCGTACCAGCCCCAATCGTTCATCAGTGCGCGCAAATCGCTTGCTCCGCCGCTTTAAGTATCACCTGCATTCCAGTGCCTCCGCTCTCACAACAATCCACACCTCCGCTCGCATATCAAGCATCCATCCGCGGCCAAAGTCTATCCCGGACATAGGCTCACTCTCGCTCCAAGCGTCTATCGATTCACAACACTCGCTGCTTGTTTGCAATCGATCAGCTCCGCTGTCCATAATACCCTCCCGAACAGAACAGCATTTAATACCACGTCCGCCATAATCATGCAGTACGCACTTGCCGCCGCCGCCTTCGCGGCCGTCGCCGTGGCCATGCCACAGAACCTCCCTCCACCAGAGCCAGCCAGCTCAAGCTGTCTGTCGACATACCCAGGCACCTTCGAGATTGAGGTCGTCAACGTCACCTCGAGCTCCTCCAAGGCCAAGCGCCAGACTATGGGTAACGAGCCTGGCGGCACCCTCACCCTCACCCTCAACAACGGTGTCCTGAAGGACTCTTTCAATCGCACTGGTAACGTTGTTGCAAACAACCAGTTCCAGTTCGACAACCCGATTCAGGCCGGCGCCAAGATCACCGAGGGTTGGGCTGTCTGCCCCAACGGCACCCTCGTGCTTGGATCCGATGCCATCTTCAAGCAATGCCTGAGCGGCGACTTCTACAACCTGTACGATGAGAACGGTGCCGGCCAGTGCAACGAGATTCACATCCAGGTCGTGAACGGTGGTTCCTCGTCCACTTCCGGATCGGCTGCTGCCACCACCTCCGCTGCCACGGTGTCGCAAGTCGGTATGTTGAACACGGTGTCATTGAGATAATCACTCGTAGACTAACAGTTTCCCAGGAGACGGTCAAGCTCAAGCTGCCACCTCCGCCGCCCCAGTCACCCAGGTAAGTCTCCTATGGAACAACCATGCCGTCTTTCCCCCTTTACAACCCACATCAAAAGATCAGCGACGGACAATTGCAAGCTGCTACATCTGGTAAACCTGTAACCCAGGTGACTACTATTGCCCTCCCAACGCACAACTCCTCTGTCTTGCTCCACCAAGATTGACGATGCATCCCGTCGACTCTGCTTCTTTAATGCCCGTTCGCTAACATCTTCAAGATCAGTGACGGTCAAATCCAGGCCTCCACCGGCGCTGTCATGGTTACCCAGATCAGTGATGGTCAAATCCAAGCTGCCACCGGCGCTGCAGTGACACAGATCAGCGACGGCCAGATCCAAGCACCAACTGGCGCTGCAGTCTCTCAAATCAGCGACGGTCAAATCCAGGCTGCAACAAGCAACGGCACCGTTGCTACGGCAACCCCATCGGCCCAGGCATACACCGGTGCCGGCGCTATCCCAACCGCTATTGGCAGCGCATTCGGTCTAGCCATCGGTGCCGTTGCGGTCGCCATGCTCTAAGCGTGTGCGCGCGAACCTTGGTGCATTCTTCTAGAGCCAGCTGCTTCGTTGCAGCCGACGATCCTTTTAACGACGCCATCACATCTTCCAAAAGGTCCGATGGAATGGCATTGATTACACGATTCGAAATGTGAATATGACACTACATTCTCTCAAGGTCATGAGGGAACATGGGACGCGGAGCACAGGACAAGTCTTTACGGTCATGATCACACCTGGTTAATGTGTGCTATACTGTCTTATCTCTCGCGGGATGGCAGCGGGCTTTACGAGTTTGAGGGGATCATGGCCTGCTCGACGATGATCTGAGTGTTTGTCTGACATTTTGCATAGCCTGGCGGTGTCTATCCCCATGCTCAAGCGGTACTATTGGAGCATATTTTACCGCATTCTTTGTTGCACATAGTTTTGCCTCAGCCGTGACAGATTGAGACAACATCGACGTTCGCAACTTCAATCCCTCCCTCCTTGCTCGCTCCTCGCTTACAGCATTCACATGCGCATACTCCACTTCTCTCTCGTTTCAGACTCTGCAGTAGTGATGAGTCTGGTGGGAGCATTCTCTCCAATCAACGCTATAGGACGCGCGTCGATGCTTTGCCGCTTTGGCCGTCGACTCGGATTGTTCCTGCTCTGGCGGCCAACGTTAACTGGACATACCCACGGCTTGTATATTCGCCTACCAACGACGTAGACTGAGAAGTCAGTTGTTGCTAAATTTACACACAGATGGTGCCGCTGCAACCGGGCATAGTCGAATACCTGTTTGACACATGAAATGAGCAGCGGCTCTCAAAACGGTTGGATCTCACTTTGGGACTGCCGTTCCGAGCCACCGTTGGTCTCCCTTCCCATCAAGGACCGTTGAGCGATGGCGCCGCTCCAGCGATTCCAAATTTCGATGTGGACACTGCGAAGCGACGGAAACAGGATCCGCTCTGCCATCGGATTCTATGGAGACTCAGTTGGGCCCAACGATTGCACGCGAGCACCTGCCTCTGCGGGAACGCTCTCGCATTATCATCACATGTAATAGAGAAGGCACGTGCGGCACGGGAGTAATCGTACTGCGCAGCCAACAAGACAGAGCGGCAGAGCCTCACCTCTTCACCCTTGGCCGCATGCTGACTTCACTACTTTGCTGGCCGATTTCCGTTGGATGATGGCGAAGCATTCGCGCATGTTACCTCACCATTCTTCTGCAGGCCACCATGCGCAAGTCGCGAGAGAAGGTCTCAAAGTAGCGCCTCTGGGCATGGTATTGTCATGTCAACCATGTGCTACAAATGGTCCTTGTCGATTGGAAGTGAGCAGGTACAGAGCCGAACAGCAGCGAACGGGCCCGGCGAGTGGCATGGCCACGAGCCAGGCATATCTCAGCCCTCGTCAGGGCCGTTCCTAATGCATACCATAGCAGATTTGAATCTGAGCGTGCACGCCCATCACCAGCATTGCAGCTGCGACAGGCCATCCAACAAGCCCTCCAGGCTCAATGAGCGAGGACAAAGGTCAAGGATGATCGTTGAATGTCGAATAAAGATGCTCAGGAACAAAGTTATTAAATTGGAGTGCGCACTCTGCACCTATTCATACCAGAACAACGGATCTGAGGGAGTCGGTGACAAACAACGCGAACTGCTTCCGATCAATACTCGAGTGCAGGAAGCCGCTCCTCGTACGGGCTCTTGGCAAGCTCGACTGCTGTCTAACCGGCCTGAGACACGAGTGAGCACCGGTCCATGGCGAGTGTTACTCATCGACAAGCACGTCTGTGGTCACTCATACCCATCTTGCAGGTCTATGCTCATGCTGTACTGCTCATGGTGACGATCAAATCACAAACGTAGGCATGATCCCCTATCCATCAAAAGCTCAAGTGCGCGCATATTGGCCGGGACGACTTCGTTGTCCTTCGACCTTGCCAAGATATTACCCGAACAGACACTTAGACTTTCTCCTTACGTCAAATTGGACATGTAGCCCAGGTATTCGGGGTGGAGATGGAGAGAGCCATCGCAGGATACCAATATCACATCCCAATCAAGGCACCGTCCATCACTGTCGGTTTTCACACACTGAGTAATGGCACTTACTATGCATAGAACATCACATACGTATGGTTCTGGGAGTTTCCCATCAACTACGGCTACTGGTATCCTTTGGCCACCTGGGAAGCTTGCAAATACCATGTTGTGCTACGCAATAGCACGGGCAGACTGAATCAATGGCTTACTGAAAAGCGAGACCTGTACGAAGACTGCTTGCAGTATCTCGGCGAAGACGACATTCCGCAACAGATTGTACGATTCTGGCTGATAGTGAACAACATGTTCCAACGGCTTGATGGGAATTTGACGGTGAAGGAGACGTCCATCGCCGACGGTAATGACGGTGTTTCGAAAGTGCCATGAAGATAGCTTCGACCATGTTCCACCCTGGCACGTCGAAGCTCTGGAGGTTCCATCCTCCCGACTCGATGCAAGCGTTCGGGGAGGGGATCGTAAAGTGCCCGGGACTGAATTGAGCAGATCGGTTGGGAAGGTGTTGCGAGTCGTAGTCCATGAGAATGTGCGCGAGTGGGAGCCTGAGGACTTGCTGCAAGGGGAATCGGCCTGGGCGATAAGAGTATTCACGTCAGCGTAGATTGATTGATCTGACGACTGATGATACCTACCAGGTATGTCTAACTGCACCGAAAGCTGTGAGTCGAGCTCCGGCGTACGTGAGTCTAAGCGACTTGAGTCGGGTGTGATGTTCGGCTGTGGGAAGCTGCTCGTTGTTGTAACAGTGCACCTTTTCCATATGGATACGAGTGTCGGAAGGGAACGTAGCAATGAGGCTTCGATTACACCTCGGGACGGTGATGATGCTCCCAAACATCCATCATAAGCATAGTACCTGTCTGATCAGGTCCGCCTTCTTCCTCGATATGGTGACGTTCCTTGAATATTACCATTTGGAAGGGCCGTGATCTTAGAACGGTGAGAATGTCACCATTGCTGTGGTGCTACGAAGAACAGGGGACCGACCAGCGGCTTCAACACATCTGGCACCAGCGGCCACAGTGTCAGATTTCTGTCGACTCCGCGGTCGAACGCCAAGCAGCGCCGTACAAAATGTCTCAGCGTTGCGTGTGCACGTTGACGACGCATCTCGATTTGCATGTCCCATAATAGGGTCTTGCGAACATATATCGACTTGCCACCATAATTGCCTACTCAAACACTATTCCATCGATTGGTCTTATCTTCTAACCAGCTCCTGTAAGGTGAGACTGGTGTGTGGCATGTACGTCTAGTTTATGGACCACGGTCGGAGTCGATGTGATCGTGAATACGCTGTGAAGAAGTGCCTGGCTTGGGAATCGAAGACGTTGCAATCAGTGATAGCTGGCGTGGAGTCAGACCCATCCTCAAGCTTGCGCAAGATGTCCCTGTGATTGTCCGACGCGACTTGGCTGGCATCTCAGACAGGCTCTGCATCAGAATGTCTCGATCTCTCACAACGTGGGAATCTGGAAGCTACCTGGCGGTCGTCTGGGTCGTTGCTCGTAAGTGCCCAGTGGAAGTAGATCTCGTTAATAGCTGTCCCCAGGGTCTTGTGAGAGCTATGAATACCACAGTCGGCGACGTCCATGTTCAAGATGATGCTAAGGTGCTGCGACAGTGATTATCTCGCTGATATACCACGCGCCTCAATGTAACCTTGACAACCTTTGCGGTAGTCGTGATGCCTTGGTGAAGCTGGTGTCATGGTCTTGCGCTCCAACGATAATCAGGTGATGCCAACCCGACCTCTTGGTGGCCAGATGCTGTTGTGCCCGATACTCTCTCGCACTACCAGCCATCATCCTCCCAAGCATAAAGCCAACCAAGACCCCAGAGAAAACCCTCACACTTTGTCGCATCGCGGGCAACGAATTGCGGCAGAGAATGTGATACAGCAGCATCCGGATTTTCGGCCAAAGCCCTAAGTGACAAGGTGCGGCACTTGTATTTCTCGTCTGAAAGCTGGCGACGTGGTTCGGAGCGAAAGCTTGTTCAAACCACGCCCACAGACTGTGGCGTCGAAGAACGCTGTACACCTGACACGACCACGCTCCGTAAATCGGAGGCCGCGCCTCGAATAGATCGACAGGAAGCTAATTGAACACAATACATCCCGGAAAGGCTATGAAGATGTCCTTGAGGCTTGGGAAGCTGCGCTCCCTCAACGTTCTTCCCCAGCTTTCTTCGTCCTCACGAACACGCCGCGGCAGCCATGGGTAAAGCGATTACCTTTCCGGTCGAGTGCCTCCTTGGCTATTGGAAGGATGGACTTGCGATGGATGTGTGGGACATGGTGACAGAGATTTCGTGTTTGGCTATGATCCCAGTATCATCACCTCGACCATCGCCCAGCCTCACTTTGCAGGGTCTTTCAACTCTGCCTTCGATGAATTGCCTGCCGGCATCGTATCATGCTTCCAAGAAGGAGCCAGATTCGGCAAAGTCATCAACATGTTGTTCGCAGGCAGACTTGGGCGTTAGAGGACGATTGCTATTGAATCCGTGGTCTCTTTCCAGCCGGGTGGTTTTTGTGTTGGGGGGGGGGGGGGGCACCAAGCTGGTGCAGCTGCAATGGCCATGTTCATGGTCGGTATTTTTAATCGCTGGAGTGCTGTCGGTATGCTCACGTACACTATCCCGATGTACGCGGCCGAACTTTTGGAGCCAGAATACCGGGGACTGCAATCAGGTCTGCGGCAGTGGTTCCTCAGCTGGGGTTTCCTCGTGGCTCAGTGGCTAGAGTACAGACTGTGTTCTACCACCACTTCCGTACAATGGAGATCACAGTGTGCGGTCTTCCACAGCCTTGTGAAACCCGAACGTGACATCCATATCTCCATGTCTTCAGTATGGTCCGAGCTCTCAACTGAAATCCAGCCCTTCGGCCAATATCTGTGAATACTGCGCCAGCTTCAAGCAGAGCCGATCATCCTTCTTCATGGCAATACACCTTCCAATAGGTCTGCCTTGTGAATCAAGAGGAAATTCTTGTGGCATGGGTTCATCATACCAACGTTTCTGTCTCTCTTCCATGTGTTTGGCAAGGCCAAGCAGATATGGACAGCAGTCATTGCCGTCCGAAGGCCCATATACTTCTGCTCGGACGACTTTCTTGCACATGGTGCGCCACTCTTCCGGACTCAAATTGACTGAGAAGGCAGCTTGACAGCCTAGTCCGCCGGCGTGGAGATGGGAGGTGCGGGTGTTGAGATCTGCCAGGCGAAACTTCTTGGTCTCGCCTGCGAGGGTTGCCCGGATGCTTTCGCAGGAGATGTGCTCGAGAACTTTTGAGAAGCGTTCCGCGATGGACTTGAGGAGGGTACCGAGCAGCTGGGTGTTCTGCGTTGCTGTGATGAACCGGGTTGGGCATTCGTCGCAGCTCAGAACTGTGGCTGCAGTTTGCATGGCTTCGCGGAGCGGATGTAAGCTGAGTGGGAAGGTAAAGTTGGTTTCCATGGACTGTAGGGAGTTCAGGGTCAGATACATGGTGCTCAGGCAAGCACAATTAGACATGTTGTATTGAGGCATGCCAAAGATGTCTGTGTCGTGCGCGGTGCCAGTGGAGCCAGGGAGAGTAGGGTTGAGGAGCATGTGAGTGCTGGGATCGGAGGACGTAAAGTTTTGGTTATAGCTGAAGCCATCACTGGTCGGAGACTGAAGTTCGGATGGCATGTTTAAAGCGCTGTCGGCGGTGAGTACAGGATAACCATCGCTTCCAGCGAAGCCGTTGCCCCAGTCGTCTGTGCTATCTAACCAGGGTCGTAGGTCTCGGTCGTGTGCGAAAGCCGATTCGTGAGATCCAAACTCGTTGGCATCGTTGTAGCTTTGTACTGCGACGAATTGATCTTGACCAGATGATTCAGCGTACATAGGACCCCTGTATGGTGCAGTGACTTCCCTCCCTTCCGTGCGAGGTCGCTTCTTGGGTCTTCCCATTTGCTTTTGAAAGGAGTACACGCAGGTTAGCTTTTCTTGGTTGCAACGACTGCATTGTGGATGCTCGCCGGTACACTTGAGCTTCTTCGTTCCTATTGTGCGACACGGTCAGTCCAACAAAAGTACTTCCATTCGAAGCTGGTGCTCCGCGATCACGGCAACCCGTTGGCCAGCCAAACGTGTTCCTCACAAGACTTGAGCGACACCTGTAGAGCCACGCGGGGGTGTGATTGTGAGAACGTACTACATTCGTCGCAAGCAGCACGTCGTTTGGCAGCCTTTCCATCCACGGTTGACTCGACAGCTCCCGGTACTTGAGCTGCAGCAGCTGACATGGCGTCTCGATCGTCCAATCCCAGGAATTCTTGTCCAATCTCGGGCACAAAACGCAATTGACACCGATAGTGAAGGAAGGCAAGAATGTCTCCGAGAGAGGTATAAGAGTCAACATGCCACCGCTAGAAAAGTGCTCACCGGCAGAGCGAGGTCAGTCATCATGAAGAGGCGACTCTTTGCGCTACCAGCAGGCTCCTCAGGCAAGCATGAGCCGAGCTATCTCTGTGTCTGTGTCTGGCGTCGCGAGCGGCACGCCGAGTACAGGGCCAGAAGCGAACGCACCTGCACCCAGGGCTCCGGAAAGGTCTTGGGTGGGCACAGTGATGGTCGATCACTGCCCGCAATCAGCTGCGGTCAAAGTGGTACCTCCTAGGCATCCGTACGAGGCAGCATGCATTGCTGACTCCGCGGAATTCATGATTGACGATGAGGCACACTGTAGCCTTTGATGCCCGGGCGGGCGTACTGGACGATCGTTCGGAGTAGGTTCACTGCGCACGTCGTGCACCAGATTGACCAGTAGCATTGTCATGGCACACCGAGGCGTGCTGCGTGTGCTCCATGAAGTCGATGGCGGCGGCATGTTAGAGAACGGGAGCACGGGTGACGGAGAGGATCGCACCCACTCATGCACAAGGGCTGCAAGCCGGACGCTGGCCCCCTGCTTCGAGGCTCGGCCCGCAAAGAGAACTTTCCGCTGGCGATTTTGAAGATCAGGGAAACTAAGAAGCATTTTGCATTCGTACGATGATGGCGCAGAAAGCTGGACAGAAGAGGAAGGTGATCGAGGTGCCGAGGTTGGAGAGTGATAGCGACGAAGGAGACCTGGGCGACGTACAGCTCAATGGCGAATTCGACGGGGAAGAAAGCAGCGAAGACGGTAGTGAAGCAGAGCTCGATGATGATGATGAAGAGGAGGAGGACGAAGAGGAGGAGGACGAAGAGGAGGAGGAGGAGGATCTCAATAACGGCGAGACACCCTCTTCAGACGACGAAGAGGATATGCGGCAGCAGCTGCGGGCTCTGAACACAAATGGCAGAGCCGCAACAGCTCAGGAAAAGCTCATGGGCAGCGACACTGGTAGAGAACTTAGCACAATATCGCCTGATACCAAAGTGAAACCATCGGCACATGGCGAGGAGAGGTCGAACTTCCGCATCGAGGAGGATGCGAACGGCAACGAGCGATACGTCTACGGAGAGATCGAGCCCAACTACGACTCGGACGATTCTGATGCGCCTGCCACGAGCAACACGATCGGCAACATTCCACTGTCATACTACGATGCATACCCGCACATAGGCTACGACATCAACGGCCGGAAGCTTGCACGGCCGGCGAAGGGCCAAGCATTGGACTCGCTACTCGACAGCATAGACGTACCGGAAGGATGGACTGGCCTGACAGATCCCACTACTGGCAAACCGCTGGTCTTGAATGCGGAAGAGCTTGAGACGCTGAAGAAGCTCACTCGCAACGAGCAACCTGGTGATGGATACGATCCGTATCCCGAGTATGTGGAATGGTTTACAGGCAAGCACAGGGAAGAGATTATGCCTCTTTCCGCTGCGCCAGAACCCAAGCGACGATTCGTACCCTCGATGCATGAGCACAAGCGCGTCATGAAGATGGTCAAGGCGATCAAGGAAGGCAGGATAAAGCCTTTCAGAGAGCCAACAGAAGAAGAGCGGGAACGAGAAGAAGCAGAGCGAGAGTACGCGAGCTACGACATCTGGTCGAACGAAGTTGGACGACCTGACCACATCATGAACATTCCCGCACCGAAACTGCCACCGCCTGGATACGAGGAGAGCTACCACCCACCTCCGGAGTACCTGCCCGACAAGCATGAACAGAAAGAGTGGGAAGAGCAAGATCCTGAGGATCGGACCAAGGACTTTTTGCCACGAGATCATGCTGCGCTGCGCAAGGTGCCCGGTTGGGGAAACTTCGTGTCGGAGCGTATGAACCGATGTCTGGATCTATACCTGGCGCCTCGTGTAAGACGAAGCAAGCTCAACATTGATCCGGAGTCCTTGCTACCGAAACTTCCTGATCCTTCAGAGTTGAAGCCCTTCCCAACGTTCAACGACACGACCTACCTGGGGCACGAGGGGCGAGTACGATGTACAGCCATCGATCCTGCGGGACGCTTCATCGCATCCGGAAGCGATGATGGTACTGTCCGACTCTGGAGCTTCGGGACTGGCCGACAAGAACGCCGAATCAAGCTGTCGCCTTCTGATGCAGTCAATGTCGTGGCCTGGAGACCTATCCGTAATACGAGACCTGGCATGAACGGTCCAATAGAGGCCTGCGTACTAGCAGCTTGCTGTGGCGACGTTGTCTACTTTATCATCCCACCAACGACCGAGATCAGCGGTGCTGTCGAACAGGCAAGTCAAGACATCCTTGACGCTGGCTTCGGATTTGCGGCAACGAACGAGTCGTCAGCATCTACCAAGGTCAACAAGCTTTCTCCAGCCTCGTGGTCGCGGCCTTCGAAGGCACTGCAAGATAAGGGCATCTTTCTCACCCTCACGCTGCGCCATACACCAAAGACTCTAGTCTGGCACCGAAGAGGAGAATACTTCGCCACCGTCTGTCCGGACGCTACATCCGAACGCTCCAAAGCCGTCGCCATCCACACCCTCAGCAAACACACGACCCAACACCCCTTCCGCAAATTGAAAGGCTTCGCCCAGACCGCCACCTTCCACCCAAGCCGTCCCCTCTTCTTCGTTGCCACCCGCCAACGCATTCGGATCTATGACCTCCAACAACAAAAACTCGAGAAAGAACTCCAACCAGGAGCGCGCTACATCTCCAGCATCAGCCTCCATCCCCTCGGCAACAACCTCCTCGTCTCATCTTACGACAAGCGCCTCCTCTGGCACGACCTCGATCTGGGAAGCACACCTTACAAAACGCTCCGATACCACCAGAAGGCGATTCGACAGGTGAAATTCCACCCGACATTGCCATTGTTTGCAGATGCGTCAGACGATGGGACTGTGCAGATCTTCCACGGAAAAGTTCTAGGGGACAGTATGGAGAATGCGACGGTCGTGCCGTTGAAAGTACTCAGGGGACATAAGGTGAAGAATGACATTGGAGTGATGGACTTGGAATGGCACCCGACGGAGGCATGGCTTGTGACAAGTGGTGCCGATGGAACCGTGAGGTTATGGACTTAGGGTTGTATTCATTGATCAAGCATTAGCGATGGCATGGGACGGGTGATTCAGAAATTGACAGAGACTTTAGCGACTGATGTACACATTATGAGTGTGCGCGAGTTCACAGTTGATCGTGTTTCTACAAACATACACAAGCCAAGCTCGGTCAACTTGCGTCATCGTTCGTGGCATTTTTGGATAAACTCTAAGCAGCTCGTGAGGCGGGGGTATGTGTGTTTGACATGGGGACGTAGTCCTTGCCAACACTTTCATTGAAATGCTATCGCGGGAATCATTCGCCAAGTTTTCCAAACGCTCAACATGCCGTATCCATCGAAAGCCGAGATCCAGGAAAGAGCCGCCTCGCTCGCCACGGACGACAACACGCCGTTCTTCAGTCGTGTGTCTCCAAACGTCGTCTGGGATGTAATGGGTACCCACCCTGCTGCTGGACGCTGTAGGTCTCCAGAATCCACAGTACCATGAAAGCAAGCAGACACTGATCTTCTGTAGTCACCAATCTGGGTATTCAGGCGCAGCGAATTTTCTCATTTCCAACCTCATACTGACTGTAGTCCAGAGGACTGGAAGAAAGGCGCACTCGGCGTGGTGAACAAGATCCTGAGCGAACCTCTGAAGCTCAAAGTCGTCAACGTGGTTGGCGGTGGAGACGAGTGGGCAACGCTTGAACTCGAAGCGAATGCCACGTGCAAAAATGGTAAGCCCAAACGACGCCGCCGGCATCAGTGTCCACTTTGAAGCTCATGCTGCTTTCATAGGCATGGCATATCCTCAGAGGTACGCTTGGGTTCTCCGATTCGATGAAGATGGTACAGTCGTGCAGGTGAGGTAGTCGGCTCCAGATAATAGTGTAGTCGCTGACGACATGTTGCCTTCCAGGCTCGCGCCTATCTAGATTCTGCCCTTGTGCAAAAGGCAGTCGATGGGAACTCCTAGGTTCTCAATGACGCAAGATTGTATTGCTATAGCAGAAAGGCTTGAGTCGCGGAACCACTGGATTTGTGACATTCACTTAGGTTGCATGCTTCAAGGTACGAATTCCAAAGAGTCAGACTATGCCGTCATGATGCACTACGTCTCTGGTGTCGTGCTTTCTCCTTCGATGTCAATGGCCATGCCGGGTCTTCCAACCACGGAGAAATAGTCAGGCATGCTCTGCGACAAAGTCCCGTCGATATGAGGCGTCTCGCGTGGGCCAGTGGCATCTGCCATCTCCGTCGATCGTCCCAAGGTAGCTACACCGGGAATTTTGCTGGTCTCAAGTGCGCCGTGCACACTAGCAAACAACCCATCAGGCCTTTCCAGCAATCCGGCGCCGGTAAGAGCAGACTGCAGTGTCTGCCCCGAGGAGTCAATGCCCACAAGAAAACGGGCCAATTCCTTACAAAGATCCCAATCCTGCTCGTTGGCCGCTCGCCGCAACAACTGAGCAAATTCGTGAATTTGGAATGACTCCTGCTCGAACGCGTGGAGGACGAGTAGATAACCAGCAGCTGTGTTGAGTCTGCCTTGCCCTAGCGCCTGCTCGAACAGCTCCAATACAGGGGGCAGATACGAGAAAAGAGTCTGCCAACTGCGAAGCTCGGTTTTCCGAGTGCAGTTGACCACGACGTCCAGATACGAATCGAACGATGACAGGAATGACAGGACTGTTGGTAGCAGTGCAGTCTCTGGCGGCGATGGTCGGTTGTCTACCTCCATGTCCAATACATCGTGCAACAGTACTTCAAGGGCATGCGAGAAGTACGATAAGTGCTGGTAGGAGCTTGACAGATGTAGAGCCGCTGGGGAGTTGAACTCAGCCAGATGATGTCGGAGTAGCTGAGGCAGGAACAGCTGCGATCTTGGAGCATGGCGGAAGAAGCTGAAGCTGACATCACGCCTCTGAACCAGATCGGACTCGATTCCAGTCACGGTGCCATTGCCCACTAATGCAGATAGCGGCGAGAAGTCAAGAGGTATAGCGACGGCAGGTGGGAGGTCACGTCCAAGCTCATTTGGTGCGTATGCTAAAACGTCTTGCACATCAGACCAGACGTGAAAACCAGTTCCGTCGAAGTACCACAACGAGTCACGAAGGCTATGTCCAAGGTGGTCGTTGAGGGAAAGACCATCGATTGGAGGCGTGACATTCGTAGCTTGGGTTCCCTTCAAAGCAGCAATAGCAGCCGGCGAGTCGCGCAGTAGCATGTAGTATTCCACGTTGTGGGCGATGATCCGCATGTCGTATTTCAGCTCACCAAGCTCGTTGGTTGAGGGCTGTAGCAGTACCAGCTTCCCATCCACCAGGAAAAGCACTGAAGCTGTAGCAACATCTTGCGACGGGTCACCATGCTCAAGCTGGTCTTCGGGCAAGATCCAGCTAATAGCACGGACTCGCGGTGGTGCTCTGATAATTCCATGGAAGCCGATTTGACCTACTTGAACCAGTCTTATGGACGAGCTTTCTATCACAATCACATAGTGCAGTAACGTGTTCTCGTATGTGTATACCAGAAGAGAGTCCGAACCTGATACCGTTGTCGAGATTGCTGGTGCCGAAAGGGCCTCTACATGCTGGGCCTGACAGTACTCCAAAGCTTTGTCGCGGGAATAGACGCGAAGCTCGTGGCGGTTGCCGACTTCCACAGCAGCAATCAGGATGTGCTGGAACCAACACATGCCACCGCGCACGGCGAATTCTTGCTCCGCCTGTGGATCCTCAAATGTCCTCCAACGCCCGCTGGCGACACTGTAGTGAGCAAGACCTCTCCTTCCAGCCACGGCGACGTAATTTCCATCAGGTGATGATACGGCTAGCTTGATAGGCCATTGATTCACAAGATAGTGGTTCGGGATTTGTACGCTCTGCCAGAGTAGAGTCTCTGAGGGTAAGGACGTTGCGTCTGCCACCTCGTGACCCCTGTAGAGTAAGACATTGTTGCTAGACTGCAGCAAGCCTCGTGAGACGTTTGCAGAAGAGAAACACCCTGTGACTGCGTTGCGCGCGATATCGATTAGCCACAATCTATTGTCGCCAATGGGAAGTAGTGCCAGCTCTGAACCTCCGCCGATCCAGAACGCGCTCCTAATGCCGAGCAGCCACTTTTCGTCGTTGCCCTCTATTTGTGCGCGATCGGCACCGAATGTGTTCGCGCATGGCTTGCCGTACACAGTCCAAAGCGCCCACCCATGCTCATAAGCAGCGAATAGACAATAGCCATCAGGGGAATATGCCAAAGAAGTGAGCGCACCAGTCGTCGCAAGACCGACTGGTAGACGGACTTTGTGCGAAAGCGGTATGTTGCCGGTGTAGTCCTTGACGGTGTAGATGTCGATACTGCCGTTTGCACAGCCGACAGCGAGCAGCGAGAAGCGAGCATTGATCGCTAACTTCGTGGCCGCGACATGGTCCGTCTCTGGCTCTCGAAAGCAGAATCCTTGGAAAAGGCTCTTGGAGTCTTCGACCCCAAGGGCTTTGCCGTCTCTGCGCTGCACGGCATACGCTCGTCCGTCACTCGTGATCCAGGTGGCCAGATTCATAGGCCTGTCGTGAAGCATCTCGATCACCGTCACTCTTCTGCCAATCCATTGCATTCGACTCACAAGCTCGGTACTCGTTTGCGAGGCGCCGTTCTCCGCGACCCACCTGATGCATTGCAAAGCCGCTGGCTTTTGCGTGGCCACAATGAGCTCGTCCTCCAATGCAAGTGCCCGGCTGATGCCTGCATCAATCCGCATGACCATGCGAAAGCGGACATTCACTTCGCGGATACCATCGCTCTCGGCCGGGCCAAGTGCAGCTGGTGCCGCGCTTGCTCTCCGAAAGTTCGTGTAGCCATCAGTGCTAGTGCTAGTGCGTCGTTGGTGTTTTGTAGAGTCTGGCAGGACAATCTGATATACATGTGCAGCGGGATCTGTCGCAAGGGAGTAGGTGATCAAGTAGCCGAGTGCTGTCTGAATGACAATGATCAGGGCGTCATGACGCAAGAGCAGTGCGACGTTTGGTCCGTAGGACTTCATCGATGGTGTGGATCGTGCGACACCAGCCAATGCTACAGTAGGCTTCGTCTGCCATATCACCAACGATGATCGCGTGATGGTAACAAACACGCTCCCACCACGAGAGACCTTCGCATCCAGTATCTCGTTATCTGTGCACGCCGTTGCCGTGTCCGCCTCCTGTCTCGCGCTATTGCCATTGCGCGCACTTCGGCCGGCAGCAGCCTGTCCTACGTCGCCGTCTTCCTCAAGACCATCGTGCGAATGTATAAGGCTCGCCTGCGGTATGGTATGCTTCTGCAAGGAGAAGACATCCGGGGCTCCAATTGGCCAGTACATGGCTCAAGGAGGTTGTTGCTGGTGGAGCGTCGACATCGTTGTTCACTCCATTGATTGCACCATGGCCTGTTATGCCTGCTGGTGAATTTGCGAAGCCCAGTGAGCACAGTGGCTGCGCGAAAGTGTGTCCAAGGGTCGCGTGTGGCCGAATCGGGTTGGGATCACACGTGCGGCGCTAGTGTGGCCGCCCGCCGTCACGTGCCACTTCTTCTTCCATGTCTATCAGTCAGGCCACACTCGAGCAAACTCGAAATAACCCGGGATACAGCACACACACTTCACACTGAAGACCGAATCGGGGAACGGGGTTGCGATGGACGATTTTGCGAGTGACACCGACAGTGACTACACAAGCTACTGGCGAGACTGGGTGAGTCCGATTCCTCTTTCCCAGTTGCTTCCTGCCAGGCACCATGGGATACTGGCCGCACCGGAGCCTGCCCATCGCCGGTCAGCTCTTGCTCTTTGCTGCGTCGAATCTGGATCGCTTCCCATGGATTTCCTCGGGCCCGAAGTGTATCGTGTAGTTACCATAGATCGACTTCCGTGAGGTATAGAAAGACATAATGCGCCTCAGCCATGAATACACCGCTTACGGAGACCACAAAGACGGCAGGATAAATCCACTGACCAGCCTCATACCTCGGAATAATCACTACTGGTGGTTGTATAGCCGGCAGCCTCCACCGGAGAACAGGTCCCTTTTGCCAAACGTCGTTATCTGGCACCTGGTCTGGAACTTTACCAAGAGCTCCGCGCTGATCGATTCTTGCAGTTTATATCATCCCGTGGTAACGAGTACTTCTGCGAGATAGACGAGGACTACCTCACAGACCGCTTCAATCTCACCGGGCTTAACACGGAGGTACAGTACTACCAGTATGCTTTGGACCTCGTCACGGATGTCTTCGACATGGAGGTCGACGATGACATGCGCGAACAAATTGAAAAGAGTGCGCGGCATTTGTATGGCCTTGTGCATGCCCGATATGTAGTGACTACGCGCGGCCTCGCCAAGATGGTATGCATTTCCGTTCTGGGTCCATCCGTTAATTGTTACTCACCGTCTTTGCAGATGGAGAAATACAAGCAAGGAGTCTTTGGAAAGTGCCCTCGAGTCATATGCGAATCTCAACATCTACTCCCAATGGGTCAGCACGACATACCAAATATGTCGAACGTCAAGCTCTACTGCGCCAAGTGCGAGGACATCTACAATCCCAAGTCATCGCGGCACAATTCAATAGATGGCGCCTATTTTGGCACCAGCTTTCACAACATCTTGTTCCAAGTGTATCCAGCGTTGATGCCACAGAAAACTCAACGACGCTACGAACCACGAATATACGGCTTCCGCGTTCATGCGAGCGCAGCATTAATGCGTTGGCAGGAAGAGGAACGGGAGAAAATGAAGGAACGATTACGAGGTAGAGCCATCGAGACCGGTTTCGAGGAGGAAGACGAGGGCAATGAAGAATTAGAGAGTGAGGAGGATGAAGTCGACGAGGAGCAGGATGGCCTCGATGACATGTTTGAAGGCCCGATGCAGGCGGTGCAGTAAGTCATGGTTTTTGGAGCCTTACCACAGCATTTACACGGCGTTAGGAGAGCATCAAAGTCATGCATGATACCAGGAGGCACGGACGATATGGATGAGGATTGGGCATACTGTGGTTGCCAATGCATCAAATATTGATTAGCCACCAGCTAGCTCGGGGGTCTCGCCGCAACTTTCCACATTAGTTTGAGCTTCAGAACGACCAGGAACCTTTTGTCCATCTCCTTTGCAACATCATCTTTCACTCAATAATGTCAGACAAGTCGAGCACTCCTGCTGCTGAGGATGCAGCAGGTGCAGGCTCAAGTGCGGCGGCAGCTGGCAATGCTGGAGGCCGTGGTGCCTCTAGTACAGCGCCCAAAAAACTTCTACCAGAGCAGAACCCGGCATTTAAGATGATGGGTACGCAGGTATTTGTCGAACAGTCTTTGACATTGTACTGACCACATGTGAAATTCAGGTCTACCGCGACTTCGCCTGCCATCACGCAACTGGATGATTTTTTGGTCCGTCATTGGATCTTTCGCTGGAGCGGTAGTGTACGACAAATGGCAAACGAAGCGCATGCGGGAGAAGTGGTGTAACATGGTCGCGCACATCGCGAAGGAGCCTCTTGATACAAAGACAGCACCTCGGAAAGTCACAATCTACTTGGAAGCACCGCCGGGCGATGGACTGAGGAGTGCACGTGAACACTTCCATACATACATCAAGCCTGTGCTAGTCTCCGCAGCGCTGGACTGGGATGTGGTTGAGGGTCGCAAGGAGGGTGATGTGCGGCACAAGACGGCGGAGAGGATCAGGAAGAAGCGGAGGAGGAATGGCGAGGGAACGCCGGCGTCTGAGGACGAGCAGGAGGCATACACTGTCGAGTTGATTCGGGAGAAGAATGGTAATCTGGACTACCCTGGGGTTGGAGGAGATATCGTGATAGGGAGGCACACATGGAAGGAGTATATCAGAGGTGTACATGAAGGATATCTTGGGCCACCAGATATGCCCAAACTTTTGGAGGAGTGGGAGACACCAGGGTGGGACGAGACAAAAGCTGATTCTGCACAAGCTGCCGCAGGCGATGCTGCCGCTGTTGTAGAGGCGGCCGCGCAGGCCACGACTCCCTCAGAATTGACTAGTGACTCGCAGCCAGTCGATGCTTCGCTGGCCGGTGCAGAGATACCAAATGCAGTCTTGACAGAAGAGACAGAGGAAGACAAAAAGAAGCAAGAGGACGCGAAGAAGAAGAAGGAGGAAGATAAACCAAAACGACGATTCCCTCCCTCCTACATCTTGCCAGAAGAGTACGAGACAGCCAGTTTGTCACCTTCAACGCCTGACTTCATCGGTCCGTCAGTAAGCGTGCGGCTGCCGCATCTGCTAGGTTTCCGCAATACCCCAATCCGCATGTATCGGTTCCTCACAAGGCGGCATACACAAGACGACATTGGTCGGCAAGTGGCGTCTGCCATTCTTGCTTCTCACAGACCGTACGGCACGGTCACTGCAAATGACGAAACCAGCGCCTCTGATGGGTCAGTTGAGGTGAAGGAGCAGCAACGAGTCCTCGACTTCGAAGAGAGGGACTGGTGGAAGACAGTGCGTCAGCCGAGGAAGGAGCACGAAGAGGATATTTGGCTCCGGCCAATGGTCCTGGACGAGCGCGTTGCCAGCCGCATGCGTTCCTTCCAATTGACAGCAGAAGATGAAGATCGTGCGAAGAGGATCGAGTCTGGCGCCGAGAAGGTCGTGACCGAGGACGAGGGCAAGGATTGAAGGAAGAAGTTCACGTTCACCAGAGTCCATGGCCGCCTTAGGAGTCCTTTCAGCACGGCTCATTACTCGATCATGACACGGCATTGATGTCGCCCCGGGATGCGCGCGCGCCGTGGCTGGCCTCCTGGTGCAATCCAAAAATGGAGAAATCCGCGCACTGCGATGGGAGCTTTCCTGGTGCCCGGCACTCCTTGCGGTGGCATATGTCAACGATGTATCATGCTGTACTTGAACAAACACCAAACATGTACATTAGTAGCATCGCCACATGGCGAACCTCGAGCAGGTGACATATCTCGCAGCCATCTTGGCGTGTTCCCATAGTCTTTCTCTTCCTTCCCCCGAAGCCGTGCACGGCAGGAAGCCGTCCGGTCCGTCATCAAACATGGGTTTAATCTTCGAATACAGCCCTGACCATCCGGAAGGTCAAGGATCTTTGCAGCGTTGCTCAGCGAAGGACCAGGAGCGGACGAATCGAAGCGATTGTTTCAATGGAAGCAGGTGCGGTAATGCTAACGAAGGAGGACCCCGACGTGCCAAGAAGACTCTAAATGAACAGCAGCGTAGTAGTAGGATGTTGGCATGGTCCTGCGGTTGTCCGCGGTCGAGGTCACTGGGTCTGGTTGCCATTACTGTACAGATTTACCAACAGCGTGGAAGCTTTACGGCCTGTTCGGCAAGACAGCGTTGCTCCCGTCTGATTCGCGTGCTCGTATGCCTGCACCGTGCGCAAGGAACTGGAAATCTACCACGCCTTCATCTCAAACAAATCAACTTCACGGACTCTGGTGGACGAAACAAGCGGTGGGGAAAGGCTGACGAAAGTCATGCAGCAAATACGCCAGGCGTCAACACGTTTTCATCCCTCCGCTGAGCACTGTTGGCTCGCTCGCACACGTACCGCGCCACTTCCTCAGGGCGCGCTACCCACTCGTTCCGTGATCTTACAGGCAGGCTCGCAACCGCATACACCAGTTCCCGGTGTACGTCTCATCAATGGAGCAACGTTGACATGCTCCACAATCCTACCGACCTTGTGGTTGCTAGTCGTCGCTTATTAGCTGCTGATACTGTTGCTGCCGGGGCCGTGGGCGGTGCCGTTACCGAGAAGCAGCTCGTGAGAACCGAACGAAGACAGGGTCACCAGAGACGATACGCCCCGAAGACGAGAACAGGTTGTGTCACATGCAAGTCAGTCCCCACTTTACTCTTCCCCCCTCTATGTCTGTGTGCCGAGCTATACGGCAACGAGCAGAGTCCCCAGCGTGATCGGACTCGCTTGGTACATTATGCCGTCCGGACAGGCCAAATGCATCCTACCAGGCAACATCGGACCGACTAACTCTACTTCTCCGGTAGAATACGACGAGTAAAGTGCGATGAGGAAAAGCCATTCTGCCGTCGGTGTACAACAACAGGCAGGAAGTGCGACGGATATGCAGCAGCTTTCGATACGAATTCCTCCAGTCCGGAGCCTCTGGCCGTTGCGCTAGTCAACGACGTGTCCTGCGATGCTCTCGAACGGCGCACGTTCGACTATTTCCGGTCCCGAACAGCGCCTTGCGTGTCTGGATACTTTCACGATCTGATTTGGGAACGATTAGTTCTGCAACTCAGCCATTCTGAACCCGCTGTACGACATGCCGTCAATGCTCTGGGGGCTCTACACGAGGAGAGAAATCTTCAGAGGAACGCCTCGCTGAGAGGCGTCAATATAACCTTGCTCAAGAACGGCTTTCCGCTTTCGCAGTACTCGAAGGCATTGAATGAGATGCAAGCGTTGCTGAAGACTCCTTCAACATCCTTGGACGTGGTATTGCTTTGCTCATTGTTATGCATATATTTCGAGGCACTCAGAGAGTCCTTCATTCCGGCTTTGATGCATGTTGAGAACGCGGTTCAGCTTTTGCAGTCGAGCGCGACCTTTGACGCAATGATAGTCAATCCTAGCTTGATCAGAGCGATCATGCGAATGGACCTGCAGAGCACAATGTATCTTGGATCGAGAGTGCCAGGTCTTCCGTTCTTTACAGCTGCTACTGACTCGGTAGTCCCCAATTCCTTCCACGATCTCACTCATGCGCGCGATCTAGTCAGCACGTGGACGAGTAGAGTCTTCCACTTCATGAGGACAGTGGCGGACGAGTTCAAGTTCGGGGATCCTGGCAATGTTCCGCTCGAAGAACTTGCGAAAGCGCAGGATTTGGAGAAGACATTCCTGACACTGGATCGTCTGCTGTGGAGCTTCATGCATAAGCCAACCGCAAAGCTTACCATGCGTGAGCAGCACGGTCTTGGTATGCTACGTAGCCGGGTCAAGATCAATCGAATCCTGTCGGCGACGTGTCTCTACTGCGAAGCAACAATGCTTGACACCTACCTCGACGAGTTCGATGAGATTCTCACAATTTGCCAGTACACCTTAGCGAGCGATAACGCAGAACGACGACTCTTCCTCGTAAGCTTAGACGAAGGCCTAATCCATCCATTATTCTTCGTAGCAACACACTGCCGCGACGGCCGCATTCGACGCCAAGCTCTCGAGCAGCTTCGGAAACTCCCAACCCTCGACGGCGTCTGGCATGTTGAGACCACCATTCAGACAGCGGAAATCTGCATTCGCTTCGAAGAAGCTCTCTGCGGTAAAGGCGTCCCACTCTGCAGCGATATCCCGGAGTGGCGGCGCGTCTACAGCGCAGGTTTTGATGGATGGGGCAGCAGGGCTGACCAAAGCCAGGTCAAGGTGCATTTACAAACACGACCAAATGGACACGATGGTAGCTGGCAGGATATTGAGGAATACATACGCGATTACTCGGAGTTTCTCCCACCGCTCAAGGAACTGCATGCTACGAGGAAGTTGGACCCGGGCTGGACAGGAGCTTAAAGAAGCCAGGGTTTAGTTCGTGGCCTCCAAGGACGCTCGTGTGCTCGGATGCTTCTTGGTATCACGAGCGTCGATGTCTTGACACGCTCAGGTGAGCTGTCATCGACACCGCAGAGGCGTCGGAACGCCGAACGTGCTCACAATGCACTGTTCAATAAGCACAAGAAGTATGATGACATGACGCAGATCGAGCGATGTCAGCCGGATCACCACATCCGAACATTGCGAACCCAGTCCTACCGAGCGAGGTTGATTCAGGAACATCAGATTAAGAGACAAGGCCTACAATGGAAGGACGATGTCTCGTTGCTACTACCTCACACCCGCCAGACACTGGATACAACATTAGGACAACGTCTTGACCGGATCGAAGTCCGATCTTACAACATTACCCACAACACCAAATCCTCGTCCGCCATGATGGCAGATTCGGACCTCTATAATACTCTCGAAACCACAGCAATGAGGTTCATTACCTCCCTCTCGCCCGCAACTCGCAGCGGCAACGAACCGAATCGGACAGGAATCCTGTCAAACCTCGCGACCAACTTCCAAAGCGATTTCGGACACAAGGTCTTCGTCTCAAGCAAACCTCACCTCCAAGGCCAGAAGTCCGGCCAAGACTTTGTGAACCGAATGTCCTTCATGGCACCCAAGCTGGAAACTTGGCGAATTGACATTACAGATGTTATGGTGGATTCGCGTAGACAGCGAGCTATGGTGCGAGGCGATTTTCACATGACCGTGAAGGGAGGGCAGACGGTGGTTAATGACTTGGTGTTTTTGGTGGGGATGGATGAGGAAGGGAGAAAAGTAGTGAAAGTGACGGAATTTGTGGATGCTGAGGCTGCTGGGGAGATTGCGAGATTGATGAGGGGAGTGCAGTGAATGGTCAAATAGGCGATGATCCCACCGCGAAGGTGATGAAGTGCGATCATGACATGCCGTATCGCCGTGGAGGGGCACCTGGCTTCGTGTGCCACTGGACTTCAGACTGGATCCACTATCGCTGCGCGGACTGCGAAGTTAGAGTCTGCAAGAATTGTGGTCACGTTACCGTCCGGCAGCGCCAAGTGATTTAGGAGAGGTACCGCTGGCCAGGTAGTGATCCGTATGGACTGGGCACTCTATGCGAGGAGGATTGAGAGCAGGGGGGCCAAAGGCAGAGAAAAAGCAGGACCCTGCTACAGATTAGCAGACACGGCCAAGAGAACTAAGGAGGCATGAACGTAGAGAACGCCAAGCAGGAGAGTGGAAGCGCTCCAATTCCATGAAATTATCTACCGCTACGTCTTTTTACATGTCCAAAAGATCATAGTCTACATTCCGAAACTCCGTGACCATGTTTTCTACAGTGACTGCGCGTACACACAGGGTATTTCCTCCTCTTGTAAAAATTCTGTCCTCTCTATCAATTCGTGCTCTAGACTGGCCGACTGCGCTACTGAGCAGCTGCCGGAGCGGGTTGGGCAGCGGCAGGAGCACGGCCTGCGCCTGGTTGCGTCCTGCGTCCCCTACGGATCGTTAGCAAGCCATGCTTTGACGACAGCCGCAGTCATTACTTACATGATAGTCCTGCTGAAGAACGAAATGCCAATCATGAAAGCCCACGACGGGATCTGCGAAAAGCCCCAAATCACGTATCCCACTGGGAGCGCAAGGTTGTACTTGGCGAGAGGGCCATCAAACGGATGCCAGAAGCCTTCGTACGCATCAGTCTCGAGGTACTTGTCCTGAAGGTGGATCGCGGCGATTTCTGGCGCAGTGATGGTAGTACGGTTGAGCTTGATGGATCGCACAGTGGAAGCGGGAGTCGACTGGTCGGCTAGTGGCTGTGGAAACTGCATGTGAAGAAGTTGTGGTGGGGACACGGCCCAGGCGTGGCAGAGGACGCCGTCCGTCTCGCAGTTCAGCAACCCAAGATTCGGTGGGTTCGGCGAAGCTGCGACCAAAGCCACACTCTCATTGAAAGCAGTCTCTGCTCTGTTGCACGCGCCATAGCACGTCTTGTTGCCGCCTGTCACGAAAACCTCCCATGTCTGGATGCCCGGCGCGGCGGTGGCTGAGCCTGGCTTGATGAGCTCTTGGAAGTTGTTCAAGTCCACGCGGTGGACATTGAGCTGTGCGATCTTGGCGGCGCCGGAGGCTACTGGGTTCGGGATCGATGCAGACTCGGTGGCAGAGGAGACGACCGCCGCGACGGACTCGCTGGCCTTCGCAAACCAGCCCTTCACCTGGTCGAGGATCGGGATCTGCTGCTGTGCTGCTGCGAGCGCTGGGAGCGCGAGGACGATGGGTGATGTGCGCATCGTGAGGTGGGACGTATCGCTCGCGTGTGGTTGATCAGTAATGCGATGTGCACGCTGCAATGGTACGGTAGTGGATGCGCGTCGTAAAGTGTCTCGGATAGATAGCAGACGCGTCGGAGCTGGGCTGAAAGAGTCAGCTTGGCAACAACCTCTGCCAGATCGCAGAACTTACTTCAGAAGCAAGCGGTGGGAGAATACTATCAACACAAAGATGAAGATAAACTTAATACGAGGCAGCAGAGGGGCACAGCTCAAGGCGAGGGTCTGGTCGAGGTGACATGCATCACCTTGCAGCAGAGAACCACAAGATCCTCCGATACAGCTCGAGCCACCGGCCCCGTCGCTGCGGTGACGCTATTGGCTGCTACGGCGAACAAGGGATGATAACACCTATGCTGTATCGTTGTAGAAGACTTCACGTGGCACGAAGAGCGAAGCCGTCTTCTGCTGTACGGCAGAAATATGCGAGACAACGACTGGCAGTGCAGCCGGAGCGAACGACGAGGGCACTGCTCCCTTGGACTGCGTCCCAAAAGAGTGGTTGAATCGACGGGAAGACCACAAGATCGTACTTTCGAGGCGTGTCCAAGCAACTCACAAGCCTATGTCTGTAGCACGGAGTAGTCATACTCTGTAGAAGTCCATTACAAGCCAGGCAGTCAATACCTCATGTTGCTCCACTTCCATGACTTCCATTCGATGGTCAGAGCACATTCCACAGTGCTGCACACCAAGCATCACGGCGACGGCGGAAGCCTCGAGACCGATCTTGTGGGCTGCTCGGTCGGCGACGGGTGCTGTGTGTGGTTGAGGGCCGGTGTCGCCACACCGCCAAGATGCGCGCAATTGCTCATGCATGGCGGAGGTGATGCTTTGCGATTCCACAGATTCTGTCGAGCCATGCCTGTTCTGCATCCTCTATTGGACCGACATTGGTCGTGTTACGATACGATGGTGCTGCCTTGGTGACGTCCGTGTTGACGCAGCTGAGCAGGGCTGCCAGAGAGGTCGAAGTGCATAGACCGGTGGTTCTGCAGACACAGGTGTCCTGACCATGTAGGTATTAGACATTGATTGACTTCGATGATGACACATTCCAAACAAGCGCTGTGTTCGGCCGCGGATGATGTGGCGATGCCTGCGGCGATGGAGAATGTCAGGAGCATCATTTGCGGCGCCATCTTGATGTCCGCCTTGATACTCGCGGTTGGCGGAATGATATCGTCGTGTTGGACCAGATACTGGTAATGTTCAATGTTGTTATCGTCTCAGTCACATGGAGACCAAAGCAGTCGTGAACAAGACAATACGATTAGAACATGCCGCTGTCAACATGATCACGACTGCTATCTCTCAGGACGACGATGTCGCTTCTCTGGTCTTACCTGGCATAGGTGATAGCGTGGCCGGTCATACCTCCATGGGCAGTCAAGCACAGTGTTACAGACAGGCGGGTCTATCGATTCGGAAGCCCCCGGGCTGAGGCACAATCGACGCCACTACCAGACCACCGACGACAGAATCGACTATGTAGTCGAGGCTTTGCTTTGCTGCGGTGCACAAGCAAGTGACATCGGTATCGTGGTCGAAGACGAAGCGGATGCATACATGTAGGACAGGGCAACAATGATCGACCGAGGCCTCAGAGATGCGCTAAGCCAGAAGCGTCTGGAGTCGATCGCATCGTCCTCTTCAAGCTCTTCCTCTTCTTCTTCTTCGTCTTCTTCAACTCCAGCCACTGCTTCCCGTGTCTCGCCAACACCTACTGTCCAGACACCGAACAATGGACGTCCCACCACCATGTTTCACCCATAGACTCCATGTCGCACCGTCAGCCCATTCTCGAGTACGTCGCCATGTTTAGATTCGGCATCCACGGTCCGCAGGGTGCGGCGCGTAGTTCAGCGCTTCCAGCAGACACTCGAGCAAGCATCGATTGGCGCTGCAAACACGACAAAGAATCCTCATCAAAAAGCTCCCCATATTTCGAGGACATCCCACCAGGCCTTGATGAAAACGCATCGACTTCAGTTCCACATCGTATTGTAGCAGCATCATGGCGCACGCGGCTCTGCGATGTAGTCGACAGACCAATGAGACACTTTGTTGCATCCTGCTTCGTGCCCCCCTCTCGGCAGTCTGGCCTTGATGTCGAGTCCATGTTCTCTTTCCTCATACTTGCAGCCTCTACTGCAACATACATCGACACGGCCGCCTTTCCTTTGTATCAGCACTTGCTTTCGTTTTCCTTGGCTGCGATCTTCCTTGGCCGCTTTTCTTGGCCGCTTTTCTTGTTCGCACTTCTTGCAACGAGGCGCGGGCGTCGTTTCAATAGACATACGATCATTTGAGCCATGCACACTTTCACCAGCAACCGGCGCAAGTCGTCCCAGCGCAACAAACGATCCCGACCTTTCGGGAAGCTTACAATCGATACGAACTGCGCGAGCCAAGGCAGGACCTATCCATGCGAATCGCGAGTCCCAGGATTGAGCTTTGTCAGCTTTGAAGAGTCTAAGGCTCGCAAGAATGCCAGCATCAGCCGGGGCGACCTCGAGCAACAGCTCGAGCGTTGCACCCCGATCCATCCCGGTCCAAAGCGAACACTCCCGGCACCCGTAGCACAGCTGCCTCCTGCGGTCCCAGTATCTCCAGTCGAGGTGAATCAAGGTGCTGCTCAAGACGGCGCTCTGTCGCGACAGGATTCATTGGCAGTACCTCTGAACAGACGCATCAAAGGCTTGCGTCCATCGCCGCTGGACCTCAGCAACGATGTCTCTCCTTCTGATCAAATAACCATCGGCATGAATTTCTCGCCTTCGACCGTCTCAAACTACACAAGAACGCCGAACTCTCCGATACTCCCTCGTTCGCCCGATGCGTGTCCGGTAATTGTCATCACACCAGCGAAGGAAAACTTCTCACCGGAAGCACTTGCCCTGAATGCTCAGCATCGTCCAGCGTCAAGTGTATATTCGAGATTTACCAACTGCATGCCGATGGTACGAGGAATCGAGAACGCTCCTCCAGTGCCTCCACTCCCATCATCATTTGTCAAGACGAAGGCGCAGAAATCCTGGTTTTCGGACTTTAGCAGGAGCTCTGGTATAACCTCATTCGAAGAAGATCTTCCCTCAGCACGCTCCCGTCCAGAACCTGCATCGACCCATTGTGACGTTGTATACGCCGACAAAGGAGACCGCCAATCGACGCTCTCTGCCAATGCTCTCCCAACACCACGACGCAGTAAAGGCTGGTGGAACGTCATAACCTCACCATTCTCCGCAAAGTCGGCAGGGACATCTTTCTGGCGATCTTCGCCACCTGAGGATGGTCACGACGATACTGTACCAATTCTCGGAGAAGTTGCCGCTATGGGAAGCACGCACAACGGACTCATGTTCACCAACGGGAGTTCGGACGTCGATCAGACGCGTTCCGCTCCAGCTGTTGGCCCTGACACCCTGATACATGACAATATTGTGCCAAAGCCAAAACGAGCTGATACCGCACCCGGCGCCCTTGACATGGACGCCATGAAAGTCAACATATACAGAATTCCAAGCTCTGGAGAAGCGGCTGGATACTATAATGCAGAAAGGCATTTCCCCAGTCTTTGTGGGAAAGGCACTTCGAAAGCCGTGGGAACGAGCGGTGATGACGCCTGGAGCCCGTCTCACAGCGTCTTCATGCCTGAGCGTGATGGTAAAGCAGACGCTACTGATCCACGTCAGTCTACGGCGCGGAGTCCTGCTCATAGCAGCACAGCGGAGCATCAGAGGAATGGTGAAGACAGAAAGATAGAGGGAAGGCCGCCCAGCGGGTTCACCACGACTCCTTTGCCTTATGACATCGCAGCTGGACGGAACATCTTCTCAACTCCTTCCGAGGAAGAACTCCAAAGCGCAGGTCTCTCACGTTCCTTCCCGAAACGTAATCTGACCGGAGGCACGATAACCTCCCAGTTACCTCCTCTGTCTGCAACGCCGATCGTTCAAGACGCCCAGATGGCAAGATTTGCCGGTCCACAGACGGCTTTCGGCGAGCAAAAGCAGGTACAGGTCGAGCAACAGGCGCCGACCCCGTCTCACTACGGACTCGGATTTGCGACTATGGGTGCCGCCACTATTGACCACGAGTACCAATCACCCACAAGCCGTGGCCCGATTGAGTCTGAAAAGCATGCTCCCCGGCCTGTGCATGTCAGGCAAGACTCCTATGGTCTCGGCATATCTGATGCAGAGAGTGAATTGTGGCCTCCACCGCAGCCACTTTGCGAGAAGCCACGACTGGGCACCGATCGATTCGGTCAACTTACAGTGCGCAGCCTCGATATGAACAAATCGGCAAGACCATGGTATCACCGGTTCTTTTGGCTTCTGGCAGCGGGTATATCTATGCTGATCATACTGATGATTGTGCTGCTGGTCGTCTTCATCCCACAACATCACGCAGCCATGCCAGTGCAAGCATCGTGGGTCAATTTGACCGGCTTCCCAGCTATGCCTATCGGTATCAGCACTGTGATCGGCCCAGAGAAAACACAGGCGAGAGACGGCTGCGTGGCTCCAAGCAACATGTGGAGCTGTGCACCACCGGATCAAGCAAAATCGAACAAGCCCAACTTTCGCTTTGAGATTATGTTCCGCAATGGCACACTTCCGAAGAATGAGACAATGGCAGTAATCGCGAAGAGATGGCAAGATTCAAGCGCGCTGCACAAGTCCATCAGAAGGAGTCTATGGTCAGAAGATCTGTACTTGGCGTCCCCTCCAGCGCCATCGCAGAAAGATCAGGAGTTCCTGGGCCATGACGCGGACAACACGAGCGTGCCCTACAATGGCGAAGAGACACCATACTACCTGTCGCTTCTCGATCCTGCGGCTCTAGTATCAGCGGCGCCCAAGTTGCGAGTTAGAGATGAACGTTTCCGCTACCCTTATCCCAACGCCCCCGACGAAGGGAGTTCCAACGCGTCAACGACGAAGGCGAAGGATATCCCCAAAGCTGCGGAACTGGGCGGCGGGAAGCCGGTTGCTCAGACACTGTATCCATACGCAAGTGCCCAGCCTCTTCGCCTTTTCGATCGCGGCAAAGACACGGAGCACTACGGCTTCTATACCTACTTTGACCGTTCCATCTACGTCAATGGCCTCGCCGACAACGTTGCCACCAACGATAACTTCACGAGCAACGTAGCCTTAGAAGACGCGTCAGCCGTCTGCACATTCTCACAAACCAGATTCCTCATCCAGATCTGGACCCGCAAGATCGCCACTCACGACCTCAAACCCTTGGGAACCCCCACCCCAGCCGCCAACTCGACCGCCAACGATATGACCGCCCCCGGCTCATTTCCTTACGCAGTAACCATCACCTTGGACCGTCACGGCGGCAGCGCAGACAAGAAGGGCGTGTACTGCTACGGTCTAGACTCCTCGTACCACATCGTGGGCTCGGCCAAGGTCTGGCTCGCAGAAGACCGCGCGGCAGGAGGCACAATTGTCAACGCAGCCGAGACGCCAAGTCCAGCAAACAGCACAACTAGCGCGGTCTCTTTGAATTCGAAACGCTCCAGTAGCACAGAGTACAGCGGCATCGATGGTGGGACTGGAGGTTGTAATTGTGCTTGGCAGAATTGGAAATGATAGACGAGATGGTGAAGGAAAAGCATCGGAGAAAGTGACGTGGGTCATTAACTCCTAATCGTAATATGAATATCGATACAATCATGCTAAGTCTGTGTATGCCATTTCCCAAAACGCTCAGATTTTCGTATGCCATGCCGTGAAATGATTGAGCCCCAACATGGCTGTGGAGCCGGGTGATGTGCGATGAGAGGGAAAATCCGAAATGCGTATGTCGTCAGTGGGCCTTGATCTGTTGTGCTGCCATTGCGTGCCCGAGAGCTGGGACTGCAGTGCTGTCCTTTTCGGCGAAGAGCGTGTCGAGGGCGTCATGGACTTCGAACTCTTCGACGACGGCGCCGAAGCTACGACCACGATTAGCAGAGCATACACGGTAGTGGACCTGACTTTTGACATACCCATAACACCTGACCTTGGCCGCCAAATTCTGCTTAACAAGTTCAATATCCCTCGCCTCAAGCTGCCCGACCCGTTCATGCCCATAAATCATTGACCACGCCATAACCGGAGTAATCTCGCCTTCCCGATCCAGCGGCAAGCGCGAGCTCAACTGCATCAACTTCGTAAGCGCGCCATTATCAATACCGACCGGCATCTGATGGGGATAAATGTCCGCCGGCTTCTCCTTCAAATGAGAGTACGGAGGCGCCGTCTGCATCAGCGCATGTCCCGACATGTGCTCGTGCTCGGCGTCGTCAGGATTCTCCATCGGGTGATGGATGGTCTGGCCCTTCTGGTTGTGCGATCGGACCATGAGGTACTGCATGTGGTCCATGCAGGGTCGCTCGAGCCTGCAAGGAGAAAAGTGAGCGTCAGCCGAAACGAACTTGTGTGCCCGCCTGGACCTACCAAGCAGCTGTCATTTGTAATCGACTAGTGCGGTGGTGGCGACGGGTAGGGACCTGGTATTGCGATGGCATTGCCTTGGGAGTCGTACGTTAGGACGAAGTCGATGCCTATGCTATCGTAGTCGAGTCTATTTGATGGCAGCTGTGCCATGCTGCGCATTTGATTTGCTTGCACTGCGGCCATGTTCTGGGCGTGGGCGGACATTGCTGGCGGTGGCGGGCTGAAGCCGGTGCTGTCGGATCCGATTTGGTAGCTGCCAGATATGCTGCCACTTGAGCTGGGGCCGTAGCGGCTGTTCTCGCGCGAGAACTTGATGGGTGAAGTGCCGAAGTCGTAGGAGATGCCATGCTGTGCAAGTAACTCCTTGAGACGTCGATTTTCGGCAAGCACTTCGTTCTTTTCTCGATTCGTCTCTGCAAAGACTTCTTTGAGGCGCAGTACTTCTTGCTCCAGAGCTTTGATGTATAGTTCTTTGCGCTCACGATGTGTTCTATGGCTGTTAGATGCAAGGCCTGCCAGAGGTCAGTATCAAGACACACACCTTTGCGCTTGTCGATTGAGCTCTTGTCTTCTTGTCAATGCGGGTTTGCTATCGGGCTTTGGACCTCGACGCTTCGGCGGCTGTCCATCTAGAGCTCTTATCAGTACGACTTCAGCGCCGCGGATGCTTCGCCTTGACCTACCTTTCGTCTGCTTCTTCTCAGGATTTAAGCTCTTGAAGAAGTTGAGATTGCTCAACGGACTCGCTTTGTCGCTGCTGGCTGACGATGGGCCTGTATGAAACGCCATCATAGCCGGCAACCTCGAGATCATGGGCACAGACATGGCTAGCACCAAGCAAGCCTCGTCTGAGCATGCAATTCTCTCTGTTCAAAGACGCTTGGTGCAGGTTCTGTGCCCAGGAACTCGCTGTTGCGGTTATGAAGGGCTATCGTCAGCTACTGATCGATGGTCTTGTCTTCTCCTGGAGTTGGGAAGTGTAGCACTCATTTCCACACCACTGACCGCGTGACCGGACCGGACCTTATCACAATAGAGATGGTGACTGGGCGATGAGCGCAGCGTTCCCGTCACGAGGTCATGGGCCATGTCCTTGTTTGCCAAGTGGTACCGACAGATCATGTGCAAGCCAGGGAGACGTCGTGATCCGCACTGCGTCTGCACCCAGTGCCGGATCGTGCTCGTCGGCAAGGGTGGAAGATGCATTGATTTCGTTGATATCCTCTCACGATACGCAGGCGGAAAGGATGAAGATGACGTACCGTGGCCAACATCAGGGTCGCCTTGTTGCAAGCCATGGGGCATTGCGTGCGGTTCCGTCGAATAAGTCGACATGATGGGCGTCGGTAGCCAAGACGGAAGGATAAGACAGATGGTTGTTCGCTGTTGCTAGGTTCGATATCAGCGGCGCGACATAGGTCTGATCTGCGACTACGGTGGGTGGTGAGAGTGTGTTTTGAGGCCATGCATGAATTTGTGACATGCATCGAGACGTTTAAGAAGCATGCACAGTCGAGGTGATGTAGCTGTGTGCTCGAATGACATGTCCATCCCAAGCATGTTCTCAAATCATCATGTTCAGCAGACAGGTCCCAAGGTTACTCGCGATGGCAGCACAAAACGCACGAGTGACGACGCGGACAGGATGTGGGAGACGAGCAAGAGCGAATGAGGTAGCTGACCTTTGTCGTACGCAGGAACCCGTGTCCCTGATCCCAAGGCGGAAGCAAGTGAGCGGGTTGTCACCGGGGGCTCGTCCGCACGGGAGCGATGGGAGGTGGTGATCACGATGGAGCGTGTGCTGCTGTCGCCGGCGGATCTTGGATATGGTGCAGAGGCCTTGGCTTTTCGTCGAAAGCGACGCGGTGCGGCGAGTGGGGTGGCAGTGGATAGGTCGCGTGTGGCTCGTGGCGACGGATGGCGGCGGTGGTGGTGGAGGTGGTGATGGTGGGGGGTGAGGTGATGAATCGTTGGTCAGCACCGCGAGCCGTGAGCCGTGTGCCGTGAGCCGTGTGCCGTGTGCCGTCAGCCGGGTGACTGGCAGAGAGTGAAGTGCCGTTTCAGCAGTTTGTGTTTCCAAGAATATCGACAGTGAGGAGCGGCGCCAGAACGCGTCGAAGCTGCGGTGATTTCTGTCGAGACGGCTGTGTCGCACACCGCGCTACAGCAAGAATTGTCATGCAGTCGATCGGATGCTTGTATCAGCTGATCCAGCAGAAACCCAAGGGCCTTTTCGAGGGCCTAGATGCACCTGCATGCGTTGAGATGCCGCCGCGGTGGTACTTCTACTCACAGCAGCAGATGGGAGAGACGACAGGACTGTTGTCCTTGCGCGCCTAAAAGGCAAGGCCTCTCAAATCTCGAAGGCCTGGGCCTGGGCCTGGGCCTGTCCAAGTCGGCTCCTCTCCACCACATCGTACTAGTGGCTGCATAATTATTAGCAGCTCCACGGGTCGTCGGCCCGCACTTGTTCATGTCGTTCAATCCTGGGCGCACACGTGACGACGATAACGATGATAACGATGATGATGATGATGATGATGATGAAGCGCTCAAGCTGCCGTACTACATAGAACACAACGCGCCAACCCCCCCCCCCCCCCCAAATAACAGACACACCCTTCAAGAAACAACCTGCCAGCAGCGACGGTCAGGCATTCTTGCCATCGCACAGATGACGACGACGACGACGATGACGACGACCATGTTTGGCAGTCTCGGGACTGTGCTCTTGGCACTTCGCTGCACAATCTTTACTTTGCCTTGGCTTGTGCTCCTTCTCATCGCAGACGTCTTGCTGTCCTGTCTGCTCCCCGTCTCCGCTGTGGCCCCAGATCTGGCCTTCAACCTCTCCTCGACCATCGCAGAGTCGGTGTGGCACGGCATCCAGCTCATCTTCACGCGCATCAACCGCGCCAAGATTGTCGTGTCCGGCATCGATGCTCTGCCGGCGGGAGAGAGTGCCATCGTCGTGTCCAACCATGTAGACTGGTGCGACTTCTACCTCATCCAAGAGCTCGCCGTGCGACGTGGCATGCTTGGCAGATGTCGTTATTTCGCAAAGAGTCAGCTGAAGTGGGTTCCGTTTCTGGGCTGGGGACTGTGGGCAATGGGTGAGTGGAGGGTACAGGTGCCATGGTGCGACATCTGGCGCGTGCTCGGATAGCCTATGGCTACTTGCCCTGTTGATTGAGGTACATAGACTGACATACCGCTAAGGTATGCCATTGGTTTCGAGGAAGTGGACCAGGGACCAACGCGAGATGGAAAGAGTGTTCAGAGGCATTTTGCGGCGTCGCTGGCCAGTTTGTGAGACACCCATTTGCCATACAGGGAGGAAATTTCCATGTCGATGACATCGCTGAGTGTGGTGCAGGGCTCGTCTCGTACAGTGAAGCGACAAGATTCACCGCTGCAAAACGCGCCGCAGCGGAAAAGTGGTGCCAGGCCAACAACAAACCTCTGGGAAAGCACGTCTTGTATCCTCGGACCAAGGGCTTCGTCGCGTGTGTTCAAAAGCTTCGGAGAGCGGCTCACGTCAAGGCGGTGTACGACGTGACGATCGCATATGCCAAAGACGGCCGTGTCTTCCAAGCTGCGCCCACGTTCGTGCAAACACTGGCCCGGCCTCACCTCGACCAAGACTGGACGTTCTATGTTCACGTCGACCGGTACGAACTGTCAGAGCTGCCGACTGAGGATGAGCAGCTGGTGCAATGGCTTGAGAGTCGATGGCTCGACAAGGGTGGGCGACTTGAACAGCTGAACCAGCGCTTGCTCAAGAACGAGCCATGGGGAGGCCGGTAACACCCTACAACGGAGCCGCAATAAGCTGGGACTTACATACCGTAACATTCGGCATGACGGTAGTGTTGCCAGCTTACTCGTAATTCGTTGGTAACCGAATCGGCTTCTGGGTGGTTGTGTCTAGCTGATGCAATGTTTGACAGGCTCTGCTTCTACGACATCGGCTCCGCACGCTACGGCCTTAGTCGCCAGATGATAGTAGAGTGCAATTTCGTCCCGGCAAGGCACGTGGCGGCCAAGTAGCCCCTACACTGTGACAGCATTCCCCCGACATCTTCACGGCCTGCCAACCCTATCACCTCGAACGAACCGGGGTGACGTAGAGCCAAGGCTAGGGATTGCGACAGTGACTTCGTTCTAAGCGTCCGAAGGCCCGTCGTGGTAACACAGG
Organism: Dothistroma septosporum; assembly: GCA_002236755.2. NCBI lineage: Eukaryota > Fungi > Ascomycota > Dothideomycetes > Mycosphaerellales > Mycosphaerellaceae > Dothistroma > Dothistroma septosporum. The sequence goes on from NBZP02000054.1 coordinate 3,623,729, forward strand.
CGGTCGGATAGTGTATTTCCTGGTAGAACTCGCTACAATGTACGGGCTACCTTGGCCACAGCGTGCTAGGACTACAATGGCTGGAATCATTGCTTGGCGGGCATGACTGCTCCAATGACTTGTGCCCTCTCGATGTTGGCGACGGAAGGAGCATGCGGCAGGGACCAGGTACACCGCGTCAACGAGCTTCGCGGATGCTATGCCTAGCTTGAAGAACAAGGATTCGACAGAGAATGTATAGCCGTGAAGGCCGCCATCAGGCCGAAGAAGTGAATACTCGAAGCCACCAAGACTGCAACATGCAGTATCTGATGGCTTGCGCCAATTATGTCGAACCGAACAGGAGCCCACCTTTCCGGGATCTACACAAGTAAGCGAACAGTGTCGGGCAAATAAGCCGACCGTACATACCCTGGCTGTGTATATGACAGCGCCGACGAGATTGGCTGTGCCCATCCAGCCCATCCAGACCAGAGACATGCGTGATTTCTGCACATCCCATCCGTACGCGGCAAGGCCGTGGACTACAAAGATAACAGAGCTCAATCCAAACCCAGCGTAGAGTGCTGCACGCCAGCCTCGAAAAGCTGGTAATCCAAAGACTGGATTGAGAGTCAGAATCGTGCAGCCAACGGCGGTGACTGTGGTCTGAGTGAGTATCAGCAATGCCATTTCGACGACTGGAGCGAAGCTGGTCTAACCGTTGTCCAGTACAGCTGCTGCCAATGCGGGTTGCATACAAACCCGTAGTAGATTGTTGGAACGCCGGCGCCCCACATCAGTACGAGGATGCCCAAGTAGTCCAGCTTATTCCAGTACCTGGCCACGACACAGCTGTGGTTGTATAGCGTGTGAAAACTAAAGCGACATCAGATCTGGGGCTGACCGACGTGCAGACATGGAGACTCACATTGCCGAGAAAACGAAACACGTTGCCACTCCGAGACAATAGACCGTGACGACTACCAGATCAGCAGTCCGAGCAGTTGGCTGTGTAGGCAAGACATTCCAGTAGAAGTAGAACGGGAGTGCCAAAAAGCCGACCGCGCCGAGAAGATGTGAGTATGTGTTCACAGTCTGGTTGTTGAGATGGCCGAGACTTGTCAGCGAGCTTAACAGAGAATTGGACGTTGGCCTTGGGCGGATATCAGTCAGCCATTCGGAAGATCTTGCGCGTTGTCAATGGCTTGCCTATAGCCTGATAGAAGGTATTCGTTGTCCTTCTGCCACTCGGGTATCTCACTCCAGACCAGCAACCTGCACGGGCCGTAGGAAGACTCGATATTGTTCGACTTTGGCCACGACTCCTTCTCGCTCGCCGCCGCCAGGCTAAGAGGGACTATCTGTTGAAACGACATGTTGCGGACGGGCTGTTGCAGAATGGAAAGACGAGGCTCAAAACAGACGGCTTTGTCGATCTAACGGACTTCGAGGTGAATCGTCTAGCCCCCTTCACCTCAGACTGTGACCGCCTTTCATACCAGAGGCATGCGACTCATGGCTTGCAGGTTCTTCTCATCCATTATCCACGCAATTGGATGGGCAATGACTTGCTGCGTGATATGCATGCACTTTGACCTGCTACCACGGTCTACGGTGGCATTCACCTAGCTCGCTGGAACACCGCTTCTCTACTGCGACAGAGTCATGATTCTGGAGGATGTCGGGAGAGTACATCATCCTCAGCGGGTCGCTATGGTCGATCTTCAATCTGGCCAATTTTCAGACACCGACATCCTTGCTGGATCCGGGCGGTGAAGCTGCCGCACGACCCCTACATTATGTGCACCATAGATTGCACAACATACTTCATTGCAAAGTGCTGTTTCCTCATTGACGCTCACGTTTTTGCTTCGTGCATTGCCAGCATCTATGATTTGCCTTCCAGTGTCCTGCCGGTTCCTCGTCTGAGACTGGATCCGGATACGAGGTGAGGTTGACAACAAGCACGACAATGGCCCTAGGTGTCTCAGATTCGGTCGACCACGGCCAAATCAGCACGCAGCCTCTGCAGACCAACTTTCCATCGTCGCTAAACGTCAGCAACTCAAAGTACGTGTAATTTGAAGGCCATATCCTGCTCTACGGGTGCTTCGTACGCCGTCCCGGCTTCGCATTGCGAGCTGCTTCCAGCCCAGCTGAGGTTTCCCCCCACACCCTGAGTTCTCCGACGGCTTGCGGCCGGACTGCACACCGGTAGTCAATCATGTTCAAAGTCGTACAACAACACGGCTTACCACAATGGCATCCGCGACCTGTTAACAGATGAACCATGGCTCACACCCTCAAGGTAGGAGGATGGTGAAGCCTGTGTGTTCTGGGCTCACTTCAGCATGTAAGCTACTGCTGCCCAACCCGATTACCTTGAATCAAGCATCATCCAACGAAATGCCAACCTGTGGTATTCTACAGCTCGGTCTGCTACTGCTTTGTCTCGTTGTTTACACTTTCGTGCGCAATCTGCTACGCTCATACCAATCCACGAGATTCGCCAATACGGATATTTAGTTGCATAGAGCCTCTTAGAATCCGAGGGCATGGACCGCTTGCTTTCCTCGGTGGATGGCGACTCATGAGTCGGGTGAAGAAGACACTCGAGAGAGGCCAAGGTCTGCGGGACAGCGTCTTTGCAGATCAGTCCAAGGACGTCAACAACGTCAAGCAGACACAATTCGAAGGCCCCAAATTGCTGGCTGCGATTGAGCCTGCCAATATCCAGGCTATGCTAGCGACTTAGTTGAACGACTTTGAAAAAGGACCAAAGAGAATCAACAAGTCCTATCCTTTGCTGGGCAATTCCATCTTCAGTACCGATGGCAAATCCTGGGAGCAATCTCGTGCTCTGTTCCGGCGTCAATTCAATCGCGAGCAAATCAACGACCTCAACGAGACGGCGGATGCCTCCCAAGCATCAATCGATGCAGTCAAGCCCTCGAACTAGTAAGTCTGATATGATATGGCATTCCCGAGCTCAAACACTGTACTGGCTGACGGATTGCCTCAGACTACGCCAGGCAGTCGGGGGAGAATCAGACGCTTCACAGAAGGCTTCGTTCAATCTGCCCTCGACCCATCGTCTTGAGAAAAGTTCCACAACAAAAAAATTCAACCTCCTCCGAGGAGCCTCCCTTGCAACCCAAACTCAAGACGGCACCGAACTCGGCAACCAAACCCTCGCCATCCTCGTCGTAGGCCACGACACCACAGCCGGCCTTCTAGGCTTATGCTCCGCCCGCCTCGCCCTCCACCCAACCATCTCCACAATCCTCAACAACTTCCACCACCACGAATCCAGTACCTCTTCCAAAGTGAAATGCCGCCGATACCTCCAACATTTCCTCAAAGCAATCCTGCACTTACATCCCAATGTCCCCGTCAACAGTCGCCAGGCTCTGCGCGACGCTACTCTCTTGACCCCGACAAGCGGCCCAGACGGCAAATCACCCATCTCAGTCCCCAAGGGTCGCGTCGCGACGCGACGTTCAGTGTATACCTTATGCACCGCCGCAAAGACCTCTGAGGAGGGGACGCCCTCGGATTCAAGCTTGAGAGATGGGAGTAGCTGATCCTGTCCTGGCAGTTTGCCCCCCCACCCCTTTTCCGACGGACCGCTTATCTACCTGGGACAGCAGTTCGCTCTGACAGAAGCGAGTTATGTCCTGGTCCGGATGCTGCAGTATTTCAATGCGATCAAGGCAGTACATCACGCAGAGACGGCGAAGATGTCCAAAGGTTTGGGTCTGAACATGTGGCATATGGATCAGATTTGAGTGAGCTCTGATAAAGCGCAGCTTCGTCGTACAGTCCAGAGAATCGCATCAATGCATTTTCCGCTCATAACGCTAGACATGTCAAAGGATACCGAGTATGCTTTGCAGTGCGTACGCTTTCCGTTTCCCCCAAACTCCTCGCTAAGATGTCAACACCTTCCTCCCATGGTGATGTAGTCATCGTATTGCGTTCCTTCGATACGTATATTGTGGTGTGTCAAGCAAGTTCTGCTACTTGCGTCCCAATTTGCTGAAGCGCTTCAGTTTGCTGAACTCGGATGTGCCTTTAATGTTCGTGACACTCTCCAATGGAGGCTCAAACATGTCCCATGGAAGGACGTCATTCTTCGCACTTCCCATCGCGGCTGCGGCTGGACTGGCCTTCCCGTTCGACTCATTAAAACCGGATCCTGGTGCCGACACCGCAGGCGTGGCCGAAGTACAGGCAGGCCTTGATGATTTGCGGGCCATGGCAGGTTCCGGGGATGCAGTTCTGGAGTCGATCCTCACAATGTCACTCGTCTCCTTGATCAAAGGCATGATTTTGCCGACCTGTGCAAACAAAGAACGACCAGATCCCTTCGTCGATTGCATCATCGCACGACCCAGACTATTGCTATCGGATATCTGACCAACAACGTCTTCCCCTTCGACAGTCCGGAGGTGACCGTTGCGCCGGGGAGGTGCGGAGACAAGTGCAGCAGGCGATTGAGTCCGAGCGCTGTAGTGCAAGCCTGTAGTAACAACATCAAACGCTGGAGTTCGAGGCGACGCCTCTGGTGATGTGGCGGATCCACTGGAATAGTCATGCTCCTGGAGGTTTGGCACATCTGACAAGTCTAATTCGAAGGCGTTGTCCTGCGAGTCGAGTGCGAAAGTGGCCGGTGAATTTGATGCCTGGTGCATTGTTTGTGATCGCACATCGTTTGGCGATTGACCTTGTGTATGCGTAAGAGGAGGATGTGCGTTGCTCGAGATGGCACTATCAGGTCGGTCCTCAACAGGTACTGGACCATCTCGACTGGCTGGCCCACCCTTTCCCGTAGCCTGCCGGGCGGCAGGCTTGCTTGACAGCGAGCCGTAAGACCGTCGTGGTGCATCCCCACTGCCATTCGAAGCCAAAGAGGTGACAGAACCTCGCTTGAACTTCTCCCTCTCCCTGTCCTTGTCCAGCTTGCGCTTGGCGAAGTCAGGCAAACCATCCCACTTGCTGTTGACCTTGGGTACATGATCAGGCAGCCTCTGAGACGAGACACCTGGCAGCGTGACTCCGCCCAACTTCAAGTTCTTCTGTGCGGCTTTCTTTCTCTCCTGCTCGGCGAACTCCTCGAACGCTGATGTCGATGGTTCTCTGAGTGTCAAGAAGCCGAGCACACCAGCACCCTTCTTCTTACCTGCTTGTCGGCCATACTGCTGCTCGGTTTCGCTCGGAGCTTTCGACGTATGTCGTGAATGCCGGTGGTCTGGTCGCAACAAGTGAGAGCTGTTTTGTCGTGAGTGGGGGCCGCTAGGGTGTCTGGCTTCAGTGTCTAACGACGAATGCGGCGCCTCATTGTTGCTCTCTTGACTCGACTGTGCACCCTCGCTGACGACGGCGGGTGATCGATTGCGTACTGCCAACTTCGGGACGCGTCGAGTGTTGGCTCTGTTCAGGTCCAGTGGGGGTGGCCTAGCATTGGGCATGTTGTAGTGCTGCGAAGTCCATGTCAGCGCGGATCAGACGACGATCGCCGTTTGACCACTAAGATGGCATGTGGTTGCGACGTACAGTATGCCGGGTAGACACGTGCACATCGCGTGGTCGTTCTGCGAGAAGCATTGCAAGAGCAGTGAGAGTATGACTGAGGTAGGGCGATGCACACGTGCGGAGAGAGAAGGTAGGTGGAAAGTACAGTATGGGGGACGGAGAATGAGAAAGCACCACTGACCTGCGAGTTCGCGACTGCAACGGTGCAGGCCAGAGTTTGGTGGCATGCCCCAACCTAGCGCGCTCTTCGGTGGCAGCGATCCGGAAAGTCCTTCGCACAGCAGGAAGGAAGGCCTCGTGCCTTCGCGGACGGATGACTGCGCCGCTGGTGTCGTTGTACGGGAAGGAGGGATGGGTGGAAGTGCAGGTGCGTTAGAGTTGTCGCTGGCGCAGACGCTCAGATCAACGAGAGGCGACGGCCACGGGCGACAACGTGGTGAAGGAGGCGAATCTCGTGGCCAGCCGGAAGTACCTTGGTCTAGTCCTTCCGTCTGGAGCGCTGATTCGATCGTGCTGGAGCATCCGGCGACGCTAGTTCTGATTCTCTCAGAGGATGCAGCCACGTGGGAAGTAGATCGAGTCTAGGCAGCAGATCTTCCCGCCTTCTAAATCGGGACGCAAAGTAGCGACGACAAAAGAAAAGTGAAGCAGGGAGGAGACCGGAAGGAGTGTGTGAGCACCACTTTGTTGGACTGTGTGGTTGGTAAGTCTTGTAGCAGGATGACGATCTAGCATGGAGAGAGTGCTCGTGAAGTCTGTCGTACCTTCCACTCCTTGAGCGCCAATCCCGAGCGTCGATCGCGCATCCTTTGATTGGAGTGCGTGGTGATCGCGCGTCCATGCTGGCGATAGCTCTTCTTCGTGCCCTCACTGCATCATAAGCAGGCCGTAATATGCAGACAGAGCCCAGTTTGACCTCTGCAGGGCTCGTGAGACACGTGCGGACATCTGAAGCCAAGTAATCGCTGTCGGGTCCGGTAGAACTGTTGCCAAGCGTTCAGTCCTTGAAGGGTCTCGACACACAAACTTGTGTATAGCAGACAGAACTTCGAGCAGCCTTCACGCTTCTGCCCTTTCGCATACTTCCGCGACCGACTCCTCTCTTCTATGCCCACGACGCGTCAACTCGAAGCGCGTCACCCCTTCGCAGGCCCAGAGAAATGTGACGTGACTGCTCGCATCTGCCCATGGCGTCGGCAACCTCGGCCATGTTTACAACGCAACCCTCGGCTCTTGAAACGGTGCGACTTACTGCGCTCACATTCAGCTGCATTCACAGAGTGATGCGACGCCATACTCCGAGCCGCCATTGGCGCGTGTCGGCAGAACAGCGGGAAGAGCTGTGCCATGACGGTCCAGGGCTACTTGAGACAACTAAAGGGTGATACGCCAGCACCCTTCGGCTTCATACGGTGGTGGTCATCGATACCAGGCCCATGGCCTCCAGTACATGTTCTGCTGAGAGCCGGCATGCATCGAGTTCTCGTCGATAGGTCTTTCTTGGCTCTACTACTTCCCACGATCGCCTAAGAGCTGCAGGTCAGATCGAACCTGTGTAAACACGAACGCACCATCTGATCAGCAGGACACGTATTAAACTCAGCCGAATCGCAGTCCAGGTCAAGACCAAGACTTCGGTATGTCATGGCCGCTACTACAGGTGCCACGATATCTTGCCAAACGCGTGGAAACCAACCGGGGCGTCGTGACCGAGGTCGATCTCTATGCGGTCCTAGGCACGAATGCTGCAGAGTACCAGTCTTAGATCTATCCAGGACACTTGGGCTCTCTTCGTGAATGCTCCCGTAGTGGTGGTGGTCTCTGACCACGAACAGACATCTATGATAGGAGAAAGCATTCATTTCGCGATTCTGTGAGCGCTCGCTCAAGAAAATACGTTGGTCCTTCCGGAGATTTTACAATTGCAAGTGCTAACTTTGGAATATGGTGGCACCATGGGCATATCGACAACGAGATGTCACTTCACACGTCAGGTCAAGGTTTCGGTTGTGTGTGGCTGATCCGACGGGGAACAGGCTTAGGATGTTAGCCGGAAGCGTTCCTGCATCAGTCGTCTTGAGCTCATCACGCGATCTTGCAGCGACCGCTTGGTACGCACGACAGGGCATTGGAAATCTAGCAAGATGGAGACACAGCTTCTTGCATAGTACAGCATTGTGATGCCGCCTCACGCGCACCTTCCGCAACACGTCCCGTCGGTATTTATCATCCGCACGCGACAGTCGACCCTAGCGTTGAAACAGCGGCGATCCTCAGTGTGGGGTACAGCTGCCCTAGGCTGCGAAAGACAGGAAGGGTATCGTAAGACAAAGCTCGAGAGCCGGCTTACACCTCGCTGAGCTCGTGATCATGGTCACGCGTTGCCCCGCCTCTTGTTGACGAGCGAGAGCTCCCTCTCCTTGATCTCTCCGACAACTGTCCATCCTTTCTCTCACGCTACAAGCCACTTCCTGACTTCAGCAGCGTGGATACCATCCATCACACAATCGACAACCAATCCTCATAGCTCGTTGAGGGAAAGCACAGCTTCACTTCATCTTTTTCACCCACCAAAACAAGCACAATGTCCGCAGAAGTAGCAGAACAGCCTTCCCTCAGCAAGGTCGACTCCGCCGTCGATGACAAAGCTCCTGCATCGCCAACAGACAGCAAGGTGAAGCACCGGAGAACCAGCAGTACCGTCACTGGTGTCTTCAAGATTGAAGACCTTGGTTCGTGTGCAGTCACACTCCCGACCCCGCTTTAAGCCTGACAATGCCATCACAGAGAAGGAAGGCGTAGATATCAAGATCGCCCCAGAAACCCAGAAGCTCAACTGGTAAGTGATGCTGATGCCTTGACGCACCTGCCGTGTCAATGCCAGCCATCGCACTAGCTCCTGCCTCGCTGACATCTCTCCAGGAAGGTGAATACTTCACCATCAACCGTAGACGACAAGGATGTTCTCAAGAAGCTCCTGACTACCCCACCCATCAAGAAGATTGACCTACACTGGCCACTGGGCCTCGAGGTGACAGCTCGCAACCTGAAAGGAGTTACCATCAAGGACGCACTGGATGCGATCCACAAGCAGTACAAGAAGAAGGTGAGGACGGCCTCCTTCCCGTGACACCTTTGATATAGCCTTACTGACCAACCACACACAGACTGACGACGAACTGTCAGACCCATACCTCGCAGGTTTCGAGTGGGACAAAGAAGAGTGCTACACACGATTCGTCGTGCACCAGAAGAAGACCGGCGAGGCACCATCTGGCGGCGGCTCCAAGAAGAAGAAGGGCAAGGGCGAGGATGCATAGTAAGCCCAATAGACAGAACACTGCCACGCCGGACCGCCATCACTGTCACTCGCTTCAGTGTGGATCGAGTCTAAAAGGCCCAGTCGGTGATTGCTCAGTATAGAGCGGCGGAGGCACAGGAAGCTCTATGTGGGTGTACGGGAAGAAGTGAGGCTCTCTTCGATAGAGAGTCTGGATGAACAAGAATTCCATTGTGACTGAGATCTCGTAATTGTATGCGATGTTCTGCAAGGCGGTAGGGCACACGGGGCTGAGACTTGTATGAGCCACAGGAAGCTAATGCGTGAACTGCTTGAGCTTTATATGTCCTGCCTGTGAACTCCTGCTCCTCATGCAACTTCATGCTGATTCTATGAACTCGAACCCCATCGTCGGGATATAGAAACTCCGATGCTGATGAGAAGGCTCAGATTGTGCTGAGGCGGTCACACTGTGAGTACAGTACCCGCTGCCCGCTATGCATTCGATGAAAGAACATAATCGAGACCGCAAGAAGTACGCCGTAGTCGACCAATGGTTGTTGAGGTCGACACGCCCATTATAGACTGAACTTCACAGTAGCCTCCGAAGGCAGCCTACCGCCGTCGACGATCGATTCTGTCTGACTGTTCACAGCCGTGTCAGAGCTTGCGGCGGTGGTGATCGGTACGGCTTTCTCCGAGGTGGCCGTAGAGTCAGCCGTGCGGGGCTTCACTGCCAGCCAGTGGTGAGATGTAGTGATGAGCCTCGCGCGATCAGCTTCAACAAAAGCCTCACAATCCTGTGTGAGACGATTGAAGAGTGTCTTGAAGTGTTGCGGCAGCAGTCCTAATCGAACCAGGCCAAGGACTGTCCGTTTGGCGACACAGAAGTAGCCATCGGCTCTTTCAATTAGTGGCGCTTGGATACCGTCGATGCTAGCATTGTTGGATAGGAGCATGTGGAAGCCTGCTGCCTCGAGAGCATGCTGTAGACTTGCAGGAGTCGGTGTGCCTACAGCTCCGATCAAAGGCTTGATCCGCTTCATCAGTTCTTGGTGATGCGTATTGGTAGGATCATATGCATCTAATCTTGCCCAGTCCAGTAAGGACACTCTTGCACCGGGTTTGAGTACTCTGTAAAGTTCTTGACACAGTTTCTCGTGGTCCTTGGCAAGACTGAAGGCCTGTATTTGATAGAACCCATCGAAGTGGTTGTCCGGAAGTGGCAGTGGCAACTCGTTGAAGTCGGCTCGGATGAAGGTATTCGCCAAACCCAGCTGCTTATTATGTGTATTAGCGCTGGCGATTTGATCAGCGTCAATGTTGAGTCCAGTTATCTGAGCTCCGGTCACCCTCGAAATGTGAGCTGCGACTAGGCCTCTTCCACATCCTAGATCCAAGACTTTGGCGTTTGCAGGGAGAAGTAGCTCCTTCGTGATGCTCTCTTCATACAGAGATTGATTGTCCAGTATGCTGGCATCTAAGTCCAGCACCGGAGGAATGTACATCTTCTCAACCTCCCCGATAGCACACAGATGGTTCAAAACGCTATAGTAGTCGGCTAGACACTGGCCGACCGCATGTTGATAGTTTGGTCCCAAGGCAGCAATCATTGATTCCTCGTCGGCCCAGTCGAGGTCGTAGATGATGTACGAGTTCATGAAGTTGTCGACTTGCTCCGGCGTCAAGTTTCTCAATGTCTGGAATGATCGAAGGATTGTCCTAACACGCCGCGATCGTTTCTTGCCTCGTGACTTTCTACCGATTTCCAGACTGTGAGGCGCTGCACCGACCTCGCTTTCTTGTGCTTCCATAGTGCCTCTCGTCAACAGCACACTGCTTCAAGTCATCCAGCGTCCAGGTAGCGGCCAAGGTCGACCTGGAGGTCGCTGTCGCTCCGAGAAAAGCTGCGCACAGCACAAGTGAGGTTTGCAGATGTGACCGTGAGAACAACAGGTGTTCGTTGACTGACAAGGGTTCGTGTTTCAATACAAAGGCTGAGGCGAAATTTTCTTGTTTGTTACTGCACTTACGCTTCGACAGTGTCATCGGGTTTCGGCTTACAGGCCGCTCAGCTGCGTGTCAAACGCGAGACTCGCTACTCCTGCCGGCGATTAATGACAAGCATGCCGCTGCCGTCACGTGTATACTACCTGCTATTATGCGAACGGCCAGCAGCAACATAGCAGGCCACGCTGACGATGTGCAGTGAGCCAGTGCCCACACGTAGTCGTGACTCAGCGCCAAAGGACAAACTTCCGAGTCGTGCTCACACATCCAACATCAACATCGAAGGGTCGGCGACAAAGCAGATTGCCGGATAACATGTGCACAGTATTGGGCAGATTGTTGTGCGGCTCGAGGTGAATTCGCAGTTCCATGTCAACGTCTTGCAGATTGGGTGCAATACACGATCCAATCATTGCAGAGTCGCACGTTGAGCGTCTTCAGGATAGATACAGAATGACCAGAATCCGTACGAGCCTGCATCCGTTGTCGTTTCAGCATGCCACCTGAGATGGAAGGCCGCATCTGCTCACACTGTACGCACTTCCTGCCGTGACTTGCTAGTGCCGGCGTTCGGGGCAAATTTGAAGTAAAGTAAGGGCGAGTCCTGCGAGACATGTCTCACAAAGCGTGCCGTAAGCCCAAACCATCAAGGAATCTCGTCCGCTATGTAATTGGTATTAAAGTCCTGCCATGGGAAGAAGTGACGTCGAAAGGCTTGCCATCTCCAAAGAACTTGGTCTGGTCAGAGCATGGACTCTTGTTCTGCTGACAGTCCGAGATCCCGGAATCCTCTCGTCGTGGCAGCTGATGCTCGTCTAGGCGGATGTCGACAACAATCTTCCGGAAGCAGGTCCATCATCTTGGATGAGAGGACTCTTGTTTCGATTCGATCTGTTCACGGCTCGCCATTGGAAGCCGTAGTAGTAGGAGATTGTCGCGACGAGTCATGGACCACCTGTTCAAGCATCTCATCGAAATGACGCTGAACGACGGAGAAGACTCCGTGTCCTAGAGTCTGCACCACCGCTACCGCACTCGGATGCGCATCAAGGGTCGTCATGAGGGGTTGCTACCGATGATGAGAGAGAATGGAACAACAAAGCAAAGAAATGCTCTTGCCGTGTTCTTGAAGCCAAGAGGAGGCGCTTCCGTCCCGCCCAAGGGCCAAGGGAAGGGCTGAACCTTAAAGCTCGTCTGGGGAGCGACGGGACAGAGAAAGCGACACTGCATACAGCACAACAGGTCTCGCCAAAGCTGGAATGGACCGTTGCGAGGACAGGGCATGGCAAAATCACGGCTCTGGTCGCGATCAGAGGCGAAGTTTCGAAGCACGTGAAGATGTCAGGACTGACATTATATCAAACTCTCATATCTATCTAATCCACTCTTCTGACCGGTCCCGCCTGTGTCATTGCGCTGTTGCTGCTGCGGCTGCGCAATCGACGACTGCGGACCAGGAAAATTATAGCCACTTGGTGTCACGGATGGTGGACTCGTCGGAGGCGGTGGTAAGCTGAAGCCACTCATAGTCCTCGATCCATTCTTCGAGGCTGGCTGTGTGGACCATGCAGACGATGAGCTCTTAGTCGCTGCTGACCAGTCTATACTCGATCCAGCTCCTTGTGCACTGGATTGAGCAGGTCGCACTGGTAAGCTCGTGGAAGTCGTGCCGCTAGGCGTGCGGCTTGGTTGTAATGGTTGAGAAAATTGACTGCTGGGTGTCAGGGCGGAAAACGAAGCCATATCAGGCGTGACGACCCGTTGCGGTGCTACTTGAGTTCGAAGCGAGGACATTGGAGGCTGCGACGGTCGTGGTGCGGGGCCAGATGTCTGCCATGAGAACGCCGGAGCTTGCGTTGTCGGTGCGTTCCGTGGGTTTGCTGGAACAGCCGCAGTGCCCCAGTCGTTCATCAGGTCGTGGCTCTGCACTACTTTGCGGCCAGAGACGAGGTTTTCGAAGTCTGTTTCATCCCCGTTCGAGAGCCCGTTCAACGCCGAAGCGGTCCCAGCAGAAGATTGCCCGGTTGCGTCGCTTCTACCGGCACCGAAGGTACCAACGCTACTCGATAATTCTTGTAGCTTCCTTGTGTGTTCTCGTTTTATTTTGCCACCAATGTTTTCGATCAGCGACATGAAAGCTTGAAATTGCTGCAAGTTGAGGAGTGGGCCAAGGCTCATGCCCCAAAGAATGGGGAGCACTTCCATGGCAAGGAAGTCAGAATCTGCCACCTTGCCTACCTGGCGGAATACCTTCAACGCTGCCATCATCACGCCAGGTTCTTTAGTCTTGATGCCTTTCATGAGAGGTACCACCTTCTCCTGGACGGTGTACTTGTCCAGTATGACAGAGTTGGCGGCGTTGCTCTGCTTTTTGTCGGCGATACCGATACCGTGGAGATCATCATTCGTATCATCGGCATTCGCTGTTCCCCCGCAAAGCGTGTAAAAAGCCTCCAGTCCTCGGATCTTGATCGCCAGACTGCTAGTCTTGGCGAAGACATTGGCTATGACGGGAAACAGCTGATTCTTTGCAGTGCTGAAATCCAGGACTGGGAGCGCGAACGGCAGTGTGTTCAGAGCCGCGTCCACCAAAGCATGCGTGGGCGACTCAAGGGTCAGTAGGATGATCGGCAGGATGTCATCGCTGAATTCTTTGCCAGAACAATTCTCCGCCACTGTCTGCATGTTCTCAAGCAAGATCGCAAGACCAGCCTCTTTGGATGTATCCTTCTCGTTGGGACGATTTGTATTGTAGATTTCTCGCAGCTTGGGAACAACTCGCTCTGAGAAAGCTCGTTTGCCCGTAGGCATAGCCCTGACCATGGCGAACGTATTCATCATGATGGGCGCGAGGAGCTCCTTGTCCTTCATCTCCTCCAATAATGCCGGCAAGACTTTCTTCTCGAGCACAGACTTGGGAAACTGAGGCAGGATACGCGGCAGACCTCGCATGAACTGCAATTTTTCACTGGCAGTCTTGGCTGGAAGCTCTTCCAAGAACCGAATTGTAGACACCAAGATATTATCAAAGTAGCTCGCCTGTTGGAACTCTTTCGCTGACAGTCTCTGAGCTGGTCGCCGAGTGACAAGACGAGGAAGAAGCTCGGAGGATAGCTTCGGTGGCAAGGGATGTGAAGACGGGACAAGAAAGTTGTTGCTTTGCGTAGGGATGGAGCTTGAGCTTGAGAAGATGCGCTTGTAAGCTGACAGCGAGCCACCTACATGGAGTGGTGACTGGTGCGGCGTGTTGTATAATGCCACGATCAGTAACCCGAGCGAGAACATGTCCGCCGATGCGGTCAGACTGTTGTCAAGTACGAAATCGGGGCTGGTGTAGTCTAGGTCCAGCTGAACTGAGCCAGGCAGCCGCGGGTCGTGGTTCAGGACTTCGTAGAGACTTATTGGGCGGAACGAGGTCGCAGAAGTACTGCCTTCATGAGGGCTGCAGAACGCCAGTCCTGAGATCTTCCAGTCACCTTTGGCGTTCACCAGAACGGCCTCGGGCGTTAGATTGGCATGTAGCAACCCAGCACTCTCGTGAAGAAACTCCAGCCCCGTTCCCAGCTGCAGTAGGCCTTTCTGTATTTCCAGCTCGTCGATCTCAAGCTCGCGTCTCTTTCGTGTGCCGCCTGACTCTTCGATCACATATCGGCCTGCTCTCCCGCCGGAGCGCTCGCGATCATCTTTGTCTTGTAGCAAGCCCGCCAGACTGGACACGACATGCTCAGTCGCAAACATCAGCCCTCCACTCCGTGTCTCTTCCACTGGCTCAGCGAGTTCCAGCACCGAAGGATGCCGCAGGCGCGCAAGAGCACCGGCTTCCTGCTTCAAGCGTGCCAACACCTCATCATGGGCACGCTTCACTGAGCTGGCGCCGCTTCTGCCTCCAAGTCCTCCTCCCGGCGCCTCAAGACTCTTTCTCTCGAAAACGAACACCGACGCCGCCTTGCCTGTCTGTTTCCTTTTCGCATCGAAGATCTTCCATGGTCCTGCGGTGTTTTTAGACTGTGGCGCGATCGTGTAGTTGCTTGAGATGTTCGATGAGAAGGACTTTAGTGCAGAAGAGAACATGTTGCCCTGCGATCGTCTGCATTGACGGCTGTACGGGGCAGTATGGTCGTGTGCTGCGAGCTGGTGCTTCCTCATATCACGAGTAATGACAGAATTTCATTAAGTTGAGAAGACAGGAGCAGCCGCCTAGGCAGTACATAATTGACGAAGTTGGGTGAAGCAGTCGTCAGAAGATTCGACCGGCGCTGTGCTTGCCGGTAAGTTCACACAGCTTGCAATACCGCGGGCGTGGTTCAAGCAGTGTGCAGGGTCCGAGGAAAACCCACACTCTGTACATGGCTATCATCCGTTGCCTCAGCCCTCGTCTGGACCTCTATACACATTACATCCCCTCGTCACACTCTTCGTTTCGTTTCGTTTCAAAGAATCAATCGGTCCATCGCTGTCAAGCAATGACTCTGGGCCACCTTTGTCCGCTCTTCTAGGCAGCCTGAACCCCGGCGAACAGATATTTCTCCAAAATGATCGTGCAGCCATGCGTGACTAGAAACTGCTAAACCGAAGACAGCGCCAATCAAACGTCGCTACGTGATCGAATGGCTGGGATCTTTACTCTGATTTCGTCCAGCGAAGGTCTAGAACGCTCAGTCTCGTGTCCAAGTCTTCCAAATTCTACGTGTAGAAGTCCTGCCACACGCCGTTCGGTGCCATCTTTGGCATATGAAGCTGGCCGTTGTGCACTGGCATCTCCTGCACACCGCCGGGCGGTATTCCCGAAATCCACTCCTCCTCGCCAGTGAGCGCTCCTGGTTGCTGCTGGCCTTGTAGGTCTTCTTGTATTCCAAATCTCGGCGTAATGCTAGCATGGGATGGCCGCCGATCTTCTATGGCACCAAAATTCGGTTCGATCCTCCGCAAAGGCATATAGTTGAAGGGAGGTACATCTCCAGCCAGCTGAGGGATCCCTCGGAAAAAGTCCATTTCCATCTTCCAATTGTTCATGTCCAGTAACGCAGTTTCATACGCAGGAGACAATCGATATAGTTGTCGATCTCCGTCAAAGGTCATGATCTCGAAAGGTTCGTGCCGCCAGGTGACGCGGATATTCTTGATGTAGATGGACCAAAACCTGTTGGTAAGCCTGTCCTTTTCTGACTGGACTAGTCGATCTCGAAGTCGCGGCCAAGTGAGATGATCTATGACCGGGTCGTGGAAGAAGACTTTCTCGGAGAACCTAGTTCGAGTCAGCGACCGGCCATTGTTTGGTATATGCCTCACTTACTGTGGTCTGAACCAAGGAGGCGGAGGTCCAGCTGTCGGAAGATTCGCATTGACTTCGAAGAGATATCGTTTGTGCAACATCCGCAGTATGCTGATCCGTTCGACCATGTTACAGTCCTTGAAGAGATACATGTCCACTAATCGCAGGACGTCCCACAGCGGGCATTTTTGGTGATAGCGTGACAGGGTTGCCTCCCAGCCTTTGATGACTGCACTGACGATAAGATCTTGGTTGTATTGATCATCGAAGCAAACGGAGTTTGGCGCCAGATGTCGAATGTAATTCACCAGATTATTCAAGAAGCATGTCATGTGCCGGCCATCTGGACGAGTTCGTGCTGTAGTACTCACGTCCGAGAAGTCTGGCTGAACTGCATGCTGTGAGTCTTCGTTCGTGTCTTCCGGCATCATGGAGTTAGCAGCGCTGAACACCTGGCTGGCAGGCGCCGTGCTACCATTCTGGAAGTAGCTTTCACCATGTGAATGTACAGATCCTTCAGGTAGTGCAGCCTGCGCATTGCTAGGATCTGGAGGGAAGACAATATCAGCCATGGACATCTCCACTGTTCTGTTGTCCATACACTTACCTCGTGCATAGCTCTCGATTATTCTACCTGGACCTTGCACGCCATCTTCTGGACCCGAGTTCACTACGTTTGGCGCAAATGCATCGGCGGGTCGATCTACATTCGACGACCCAGCTCCATTCGTAGTCGAAGGCCTTGCCTCAAGTTCCAACACACGTGCTTCGAGTAACGCAAGTCTGTCTTGGACTTCTTTCTTCAGAAACCGATTGGCCTTTCTGTCGGCTTCCTGTTTTCGTGCTCGCTGTTCTGCCGTCAAAACACGTCCAGAGGCCCACGGCTTCTCCTTGTCCCCAGCTGTGCCGTTATTGCGGGCCCTGCCGGCAGTGCGAGCGCTCATGCTTGTGTTTCGTATCGCAGGATTCGGACTGGTTCCTGCAGCGGAGATCCAGGTGTGTCAGGCTCGACCGAAAGTTGTGCCGCCTCTGATGGCACAGGATGCGCGATGACGAGCGGGCTCAAAAGGGAGCCTGGCTGATGAGGCCAGACGCAGACGAGGCCCCACGGGAACACCTGTGGTCAAGAGCCAGCAGGCACGGGTGCTTCAGTGTGGCCGAGAGAACAAACAGAGCCCAAGATGTTTCTGTGCCTTGTTGGATTCATTCTGGACCTTTCCCCGCAACATCGCGTGGCGCTTGACTGGGACTGGGTGCTGCGTCTTAAAGATGGCTTGGTGATCAACAGCTCACCTACTCTTCTTTGGTGTGTGATCAGCATGGCCGTGAGCCTAAATGGCCGTTCAAGAACGGTGCTTCACACGCTGTGATGCCCTATCTGGGAAGACTTGTGCGGCAGCGATGAAGTCTACAGCAGCCACCCGCCGCGGAAAGCTGGTGGATTATCAGCAGATGGGTGACTTGTACAGCATTGCAACGACACTGTGTCTCCACTAGCCTCGGTCTGGCGAAGAGGATAACCACCACCGGGTAGTAGATTGACCAGTCGACGTCGTTCGTCGTGCGATGACACCGTCAAGCTCTGCACCCGGGTCTGCACACGCATGTGCCCGAAACATTGCCTGCGCTGTCTTTGCCTGCAGCTGGCTCCCCATGGTGACCTATGGTGACCTCTCGCCCGATGGGAAGGAAATTTGGCGTCGCAGTCGGATCGTGAAGGTGTAGGGTACAGCTCCCGAAAGCAGCCTAGGGCGAGATCGGGTAACGCAAGCCGGTCGAGTTCTGAGCGGGATCCCTGGGCGCTGGATGCCGACTTCGCGCCTGCTGCAGTATGAGCCATTGGCTGTCTCTTCGGTGCACACAAAGCTGTTGCTGTAGGACAGCGGCAGAGCTGGAGCGTCTTCGACAGCTACCCATTCGCCTCCAGTCACATACACCATGGCTACGCCATCATTACGGACGCTGCTTCCGCGGTTGGCGAGCAGACTGGGCAGCGCCTGCCAGAAGAGCTCGAGGTGCGCCATCAGTCCAGCAGCAGAACGAGCATACAGCACACCATTACGCGCGCCAGACGCCAGCGATCCCAGGCTGAGCAGGATTGACGTCTCCGGCCTGTCCATCACCAAGACTACCGCGCCGAAGCCAATCACACCCAACGAGGAGCTCGTCTTCGGGCGCGCCTTCACCGACCACATGATGTCGCTCGAGTGGACAGCGACAGAGGGATGGCTGCCACCGAGGATAACGCCGTACCAGAATCTTTCGCTAGATCCGGCGACTTGCGTACTGCACTATGCCTTCGAAGCATTCGAAGGCATGAAGGCATACAAGGACAAGGCAGGCAATGTGCGATTGTTCCGGCCGGACAAGAACATGGCACGCATGAACAAAAGTGTGTCGCGCATAGCTTTGCCCACGTTTGATGGCGAGGCTGTGATACATCTGATCAAGAAGTTCGCCAACATGGAGCAGAGATTCATTCCGTCCAAGCGCGGATTCAGCTTGTACTTGCGGCCTAACATGATCGGCACACAGCGAACGTTGGGTGTTGGACCACCAGGTAGCGCAATGCTGTATGTTATTGCATCGCCTGTGGGGCCGTACTATCCTACAGGTTTCAAGGCTGTCTCGCTCGAAGCTACTGACTATGCCGTACGTGCTTGGCCGGGCGGTGTAGGTGCCAGCAAGCTGGGCGCCAACTATGCTCCATGTATAGTGCCACAGATGCAAGCTGCCTCTCGAGGCTTCCACCAAAACTTATGGTTGTTCAAGGAGGTTGACCCAGCTACCGGCATCGAGGAGGACTATGTCACTGAGGTTGGAACAATGAACCTGTTCGCTGCGATTGTGAACAAGGAAGGTCAGAAAGAGCTGATGACTGCGCCGCTTGACGGCACTATCTTGGAAGGTGTTGTGCGCGACTCTGTCTTAGCGCTTGCAAAGGAAAGACTGGCACCACAAGGTTGGAAGATCTCCGAGCGAAGGTTCGGTATGCGTGAACTCGTGGACGCCGCGAACGAAGGTCGAATGATTGAGGTCTTCGGCTCCGGTACCGCCGCGACTGTGTCACCTGTGCGAGCAATCTCGTACAAGGGCAAGCTCGTAGATTGTGGAATTCCGGAGGGCGAAGAGGTTGGTCCCGTCTGCTTACAGATGAAGGATTGGATAGAAGGCATTCAGTACGGAGAAGAGGAGCACCCCTGGAGGTACGTTCATGAACGCTCAAGTGCTAATGTTGTATATGCTAAAGATCAGTCAGTGTTGTGTGCTAGATGTCAGCTGCGCTTCGCAGGTCCTCCGCCAAACACTACCCAGATTGTACAGTGCATAATGTCATGCATATCACAAGGGACGTACGCGAAAGCCGCACTCGATTGCAAGGCATTCAGCAGGCTCTTGCACGCCAGGGCTCTACTTCACTTTCTTGTTTATCGTACAACCAACCATGCTATAGTAGTTGTGCAAAGTGCTAAAGTAAATGTACAGAGCCCAGATACTGCCATGGATACATGGCCCGACAGATGACTAGCATTGTCCGTTGTCTGCCTGCTTCCATAGCATCCCACTGTGGAGACGAAAACCAAGCTAATACCCGATGGCCAACAGAATGTACTGAACAGCTGCATCAGCATCAGAATCGTATCTCAAGGGTGAGCCCGACCCAGTCGTGCCTCCACCAGCGGAGCACAAATGATCGGTGCCACCGCAGAGGCCCTTCACTCTCAAGGTGTCAGTATCATCCGGGGCCTGGCCGTTGAACGGATCGCCAGAAAGGACCGCAGCAGCGATTTTGCTACCGTTGAGACTCTGCGAGCCGAGAGCGATGTGGACGACCATCGCACCCTGAAAGTAAACCCCGAGGACGAGCTTGGTGCCTGGGCAGCAGCTCAAGATGGATTGCTCTCGATCGATTGAATCAGCCATCCATGAATACATTCCAGCTTCAAAATCTGTCGCGAGTATATGAGAACGTCGAGAGCTGGAAAATCAGTCCACTGCAGTCTTTCTCAGAGCCGAGGGTAGAGGTCCGTCCGGTCGACCGCTTCAAGTCAGCTTCAGACCCATCACCATGGAATCCTTACTCCAGTCGCATTGACGAGGACGAGCACCTGGATTTGTGTTAGGTGGTGTGGATTCGAACTGTCAACATGAAACTATCCGCTGCCCGGATCGCAAGGGGACACTTTTCAAGATGAATGACTTCCTCAATGCCTGGAAATGGTAATCATAGAGATGTTCCTGGTTGACTAGTGGATGACCACGTCGAGTTCCCACCACGCTGGTGCCTGCACAAGCTACTCGTTTGATTTTCTGAATCGTCTCAGTTCATGTATATGTTATCAGCCGGTACTGTAGACCCGACGGCTCGTTATGCTATGTATGCATTACAGCTAGTGTTACATTTCGTATGGTTTTTCTTTACAACTTCGCCTCATCCGTTGGCTTCTCCCCGATAACATCCAAGAAAGCAGTGTGCACATGCTCCGTCAGATCCGCAGCCTGCAGACTCCGGCCCTTCGCCTTAAATGCCAGTCTCGAGCACTCCCTCGTAATCGCCGAGCCACCATACGCCACATACGTGAGCAGCTCATCCGCGTTCATGTCACCCTCGTGGTCCCAGATCTTCTCCAAATACGCCTGTCTGTACGCCAGTAGCGTCGCGAGAGATCCAGTTAAAGTGTCACCCTGCCCTCCAGATCTCTTGAGGCCCCCCTCACCATCCGAGATGAGAGTCTGCTTACCATTCGAGATGTAATCCTTAGGACCCTTCTGAATGATCGTGACCCCACCGAACGCATTCGCCAACTTCTCACACAATTTCTCCGGGTCCTCTTTACTCACATCGATATCCTTGCTCTTCGCGAGTCTACCAAACTCGACCACATTCGGTGTGAGAATGCACTCTTTATACCCCTGCACCAGATCCGGCCGTGTCTGCGCCAGGTATAAACCATCTGCATCCAGGACGAAGGAAATGTTCCGCTTCTTTGCTTCGGTTATCACACGGGCGCAGGTCTCCTGCATGGCTGAGTCACGGCCCAGACCGGGGCCGATCACGACAACGTGCAGGCGGTCGAGCATTGCTACGACAGTGTCAGAGATAGAGTCGATGTTCTCGTTCTGGGCGAGGTTCTTTTGTTGTCGCATGTAGGGGTGGACCATGAGATTTGGGGAATAAGTTTTGATGACGGCACCGGCGCCGGGTTCGCAAATCACGTGAGACTGTGACACAGGTCAGTATCGGAGCAAGAGGTCACACCATGAGCGTGGCCTCATACCATATCGCAACCGAGCCTCGCAGAAGCCATTGCTGAGAAGTATGGGGCTCCTGTGTAGTCTTCACTTCCGCCAATGACTGCGACTCGTCCAAGCTGGCCTGGCTCATCGTGTTAGTATCTGCGGTCATATTGTGCATGATCGTGTGCCATACATACCTTTGTGGAACTTCTCCAGCATCGGAGGAACCATCTTGTAGACCTTGCTCAGGACCTCGCTGCGAGACATTGTCGTTGCCATCCTCGTTAGAAATTATGGGTATGGTACTATCAAGCTTCAATTCCAGCGACTGACTTTGGAGGTTGTGAGGAGATGCATGTGAAGTGAATGTTTGGCGTGGGACTGATTTGACACAGTGTCGACCGGCTCGTGCTACATAGTACGAGCTTCAATGAGCGCAGCATGACGCGTTGGTGGGGTCGTCCAAGATTGAGTTGATGTGCGGGCCAGAATAAGTTAATCCTCGCGTTTATATTAGTATTCCTTCACAGTTTCATGTCCTGGTTCATTCATAGTCACAAACATTTACTTTGACCATCATCCGGACAAGTAACCAAATTTGCCACAATGCAGGCAGACAACCAGCACGGACCCAACGGTCCCTCGCAGCCACGCCTCGACCAAGCCTACGAGACAGCAGGAAACCCCACAGACAAGGAGCCTTTGGAAGAGCGCAAGGCCAGACAGAATGCTCGCGCAGAGGGTGAAGTGTAAAGACGTCCTGACCCGAGTTTTTTGAGACTATCAACTGACCACGATCGCAGTGCCCACCGCAGTCCAAATGAAACCGTAGACTACAGCCAAGCAACACCCACAGCCATGGCCCAAGGCATCCGTGGAGCAGGCCCAGGCGAAGAAACGAAGGGCTATACCCAGCAATCGCTTGATAGATCGCAGGAGCTAGATGCTGCTCAGATGGGTGCACCTGGCGAGGGAAAGGTCGCAGACGCCGTGGAGCATCCCATGGGAGCATCTGGAGGTGAGAGAGGTTTGGAGACCGACCTGGACAGGAAGAAGGCTGAGCAAGCACCTGCAAGGCAGAAGGTGAAGGAAGAGAAGTCGGAGAACTTTGATGTGGGTGGTGTCCTTGGACAGAGAGGTGGGCCCGCGAATCCCGTTGATAAGAACAACGTAAGTGGCCGGTCGTTGTAGCTGAGACTTGATGTCGGTTGCTAATGCTGTTACAGTACCCAAACTCTGGCGATTAGTGGTGGCTCAAGAAACGGCCGATTTGGATAATTTGGATCGGAACGGTCGGTGTGTGATATCGTGACGTAGTACAATACCCAGACATATAGAGCATCAGGAAGTGTTCAGAAATCTGCATTCAGTGAGCAACATAGTCTAAGCATCTGATGCCATACTCATCTATACTTCACTCGCTTATTCCACTGGCCGGGTTGAAGCGGTCTTCTTCCACTGAAAAGCGCTTTCGTAACAAGCAAAAAGTATGACCCCGGAACACCTCGCCATGCAACACACGCTATGCAACGCAACGCTTGCTAAGCCAGGCTATAACCATTCGTCTTCTGCCTCTAACCAAACTTCTTGCGCAATGCTTCGTAGCACGTAAAAATGAGCGCCGAACTCGGTGCGCTCCTCGCCACAGTGATACCGCAACCTCGGTACAGTCCCTTGAGCCCATGTGAACGCCAAAGCTCCTTACCCACATTCATGAACGTAGGCCGAACGGTCGTGAGCTCGCCAGTCTGTATCTTGCTCTTGATCGTGTCTGCCGGAAAAGTGGAAATGTTGTAACTCATGCCCGCCGCTGCTCCCGACACCATTTGCTGCCAGATTGGAATGTTATCCGATGCAGCCCGCTTTTTAAACCACAAAGACAGCGTCTCGTAGCTGCCGAACCAGGCTGCACTACCTCCTGTCTCTCGGTAGAAGGTGCCTAATTGACCTCGCCAGAATCCTCGAATGCCCTCTGTGCGGTAGACTTCCCTAATCACAAGCAATGGTTTGAGTCGCTTGTAAACTCTCGGCTTCGCCGTTTCGGCACCAGACTCGATGGGCACTTGAATGCGGCATTTGACGAGCTCGATGGGCGTCAACGCCGCAGATGTGACACCTCCAGACATGGCACCTGCTGTGACCAGAGCGCCTAGTGGCAGATGCTCGCCCACATCTGCAGGAAGTGCAGTGCTTCGCAGGAAGTCCTTGGCCAGGCGATATGTCCAGAACAAACAAGCAGTCTCCACGGCCGCACCGAACATTGGAGCCTCGATGCCACGGTATAAGCTCGCCATTCCACCTTCTGCGTAGCTCTTCTTGAAGCAGTCCCAGGCTCCTGCGTAGACGGGAGGAACGGTGTCGGGCATGGTCTGTAATCGCACTTTGACCGTATCGAAAGGGTACTCTATGACCTTGCCGGCAGCACCAGCGGTGGAGCCAAAGACGATATCCTTGAATGCTTCGCTAGCTTGGCTCTTAACGGCGGCCACTGGCTCCACCGATGGGGAGGTTGCCATTGGCACTTGCGGCGTTTCCACCTCGACGAAGTCTGGTGCGGTTTTGGTCGACATGGCGGACGCGATGGCGGAAGTATTGGCCCTTCACGTGCTGGTCCGCATGCCGCAGGCGAGGTGTTGTATATGAGCGCTATCGAAGGAGCATTGTATGACAGATGAAGAAGGAAGAAGGGAACTTCTTTTGTGCGGATTGAAGTGGGCTTGCAGCGGGCGTGGTGTGAGCAACTCTCAGGCCGGGGGTGCTCATGCAATTACATGTGCCATCCACGCTAAAGAGAGAGATCTAGCGCTGGAGAGGTCACATCGTCGTCTAGCGTGGGCGGTCTGTTGTGTTGCACTTTTCGTCGACGGCGACTCGTTGAAGTCTGATATCGATTACATGCAGCAACATGGGTTGACGATTGGCTAATATGGCGTGCCAGGGGAAAGCAGCTATTCGGCACATAGTAACCCGTAAGTAACGGACACCTCTCGTGCGGAAAGTGCCCGAGAACGAGCGACATGTTGGTGCCTTGTGGCCTTAATGGCAGGTATGACCTACACTTAGCACCAATCTAGCGGCTGTGTAGGACTCGTCAGTTTGTCTTTGCCGAAGTTTAGGTTAGTGGGGACGGCATCTTTGCGCCATTTTTGGGGCTGCGCGTATCTGAAGATCTTCTCAGCCAACTCATCCTCGTACGACAGACGAGTCGTAATTCATTGTTGTCGATATGGTGGAGGCACTCGCCGCGCCGGCTGCTGAGTCCTCAGTCGCGAAGAGTGCGCAAGTGACCGGCCTTCGCAAGAATGGCAAAAGTTGGCATCCGTCCAAGAAGGCCTTTCGCCCAAGTGCGGGACAGACGGCATATGCGAAGCGCGTAGCGAGGCAGTCGAAGGTCGAGGAGATCAAGGTGACCGAGAAGGAGATGAAGGCAGAGAAAGAGGAAGAGCGACAGGTACGTCTGGAGCGTGGGCAATATTTTGAAAGTTTACTGATTTTCTTCGCCAGCGGAGTGCCCAAGCGATCAAGGATAAGCGCGCCGCGAAAGAAGAGAAGGAGCGATACGAGAAGATGGCAGAAAAAATGCACAAGAAAAGGGTGGAGAGACTAAAGAGGAGGGAGAAGCGCAACAAGATGCTCAAGTCATGAGGCGCTGGACCGGACCACACCTTCAACCATTCACATCTTCTTCGCTGCAAGACCACCGCGCCCGTCTGTAGAGCAGCTCCGAACAGACTATCCACAACCGCAACCGGAACGCAGTGAAGAGCACGGGCTCGACAAGTCTATCAGGCCTCGTTGCACAGCACTACTATCGACAACATGGCGCAACAATTGCACCAACAGGCGCAGAAAGTTTCTGCTCGTTGCTCGTGTATCACGAGTGCGTGGAAGACATCCACTCGGTCAGGACAGCACTCGGGGCTGGCAATTGGCCTCCGAAGACCACATGACCGCATCAACGCGCGGTGGTGGTGCGATGAGCAAAACAGCTCTAAGGAATGCCAAGTGCGAGAGCAGCAGCCGCAACGCCGGGAATAGCGCTTTAGACCAGCACGATAAGATCCGAGGCTTGATAGACAAGGCCGTATTCTATATTGCTGCCGAGAGATGCAAGATTGTGCAGTAATCTCATTCCGCTGCTGCAGGTCCGAAGTGTGCGAGAGTTCCATCTTTACGTTGAGGCAGAGTCGAGCTCAATGCGTGTTCTGGCACCGGCGAGGCTTTGGAAATGAAATCGATAGGCAACATGTTCAATGGCTGGCTGATGCTATCAACTGGGGGCATCGCTACCAGTCTAGACGACTTTCCGGCTCGGCTCTTGAGGTGTCATCGACTTTCCTTTCACTTCCGTGAGCGACATCGACAATTGCGTGCAGCAGTGAGCAAGCTCATCATCACCTCAGTTGACCTCGATAGTATGCATCCCCTTGCTTCATCAGCCAACTGACGAGGTGGCGAGGCAAAGTCGATCGCCTCGGGCTACAGTACAGTCGGTCTTTCGGCAGATGGTACCGGAGCAAAGTCGAGCTGCCTCTTCAACCTTCCGCATCTCGACCTCCAGAGTTAACAAGTGGTGGTAGTAGTAGTAGTAGTAGTAGTAGTAGTAGTAGTAGTAGTAGTAGTAGTTGTTGTTGTTGTTGTTGTTGTTGTTGTAGCATTAGTAGTAGGTGGTTGCTTGATCTGGTATGAGCACTCATGAAATCACGAGACCGGTGTGCTCGGCAATACGCACCTCATGATTGCGGGGACTCCGAATGACAACAAGCCAGAGCCAGATCGGGACGAGTGGTGGACTGGACCGGGAAAAGCGGTCTAGCTTTCTCCTCGACGGCAGCCACAGACATGTGGATCGAGCTTGGCTAGCCCCCAATGAGGCATTGGAGGCTTGAAACTTCGATACCATCGACTTGTGGACTGCTTTGAGCCGATCAAGTCGTGCTCGCGTAATGGGCCTTCACCAACAGCAGGTCGGTGAACAACGATAATGTGCGCGCACTCGCAGAATACAGGCTGCATCTCACCTAAGAGCACTGCTGTTGGTATCGTGTGCGGCCGCACATCCGGCAGCAGCGACTCAGTATCACGCTGACTTCCGTGGCTTGCTGATATCATGGGACAATCCCTCGCCAGTGCATCTTAGTGCATCGCTCACCAGGGAGAAGAAGGTTTGCGTCGAGCTGTCTATGCTACTGTATCGGGCTGGCAGCCGCGCGGTCCACCGTCCACGTTGAGTTGTCGATGGCGCTGGCATGGCTGGCCAGAACCCGTTCAGAAGCGATGCGAGTATCCGATATAACAGTTTCCTGCCGGCCAGTGTCAGTAGGTGAACGAGGCTCGTTGACCTCCACTCTCCCGTCGCTCCTCACTCGCTCAAGTATATGCTGCGATCGAACTGCAACCCGCCGTTGCATCACTAGATCTGACAGCTCACTGGAGTGCAAGACACAGACAGGCCGCACATCTTCATCAGCACACCTGACCACAGCTCAGACGCCATGGGTCTTGCGTCTTTCTTCGCTGCGTGGCGGGGAGACAAGGCAAAGGTCGCGACACCTCAATCGCCGCCACTGCGTCGCTCGAACGACCATCACCTGGCATCGTCAACATCGAGGCATCAAAGGCTTGGCTCGTACGAAGCACCAAGGCATCCGGTGACCGCGTTGCCGTCTCCTCCACCTAACGCTGCGAGCGCCACCGTAGCCGCAAGCAACGAAGAACGAAGTAAGGGTAGAGCTGCGACTCCATCACAATCCAAGCCGAAAAGTCGACGCCGCAGCATTTTCGGTGGTCGCCATGACGATGACGAATATGTCCCTGCCATGCCAGGTCGGGCCTATAGTCGGCACAACAAGGCTCGAGATGGGATTGAGATGATGCCTCCAGGCAGTGCTGCATCGAACGACTCGCAAACTTCCGCTACCACGTCCAAGCCGAGGCGACTTTCTTTGGGCTATGCGTTGGGCAGCCGAAGCAAGGATGACAGCAAGAGGAAATCGTGGTTCTCTTCCAACCGACAGACCATAACGGCAGCAGACATGCCACCATTGCCTCCGATGCCGGTCATCATACCTGATACTAGAGGATCCGCCCGAGCCGCTCTGCCCTTGGATAAAAGACGAAGCAGAGCCGCATCTATCAAATCCACTACCAGCACCGTCAGAGGTCCCAAACGTCGCTCATTCTGGGCTTCTTCCAACCCAGACGATTCCGACGAGGAAATTCCGCCAGTCCCAAGTCTTACGCCGGATTCCATGACCAGCGACCCGTTCGATAATGTTGACTACACTCGCAGCGTAGATTTGACGCAGACAACAACGCGCACGTACGATACCAAACCAGGACGACCGCTCAGCGTCAGCACTGTGAGGACGGTCAGATCTTACAAGCCAAAATCAGCGGCAAAGGGCTTCCTCAAATCGACCAGCGGCGCAACGGAAACCGCACGTCTTAGCTACAGGAAGTCATTCAACGTCGAGGATGATGCCGCCATGGTCTGCTTGACAGAGGAGCAACGCATTGAATGGGCAAAATTGATGAATGAGGGTGATACTTTCCAAGATCATAGCCTGCGAACAATGAAGAGCCACACTTCAGACTGTTCAGGCAAGGACAAGTTCTCGAATGACCAAGCACTCGCGGCGCTTGAATTTGGTGTGCGATAGCGGGTATGATAGAGCTCATATGTTGGACGTGCATTTGCATTGAGGGCGTCTAGATGGGAACAAGACTTTACGACTACAGTATAGATGAGGTATTGCAGGACTTTCCCTGTCACACGGAACTGATCAATGCCAACCGAGCGAGGGCATGTGACAAAACGAATGGCTGCTGTGCTCCCAAAGAACAACGACAACATCGACATTCGCGAATTGCTTCGAGCAATTTAGCCTTGCAAATGTAATCGGGAAGACGCGCCACGATGCTTCTATCCTGCACCCCATTGCAACGCTACAGTGTTGTCATTGAAGCGGTCGAGCCATAGCTTACATTCTAGAGGCTGCGACCACCTCGTTCGTCGCCTGCTTTGTAGCATTCCACATGTCGAGGAAATCCGTTGCAACGAGCTAATTTCATTCAGTCTGGTATCCTAGCAATAACTTGGGCGAATTCCAGACCAAACGAAAAGCACGACCTTTCATTCTCAGCACAATTTAAACCGGTTCCATTTACCTGTAGCTCCACCTCCCGTGAGGAGGTCGAGAACCACGGCACATCGTGAGGCGATCAATCTCCGAGCCGTACAATCGTTACGCCTGGACACATGCTTGATTGATAGATGATTTTTTGCCTTCAGTCTTGCTACCTCACAAATATTGCGATCAAGAGGTACATCCGTAGCAGTCGGCTCTTGTCAGCGCGGAGGAGTCCTTGGAGTCACCAAAGTCAACGTCGCATGCCAAGCGCCTGTCGTTTCGTAGATTAAGAGCGTCGTCAAACAGTTTGGACACTTCTCGGGTGCTGCGAATTGTGCTGGTGTGGTCGGGAAGCATCATTGGAAGAGAAAGGTGCGTGGTTGTCGGCGTTGTGGGAGAGGGGGTTATCAAGGATGAAGAGGTGGAAGAGTTGGAGGATGAGCAGTGGGATTTGAGGTTGGCTGTGACTCGCACTGATATGGCAACATCCTTCATGCCCATCGGCTAGTGACCTAACTGCGATGTTCCTCTAGGCATGATGTACTGCCTCCGCGCGGAACTCCAAGCGATGCCCCATCCTTGCTGCACTGTATGCGTCAGCTAGTATGTCGAATACCATACTTCTCCTCAAAGCTCATCGTTTCTCACGTCCAGACAGGGCCAAGGCACCCTCGGCGTCGCCAAATACGCCGCCCACGCGGCCAGTGAAAACGCCGTCCTTCGTAAAAGTCTCCTCCTCATTCTTCTTCCCTCTCGTCCTCTCCAACATCCCCTTCAGCAGGTCTCGTCCGCTCCGCCGCAAAAAAGTTCGCAATGCAGTCATTCTGGGGTCTGTCCCAACACCCTTGACGGATAAGCGGAATGCCCTAGAGGGTTTGGAGCAGAGCAATAAGACTACGCTTATCAATCGACTCGGCACGCCGAAGGATGTGGGACAATCTGATATGCTGACTGCTTAGCGATGGGGCGACGTTTACGACCGGGGCTACGTATGCTGTTGATGCTGCGCAGGCTTGTTGACGGGGTTGCGGCGGATGTTCGAAGGCCGGGAAGCATTATGCTTGAGCATGTGGCGCGTTATTGCGGTACTCGCTGCTTCAAGTGTGACATAGTCTGGGATATCGTCGAATGCTCTGATTCTACGTGGTTTCCTTCGTGTCCCAGGTCTCATCAGTCATTCTTGAGGACGAGCCAGACTCCGACGACCAGCATCGTCGTACGCAAGCTCTCAGATCTTCGCAGACCATAGATGACTGTACCCAAAGATGGAAGTGTCACGGTAGCAGAGATAACATTTGCCTTGAACTCGACAATGCTATGGCGTGTTGTCCATCCTTGGAACGGTCCAAGTATTCGGCCTTGGCAACTAGACGGATCCGTTCCGAGTCTTCAGTGGCGTACACGATGAACCGCGTGTCGCCAGTACTGCAACTGAAGAGATATCTTCCATCTGGCCATTGTCCATCGTCCATCCAAGCAGCCTCGAAGAAGCGTCGGTCGTGTTCGCTGGCCTGTATCGGCTTGCCATCACTGTCGTTGATGACCAAGTCGAAGACGCCTCCATCGAAGGATTCATATCGCCGTTTAGCTTCGCAAGTCCCGGCAGGAGAGCTGCTTCACCTTCGGTGGCCTCCATTGTCTGATACGCTTCCCCATCAAACTTATCAGGACCTCCGAAGCACAAGTAAGCGGCACCGTCAGCATCGACCAACACAACAGGATCAACACCATGGATCCGAGCAAACGGCTCCTTCCCTGGCTTGGAAGGTCCCTCAAGACTATGACTCACGGCGACACCAGCTCAAAAAGCATCCTCCTTGTCTCTAGCCGAGAAGTAGAAGCGGTAATTCTCATCCTTGTATTCACAGTCCAAAGCCCGGCGTTGCTTTGAAGCTCAAGGTACGTCTTCGATGCCGAAAACCTTACCGTGGGCGATGACCTTGATCCCGGTGTCATCCATAGAGAGGACGTGATAATCTGCCATGTCGTATTGTCTGCTATTGCCGTCGTCCAGAACGTTGGGGCGACAGTCGTCAGAGGGTATATGTATAGTCTGTCATCGAAGACGCAGCCTGAAGGGACCGCGAAATAGCCGTACTGAACGAGAGATGCTGAGTCGGCCATGTTTGGGCGGAGACGGGACCTAAATCTTTCGTCGCTTGCGAGTGCCTTTCATCGAGCATCAGGTCCATATAAGAGTAAAGTCAACTCGCCTTTTCTGGGAGCAGAGTACAGCTTAGGCTTCAGTGAGATGGCTTGATGTGGCAGGACTTTGAGCGTTCACCTCTGCAACGACTGGGAGCGAACCTAAGGATCGTATTTCCAAAGGAGGCATGCAGGGAGTCTTTTGGGTCCACCTATGCTGCGAGATACAGTGCTGCTCAAACGCTCAACGGGGCCACACACTTAGAGCTCCCTACACCATTCCCTCCCATGGCTGACTTGCCATTGGCAGAGCGCAGTCTCCATGCCGGCTCCCAATAGACCAGCAAAAAAGATACCAGCACTGTCACTCACAGTGACTGCTCCAAGACTAAACTCCCGCTCGTCTTCAGGCACGTCTTCGCGAATGGCAGCGAAGGTCGAGACATACACCAAGCCACCGAGGAGACCTTCCCATAGTATGATGGCAAACACAATCCAGACTGTTGGAATGAAGGGCAGCAGAGCGTGCCCCGTCAGCGCAACCAAATTGAGCACCTGGAGAAGGGTGGGCATGTAGAGGCTCTTGATCCGGATGAATGGTAGTGAGGATCTCGAGATGAAAACGCCCAGCTGATAAATCGTGCCGTATGTCGGATAGAAAGCTCGGTAGTGTTTGAAGGGAGACTCGTCGAGTGGGAACAGTAGAGTTGGTGCGACTCCCTGGTTGACTGTATACTCTGCAAGGTAGACCAAGAACAGCGGTACCATGTATGGGACGACGAGGCTCTTCGCTCGAAGCAGCTTCGCCTTCAGGTCAAGCCATGCGCGAGCCACCCAGTTGTGCCGCTGTCCATATGCTGGCGAGACTGACCGGTCGCCGCTTCGTGCAAGCAAGCCTGCAGATTCAGGCGCTTCTGTCGTCGTCGCATCCTCCTCTTCGGCATGCACTGCATCGTATTCTGGCGCTTTCCTGCGCGCACCTTTCAGTGGCGTCAGAGGTAGCAGCATGAAGTAACTGCCCAGCATGACGATAGACAAGACTGTACTTGACAGCAGTGTCGCATGTACGCTGATGCCGAAGGTAGTCGTGGCAAGGGTGTAAGCGCCAGCGCCTAACAGGCCTGCTGCACCCTGAACAGAAGGGAGTTAGCCACGCTCGTCTCAGCTAATGCTGTTGAGCTGGAGACGCAGCGTGCAGGTCTCAGACAGACCACGACTTCAGCCCTCCGCATTCACGTACCGTTCCCGATCCCCATGCTGCAAGGCT
This sequence comes from Dothistroma septosporum, assembly GCA_002236755.2. Lineage (NCBI taxonomy): Eukaryota > Fungi > Ascomycota > Dothideomycetes > Mycosphaerellales > Mycosphaerellaceae > Dothistroma > Dothistroma septosporum. The sequence goes on from NBZP02000054.1 coordinate 3,655,591, forward strand.
AAGGTCGCCATAGTAATGTGTAAGGCTGAGAAAATTGACCTCACCAGCGCCCGAGCTGACGTTGGCAACGACTATGCCGGCTAGCTTACTCGAGAGACTGGATGCATCTGTGGTGTTGGGCGAGAGAGCGACTGCCAGCATACCGCATGTCGACAACAGCGCAAACAATACAGTCCTGGCCGAGTAGGGTATCAAGTGTATCACATAAGGCGTGACGATCTTCGTTGCAAGGCCGGGAACTATGCACGCGAGCAAGACGGTCGCTTTGGGTATCGAAGGCCCGACGAGGTCGAGGGCGGCGGTGAGGATGACGACGTAGAAGATGTTGTTGATCAGGCCTATGCTCACACATTAGAGTCGACACCAACAAGCTTGCGACAGCCGAGACACTTGAACAGTACCGAAGAGCCAGAATGCAAGACCGACGCGAAGCGATGCTTTCTCAAACTTATGACTGAGGCGGCCCACGAAGAGACGCCATGAGGATGAAGGCGCGCCAGGCATGGGCAGCATATCCACCGACAGCCTGCGCGTTCCCGGGGAGGTGAATGCTACGCCTGCGTCCAGCGAGGGCGAGGGCGAGAGCAATGCGACATGATAAGGTATGCAGAGCAACCAGAGCACGTGAGGGCGAAGACGACGATGTTGCTTTCACACGCACCACGAGCCTTCATGTTTCTGCGGTTGTGCAGCTTATTTTGGGACAAGCGCAGATCACGTATCCTGGTCGGTTCCAGGGATCGACAGGGAAGGCGCCGGGGTGCTAAACTGAAACAGAAAGAGCGTCCAGCAGTGGTGCTGTGTCCTCTATCCTCCTTCGCGGATTTCATTTCTTGCTTCCGCACTGCGCGGGAGAACGATTGTTTGTTTCTCTTTCAACGCTTCTCTTCGTGTCGTCCCTGTGTTCTGATCTTGGTCCTTCGACTGCACATTCAACGGCCCACATGGCCTACTGAACTGGTCGTGACATGGGAGAGATGGCATAATGGCGACATGATCAACAACGTCTCGCGCTCGCCGAGAGAGCCGCACGAAGTGAAACGCCGCTTTGAACACACAGATACTTGCAATGGATCGTATGCCGTCTGGTCGGCCACATGAGCGAGAGCTCGGCCACAATCCAACTGCACCACCGCCAGCGAGCCATGCAGCTCCGTTCCCACCGCCCACAACCCAGCAGCCACCGATGCAAATACCATTTCCCGACCCGTTCCACTCGAGTCGAGACCCTTTCCTACCCGGGGGACACATTCACAGCAGCCAAGGGCTGTCGTCAAGAGCATGGCCACCATCGCAAGGTACGTTCCTAGCGCCAGCGCCAGCGACATGGACATCGACATCGTCACATGGGTAACGGCCTGGAATCAGAAGGGAGCCGGCAGCACCACGGATGGCTGCCAGAACTGCGACACGTGCCAAGCTTCGCATCAGAGCTCTGGCCTGCATGCGAGCGAGCGATAGCATCACCATCAGATCAGCTCAGCTTGTTCCGCCGTGCGCCTCAATGTGGAGGAGCGCCGGGCGGCCAGAGTGACAGGCACAATGGCGTTGATGCGCTCATCACCCGCCGTCTTGCAGCAGCTTGCATGGCACCTCTAGCACTGCTCCGCTGCACCACTACCACTGCAACCATAATCCGGTCGCTGCTCGGAAGGCGTAGCGCGTGATTCAGTCAGCCAGCTCGCCGGCTGGTTCTGGGCGCGTCGCGATGATGCTGCGTTTCCCGGCTGCACAAGGATGGCCCTGTCGGTGTGAACATGGACCAGACCCCCCGCATCCAGGAATCCAGCATCTCAAACTCTAACCAGGAGCTCTCTCGGCTCCCGTCTGCCACTCATATGAACCTTAATCGCTGACTTTTACTTTGTCCATTAGGAAACAACGCTCTTGCTTCTCACCAGCACCACCACGCCCCACCGCTCCATCCGCCGCCCGCCAATGGTCATACCATGCCGCCCCAGTCGTACGACGATGTGCGACGACGCTCCATCGGCGCCGCGGGCAGCCCTCAGCAGTACGGGCGAGGTGAGCATCTACTACACGCTATTCGAAGCTCCCAACGATACTGACACTGTTCATCAGCGCCTGTAGACCCACCACAGCAATTGCCTCCGTCGTTCCCTGCACGCAACATGCCGCCGCCGTCTCCATCACAGAACGCGCCTCCCCCCTCGTCGCATGTGGGCCCTGCGACCCGTGGTCCTCCTGCTAGCTCTCCTTTTGCAGGCAATCGCGATCTTCCGAGCCACCGACCAGACATGTCGATATCGGCGATACTTGGAGGTGGAGATGCGCATAGACCGAATGGATCTCCACACAGTTCTGCAGCCGCTCCAGCGCTAACACCACGTTCGATGCAACCACCGTCGCCGGGCAGAGCTCGATCGTCCAGTATGCGCGAGACTGGAGATAGATACATGAAGAACCCAAGTCCTCCGCGCCCACGTATGTTTGGAGAGCCAGCGCGCGTAGAACCGGAGCCGCAAAGAGATGGGATGTTTGCATCTCCACACTTTCGACGGGAGCCAGGGCACAGTTTCAGGGCGTTTCGGCCGTCGCAAGAGCACGCGCATCAGATGAATGCACACAGTGCGCTTGTGCGACCGAACAGTCAGCCTGTTGAAACGATCCCACGGAATGTCGACAACATCGCACGATGGGAAGGACCTTTTGAGCAGAGGGCTGGCACATTTCGACATTTTGGCGAACCATCACAGTCGCCCAGAAATGAGCCACCGCCGCTTCGTCAAGAGCGTGCCGTATTTCAGGGCGGCGTCACGTCGCACCCGCAAGAAATTCCCGCATACAGTAGCCCTCGAACGGACCGGGAACGTAGCTCACAAGGACCAGCTCGATTTCCGGGAGGTAACTTTCCAAACCCACTACGAGAGGAGCAGGCATCACTGTTCAGGCCCAGTTTCCAGCCGACCTCTCACCCAGTAGCAGAAGCACCGAGAGATTCCATCGAGAATCGAGCACAAGATATGCGAAGACAGCTGTCGCGGCCATCACCTCCTCCAGCGCACTTCCCGCCGTACGATCAAGAGCGCAATGGCTTCGTAGATCGACCCGTGACATTAGAAGAGCATCAGAGAATGGAGATCATACATCGTGGACAACAGCGCAAGGAGAGTGAAGGGTCCGTCCACCGTGCGCTTCTCAACATCAGCCCAGAACTGGATCGTCGCGGACGCAACTCGCCTTTGCCTCAGGCTGTCCAAGGCGCGCAGCCTAGACACATTGGTCCTGGGGGAGACAATCCCGGAATTAAGATGGAATTTGGTCGCATGTTCTCGGGGCTAGGTGCAGGCGTTGGTAGTACCACCCCAAAGCCTCAATCCCACCACGTGCCAAACGGCAATACTACTCCATCCCGCATGAGCCCATCTTTGAGACACCTTGATGGCAGTGACCTAGTCCGATCTGCCGTGGCAGAGATTGATGAAAGGCGAGGCGGCTCGAAAGCGGGTTCCAGAGCTGGAAGGCGCAATCAACGTCGATCCAGGGACGATGCAGAGCGCGTCGAAGGCGATGGCAGAGGCACATCAGATCTGGAGCGCGGCGGTAAACGTGCCAAGACGAACCATGCACCGCATCATCACCATCACCACGTCCATCCGCATCACCATCATCATCACCACCGTGAAGGAGCGGATAGCACTCCCGGGCCATACAACGTGTCACGCTTCCCCTCGAACCCATTATCGCATGCTAACCTCGCTGCAAGCCAAGCACATCATCACCATCACCACCATGCACATCCTGGGCACCACCATCACCATACGCCGCGTGCTGCACCGGCTCCTCGGAAGCCCGCCGTAAGTGTCATCAGCAAGAGGGTCCTCGAAGAGACGGCGAAGAAGCCGAGAAGGCATCTTGGCTCTCAGCTTTACACGACCGATGTGACGCTTCCGGCCGCGGCTGATATCCATGCCGAGTGCAAGATCAAGTTTAGCAGTACATCCAAACCGATACCAGCTTTCCATGACCACCAAAACTGTACATTCACTGTCAGGGTGCCTCGCTACTACCTGACACGCAGCGAAACTAACCGGGATGAAATCAACCTGGAAGCAATATGCAAAAGACGCCAGTTGTGGGGTACCGATATATATACAGATGATTCCGACGTCGTCGCCGCTGCGATGCATTCAGGTTGGCTGAGGGGTGACTTTGGGGAATACAATGAGGACATCCGGCAGATCTGCGACAACACTTCCGAACGAGATGTGGACGACGACCCACCTCTCTCGCTGGACGAACGTCCGGCCAGGCCAGTCAAGGTGCCGGAAGATCACGACGCGCACATCACCATTGTGATCTTGCCAGCGCTTGAGGCTTATGCCTCCACCCATCAGCACCACATCTGGTCAAGAGACTGGAACAAGACCCACGATGGAATGTCGTACATGATACACAGAATCGATTTTGTTGACGAAGTCGCGTCTGGTCGCTGTGTAGAACGCAACGGAGCTGCTCGGAAGGGACGGATTGCCATTGAAGAAGCAAATCGCAGAGAGGCGGCAGCCGGACTCTTGATGTTTGCTAATGGCTCGAGAGCTGGACCTAGCAATGGCAGCAGTACGGTCAGAGTCGGTGCATGAATATTGTGGAACTTAGCGTATGCACGAATGGTGCGAGTCACGATTGTAAGCACTCCCAATATATGTATATGTATCTATCAAGAACAATTACATGAGGATCTATGGGCGAGGGTGAAAGCCTCGTTCAATTCGCCAATCACATGCTAAAGTGAGGAAAGCAATCACGCGAATGCACGATGTCTCACTTCTGCCTAACATCACCCGCGAGAGGCAATGTGAGCTTCTTTACATGAGTCAACCTCATCTCACGCATCTGCGACCATCTCAAACCAGGATTGTCGACGCGATGTCTGCTGCTGCTGCCGCCAAGATGAAGCCATCAGCCAAAGCGATTGACCCGATCATGCAGGACATCACTGACCAGCGCGAGACTGACGACGTATCGAACAGCAAAGCTGAAGGCGCTCACATTCAAGAGATCGACAATCATGTCCCACCACCACTGGCAAAGAAGCGGCGTACCCACAAGCCTATGAATGCTGCGGAGCAGGTAACCGGCATCGCACGCATCAAGGAGCAGCTCAAGCAGTTCGAGGGTGTCAATGCTGCTGTTCAGCCTCCAGTGATTACGACTGAGGCGACTGCAAAGGAGATGGGTAAGCCGGTGGCGAAGAAGCGCAAGCTGTCAGACGATATGCTGTCTCAGGCACTGACTCCCACGGCCGTGCCAACAAATTCAGACACGTTCTCGCCAAAGGAGTCTGGCAAATTCAAACGACGCTCTTCAGATGCCTCGGCTTCAAGCGCACATGACAATCCATACGTCCCGAAAGAAGTCGAAGAGCTTATGGACAAGTTCAATCGGTTCGGCGCAGGGATGGAGCGTGCACTTTCTGGGATCACGGCCCGCGCCAGCAAACTGTCACTGGGCGAGGACACCGATGCCATTCGCGCTAGACTTAATGAGCTGAAGAAGGGATGGATGTTTTCGAATAGGTACGTGTGTGCATGGAATTGCAATAGCGGATGCTGAGGAGCTGATGTGCGAATCTCTAAGCTAACACGTCTTTGCCCGGCAGGGAGCAAATGTGCAAGATGGTTGAGTTCATGGAGCGGAACGGAATCGTTGCGTTTGGAGGGGTGGATGTGCCGAGTGCTTCACTGGACGTGATTGCGCAATCTGGGGTTGCGTCAAGTTCGAATGAGTGAGAGCAGTGTGTTGGTGGCGTGGAATACGTTGATGAGAAGGAGCACAGTCGCTCGCTTTGAGTCGTGGTGAATGAGATCCAGAGGCAGGACATTGAGAATACGAAGGAAGAACGGAGGCTGGCCTACACGCGCTCATGTAAAAGGCGGCGGCCAAGTTCGTCTGTCTGCATTAACGCTGTACCAAAAGCTGTTCTAAAGTCTGGGTGCACTGTCCTCGTCCAGAATCGTCTCAAACCTCTCACACCACTCCCTCACCATCTCTGGATCCAATGTCGTCGAGTCCACAGACGGCACACAAAATAATCCGTCCTTCGACCCTCCGATTCCCACCAAGAACTCTCCCTCCCTCGCTCGTACACTCGACGTCATATCCAGAAAATCCGCCGCGAAATCTTTCGTTGGGTCATTCAAATCATAGACTCCTCCCCTCACCAACGCTTCTCGATCGCCGACCGAGCTGACTCCACAAGTCTGCACAGTCGGATTCTTCCTCGCAGGATATTTACCCTGTATTTCGATCCCAGATCGTAGATGTTTTGGAGTTTGCATTTCTGCACGCTCGAGGCTGAAGAGGTATTGATTTGCTAGGACCAAGCCAGCGCTACGACTGCTAAGGAGCTGCTTCGCAGCATCGCCACCCGTAGGTCTCGCGCGTTTCTGATAGGAGCCGAGTTGACGCTGTGCATGGCGCGCGAGGAGTCGGAGGCGTCCTTCCAGATCTAATTCCGAGGGCAAGAAGGGGAGGGCAATTCCGTCGGAGAAGGCGAGCATCATGGAGTCGGGGTCGTTGTGGCAGTTGAAGAAGGCTCGCGGGTTAAGCGGGAAGCCGGTGATGAAGCACGCGCGGCCATCGGGAGCAATGTCTGGGTATCGGCGTTCGTGGAATTCCATCATTACCAAGGCGGCGAGGGCATAAATGCCGGCTCCTAGGCTGGTTTTGACGGTCTTGCATATTCTGCTGAGGCGAGCTGTGCTGCGTGCTGGGATGTGAATATAGGCTGGGAGAGTGTTGAGAACTGGTGTTCTCGTGTAATCGAGAACTTGCTTGTACACTGGGGATAAAGGAATGGCGCCTTTTCTGATGCTTTTCCGTTGTAAAGGATTGCTGAAGCCTTCAGGCAGTGGTTTCCGTACATGGCGAAGCATCCTCGTTATAACCCAAAACCACCTCTGCCGGGCAGCGTTGCCAGATATCTGGGGATATAACGCCTCCTGCGGCAAAGACAGGTGCTGCTGCATGATTTCAGGCCTAATGGACGTTGCAATTCCCTGCCGCATAGCATCAGGCGATTCATTCAGAATCTTAATGAAGGCTCTCATCCAGGCGTACGAGCACAGGCCGTCTGAAATCTGATGAGCCATGATGAATTGAAGTCGTAAGGTAGCCCGGCCCGTGTCCTGAATCACTGGCAAGATGAAGACTTTGCAAAGGTTGGATTCTGGATCGACGATTCGTCTGACATTCTGGCAGTGAGCGTAGAAGTCCTTCGTGTCCACCTGGTCGTAGTAGTCTTCGAGGAAGACCAGGTGCCAACCAGCGTCCTCAATTGCATGTCCCACACTCCTCGGAACGTCGACCTGGAAATGTAATCCTAATATCGCTGTGGACTGTGGATCCTTATCCTGTTCTCGTTGAGTCTTGGCCTTCAATAATAGATGCTGACATCGTAGTCTGGTCCAGGCCAGTAGAATCCGTTCTCGAAGGTCCACATGGGACAGTTTTGAGGCTATCTGGACTTGGAGAAGACAGTTCATGTCCGCCCTGCCTTCATAGTATCGTCCATCCGCATCGAAGGAGAACTCCACCGGTCCCAATGGTCTCGAGAAGACGTCGCCACTCGGCGTTTGGCTTTTACGCCATCGGTAACCTTCGGCATTGCCATGACGGTGTAGCCAGTGCGATGAGCGCTGTGGTCCTGCCATTCACGCTCAAAGAAGGATGCACGCCTTATACGAAAGGTCATGGCATGGTTGACGCCATGTTCACTGGGCTTGGCTCGACGCTAAGAAAGTGGAGAGGCCTCAGAGGATCGTCGCGAGGTACATTAACGACTCGCCGAGGGCACGTGGAGGCTAGTACTCTATCACACACCGTAGCCCAGGACTCCTGGGTCCTGACTTGGCGCTTGTTGCTTCGCCTGCTTCTGGGCGATGTGTGTGTTGGGTGTGTGGAGAATCATGTTAGGCATGTGGTCTGTCACTACTCTGGAGCGTCAGGGGCACTGACTAAGAATGTGATTGATGTCCCGCATGTGCAGCGCAGCCCAGGGGAGGAGTTGGAAGCCCGCGACTCGCAGCTTCTCTGTCTTGGTTGCAGCAAGCGACGACATGGGTGTCGTCGTGCTTGTGATGGCGGGATGATGTGAATATGAGCAGCTGCCCTGGACACGACTCCCGAGGTCCTCGCCTTGTCGGCGCGGAACATGACTCCTCGCCTTGTGTGATGCTCAGAGGCCGGATGGGCCTTGTCGATCAGCAGGACATCGTTCCCACGATGTCGTGCCTTCAAGACCACGTGCACGTGATCACAACCATGTCGGGACTTGAGGTGCTGTCATGTACGGGCGCCCGTCGCTTCTTCGAACTACATGACCGGAGCGGCGGACAAGGTATGCCACGGCTGCTGCATCGAATGAGCCGCATGGCGCAGAAGTACACTGCCACAGTGCACACTACCAGGTAGTGTAAGCTTCTGTGTTCGGCAGCCGGGGATTTGGCAAGCCGCAAGCAGGTGGGAGCTTCCCGACTTGTGCGAACAAGTCAAGGGATCCGGGATCTAGAACCAGTCACGACTAAGCCTGTCGCCAGCCAGAACAGCTAGACACGACCGACCGTTCACAAAGCAGATGGACGTGCTGTGGGACGGCTCCTCCGACTTTCCCGCTTGTCGGTACATGTAAACGTGCGCTGCCTCTTTGTATCGCTCGGAAGCTTCGGCCGCGTGGCAGGACGCCGACGCCGATGATTTTGGACGGGAGGGATAGGGACAATGTGACCTCACTTTGACGTAGCGACAACCGACGCATACCTGGACATGGACATGTACCTGCTGGTGCCAGTCTGGTATGTCGAAGCTAGCGCTTTGATCGTTGCAAGCGAGATCACATGTTTGCAGCACTCGTGAACCTACGTGGCGAGGAAGAGCTGCCGCATGCGTCGGGCAGCCAGTAGGACCATTCATCATTCAGCATAGCAGATTGGTTCTTGGTCAGTACAGCCACGAGGTAGCAGTCACCTCAGAAACACATGGAACAGAGTCGGAATCGGCGTGACGAGGCACGACGACGGGCTGGATTGCAGGGATCGCTTGGCGCGCCCAGGAGCTCAAGCTTTCGTTTGGTTTGTGCTGATGAGCAGTCGGAGACGAGGTGCTGATTGCTGATGCGGTGCCATCGACTTGTTGTTATCAAGGCCACAGCGTTCCTTTGTATGTTCGAAACGTCGCTTGCAAACAAAGCACGTGTTAGACATTGCAACATTGCCATTTATTCGCGCCGACGCCTCGTGGGGAGGGGAGAAACGGATATCGACGCCAGCAACGAGATCGCGTGAGCGCAGAGAGCCACGCTCTCATCCCGGAGCATCCGGCATTGCCTCATCGGCGCCGGCGATCATCATTTTCGTGTCAGCCGCTGCACCACCAGCAGCGCTGGACCTGCCGACTAGTCGCTCATCGCACTCGCTTTCACTGCTAACAACTTCGCCTGATTCCGACCGACAGACTGATCAGTCCTTGCCGGCCGCACCTTGAGTTCAGCGGAAGGCCATCGCTCAACACCTTCCTGCTGCATCTGGGCTTCGGCGGTTGCATCGACCCGACGCTCACTGAAGAGCTAAAAAGCGTTCTCTGTGCGCGCGCGCTTTCTCACACCCTCTCTCCCTCTACAGCTTCTGTCTGTCCTCCACCCGCCCCTAACTCCCCACCAACGCGATAAGCTGCCGAGATGTCGCTCAAGAAAGCTTTGCACAGCATTCGCCCTCGCAGCGGCTCCAGCTCTGCGGCTGCGAGCGACAACGAAAGCCCAGTTCCCAAGGAGAGTCACAGGGAAAGCCGCACAGGAACAGGCTTCTCGGCGCTGTCGAATGGCATTGGCTTTGGCCGTCACTCCACAGACTCAGGACATCGTCCTTCTACAGACCTTTCACCATCGCCATCGCGGCACTCCAAGGACCACCATCGAGGCTCGCATAGTCCGCTGGGCTTCCTGAGGCGCAAGGTCCGTGGTGGATCCGATGACTCGCATTCGTCCACAGAAGACCTGCCATTGAACCGCGAGGGCGAGCCTATGAGCCGCAACCAACAGCGCAAACATGAGAGACAGGCTGAGAAGGAGAAGCACCGTCAGGAGGTCGAAGCTCGCCAGGAGGCCGACCGCAAACGCAAAGAGGAAATGGCACGCAAAGCTGAAGAGGAAGAGACGGAGGAGCAGAAGTCCAAGTATGGTACATTGCCCATCAACTACTACGCTGGGCAGCAGAAGCATGAGGATCGCATTGACCTACGTGACCTGAAGCCGGAACACGTTGGCCAGATGGTCTGCTTCAGAGCACGCCTGCACAACCTGCGCAAGCTGAGCGCACACCTGATGTTCGTCGAGCTTCGACAGCAGACGGCGACCATTCAGGGTATCTTGCACGAGCACGGCAGTGTTTCTCAGCACTTTTTGTACTGGGCTGAGCATCTCCATATTGAGTCCGTTGCCGTCATCAAGGGTGTCGTTCAAGAGCCAAAGGCCAAGCAGGGCGAGATCGTGGGTGTCTCGATCCACAACCTGGAGATCCACATCCACGAGATGCATGTCGAGGCCACGCCTGACGAGCCACTGCCGTTCACAGTCCACGAGGCCGAGGTCAGCAAAGCAGAGACCCAACAAGAGGGAGACACCCGCCATCGCGTATCGGACAGAGCCCGCCAAGGCAATCGTATCATTGATCTGCGTACGACAGCGTCTCAGGCCATCTTCCGTGTGCAGTCCGGAATCTGCCAGGCTTTCCGATCACACTTGCACAACATTGGCTTCCTCGAGATTCACACTCCCAAGCTACAAGGCGCTGCATCTGAGTCCGGAGCCAGCGTTTTCAAGGTCGACTATTTCGGCCGACCAGCATTCTTGGCACAGTCGCCGCAGCTGGGCAAGCAGATGGCTATCGCAGCAGACTTCAGGCGCGTCTTCGAGATTGGTCCTGTTTTCAGAGCCGAGAACAGCAACACTCACCGACATCTGACCGAGTTCACCGGTCTGGATTTGGAAATGGCAATCGACGAGCACTACCACGAGGTGCTACGTGTTTTGGACAGCACATTCAAGGCAATCTTCAAATTTGTCTACGAGAATTACAAAGAGGAGATTGAAGTTGTCAAGCGCCAATTCCCCCACAAGGACTTGGTCTGGCTGGATCAGACACCGATAATTCCATTCGCCGAGGGTATCCGCATGCTCAACGAGTCCGGCTACCGCGACGAGAATGGCAAGGAATTGCCAGAGGATGAAGACATGGGCACTCGCGACGAGATTGCACTTGGTGCTGTCATCAAGGAGAAGTTTAAGACAGACTACTACGTCCTCGACAAGTTCCCTGCTTCTGCGCGACCATTCTACGCCATGCCCGACCCAGAGAACTCGGCGCTCACAAACTCTTTCGATATCTTTTGCCGTGGTCAGGAGATCCTTTCCGGCGGCCAGCGTATTCATGACGCACCTACCCTTGTTGCGAAGATGGAGAAGATGAAGATGGACCCGAAGACATTGGAAGAGTACATGACTGGATTTGAGTGGGGTGCTCCTCCACATGGTGGTGGAGGGATTGGCATGGAGCGTATTCTCATGCTCCTTTTGAAGCTTGGTGATATCCGCAACGCTACGATGTTCCCGCGTGACCCCAAGTCGCTGCCATACAAGCCTCCAGTCAAGCAGCTTCGGCACCCAGAAGCGAGCACAATGCACCCACCATGGCAAGGAACAGACCGAGTCACAGCTCACATGGAATTTCAGCCGCTCGAGAAGCTCATTGCCAATTACGGTGATGCCTCCAACACGTCCTGGCTGGAGCCAAAGTTTGAGCATTGGCGCGATCCAAACACAGGTGCCGCTATTGGCTTTGTGCCACATGAGGGCTTTGCCATCACTATTGGTGACCCTCTCTGCCATCAAAGCCAGTATGTCAAGACGATTGGCGGTTACCTGCGATACATCAAGAAGGAGCGTCACCTCAAGACGTTGTGGTTGCTCTGCGGTCAGGCCGTGGAAGAAGTCCTTGCCAATAAGTTCGACTGGCGAACACTGTCTGTTGCTGCTGAGCAGCGTCTCGACCCAGGCAACAACCCTGCTGCGAAGGACCCCGAGATTCAGCGCAAGTGTCGTCATGCAGAGAAGGAAGGCGTCAAGCTGCACGACATTCCTCTTGGCGAACCGATCCCGCAAGATGTGAAAGAGAAGATTGACAAGCGTATAGAGGACTGGTTGAAGAACCGTAAGGGCAAGCAGGTCCATCTCACAGATGTGCACCCTTGGCAAGATACGGCGCACAGACAGTATCACTACAGCACAACGAAGGACGGCCAGATCTCTGGTCTTGTCATCCTTGCTCAGCTCTCGCCCGACCACGGATGGCAAGTCAAGTTCGCGCTCGATTTCCCGGGTGCACCGTCAGGTGCCATTGAGTCGCTTGTGCTGCACTCGTTGAAGGCTGCTGCACAGACTGGTGCAATGTCAGTCACTTTCGGTGGTGGCGCGTCCGCTAAGCTCACGCCAGGCCACAACTTGAAGGGCACTCGCGTGAAGGTACTGGCCAAAGCTTACCACGCTATTGCGACTGAGCTGAAGCTCACGAACAAGAGCGAGTTCAGAGAAAAGCTGGGTGCTCAGGACGATCCTATCTATGGTAAGCCTTTCCAATCAGCCAGGTTTATGGCTTGTTACTTACCATATCACAGTCTGTTATCCGCCTCACGGTCTTGGTGCAAGTGGTGTCAGGGCGATCCTGAGCTTCTTCGAGGACGACGACGACGCGAACAAATTGAACTAGGAACACAAGCGCAAGCCGAGCCTCAAGAAAAACCTTAGCATGAAAGCCAGCTGGGCTACGAAGAGTTGAACGGTCGCAGTCATGATAACCGGATACCCTTGTGAACGCGAGCACGACGATAGTGGATCATCAATATCGAAGATAGAACAATCAATGCATATGCACTGCGAGTGAGCAGAGGCGTACATAAATCTGGTTTATTGTCCATCGTCGTAACGTCGTGGTGAAATCGCCTCTTCGTGTTCACAGCACAGCCACATGTGGAAAGCGCGGCTGCGCATCGTGGCGTCCAAACTTGCATCTGAACTTCTTCAACAAAGTCACCTTTCGAACGACATCAATGTCCATCATCACCACAACACCTCCCGCACCGCGCTCATTGTTACAATGGTTGGCTTCGATACTCTAGCTACCACAGGCCTCATATTTGGTGGCTGTTGCACCAATGTCTTTGCTCTGGAAGGCATTGTCAAGTAAGGACATCACTTCATTTGACAGCCTCATAACCGGTATCATGACATCTCGCTAATGAAGGACCTGGTATAGGCTTGAGTCAAGAAGCGGTATGTGAATCTATAAGCTCATGGAGTATGGTCACCATGCGCCCCTAGACCTTCGCCGTTCACGCTGAGCCTCCCGCTTTCGCTTCGCAACATCTTGGATTGATCTCGAAGCTCACTCATGATGCACAGGGCTGGTCATCACCTTCTTCCAATTCGCATTCACGTCCTGCTTCGCATACCTGACCCAATTCAATTATGGCGCAGCCTACACAGTACGGAAACCCAAGGTCCCACTATCAAGGTGGACGGTCATTGCGGCGATGTTCTTTGCGATTAATATGCTGAACAATTGGGCTTTTGCGTATAATATCAGTGTGCCTGTGCACATTATCTTGCGCAGTTTTGGCAGTGTCACAACGATGTGCGCAGGCGTGTTAAGGGGGAAGAGGTATAGTCGATTGCAGGTGTTGAGTGTGGTGTTGCTTACGGTGGGGGTCTTGACGAGTGCGTGGGCGGATAGTGAGAGCAAGGTGAGTGTCCATTCTGATCCCGAAAGGCAAAGAAGGCTTGCGTTGTTGTTATGCCTTGCATCATGACATTGCTCACAACGCTTCCAGGGCAAGAAGATGTCTGTGGAGAACGAGGCGTCCTCATCCGATTTCATCCAGGGACTGGGCATATTGCTCCTCGCGCAGTTCATGTCAGCCTACGCGGGAGCATACACTGAGGATACGTACGCGGAGTATAAGGCGAAGTGGACAGAAAACCTGTTCTACTCACACATACTCGGCTTGCCACTCTTCCTACCTCTTGCTAGCACGCTACGCAACCAGTACCGGAAGCTCGCAGACACGCCACACGTCAGTGTACGACAATACTTGCCATCCATCTTGGCACAGACGGGTACGACATCTGAAGCCACGGGGAGACTTGCGCCTTGTCCATATCCTGAAACAATGCCGAAAGGGATCCTGCTATTGTTCACGAATGCAGTGACACAGCTTGCGTGCATATCCGGGGTCAATTTGCTCTCTGCCAAATCATCCGCCGTTACTGTGACCATTGTGCTGAACATCAGGAAGCTGGTATCGTTCATCATGAGCACGCTCCTGTTCGGCCACCAGCTCAATACCAAAATGATTCTTGGAGCGACGCTGGTCTTCGGAAGCGGCGCGTTGTATGGCTACGAAACGAGCTGGAGGATACCAACGCAGAAGAAGCAGACACGGGCAGTCGCCAGTGGCAGACCGGCAGAAAAGAAGGAGCAATGATGCGGCACTAATATATATATGAGAGGCAGAGGTGAAAGTGATCAGCCTCTAGTCCCTGAACCTCTCCAGAAGTTGTGGAATCTAGCACAGCACACTGCACCGCGTTGCTCATGGGCAAGCCTTGCCCACAAGATACAGGTGGCAATCTGCAGCACCGTTTAGTGCGTGTGCCACGCAAATATTCCGTTGCGCACACGAGCGGCTTTCGTGAGACACTGTGACCAGCAAGGCACAAACAGCGCGCGATAGACAGCACATTTCACTGCTCTCACACCAACAATATCATCAGGGATCGCGTCTCAAATGTCAAATCTACGTGACCCGCATACATCCATGACCGCGACCTTGACAACCGTTGACGATGCACATGCGCTCCCGAATTGGCCCGACTATTGACAGGAAGGGTGGCCGCCATCATATGCTTATGCCCAACGTTGAACGTAGTTCGCCCATGCCCGAAGCTCGGGTACGCATCAGTGGCACGTGCGAGCTGTCCATGGATGCGATAAACCGTTTTGACCATCGTGTCCAAAGTCAAATACTTCCGCGAGAGCTTGCTGGCGCGGGGGGCCGCCGGACGTGTTAGAAAAGTCCCCATGTCGTCACAACGAGTCGCCCAGGTACAGCATGGCGCGGCGTCGCGCAAGGTGATCCGGCAACCGGGTCGCGCTCAGCAGCAAGCAGACACTTGTACTCCCCTTTGTCAACCCGCTTGTTGGTGGGAGCGTGATATATGTCCCAATAGGCTACTGGCTGAGGGGTGAGCGTGTCGCTCGACAGGGATCATGGCACTCTATCGACAGATGGGTTTGCTAGAGGATCTTCACGATCGGAAGTCGAAAGGTCGTTGAGGGTGGCTGGTGCAGGGGCTTGTCCGTGCAGTGCAGTCTTTGGTGAGGCGCGCGGTGCTGGCTACTGACACTGTATTATTGTATGTACAGATCCGAACCGCCGCCAGCAGAGATGGATTTCCAAATCAGCCATGGCAGGATTCACGTGTGGGCCCTTGGCATTGGCCAGTGGATGAAGGAGCGAGGGAAGCCGTGCTTGCGAGATTGGCCTTGTCGTGGAGCCGAGGCGAGCGAGGCGTGGAGCTGATGATGGTCGTTGATACAACCACCCACGAGCAGACACATCGCCAGTGAGATGTATGCAAGCATTTCGCGACAGAGCTGCACCTGCGGCTATCACATCCACGAGAAGCAGCGAGATGAGCCCGCGAAACGCTCACCTTTCACGCTGTGCAACCATACTAAGCGCGACATCGTCTCCAACCAGTGTACTATCTGCTCTTGCACGGGGATGGGCTGTTTGCTGGATCTCGGCATCGTCGTATTGCGGCGACCAGATGCAGGTCGCAGCCACACCCACCGGTAGTCTATCGATGACACAGAGAGTCTCATATTACGTTCTGTAGAGCAACGACGTTCATCGTTACTGATGCCATGGCGGAATTCTGTGGAATAGGAAGTGCCCTATAGCTAAGCAACCTTAAGTTGAGACCCGTTCGCTTCCTTCCTTAGGTACCTTATTCTTCCTAATGTTATTGCTGTCAGATAGACTATAAGAAGGAGATATCAATCGCTTCAACTCTTTACTACTATATTATAAGAAGAAAGTACTATACTGTTAGCCTATAGTTAAATATTACTTTATTTCAAGTATAGTTAATAGATACTAGATCTTAGCTCTACTGCTCCTATAAGATCTAGTTAGCTACGTGTGTATATATTAGACTTTAATACTTTCTATTATATAGTACCTATATATAATTTAGAATGGTATAAAATAGAATTATAAGATAGTAGATAGTAGTATTACAATAGTAAGCTAAGTGAATTTCTCCTAATCTCTATCTAATATCCTATCTCCTGCTCACGACGTTATGTGAGCGAGTACCACGATTACCCATAATCACGACACAAGAAGGTAAGGTACTAACCGACCGGGCTTCCAGACACATGGTAGCAACCTAACAGCTCGCGAGGCGCAGATCACTGGAACTAAGCCCAGTGGCTAGCGCGGAATCGTAGTAGCAATTGGCTGCTGCCTTTGAGGACTGTTTCTCCTGCTGCGTCTGGGGAACACAGCAATCTCTTGCCATCGCGACAATAACATCCTACGGCCCGTGGAGCAGAGAATGCACTGACAGCAGACTGCGCTGTACTGCATCATTCGCAGCTGCCCGACCACATCGCATCTTGGCTCATGCAAGGCACAAAGCACGAAGCTGGGCCGGCATAGCGTGCGCTGCTGCCGAATCGGCCACCAGCTGAACGAAGCTACCCAGTCATCGAATCGGTCAGCCATTCCCTTGTCCATTGTCATCGTTCTGGCCGCCAGTGCGCACGGCTCTGTTGACTTGCATTGACCCATCAAGACCAGACCCCAGCTTTCCCAGGTTCCATCCTTCCCGGCAGGCATAGATAACACGTGCGTGCGTCGCCGGAACCACCGACCCAGCAGATCATCGTGCGCTCCGTCGAACCTCGACTTTACCACCGCGCCGACGACAAGAGGAGCGCGTACAGTACACCTGTCACGCGTGCCCACGCTGCTCATCAACACCCGGCGATCAGAGCACGACTGGCCTTCGCGGCAGCGCAATTCGTCTCTCTCGTCCTCCCTCTCTGCGGGCGTTTCTCGATACGGCCTCTGTGCGTTCGGACCCACGAGCGTCCACCTCCCTCCCTCTCTCTGTGTGATCTGGCAACCTACCTTCCTCGTGTACTCTGAACGCTGTCGCCTTTCTTGCACTCCCTCTTTTCCCTCAAGGGTATGTGTTAATCCTCCGAATGACCCCGCATGCTGTGTTGCGCGCGTTTCTGACCTCAACCCAGACGTCCATCTTCGACAGTCGGGCAATTCTGTGCGAATACATCACATCATCATTGACACTTGCGCTCACCGGCAATCGCACCCACGACACCCACTGGCCATCGTCAAGGACAGCTACTGACACTGCTCGCCTGGAAACGCTCGCCGTTGCCCTCGAGAGCGCACAGTCGGCGGGTGCCACGATGGCGTCCTCTTCTGGTGCTCAGCAGCAGCAACAGCAGCAGCACATACAGGGACTGCCCTCCATTAGCAGCCTCACCAATGGCTTGCCACCATCAGCGCCCATCTCGCCAGACCAGCAATCTCCTCCAGACTCGACGCGGGACTCGGGAACCTGGCCTCAACCGCACAACAGCAAGCGTAAGTCATTGTCACGACCTTGCATTTCATTCATACCTCAAAGTGCTCGAGACAACTCCGTGTTTCAAGGTGACCTGAATGTGGATTCTTTCTTCTTTCGAGCACCGGAGCATTATGTCGTGCCGAGATGCCTGGCAAGATTCTCGGTCCCCGCCCCCTGCCGAGCGTTCTTGTTGCATGTATACCGTTGCTAATCATGTCTACCGCAGACAACTCCGCCAACAGTCAAGGACTCCAAGTACACACATTACTGAACCCTGATGAATCTCCATCTCGACAGTCGGTGCCCAACACACCACTGTCAGCCAGAGTGCC
The DNA here is from genome assembly GCA_002236755.2 of Dothistroma septosporum. NCBI lineage: Eukaryota > Fungi > Ascomycota > Dothideomycetes > Mycosphaerellales > Mycosphaerellaceae > Dothistroma > Dothistroma septosporum. The sequence continues at coordinate 3,673,657 of NBZP02000054.1, forward strand.
GAACTCCGCCCAGTCTGCAGGTTCTGCTCTGCCTTCGATCAACCAAGGCTTTCACGATGGCAGACCGGACAGCTACAATCGGGACAGTTTGGGAAGCGAACTTAACCGAAACAGCTACCATCGCGATAGCCTTGGTCGGGAACTCAACCGAGACAGCTACAATCGCGATAGCACACAATTGGACTCGCGCCGCAGCAGCGTCGACAGCCGGATGCACCGAACATTCAACAATCTCTACATCAACCAACCGCAATCACCGTACGAGAGTGCAAACACATCACAAGTATCGCTAGCGGCCAGCTTACGTCGACCCAATGGACAAACACCGATTTCGCCGCTGTCTGGGCGTTCGAATCCAAGGCACACGGCACCCCGAATTGCACCTCCCATCATGCCCGTGGGGCGCGGTCCAGGTGTGCCTGATCCGACAGCAGCGAAGCCTACACAGGGTTTTGCTTGGGCTTTCCCTGACAGCGCAATACCGGAGGAGACGAGAGGCTCAGACAGCGGCGAGTCCAGTGTAGGTGGTGTATCCAGACAGAACAGCTTCGCGGCGTCTTCAGTGCGGAGTAGCATCTTTTCGACAGATTCGCAAATGCCAGGAGGACAGAGGAGGTTTGGTGACGATGGTAGGTGGTGGTACCAAAGAATGCGCATAGCAAACTAACCGCTGAGCAGAAGCCGGCACGACACATCATCACTCTATGCAACATCGGACAATTCAAAGTCTTCAGAACCAGGAACTAACACCTCAGGGTGTCGGTAATTACAGTCGAACACCCGAGCTACGTGTTAGTCACAAACTTGCCGAGCGCAAACGCAGAAGTGAAATGAAAGATCTTTTCGAGGATCTTAACAAGGCTGTCCCTTCGAACGGCGGCACCAAGGCAAGCAAATGGGAAATTCTCACGAAAGGTAGGGTTGATCCCAGAAGCCTACTGAGTCGTCTACTGACAACCCTGAAGCCATCGAATACATTCGTCAGACGCAGCACCAAGAGCGACAACTTCACCAAGAGGTGCAGCGGCTACAAAGGGATTCGGAGTATGGTCGCGAGGCGCATAAGGAGAACGAGATGCTCAAGACGGAGGTCCAAGTCATGCACCAACATCTTCGCCGTCTTGACCCGAACGCTCCCCACGTGTATGGGCACTTTACATCCCAGCTCAGTCAGCAGCAGACGCAGTCGCAAGCCAACGGAAACTCTGGGATCTCGCTACCACCTCTTAACCCGGCTCAGCCCAATGGCCAAGCGGCTGGATTCAGCAATGTTCCTGCGGCAGCGCCTATGCAAGGTGTCGAGTACGGCTACGGAAGGTAGCAATTCCCGAAGTTCCCTCGACTCTAGACTAGCAGCGCGCCGCTACATTCTGACCGCATCAAGATCCAGAACGATCGATGACGGTAGGCGACGATTCGCCTCCTGGCGCCCACTTTCTGGGACGTCGCTCTCGAATATATCTCAGTATGGCGTCTTAAAGGCATATCATGATACCATTTGCGGCGGGCGCTGCAGTCTTCCAGCTTCAAGGCATGGGGGCTATGGTGTTAATGGCTCGCGACCTTCGCTCTCGCGTAAGCGAGCATGGCCAATCACGAAGAATTGGACCGACAGAACAGCTGTATTACTGTCAAATTGATTTTTGGTGGCTCGGATCTTGGCGCTCAATGTAATACGCATGATGTTCAGGGAGAGATGGGAAGTTGAAAGGAGATGGCTGTCACATACAATGTATCTTTAGCAGACTTGTGCGGACATGAAGTGGCACGAGTTGTGCGTGGCTTGCAAGGAAAGTCGACTCTGGCTTGCAAGAGAGATTGCTTTACATATTACTAGAGTGGCACTGCGTAGGCATTTGTCCAAACCCGGTTTAGAGACGCGTCTCAGGCTCGTGCTTCTCGCAGAAGCAAACCTGAGCAAAGTATCAAGTATTGACAGTGAAATCGTGGGTTCCTTGACTCGCCTGCAACCGCATGATCCAGTGTATGGTGAATGAATGGAGTGGAGGAAGTCGCATGTGTCGAAAGTTTGGATGCGTCCTGGACCCTCGGGAAAAGAGATGAGACACCAGCGCGCAATGAACGTCTTGCTCACGCAGGCACCACATCACGCGGCAATAGTTTTGCATTCCCATGAGAGGGCTTTGTAGCTCTCACTGTGTGTGACCAATCCATACTGCCGCCTATGGTCTGAAGAAGCAGTCTCCCCATTGGAAGCGCTCCGAGCCTAACCTCAATAACTTTGAATGCTTCCTCGGATTTGGCACCGCGGGATAACCTTAGAAGGCTTGTCCAAGCTGAGTCGACGATCTTGCTTTGAGCCATGGCAAGTCTGCCGCGCAATCCCACCGACGAGCATGTGTCTCAAGCGAGGACCTCGCTGGACAGCGACCCCCAAGATGACATGAATCGGAGGTCTGGCGAAGTACGGCAATATGATCGAGAGATCACGGCGGAAGAGGAGGCAGAGAGGCTGTTGACATCCGGCAAAAAGGATAGCCGCAATCAAAAGCACGAGGGCGCATCGGACAGGCGTCGTGAACGGAGAAAGAGTAGATGGCTTGGAGACGGAGATGCAGAAAACGCGTTGCTGTACAAACTCGAACGAGGGGGCCGCTCGTCGAGTGCTGAGAGCAGTGCGAATTCGAGTGAGGTCGGCATGCAGCATGTCTGTGAGGCGAAGGCGAATCGCAAGGTATGTAAATTAGCACGAATTGTATCGTTCGTTTTCTGCTGCTGATAGCACTTGCAGTCCAAGGCGACATGGTGCGGTAGACTTGCTGCCATCCACTTTGTGATCGTAGTTGCGTTCTCTGCGCTCCTCTTCGGAGCATACACAGCGTCGCATGCGGACATTACCTTCAAGAAGACGAACAGCGTGCCTCGCGTCTTATCGAACGGGACACATCAATTCGCACCTACCACGATCTTGATCTCCCTTGACGGCTTCAGAGCAGACTTCCTACACCGCAATTTGACTCCAACACTATCTGCTTTTGTCAAGGAGGGCGTGTCGCCCAAATACATGCTCCCCTCCTTCCCGTCCTTGACATTTCCGAACCACTTCACGCTTGTGACTGGCCAGTACCCGGAGGCACATGGCATCGTCGGCAACTCTTTTTGGGACCCGCATATGGGCCAAGAGTTCTACTACACTGATCCTGAGAAGAGCATGAAGCCGGAGTACTGGAATGCGGAACCACTTTGGTCGACCGCCGAGTCGCAGGATCTGTATAGCGCCATCCATATGTGGCCTGGATCTGAGGCGCACATTCTTCCTGAGCCAACCTACGTTGACAAATTCAACATGGACGAACCACTGGACAATAAAGTGAAACGCATTCTTGGTTGGCTGGATCTGCCTGGTGCGGACGATGCTGAAGCCTCGTTAGAGCAACCACGGCCGCAGTTGATCGCAGCATATGTGCCAGACGTGGATGCCGACGGTCATACGTACGGCCCCAATTCAACATATATCAGGTCAACAATTGCGGAAGTCGATGGTATGATGGGTTCGCTCTTCCGAGGCATCACTGCGCGCAACTTGACTGATGTAGTAAACGTGGTCATCGTGTCAGATCATGGTATGGCAACAACTTCCAGCCACAGATTGATCCAATTTGAAGATCTCATTGATCCTGACCTCGTTGAACACATCGATGGCTGGCCCCTCTATGGTCTCAGACCCAGAAATCAGTCGCAGGATCAGCTGCAAAAGCTCTATGCGCAACTGGTAGAGAAGTCTAACTTACCTCAGTACAGGGGCAACTTCGACGTTTACCTGCGAGATCAGAACATGCCAGAGCGATATCACTTCAGCAACAACGACCGCATAGCGCCTCTGTGGCTCATGCCCAAGACCGGGTGGGCGATTGTGACCAAGGAAGAGTTCGATATTCAGAGCGCGCTTGATCGGGACGAAGTCTATCATCCTCGTGGCCTTCATGGCTACGACCTTGAGCATCCTCTCATGCGAGCAATCTTCATCGCGAGAGGACCAGCCTTCCCTCATCCTCAGGGCAGTGAAGTGGAACCTTTCCAGAATATCGAGGTATACAACATCGTGTGCGACTCGCTAGGCATAAAGCCCCAGCCCAATAACGGCACAATACGACTGCCGTTCAAGACAGTCGGCTTACACGATCTGAATGCGGATCCTGAGATTCCCGATGACGCCTTCGAGATCGATATGGATGCAGCAATACTGCCTCCTGAGCTGCCGGGTCTGGACGAACTCCCAACAGCGCCCAGTAGACCGACGACGCCAAGTCGACCTTCTCCTGACAAGCCTTCGCCTACGCCAACACAGCCAGATCGTGCATTTGATCCTGAGCCTCCTGTTGACAGACCCGTGGTGCAGGATGGTGAGGCCGCGCAGCAAACTAAGAAACAATCTTGGCTTGACTGGATCAATGCTGAGCTTCATGGTGTGAAAGTATGGGCTGGGAACATCTTTGGGTCTGGTAATAACGACAAGGAGGCTAAGGAAGGGAACGACGCAAGATGAGGCTGAAAGAGAAGAGGACGTCCGTTCGGAACTTGAAGCCTGAATCGCTTCAGACGACGTCCGACATTTCACCTTATTGGCTCTATGCAGAGCAAGGAGCTCAGAAAGCTATGGAAAAGGTCGTGTGCTGAGGTCTTTCAGGAAGTGGCTTCCAACACGTGGCTTTCAACACGATCCCATAACCAGCGTGGAAGACACAAAGCCGTTGCCCAGTGTCCCGGACGAGGCTGCTTGCCAGGCATGGAAGACAGCGTAGCAAACGGACCGGCTGTACAGTGCATCTAGGCTTACCAGTCACCTGCGCATCTTTGTGCGAGCTCCTCACGAAGGACAGGAGTGATTTACAGCGGGGATAGGAAGGGAATTATAGGTCATATGCAGCAGCCTAGGATTCGCGGTCAGGCATGGGATATGGTTCCATCAACAGACTATGCCCATTCTATCCGGGGAGCGGCGCTGGCTCGCTCTTGCCGCGCAGTCGAACGGTGTGCTCTGCATCGCACTGGTCGTACTTCAGGTGGCACAGCCTCACTGTACGTTAGCTGAGATAAACGTTGCCTGCGTGATCGGAGCGTGCAGTGGTCGAGATGTTCCCCTTCACAGGCAATTGCCCACCGTGCCAAATGCCGAGGTCGGTGGAGCGTCTGTGGCCAATCGATCGCCGCTGACCTTGATCTTGGGTTCGGCATCTCGGCCGGGAGTGGCAGGAGCGTGAAGGCAAGCGACTAAACCTCGAATGGGAGACAACATCATCGATTTTGTCGCGGCCGCATAACCACCGCAACAGCCAATCCCTTCATCATAGACCCTTCAGTTCTCGTGGCATCGTCGTCAGCCACACCTCACGCTTGGAGTCCATACACGCGCCATCACCATGTTCTCCGCCGGCCTGAGGCAGTTCACTGGCCGCAGTCTTTCCCGCCGCACAGCACGCAACTTCTCCTCGACGCCGCGAGCAAACCGCATAATCACCAGCGCCCCGCTACGAGCGAAGGAGGCATCGGGAGCCATTGGGCACAAGTATCCCGTCATCGACCACGAGTACGATGCATTGGTCGTTGGTGCAGGAGGCGCCGGACTGCGAGCAGCATTCGGTCTCGCAGAGGCGGGCTTCAACACAGCGTGCATATCGAAGCTCTTCCCCACGAGATCGCACACGGTCGCCGCTCAGGGTGGTATCAACGCTGCGCTAGGAAACATGCACGAGGACGACTGGAGATGGCACATGTACGATACTGTCAAGGGATCTGACTGGCTGGGTGACCAGGACGCAATCCACTACATGACAAGAGAGGCACCCGCGTCTGTTTACGAGCTCGAGAACTACGGCTGCCCGTTCTCGCGAACAGACGACGGCAAGATCTACCAGCGTGCTTTTGGTGGTCAATCGAGAGAGTTCGGCAAGGGCGGGCAGGCCTACAGATGCTGTGCTGCCGCGGATAGAACCGGCCACGCTCTCCTGCACACCCTCTACGGTCAATCGCTCCGACATAACACCAATTACTTCATCGAGTTCTTCGCCATTGATCTGATCATGGAGGATGGCGAGTGTAAGGGTGTCATCGCCTACAACCAGGAGGACGGCACTCTCCACCGTTTCCGCTCGCACAACACCGTTCTGGCCACTGGCGGGTACGGTCGTGCGTACTTCTCTTGCACATCTGCCCACACATGCACCGGAGACGGAATGGCCATGGTCGCTCGTGCCGGTCTGCCGAACCAGGATCTCGAGTTCGTGCAGTTCCACCCAACTGGTATCTACGGTGCTGGCTGCTTGATCACCGAGGGGTCGCGTGGTGAGGGAGGTTATCTGCTGAACAGCGAGGGCGAGCGATTCATGGAGCGTTACGCACCAACGGCCAAGGATCTTGCATCTCGTGACGTCGTCAGCCGAAGTATGACAATGGAGATACGTGAAGGCCGTGGTGTTGGACCAGACAAAGACCACATTTATCTCCAGCTTTCTCACTTGCCGCCCGAGATTCTCCACGAGCGTCTCCCAGGTATCAGTGAGACCGCGTCTATCTTCGCCGGTGTCGATGTCACTAAGCAGCCTATTCCCGTCCTTCCAACGGTCCACTACAACATGGGTGGTATCCCAACTAAGTACACTGGTGAGGTCCTCACGGTCGACGAGAAGGGTAACGACAAGGTTGTTCCAGGTCTGTTCGCTTGCGGTGAAGCTGCTTGCGTGTCTGTCCACGGTGCCAACCGTCTTGGTGCCAACTCGCTCCTCGACCTGATCGTCTTCGGCCGCGCTGTTAGCCACACTATACGCGACAACTTCTCGCCTAACCGGCCACACAAGGAGATGCAGAGCGACGCCGGCTCTGATGCCATCGCCATGGTTGACCACGTCCGAACTGCTGATGGACCAATGAGCACCAACGAGATCCGATCGAACATGCAGAAGGTGATGCAGTCTGATGTCTCCGTATTCAGGACCCAGGAGTCTCTTGATGAGGGTGTGCAGAAGTAAGTCGAACGCCACCTGCTGCTCAAGACCAATGACTAACACACCACAGGATGCGCGAGGTTGACCAGCAGTGGCACAAGGTCGGCACCAAGGACCGAAGCATGATCTGGAACAGCGATCTTGTTGAGACACTTGAGCTCCGCAACTTGCTCACCTGCGCTGTGCAGACCGCAGAGTCCGCCGCGAATCGCAAGGAATCGCGTGGAGCACACGCTCGTGAGGATTACCCAGACCGTGATGATGAGAACTGGATGAAGCACACCCTCTCATGGCAAAGGAAGCCACACGAGAAGGTCGAGCTGGGCTACCGACGAGTTGTAGCCAATACTCTGGATGAGAGCGAATGCAAGGCGGTTCCACCATTCGCAAGGAAGTACTAGAAGAGTTAGCTTAGTCGCGCAGCATGCAGTTGCAGAATTGTACCAGGCAGCGAAGGCGTCATTGAAGATGTGTAAATATTAGCAAACACACTTGGAGTTTCGTAGAGCTATTCCTGAAGTTTATGCTCGTGAACAGCCATACATTGGTGTTCATAAGACAGAGTAGGCCGATGCTACGCGGTACCCCAGGTAATAGTCTGGATTTGTGTGTATTTGACAAGTGCCCTACTACTGTTTTACTATTTTGTACTTTTGCGACTATATGCCTTACGTATACGTTCTATAGACATATATTATAGCGAATAACACGCTTTACGTATTACTTTTACTTCCTTTAGATAGTACTAAAGATTAACGCGTATATAAGCTTAGCTAGATCTAGGCTATACTTTTTAAGCTATTTTCTATAGCTTACTTTACATTTTACTTATTTTCTTCTTTGGGCTTTTGTTATTCTTAGCTGAATATTTATTGACTATTCGTAATTTAGTTAGTAATCAAGTCATAGTCCCAAGTATAACTTGAAGGCCCTAGAACATACTTATATATTCTAAACAAATTATACTAAGAAGATAGAAGTATAAAAAGATAAGAGAGCAAAATAGTATAGTGGCATAATAGTAGAATAGTAAAACATCAAAAGTATAAAACTCAGAAGTATAAAAGTATCAAAGTATACAAGGGCAAAATCTTGGGTTTGATATATGCGACTGGGCCGCCGCCGCTACAGCCAAGCTGGCGCAAGCGAGCTTCCTCTTCCAGCTGACGTTTCCTATGCGACAATTGTCATGACATGACCAGACGACCTTTCAGATAGATGAACACGACGGTTCCAAGCGGACTCTGACTCTCGAATTCGCCATGAAGCACTTCTACGCACTCCCGGCAGTGCTGCGAACAGCAACACTCCTCGCCTCTGCATCGCAGCAAGTGTTCAGCGTACAGGATGACATTTTAGCCTACCCACAGTACGAATTACACCTCAGGCAGGAATGGATTTCGGAACACAGAGCACAAGTGTTGTTGTCCAAGAGCGATGACCCGCATATCCGAACGACAGACAGCGAAACACCGCCTTCAGATCTCAAGCAATACCAACAGCGACTGGGGACATCACGCGACGGTAGCCGAGTTGACGACGACCAGGCGGACTATGAGAACATGTTCATGGACGGCCAACGATGGCTATGTCGCGTACCTCAGGTGAAAAAGCCGGTGGAGGGAAACGCAGGCGCAAATGAAACTACGACCAAGGCGGAAGAGGAGATGGAGCTCGCGCGAGCAACAGATCGAGGTTGGGAACTGCTTCAAGGCATGCAGGGCAATTGCGTCTACTTCATCAGTGGCTGGTGGAGCTATCGCTTCTGCTACAACCACGGCGTCAAGCAGTTCCATCAGCTGCCTCCAAGCCGTGGTATACCGGTCTATCCACCGATGGAGGATCCTGGTGTGCCAGGCTTCATGCTGGGCACCTACAGCAAGAGAGCGGAGGGAGAGGAGTTTCCGAAAGACGAGGGTGAGACGGCATTGGAGATGAGCGATGGGGCAAAGAGGAGGAGTAGTGGCAATGGAGAGATTGTGCAGAGGGGTGAGAGTCGGTATCTGGTGCAGAAGTTAGCGGGTGGGACTACGTGTGATCTTACGGGCAAGGAGAGAAAGATTGAGGTGCAGGTATGCTCTATCATTGTGCGGGAAGAGAAAGTCACACTAACATCCACACCAGTTTCACTGCAACCCCCTCTCTGTCGATCGTATCTCGCTCATCAAAGAGACTAGCACCTGCCACTACCTGATGGTCATCCAGACTCCCCGCCTCTGCAACGACATCGCCTTCCTCCCACCACAGAAGGATCAAGCAAACGCAATTACCTGCTCCCCAATCCTCCGTTCAGACGAGATTGAAGATTACGAGGAAGACATCAAAGCCTCCGAGCGCATCGTCCAAGAGACGACTAAACAATGGGAAGCAGCCGAAGCAGCAGCAACCCTCGGCGGCCCTGCATTCGCACCGGTCCAGCTTCCCGTGGGAGACATCTACGTAGGAGAGCACAGACTCGTGCCGGAAGGCGTCAAGATTGAGAAGTCTGCCATTGTAGGTGGAGGAAAGGAGACGTATGTCGACACTGTTGCGTCCTCTGATGGCAAGGTCCTTAGTAAAGAGAAGCTTGAGGAGTTGGGCTTGGGAGACACCAAAGCTGTGGAGAAGCTCAAGAAGGAGCTGGAGAAGATCGCGGCGGGTCAGGTCTGGAAGTTGGATGTGATTGATACGCCGAGAGGCAGGGAGTATCGCGGCATCATAGGTGATGGTGAGGATGAGGAAGAGGGTGCAGGTGCAGGTGCAGGCAATGGGGAGATGGAGGGTGTCAAAGAAGAAAATGAGAAGGAGAGGGGCGCGAAGGAGACCACAGCGAAGAAGGCTCCGCATAGGAAGACTTCTACGGAGGATGCGAAGATGACGACAGAGAGGAAGGAGGCAAAGAAGACCAAGGAGCCTGAGGCCGATGGTAGTGACGAGGAGTACTACAAGGAGGAGCTTTAACAGTCTACCGTGATCTCATGATGTGTAGCTTCAACCACATCAGCCTCTCTCAGGTAATCGTCCTCGCAGCAAACGAGTGTGTACGATACGACACACATGATCGCCTCGTTAGATTTGATCCACAGGGACTGTGGAAGTACACACGAGTTCTCCACAGCTTGAAGTTCACCTCCCAATTTCCATCGTCTCTTTGATTACCCTGAGCATCACGACAACATGGAGCTCTGTTGGGTCAAAGCCTAGTATACTCATGCATGATGGCCGTTTCTCTGTACAATGTACTTGCGGTCTTGGTAGCTCTTACTGCCTTGGCATATGCATTCGATTTCCACAAGGCGTTCGTGTTGCAAGCGCAAGCGTTCCTCTCAAGGCATGAAATTGGGTAAAATCGAGTACTGACCTCGGGCATGCCGCGTACAGTTTCACTGACAGAATTTTAGCGGCACCTGGGACGTTCTGAGACATCTCGGAGGCAACTCGCCGTGGATACGGAAGACACGAGGCGTGCTTGACGATTCGGCAGCTGAGATTCCAGCAGAATGTGCTATCGATCAGGTGCACATGATGTCGCGACATGGCGCGAGATATCCGACCTATTCCACCGGAGAGAGTACGTGGACTGGCTTCTTGACCATGACTGGACGGTATGCATAGCTGATCTCAATGCAAGAAATGCTCGAGCTCTACCAGCGCCTACAGCATGCAAACACCACCTTCAACGGGAGCCTGGGTTTTGTCAACCAGTGGGACTTCTTCGCCCCGCATCCACAACAGCAGTTGGAGCAGCTCACTTCGACAGGGCAGTATGCCGGAACCCTTCAATCAGTATCGGCTGGGACTGAACTCAGGACCAAGTACGAGAGACTGTTTGAACGAGCGCTCGCAAAGAATCAGACTTCCTTCTGGAGTTGCTCATGCAGACGTGTAAGCGACACGGCTCGTCTCTTCGCCACAGGTTTCTTCGGCATCGACTGGCAACTGTCAGCCACGCATCATGTCGTCCCAGAGACGAGAGATCGCGGTACCAACACTCTAACTCCCGGAAGAGCCTGTCCGAACTACGAGACAGATCCACATGGTCATAGCTTTGGCGTGAAGAACTTCATGCAGTTCCGCTCAACGTACTTGACCGACATCAGTATGAGATTGCAACGGCAGAATTCGGACATCGCCTTCAGTGATGTCGAAATCTACTCCATGCAGGAAATGTGCGGCTTCGAGACTCTCGCCAAAGGACACTCAGCCTGGTGCGACATTTTCACACAGGCCGAGATGCTGAGTTTCGAGTATGCTCGCGATGTGCTCCACTACTATCGAGCCGGACCTGGTAACAAGTATGGGCCATCGATGGGTTGGTTGTGGCTCAACGCAACTGCCGAACTGCTTCGTCAAGGTCCAGAGGCTGGACCTTTGTTCTTCAGCTTGTACGTGATCGTGACATATGGAATTGAATATTTCACTGACGAATATTAGCAATCACGATGGAGACATTATCGCCATGTTGACTGCCTTCGACCTTTTCCAGCAACATTCACCCCTTCCCACGTCGCAGATCCTGCAGAACCGCACATGGCGAACGTCGGATGTCACGGTGTGTCTCCAGGTTTTACATTTCCACGATACCGAGATTAGACTGATGTTCTCAAAGCCCATGGGCGCACGCGTTGTCCTCGAGCGCTTCAGTTGCCCAGCCCCACGAGCGTGCTGGGATAACAGCGACTATGGCTACCCGAACCATGTATACTGTGAAGCACCCACTAGCGATGTGTTCGTGCGAGTCAACATCAACGAGGCCATTGTGCCGATTCCAGGGTGTAACGATGGACCAGCTGGGTCCTGCTCTCTTGGAAAGTTCAGCGATCGTATCAAGAGCCGCGGAGAAGAGCTTGAGAGCTACGCCAGCATTTGTGGTCTGGCAGATGACGCACCCAAGAGCCTCGACTTCTTACATCAATGAGACGTATGCTTCGTCGAATCGATTCTGATCATCTCACAGCTCATCTCCATCGTCTCGTCATTGCCTCATCACTCAGACTCGCCCATAATTCATTTGCGCCGAGCGCCTGAGCTCCACGTTCTTCTTCCTCCGCAGTCCACAAGAAAGAAAAGCTCAGAAAGTCATCCGTCAGACGCTGCTCTCTGTCAGCGTCAATTATAGCACCCTTCGGTATAGCTTCCTGCACTATCCATCTAACGGCACTCTCCGTGAGCTGATCATGCGACCATGGTCGACATAGGTTGCTAAGCTCAATCCGTCCATTCGGTATCTGGCGACGCAGCTCGATGGCGAGCTGAAGCCAAATGTGTCGTTCGAGCTCTTGACGATTCGGACTATGACGAGTGAGGAAGAGCACGCAGTCACGAATACGAATCGTCTCGAGAGCCGGGAAATCTTCGGTCAACTTCAGCACCTCGTTCATGTCGGCACGCATGTATCTCAAATCAAGCTCGCGAATGGGAGCTGTCTGCCATCGCTTGTATGCTTGGTGCGACAAGGCAGGACTGGAAGCGCTGAACTGGTTGTTCTCGCGGAAGGCGAGGATCAGACGTTGAATGTTGCTTCGGCTGAGTAGTGATGCAGGCAGATGTTCGTCTGCCTGCATTGCGCTGGCGTTGTTTGCAATCTGTCTTCGTGAGCGGTTGTAGTAGGTCATGGAGACGAGGGTGACTTCCTGTAGCTTTTCGGCCAGGACGTCCATGCAAGTAGCCAGTAGCTTCATGCAGAAGCCGTCCGTGCCCTGGTGAGGGCGGCCTACGAGGGCGCAATTGAGGATAATGCTCTGTGTATTGGGTGGGATACACAGCATAACTAGGCCGTGGCGTTAGTGTTCCTCTGTCACAAAGAGGGAAGCTCTTACCTATCGTAAGACAGTCGAGCTTTGGACAACCGAGCTTGGTAGCTCGCGCTGCACTGATGATGCGTTCTGCTGAGATGTCGACCCTCCCATCCAGCAGCTTCACATCTGCTGTCAAACTTCGAGCTAGGGTGTCTACACGGGCACGGTGCTCCATACCAAGGTGTGACTGCTCTTCATCCTTGGTCAACAACCAGTCTTGCTGATCATGTGGAGGTACGAAGGGGCGGCAGTGGTCTTTTTGCGCGCAGTGCGCACACTCTTCACGTTCGGTGCTGCGGTGTCTACGTCAGTGTATGCCAGTATATCGCGGCTACCTCGAGAAGGGGAATGCGTCAAACATTATCGCACGATCTCATCGGGCTGACCTGCTTGACCACCTGCCAGCTCGCGACTGCTTCTGTACTCGCAGAGACGACGGCCACCAAGACCACTTCCCACTCACCTGACCGTCACGCATCGAATATGCTTCATCAGCCGAGGGGACTGCACTCGCAGCTTGTACAGTGAAGGCTCAGCCAATTCTCCGCCGACCCATCGCAAGCGCAGATTGACCTCCTTGAAGATAGAAGGTATCAAGGCAGCACGAAGCCTCCGGCATGTCACGCTGGCGCTGATGAGATCGTCCTTCACAGGATATAGCTGTTTGGTGCAATCCCAATCGAGGTAGCTCGAGATGTGGTCCAGCAGCTCGTTTGGGAGTTTGAGGAGTGACATGATGGCTATGGTGTCGCGACGTAGCGGATGAACGGCTGCCTATCTGCGACGTGCAGTTCGCTTCGTCAGCAGAATTCGCAGATCCACCAGTCAATTCGTCGGTATTTGTGTTGCAGTCTGCTATCGACCGAGCAGTGTCGGAAGAGAAGCGGCGATTGCCAGATGCTCGCTTCACTTCGATCGAGAAGGTGTGATGCGCACATCTCCGATAGTGCCGCGCACGTGCCCTGCACGAAGACGTCGCTACTTTCGACCCGACTTACTCCTCCATGGCGCGACAGACATGTCCAACGGGAGTATAGACTCCAGCATGTGGTAGAAGAATGGACTTGGTCCCTGGAGCATCATCCACTTTCTCGCGGTAGTAGTTCTGTAGTGTACATCTAGCTGCATCACTCTCATCAAGCACGCTGAATTCTGCTTCGCTGTGATAGCCTGTCGTTACACGCTCGTGAAAAATCAATTGACCCGACTGAATGCCGTCCTATGCTGGATAAAGCTCTGCAATGCTGTCTATACCAGCCGCCGTCCTGCGTGGCTCAAGAAGAATCGAAACTTGTGCGAGTACCGCCGATGAGGTCTAACATTAGAAGATAGTCCCAAAGTCTTCGTTGATCTCGGATAACGGCTTGCGTGGGCTGGTGATTTGCCCATTGTCATCGGTGGTAGGCTTACGATGTCTGCACACGGAGTCAGTATTGACATTTCACGTAAAAGGGTCGTGTGCGACGAACCGGAACGTGAAACCAACAAACAAAGAGCGACCCATCTCGCCTCCACGGTCGGCCATACGCTCAAGTGCCTCCTGCTTCTCCAGCACTTCTTTGTATTTCGCCATGTCCTTTTCACTACCAAAGTCGTCAAAGTAGCCAGCATCCGTCTCGGAGTCCAGCTCAGGCACGAATGGTGCTCGCTCTTGTCTGATCCGATCCCACGCGACTTCCCGGAAGTAGTCATGCGCTTGCACGTCCTTAATACCGCGCAGTCTATGGCTCTTCACACTGATGAGGCGAGTGATCAGATCCCAGGTACGACGCGACAGGAAATAGTTAGGATCTTCGTACTCTGGCTTACGCAGTACGTGCTGCCAGCGCTTCAAGTTCTGCCATGTCTCGTCGACCGAGGCACCGGCGAACGGTGGATAGCCAGCCAGAGCCTCGAATAACATACACCCGAGAGACCAGTAGTCGACTGTGAAGTCGTACTCGTCGCCTTTAAGGACCTCAGGTGCCATGTAGTCGGGTGAGCCTACTATTGACTTGGCGTAGTTGACGTTATTCTCACGAAGTGACCTGTAACCTTCTCTTCGCTCCTTCAAGGATCGCTCCTCCATGGGACGGCCAAATGGTACCGCCGAAGCTGGGATGTTGCCGACCTCCTTCAGCTTGACGCGCATGCTCTCAATCTTCTGGGGCGCCAGGAAGCCTGCTGCGAGTCCGAAGTCAGTGAGCTTGACATGGCCTGTGCCATCTATGAGGAAGTTCTCCGGCTTGAGATCGCGGTGAATGTAGCCCAGACTGTGCAGAGCATCCACGCAGAGAAACATTTCGGATATGTAGAATCGTGCATGGCGGTTGTGCAAAACTCCAGTGTTGTTGAGCAAAGTACGGAAGTCGCCTCCGGGCACGTATTCCATGGCCAGATAGATGCTGCTGTCGTCCTGGAAGGCGTACAGTAGACTGACCAGCCACTCACTCTTAGCATTGGTGAGAATGTCTCGCTCGGTCAGCACATGTCGCACTTCATCCAGCTTGTAGAGGAGCTTCTTGCTCATGACCTTCAAGGCGCAGATCTCGCGTGTGTCTTTCTTGGAAGCGAGATATACCTGCCCATAGCCACCTTGTCCAATTTGTGTCAGAATCTGAAAGTCGCCATGTCGCAATCGAGTTCGTCGCTTTCGTAGTGTGCCACGCTCCCTGCTCAGATACTGTGTCCAGAGCTGATTGTGCTTGTCCACGTCTGCCTGGGGCATTGACGGCGTTGGTGGTGGGTTGTGCGTCTTGAACGCTTGAAGACGGTTGTGTCGGTTGTGAACGTACGACAGCAAGTCATAGTAGTAGTCGAGGAAGTACAATTGTGTCACATTTGCGAGTCTCTTAACGTTCGGCTTCTGCAACTTCTCAATCTCTTCAGCCGTGAGAGCATCGGACTGGATCTTCTGACGTGTCGGCGACCGATCTTCACGTGGACGGTAGGGTTCCTGCCTGCTGGCCGCAGCCTGTGTGATGAAGCTCTGCGTTTGTTGCAGCTGTGGGC
Source organism: Dothistroma septosporum (assembly GCA_002236755.2). Lineage (NCBI taxonomy): Eukaryota > Fungi > Ascomycota > Dothideomycetes > Mycosphaerellales > Mycosphaerellaceae > Dothistroma > Dothistroma septosporum. Next base: position 3,689,387 of record NBZP02000054.1, read on the forward strand.
GGTGCGTGGGCGGTGTGTTCTCCTTGCCGTTCTTGCGCGTAGGGCTACCTGGACCTACAGCCTTGGTGTCGTGCATTGCGAATGGATCGAAGTCGTGTTTGCCGGGACTCGCTGTGCCTTGCTGCTTTACTTGTAGAGCTCCGTGGTTGGACTGGCCTTGGGATGGCATGAGCTTCATGGCGTCGGAAAAAACATTGGGCAGGTCGAAGGCGCCTGGCGGCATCTTGTTCTTGCTCGGGCTGCCTTGCGGCGTCTGCACGGGCGAGATGAAAGCATCGCTGTCGTGTGTAGGTGTGCCCGCATACTCGCCGCCGTCATTGTTGCTCGGACGCGTGTGCAGCAGGGGAGGCGGCAATGGCATGGTGAAGTCGTGCGGCGTGCTGGACACCATCGTGGTTGTGGTCTTCGCAGTATGAGATGATGCGGCCAATGTTTCTTGGTCGCAGATGCCCACTGAATCTGGCCCACGACAGGATGTAGTTTGTGCGTGAGAGAAAGTGTCGTCGGAAGGTGTTTGTTTGGAGGAAAGAGCTGGCGTTCGTGTTTCGCGACGAAAGTGTTTCATCATTGGGACAGCGGACACAACACAGTGTTGGCGGGGAAGCGACGCGAGCCAAGCCTGCACGTCGATTCCCTGAAATGCCGCGCTCACGATGAGATCGTCTTCCTTTCCATCGACTCCACCGGTGTCGAAAGTGCTCAGCAACGCCTGCACAGCTGGCTAGATTGAACTCGCAACTACAGTGTCTTTGGCACGTGCCGACAATTGTGGCGTGTACTGAATCTATCGACATTCGCTCTGTGCATCGACATGATTTATGGGCTTTGGCTTCAAGACCTTCGTCCTACGTCCCCTTGAGATCGTCAGTCTGTGAGTAAGCATTGGAAATGAGGGCTGCCAAACACGAAGAAGGCGTAAATTTGGCGAACTTCTAAGCACGCCGAAGCATTGACGCTCATGGACAATGGGCTTGCCATCACAGCTTTGAAGCCAAAAAAGTCCCCGGATAAGGACCGCCACAGACCTGTTCGTTTTCCAAGTAGTCTCCCTGGTTGGAGGCACCCAGCATACCGTGTCCATTCTGAAGGACATCACATATGCCAGCTGAGACAGCTTCCTGGCATCGTTGGGCCTACGATACCAACGATCCTCAAGTTACGAGGCAGTGAAAGAATCGACCTCCACCTGGGCTGCAGGTGGCTACCAGCAGCAATTGCATCCTGCTATGGCCAGCGGAGGGCGGCAGACTATACAGCATGAGGTCCAATCTAGGGCACTAGGGGACAGGCGACCGGCGAGAGCTGATGGTGGAGCCTCTATTCCGACCGGACCGACCCAAGACAATGGCATCGTAATAGGCCACACACTAGCCCTGAATCATGGAAGCCCTTGTCGGTCGAAGCAGCTATCTTAGCCCTGCCCTGTTGCTGGCAGCTCTCTCGAACTTATCGCCTAATCTCAGGACATATGCACCGGACCGAAAAAACCATCACTGCTCGAGCAGATCGAATTTGGACGTGAATTAGCTGCGTCGCAAGCACGAGGTGAGGCGAAACATGTACGAGTCGATGATCGTGAGGATCAGAGCGTCTGTAGACAAGGGCAAGGTTAGCAATGATACAAATTCGCACGTACGCTGTATGATCCGCATGCCGCCGGAATGAGATACGTATCGAAGGAGTCCACACAAGCGCTAAGCTTATCGAATGGTGCTTTGATTGCTGCGTCGCACGAGTTACTTCCAAAGGCTGCTTCCCGCCTCGGCACTGGCAGATATTCTGCGGATAAGTGAGATTGTCGAACCGTCGAATCTGGGGAGAAAGGTGTATCTATGCCTAGATACTAGATAAGAGCCTCCTATCCGACTGCACGATAGGCAGGAACGTGGCACAAGGACGACGCAGGGTTCAGGATATGTCGTGCAGACTGGCGGTCATTGCGTGTTTGCAACTGATAGTGATAATTGGTGAAGTCCGGCACTCCTGCGATTGCGTCTTATCTCCAAATATTGCGCAGAGGGATAAATAGTAGCTGGTTCCTTGCCAGAGAAGTTCTCCAGGCAGCTTTATTACGGAACATACATTTCTTGACCTCATGCGCATCTCTGGCTGTGGCGGCATCATGACCGAGTATCGACCGTGGCCTCTACATCTCTAGCATTTCCCTGGCTGCTCGATGGATCCTATTCGCCTCGCCTCGCCTCTGTATGAGTCCTCTGGTCGCGCGTCCGCCCAGGCCCGAGTCCACTAAGCTGCAGTGCTGGAGTGCAACGCGACCGGCATGCCTGCTTCTTTCATCAGCCCGCCGACATTGGGATAGTGCACTTGACGGCAGGTGCCGTTCATCGGCAAGCGCGGTACCAATAGCTTTGGCTACATGCCAGCGCTGGTAGCTGGTGGCATCAGACTTGCATTTATCTGTGGGTTCAGCAGGGGACCTATCGCGATCTTCTTATCGCCTCTTATGGCTATCGCGGACATAAACGGCGATGTCACAGCTGGAAGGTTGAGCAGAGGATTGGTGGAGTGCCCTGACGAAGGGGCAACGATATCCCACGAGGCGTTTCGATACGAATATCGCGGGACTGGCTGAGTCCAGATCGCGGATTTTGGAGTTGCCGCCGGGCTTCTGTTCCGCGCAAGATCTGCCGTGTGCAGAAAGTCACTTTTGGAAGTTGAGCATGTGAGAGGTTGCTCACACGTGCGTTGAACGTCGCTGCCCCACCAAAGAGTCCCTGATTTTGGTGAGCCATCCTGGCCCGCATTCTCAACGTTCATCGCTGTAGAACGCGACTGAGGGACGAAGATCTTCATGGGGCATTTTGGCCGCATAGCTGAGCTCGCCATGTGGATCGCATCTGCACATTCAGATGAGGCCGCGCGCACACACACACATACACACAACTGAATCGGCCTTTGGAACAAATTCGAAGGACCACTTCCTGCTGTGGTGAAGCTCGCTGTCCATGAGGCCGGAATCAGGCCGGTCTTGCTGTCGGCGGGCGTTGCTACGTCAGCCTAAGAACTGCAGAATGGCATAAATTGCCACAGCGCCAATGCAAGCAAACGGGATGAAATCGGGGTCAGGTGGTCGTGAATCCTCAAGACTGTCGCGCTGGATGCGGATATTGCCTTCGCTGCGGCTTACGCGAGGATGCCGATCATTCATAGCTGCTGATGATCGAGTGGGTTAAGGGTGCATCACGAGATAATTGCCCACTCGTTCGGCATGCTGTCTATGGCTATGCGACGACCGACTGACGATTCTTCCGCTCACAGTCGCAGTGCGCGTGTAGCGCTTGTTCAACACCAAGATTGCTTTTTGGTTGTTTAGCACAAGACAAGCATGGGGAGTGCAAGTTCGGCAGGTGGCAGAAGGTCGGCAGGAGCATCGCCCATGCAGCTCAACGGAACGGAATGGATGGCTGCGTGCCTAGACTGCTCCCCGGACCACACATCGTTGACGCATGCGCTCAGTAGTATCACCAGAACTGGTTGGTATTCGCTCGTAATTCTCACATGGTCACCCGTTGCCCGCCAGCAGAAGACCATGTCGTGCCTGTGTCTCGGGACATGTTTCACTCTTTCACAGTAAGGTAAGGCAGCGACGTCACCGTAAACGTACTCTGAAGGTTCTGGCCTGGGTCATGCGCATCCCCAATGCTGGAATGCAAGCCTTACCCTGAACCTGTTCTCGTCTACCTGCATTGATGTCCCTTGTACCCGCGACCAACAGAGCGTTGACGAGGCTGTATGTTGCATGCTTGATGGTCCACGCTAGCATCAAGACCTGCAACGTTGGCAATATCTTCATCTGGATAATAATTTGGCCTCGACAGTGCGTGTGGCGCGGTCGGCGGATGGATGCTGGTCAGTAGTGGGCGGGGCCACGCATGCATGGGGACACGACCCTGACCCATGGCTTGTGTCCGTTCCGGTTGGTCTTCGCGATGCAAAACGGAGTTGGTACGCTGAGCAGATGTAGCGTGGCCGACAGGAGAACAACGATGATGCGGCCCTTCATTTGGCGCGTCGCTGTGCCTGGTCGTGTGGGTGTAGTTCTGGGTCATCTAGCAAGCGAGCAAGCGCGAGCTCTCTTCCGGCGTGAGCCTCGCGGGAGTAGTGCAGCACGACAGGTGAGCTTGAAAAGGACGTGCATGTTGCATGGTCCTTGGGGTTATGGCTAACCGGCAGGTGACTTGTGTACTATGAGGTAGATCAGCTCACAATCGAAGTCGAGTCAGATCTACCGTTTCAACGTTGCGAAGCAGTACATTCCTACTCGACCGAGATGTTGTCGTGGAGTCTCGGAATGATCTTCCACAATCCGTTCCCACGGCCGTTCCTTCGTGTGTCTCTTACCTTCTGACGCCTGAGAGACTCCACTTTTGACTAGACCCACCCCTCGGTACCATTCACTTACCCGCCGCATATCATTTAGCTGTGCTTTGTGCTCCCCACCGCGCACTGAGCCAGCAGCAACGTGGGATGCCTGCAGCAGCAACGGCATTCTGTTCTTGTTCTTGCAGTATGCCCTCGCTGCCAGAGCGCCGCCTGCTGTGGTCCTGCGGGGGCCCTCTCCATCTGATGAGCAAGCGACCACACTTTGTCGGGCGCGACATCTGCGCGACGGATGCGAATAGTCTTTCGCAGGGTGCCGCTAGAGATACTAGCACAGCTAGTGCCCCTCCTAACCTTGCGGCCGCGGTGGCGCACACTGCTGGCGCTTCTGAAGCAACAGCCGAGCGAGCGGATTTACCACTGCCCTGCCTGTACCACGGCGGGCCACACTCTGATTACAACTCTCGTTCTACATGACCTGTATGCCCACCAGCGCGTGCGACAGCGTGTCGAGTCCCCCGTCGAGGAAGGAAGACTGCTCTTGAGGCGCAGGACTGAGCCTTGTATGTCTCACGACCAGTCCGTGGCCTTGCAGGCTAGCGAGCGACATGCGGATGCGCAGCGTGGGGTGCGGCCACAATCATACGCCCTCTCGGACGACTCGATGGACGCTTCCGCCATTGGCCTAGACGCCGCCGACACAGCGACCCCGAACACCAGGTCGTCACCGCGACATGTACGCTTCCCCGACGACCAACACCACCACGACAGCGTATCCGGCACGTCGAGCGCAATAGCATCCCTCACCTCGCAATCGACCCTCGAGACCTTGTCCACCAGGCTGGATTTGTCCCCGACCGAGAAAGAGACCCGCAAGGGCCTGCTGCGCGAGTCCTTCTTCGGACAGTGGAAAGACGATGCCAGCCACGTCGAGGCCGACACCCCCGAAGAAATGCAGAAGAACGATCCGCTCGGCACGCAGATATGGAAGTTATACCACAAAACCAAGGGCCAGCTGCCCAACTCTGAACGCCTGGAGAACCTCACGTGGCGCATGATGTCGATGAACCTCCGTCGCAAACAGCTCGCCGAGAGCCAACGGTAGGTGCATGTTGTGTCCTAAGGTCTTGTCACGGCCGTGTACTGACATCGCGCACACAGTCGACTCACCCCGCGCCCGCTCACCCAGCAAGGGCCTAGTGGTATTGCCCAGCTTCGCAAGTCCTCCCAGCAGGCATCTCAGAACAACGATGACCATATGATCTTGGATGATTTCATTATTCCCTCCTCTATTGGCTCGCCTGCTGGAGTGTCTCCGGCGCCATCTGGGAGTATAGCAGAGCACGACGTCTCTACTGCCTCGACGTCCGTGTCGGCGATTCCGATCAAACAGCAGCAAAGATTGCGAGATGTCGACGAGCTTTCCGTAGCGCGTGCCTCAGCACCCTCAGTCCCGCCAGTTCACCAAAACCGCCAGAACGAGGAATTCGCGTACGTGCAGCGACATGTGCGGAAAACGAGCATCGACGAGCGAAGGGTAAGTGACCGCACCTGTCAATGTACAGCTAGCGCTGACAGGTTGTAGCCGCCCAAGAGGCGCGCAGAAGCCTCTCCTCAAGTCCCTCCCGTCGCCAACACAAGCATGGCCACTGAGGATCCGGCCTTGGAGGCTGCTTTGCACGACTATGCCTTGGATATGCCAATATCTCAACCTCAAGCCCAACACCCACAATTACCTTTCAATCTCGACACCTTCAATCTCGAGAGCGATCCTGTCCTTAATTCTGCCGGACCCATGCAGCAGCAGTTTACGTTCTCCCCCGTCGGCTCACCGATGATGAGTACATCCTCCTTTCACCAGATGTACAACTCCTTTCAGCCGCCTGCAAGTGCTTCTAGTCTGCAATCCCCGCCCGGCTCCGCGTATCCTTCGACGGTGTCCACGCCGCAACCAATCCCCGAGGGCGAACAGATGTATTTCGGATCACAGCTGCACCCGCGCCAGCCGATGCCCAGCTTTCAGCCACCCCATCATCATATGCAGCAGGGCGGTGACCAGCAGCAGCAGCAGTTCGTTTTCAATCCGAACAGCGATTCAATGTTCAGTGCGATCGCGTCTACAAGCGCTCCAGCACACCATGGTGGCTTCAATCAACCTGTCTTTCAGATGCCTGGGCACCTGGACCCCACCAATATCATGTCGAACGATTTCCAGCCAGCTAGCATGCCTACACGCGGACAAATGTTTCAATTCGGCGGCGATGATGATGAGGAGGAGGACGAACAAATGTCATTTTCTGACACTAACATGATCATGGGGCCAGGATATTCGCCAATGGACGATCCCAACATGGAGAACTACGGCAGCTATCAGTGGGATAATACCCTTTCAAATCAGTATAATCCTTCTGTCGAGCGTTTTGGGGGTAATCCGGCACGAAGAGGCGTACAGATCGGTGGTGCGGAGATGATCCCTTCACCACAAGGCTGGGACCAAGGAAGTGGTCTGGGCAGAGGGCACGGGTCGGCCGCCTCCGTCAGCGATATTCGAAACCGAGGTGGAGATCCTCGAACCCGCAAGATTCCGCGGACGACATCGACTCCTAACACCATGGGCATGGCAACGGGCATGTTCTCGATTCGTACGCAGTCATCGCCTTCGTCGCCTCCGGCATCAGGTTTCAGTTCTGCAGTGCCATCTCGCTCGGGAAGTCCACGACCGGGTGATAACAGCGGCGTGCCCACATCGTGTACCAACTGCTTCACACAAACTACACCTTTGTGGCGACGCAATCCAGAAGGTCAGCCGCTCTGCAATGCTTGTGGACTGTTCCTCAAGCTGCACGGCGTCGTGCGGCCGCTGAGCTTGAAAACAGATGTGATCAAGAAACGCAACCGCGGAAGCGGCAACTCTGTACCTGTGGGCGGTTCGCGATCGAAGAAAGTCGCTAGTCGCAAGAACTCGGTCGCGCAGACGAACGCTAGCACTCCGAACTCAGGCAAACAAGTAAATGACGGAGATTCGCCAAGATCAGGTGCTGGATCTGCGGGCAATACACCAACCAGCTCAGGTCCTGCTGAGAAATCAGTGAAGACGGTCGTGCCCATTGCACCCGGACCGCCCAAACCTACGCCTCAACCCCCCACCAACGCTCCTACTCGTCCAGTCGCTCCCAGACGCACGAGGAAACCCAGTCGCGCCAGCAATAATCTAGGTCAGAATGACCAAGACATGGCAGAAGCTGAGGAATCTAAAGCTGGAAATAAGGGATCCCAGGAAGGTAACCTTGGGCCTCAGAATCCTCCGCTTTTACCCAATGCGACCTCGCTAAAGCCCAATGCGCCGCCAATGCACGCGCAAATGGTTCCACCAGGTGGCGGCGCTGGAGCTGGGCAAATGACATCTGGACAACCTGGACCGCCTGCTGGAGTGCCTCCGTCTATGATGACCGGACCCCAGGAGTGGGAATGGCTGACCATGAGTCTCTAAGTTGTGGAAGCCAGAGTATGTCATAGACGACATGCACCGTGTACTTGTTCGAGTGCTTCTGGCGACCGCGCTATGCGCCTTCCAGGCGCTGTTTAAGTGATTGATACCCGAGCTCTTGGATGATTGCTCAAATCCGATAGATGAGGTCACGATAGAGGTTGATTTGTTTGGCGTCGAGCGTTCCGGCATACTTTGAATGGGTCGCGGTCATTTCGTGTGGAAAGAGATATGAACCACGATCTAGCAGTCACATTTGGCAGCGCCTTGAAGAAGCTATCTCCTACCTCGTACTACGTTCTCATCAATTCGCAGGACACACTTCCATTTCACATGCACAGACGTGATACTGCGGCGTCGTAGAGCCCTGATCAAGCTGTCTCGGCAACTCACGGCACAAATTTCCATGTGGCTGCATCACAGAAGGTTAAAGTTTTGTCAGCGCGAACGAGGCTCTGTGAGTGGTTCTACAAGCAGGGGACTTCCCGCTGATCCTTGCAATGTCATTCCTTCTTTCGATTCGCCGCCGGCCAATCTCGGTCTTGCCGAAATGACCGGCTCGGAGACATTCGCCTGTAACACGTGCAGTCGCATTGCTCTTTTCACGCTACTGTAACGTGACAGGCGTGACTTTTCCAGTCGAGGTGCATGAAGAGTCTGGACCTCCTTCACGCTGCACTGAGAGAATGTGCTCTGTGTCCAGACTTGTTCTAGCCTCGTTATCAGGACATGTGAAGATGATGACAGTGGCGCCTTGCGCAAATACGATTTCCCATTCTTGATACGATTCACACGCTGGCTGGACTAATGACATTGGCTTAAAGCTTTAAACGGCCATCACGTCTGCGTTCGTCAGCTACGGTTCCACGATATCTAGTTTCTGGAAGGCGTCAGAGAAAGAAGTGGTAGTATGGAGGCAGGATCTACTTACAAATTCTCGTGGAAGAAGTTCAAGAGCAACTCGTATGCCTTCTTGTAGTCAGACTCGACGGCTGGGTCCTTCAGGTCACCGCGTGCAGCCATGAAGCCGTGCACCTGGTTTGGCCACCACTGGACGATGTTCTTGGTCTTGACGGCCTTTTGCCACTTCTCAACGTCCTCCTTTGGCTCGTCCTTGGATGGAAGCATTGCAAATGGGATTGTTATGCCTGGTGCGTCGTTTTCGTCAACCATTGCTGGATGGCAGGATGCGGCTGCCTTGAAGCGTGTTCCTTGCTGCGATGAGAGGTTCACGATCTTGCCTGCAAGAACAGAAGTATTAGCCATACTCATTGTCTTCGTGCTTGGACATGTGTACGAATCGCCGCATGTGGAACCTCATTCACACTCGGCTTCACTTACCCCCCCAGCAGTATCCGACAATGCCCCATTGCTGGATCGAGCTGCGCTGAGACTCAATCTCGTCCAATACCTTGGGAACGCGCTCAAGAGTCTTTGGTGGCGCTGCAGCAGTCTGTTGCCTAGGCATTAGCACAATCGGCTGTCGCTATACCATCTAAGACGGGCGACGTCTCACCGAAAAGAACTCGCCAAGCTTCTTGCCCTTCTCATCAGTGTCCGGTGGGTACCAAGAGATGTCGGCCGGCTTGCCATCGAAGAAGTCTGGCATAAACACCTGGTACTGGCGCTCCTTATCACCAGTGGCAAGGATATCCGCTCCCTGGAGCGTTTGAGGGAAGAACCCAAAGATGTCGTAGATCACCAGAAGCGCAGTCTTGGCGTCCTTCGGGCCTGTGGCGTATGTCTTCATCCCGTTGATGGTGATCCATTCGCCTTTCTCCTTGTAGCCATCGGCCACGACTGGAGGAACAGTGCAGCAAGCGTGCGACTGAGACATCTTTGCGTATGCTCTTACTCGTATGACAGGCGGACTGAATCTTACTGTCTTGACGAATGGAGTTCGGAGGGTTGCTCTTGCGATGTATTGATGTGAGTGAGGAAGTGCAACAGACTTTCGAAATATCGTAGCCATTGAGGTTGCTAAAAAGCAGCACCCAAGAGCTTCGTAGCAAGTGGGGGAATCCCAGCGATGACGACGAGGTGGGGTAGCGATCAGTTCGACGGATACAGGAGGCAGGACCGACGCATCACCCAATGGCATTTGGACAACGACAACCTCAGGGCGCTATGTCTGCGCAGATTTGAGATAGCTCCTGTTGAGACGAAGGTATGCCGAGCTTGAGGCACTGCGACCCAGTGGTACGTCAAGTGGTGGTCGCTTCACATCAGGTCAGGTTCGAACATCGCGAGCCAGCACAATACCTTTGCAGCATGGATCGCAGCTGTGTCTTCGAAGATCATACGACGCAGTCTGGGTGTTTCTGGCCATAAGGCACACATTTGTCTCTGTACACTATGTGTCTGGAGCTAGCTATATGCTAAATCGATAAGTCAATGAATCGTAAGAGGTGGTATGGAGAACGAGGGAGTCCAAGAGAGCTGTCTCGTTAATCTTTAGGCGGTAGAGTCGTTCGAGATGACCGGATGGCATCGCTGATGACGTGCCGACGGGTGTCCTACACTAAAATCCCGCCTCATCGTCGCTCTCAACATCGAACATGCCTTGCCAAACAAAGCATTCCGAAGGCAGATCTGGTCCCAGTCGTGGTGCGGCGCGAAGCTTCCCAGTAATGAAAGATCCAACCAGAGCAATGACAGCGAGTGCAGCCCACACAGAAGCGTTAAGTGCGAACATGGAGTGGCTGTCGGAGAGGTAGTAGCTGATGCCGGCCAGACCGACGGCAAGTGCCTTGAAGAGCTCCGTTACAGAGACGACTCCAATGAGAGTCCCGGTGGACGATGCGTCCGGCGCCGTCGAAAGGACCAGTAGAAGAACCAAGACATGAGCTGCGTTGGTAAAAGTAGCCTTGACCAAGGTTGCCATCGTGCTGACGACTGCAGACAGCACGGGTGACGTGCCTGTTGCATGGACAGCCAGCGCCACTGCGGGAATGATCATGTATAGGACAGGGAAGACCATCGAGATCTTTCGGTATAGAGGTAGCGCCTTGCCTTTGCTGACCAGTTTCGGGACGAAGTGCATGACCTGGAGAGCTGCCAAAGCTTTGACTACGAGCATGAGTGGCTGCATTTGAGAGCACGAAATCCCCATCCCAGCACTTTCGGCATCAGTATGAGCGATGTGCTGGAGGACGACCTCAAAGGTAGAAGAGTGCAAGGAGAGCACTGCGTACGAGGCCACCATTATTAGGATGGAAGGCGCCTTAAGCATCTGCGAGACGCCGATCCTCGAAGGTCGTGGACCAGCTGAATCGTCGTTCAAAGCATCAATGATGCTGATTGCCAGTGAGTCGTCGGAATCTATCGATAGGCGCTGCTGGCCAAGGAAAGCTGCCTTCTCGCCGTCGACGTAATCATCGTGCTCGAAGTCTTTCGGGTCGTTCTTTGGCAATGTCTCGTCAAGGAGGCAGACCTCTGCCAACGCGATGGAGATGACCAATGCCGTGCAGGTCATCTGCCCTTCCAGGCCTGGGAATTGCGCAAAGACGCCTGCAGAGTGATCCTGTGCGAGGTGTCGGATCGTGTTGGAGAGAAGAGGACCAAGCTGGCCGCAAACCGCCAGCACGGGCAGCCGTGCGATGACTTTCACCCTTCGTTTGCTACCATGTGTGGAGTCGGCGAGCATCGTCAACCCAGCCACTGTAGCCGCAGAGCTCACTGCACCCGCAATATATCGCAGGACGCAAAATGCGGCAAAGCTAGTAGCAAAGCCCATTGATATGCAGCACAATGACATCCCAAACAGACCTGTTAGCGCGATCTTTCTCCGCCCAACTTTATCCGCAAAGAGGCCAAACATGAGTCCATTGGCTCCTCCAAAATAGTAGGCGCACTGTAGGATGCTCCTCAAGAATGATATGTCCACCGTCAAACATGCCGAGCTGGATGGCAGGAGGATATCGATTTGTGATGACAGCGATGAGGACATGATCGCTTCGGCAAGGAACAGCAGATATATCATCGTCATGCTCTGGCGTTGTCGAGATGTCTGTGCGTCGGTCTCTTCCTCCTGTTCGGACGGAGCTTCAGTGCACCTCGTCTGCGCTGCCTCCGTCTTCTCTAGATCTCCAACCGGTATCAATGACCGTGACCTGCTGTGGACACCGAACATCGTGGACGTGCGAAATTGGAACGATGACTGCATAATTCGAAAATCGTCCGCAAAGGACTGCATGGCTTCGCTGAAGAGAGTGTGTTCTGGGAGTCGCGTCCAGCGCGGTCTCTCGCAAAATACAGAACTGTGGGATAATGAGGAATAGAGAGCGGCAGGCTGCACAGAGCCGGTAAAGAGCGACAAGAAGATGCTGCCTCACGAACGCAGAGCGACGTGCTGTAGAAGACAACAGGCGTCAGGGACGTGTTGGACTAACCTGTCTCTCCTTCGAAACGGAGAGGTCGTGATCCTAAATTTAGGTGGATCAAGCAGCCAAGGGCTGGCGCTAACAGAGGTGGGCGAATCAAGGATGGTAGATGAGCTCGAACGTTGGGTTATCGTAACAACAGGGATAGTGCAGGCTGGTGCTCACCAATGACGGTCTCTTTAGCTGCCTCGATGTTTTCAGGCTCAAGAGCTTGGATGTAGCCGATGTTCAGAATTATTCGCTGCAAGTGTTCAACTTACATCAGCAAGTGTGATGCTGCTCATGCTACCTGCAGCGACCGTAGTCTCCAGGAGAGCCTTCTCGGCTTGATATTTGCGACCGTTCGGTTCTGGCTGTTGCAGTACAAGACAACGCCGGCAAGGTCGTCTTGACGACGAGCTCCGGCTATCTTGCAGCTTCAATGCAGATGTCGCATATAAGAAGGGTCGGCAACTCGCATTGACAGACTCTTCGGTCCAAGGTCTTCGAATTCCAGATCCTCCAGTCGACCAGCCTTGCAGCTTCGAAGCTTGAGTAACGCAATTGTATATCGTCAGGATGCGTACCCTGCTATGGCGCAGAGATGGGGCCTGCGAACTAGAACGCGACATGCTCCGCCGTTGTCGTATCACGGGACGCTCTTGAACGCAACTGCCTCGGGGAGCCGAAAGCTGGCGCAGAACATTCTCTTCTTCGGTGCAACATCTCTCACGTGGTAGATCTCCACATCGCCATCTTCAATACGTCCAGGTTTGACCTCATACTGTAGCTGCTGGCTGATCTCTTCGCATATTTTGATTCCTTCTTCGACGTTGTCATCGCTCTTGGTGTTGAAGCAGTAGACGTGGATCAATGGCATGCTGCAGTCGTGCAGCAGACTTCGACGCACATCAGGACTGAACACCCCGACAAAGCTTGTGAGGAAGGTGATTGCTGTGGCAGGCAGGTTCATCACAAAATGATCGAATACTCGCGGCTGTCGTAGCGTCCGCAAAACTTCACCTTTCGCGGTAGGTTCCTTTTTGGATGCCTTCTTGATGATATTGACAGTTTTCTCTGTCTTTGCTAGATCCGCAATTGCGGTTCGTATGAACGTCTTCCCATCTTCGTTGAAAGGTTGCACATAATCTTGCACTTTGTTGCGAGCGATAGCGCCTTGCAAGCTATCGTAGCTGTCCGGATTGAGATCGTTTGCCCATACAAATATTTTCTTCCTCCCAGCGGGAACTGCAAAAGGCCCAATACCAGCCATGACATCGCATACCGCCTGACCCTCTCGGAATTTACCAACAAGCCGACGATGCTCCGTATTGAGTCGGCTGTTCCAGTACACCTTGCTGTAGTCGAATTTAAAGATGCAATTCTCCTCAGACATAGTGACGTTCATGTCGTCGGGTCCAGCAAGCAATTCGTATTTGAAGGTGCGGTATTCATTCTCCTCGCCGACATCGTCAATCTTGTTAATCACAGTCCGCACTCCAGGATTCTTATCCATGAGGACTTCAGCAATGAGCTGCTTGTACCTGAGATACTCATCACGCAGATTCAGATGTGCTACGTGCCCGACCTGCGAGAAGCCAGAAGGTATCTCACCTTGTTGATCTTCGGGCAGAATTGCAGACATGATGTCGTGATATGTCCAGTAGTTGTAGTCAAGGTGCAAGGAGAAGGCTACTACAGAGACCAGCTCTTCTTTAACGAGCTCTGCCACCGTTGCCGAATGAGGCCAGGAGCTGCTTGCGCCGTTGAGTTGGTGTCTCCTCGAGTCTGCTGCCGCTGTTCTCACCTCAGGCCTCAGCAAGACGCACTTCTTCCCGCTCCTCGCAAGCTCAATGTCCGGGTCTGGATGCACGCTGCCTAGTCTCTGCTGGACAAGCGCATCTCCGCTGCGCTCGAGCGCTGTCCTGCATTTGGTGATGTTCTTGTTGTCGTACACGCGCGCCGCCTTGAGCTGGATGGTCTTTTGAAAGAATGATCGATCAAGAGTGCGCATCAGGCGACTGACAGGAGGCCGCCACATGTCTTCGTCTGCCATGAAGTTCGGCATGCAATGAGGGACGTCCGGTGCGCGGCAGAGTTCTTGTGTTCAAGTTGCACACGCCGACGCTCTCCTGTGAATTCACGTTGTGGTACATGTTAATGGAGACAGACAGTATTTGCGTTACCTTTTCGCCTCAGGCACCTGTACCAATTTCGGTGTGAGGCAGGGATCGACGAGTCGCTTGTTAGGGTTCGGTCCGTCCGGGTTAAGCGTGAGACAATGATGTGGAAGGAGCGATGCGGTGCATGCTGGAACGCGCCTGCTGGCGTGTCAGTCCCAGCAGAGGTCGGGAGTGGTTTCGAGGCAGGCATGCCAGGCAGGCGTCGCACGACAACAACACCATCGCCAACACGACCTCATCCCTCTCGTTTACACGGCCATCACCCGGAGGACTCGACAGTAGTTGGCCGCCTCCGCGGCGGTGTGCCACAATCCGCATGAAGCAGCCATAGCCAGCACCACAACACAACGTCCAGCATGGCGACCGCCGGGGGAGGAAACATAAAAGTTGTTGTGCGCGTGCGGCCGTTCAACTCGCGCGAAATCGATCGCAAGGCAAAATGCATCGTGTCCATGCAAGATACCCAAACGGTGCTTACGCCCGCACCGCCAGATGGGAAGAACAAGCTGGTCAAGGCCGCGCTGGATGGTAGCAAAACGTTCGCTTTCGACAAGTCATACTGGTCCTTCAATCGCAAGGACGACAACTTTGCGGGTCAAGAGGATGTCTTCACAGATCTAGGCAAGCCGTTGCTGGACAATGCGTTCCAAGGATATAACAACTGTATCTTTGCGTATGGACAGACCGGCTCAGGCAAGAGCTACAGCATGATGGGCTACGGCGAGGAGCAGGGTGTCATACCGCGAATCTGTAGAGACATGTTCGAGCGCATCGATGGGCTCCAATCACAGGACAAGAACACGAGCGCTACTGTCGAGGTATCCTATCTTGAGATCTACAACGAGCGCGTCCGTGATCTGCTCAATCCGAGCAATAAGGGCAACTTGAAGGTCCGAGAACACCCTTCGACTGGTCCGTATGTCGAAGATCTGGCCAAGCTCGTTGTAAGGAACTTCTCGGAGATTGACAACCTCATGGACGAAGGCAACAAGGCACGAACTGTTGCCGCGACAAACATGAATGAGACATCCTCTCGATCACATGCTGTTTTTACACTGATCTTGACTCAAAAGCGCCACGATGTTGAGACAAACATGGACACTGAGAAGGTGGCCAAGATCAGTCTGGTCGATCTTGCTGGGTCAGAACGAGCGACCAGCACAGGCGCTACTGGGGCCAGATTGAAGGAGGGTGCAGAAATCAACAGGTCTCTATCCACGCTTGGTCGTGTCATAGCAGCGTTGGCAGATATGAGCACAGCCAAGGCCAAATCCAAAGGACTACAGGTGCCGTATCGTGATTCTGTTCTGACCTGGCTTCTCAAGGACAGCTTGGGAGGGAACAGTCTCACAGCGATGATCGCAGCGATCTCTCCTGCTGATATCAATTTCGAAGAGACGCTTTCAACCCTGCGGTATGCTGACTCAGCGAAGCGAATTAAGAACCACGCTGTCGTTAATGAGGATCCAAACGCTCGCATGATTCGCGAGTTGAAGGAGGAATTATCTCAGCTACGTTCTAAATTGGCCACCGGCGGAGGTGTAGCGGAAGAGCAGTACAGCGCCGACACGCCACTTGAGAAGCAGATTGTGAGCTTTACAAACGCCGACGGGACTGTGAAGAAAGTGTCGAAAGCAGAGATTCAGGAGCAGCTGTCGCAATCGGAGAAGCTTTACAAGGATCTCAATCAGACGTGGGAGGAGAAGCTCACCATGACAGAGCAAATTCACAAAGAGCGCGAAGCTGCACTAGAGGAACTTGGAATCAGCATCGAGAAAGGCTTCGTCGGCATGAGTACGCCCAAAAAGATGCCGCATTTGGTGAACCTCAGCGACGATCCTTTGCTTGCCGAATGTTTAGTCTACAACCTCAAGCCGGGAACCACTACTGTCGGAAACGTAGACACGAACGCGCAAGACGGCGAAGGCGAAACAAACGGGCAAAGCTCGGTCGACATCAGGCTCAATGGATCGAAGATATTACACGATCACTGCACCTTCGAAAATGTTGATGGCGTTGTGACTGTCGTGCCTAAAGATGGAGCCGCGATCATGGTCAACGGTATCCGTATCGAGGCGCCTAGAAGGCTGCGATCTGGCTACCGTGTGATCCTTGGCGACTTTCACATTTTTCGCTTCAACCATCCTCAAGAAGCACGTGAAGAGAGAGCAGAACAGGGCAGTCTTCTGAAATACTCAATCACGGCGGATCAGCTCGATACGCCTTCACGTAGATCTGGGCATGAGCGGACTGAGAGCAGTGTTAGCCGGCCTTTATCTGATGTCGATGGCGAGTTTGGAAGTCCAGGTACACAATCTCCAATACCTTGGCGGACGCAGGGGCGAGACAGCGATTGGGCTTTTGCCCGCCGCGAAGCCATTTCTTCCTCTCTAGGACCTGACCAGAAAATATCAGACCTCACGGACGATCAACTTGATGGCCTGTTCGAGGACTTGCAACGCGTTCGTGCCGTGCGAAAAGCAAGACCGGACAGCAGAATCTTCGATGTCAGCGGAGGAGACACTGACACCGAATCAGTGTCCTCGCACCCTTTACGAGAGAAGTACTTGAGTAACGGTACTCTCGACAACTTCAGCCTAGACACCGCACTGACAGTTCCTTCGACACCACAGCACTCCGAGGACGAAGAACGCCATAAGCATGTCCGGGAGGAGATGCAAGACCAGCTTGAAAAGCGGAAAGAAGACTATCAGCAGAAGCTGCAGAGCGCCGAAGAAGGCTCTCTTGAGATCGAAGAGCTTCGAACAGAGAAAGTGAAGATGGAAGCTTCGCTCCAGGAGATGAAGGTCCAGATGCAAAAACAGCTCTCCGAGCAGAAAGTTGCATTCGAGCGTCAGCTTTGTGCTCTCAGAGCGCCTCCCAAGCCGCGACGAAAGAGCCACGGCAAGCTCGCACTCGATGAGCGGGAGATCTATCTGGCGAAATACGTTTTGGAACATTGGAGACACCATCGCTATGTTGCCCTCGCCGCAGCGGTGCTCAAGAACGCCTCGACATTGAAGGAAGCTCAGGTCATGAGTCAGCAGATGGAACGCAGTGTGGTCTTCCAATTCACCGTCGCCGATGCCGGGCATACTTTCGGATCGTCTTATGACCTGGTGCTCAATGGCGTTTCGGCCGAAGAGAGCAATGACCCAGATCTTCACGACTGTATCAAGCCTTGCCTTGCCATTCGGGTCAACGACTTTGGCAACAGCGTTGTCCATCTGTGGTCGATCGAGAAGTTGCATAAGCGAGTTAGAGCCATGCGACAAATGCTTCAATATCTGGAACGACCTGAGTACATGCAGCACTTCAACGTCGGGAATCCGTTCGACGAAGACTGCATGCCACAGTACACTCGTATTGGAGATGCCGACATAGCTCTAACCGCAGTATTCGAGTGCCGCGTCCAAGACTTCACCCTGGACGTTTACTCGCCATACACCTGCAGCATCGTTGGTGTTATACACCTGTCGCTTGAACCGAGCTCGGCGGAGGCTCCCAATAGTACTCTCAAGTTCAACGTGGTCATGCATGACCTCGTCGGCTTTGCTGAAAGAGAAGGCACGAATGTCCACGCTCAGCTATTCATCCCAGGTATCTCAGAGGAAGGCGGTGCAACGACGACTTCGCTGATATCGGGCTTTGGTGAAAACGCTGTGCGGTTTGAAAGCGTGCACAGTATGAGCCTTACACTGTCAGCACCACAAGATGCAAGTTTGAGAGTCAGTATCTTTGCCGAGGTCACTTCGATGCATCTCGACAAACTCCTTAGTTGGGACGACATGCGAGATGCATCCAAGGCGGCCCATATACGACCCAAGAATAAGCGTAATCACTCGCGGATCCCGGAACACGAGTACTACGCGGACGAACGTCATGATGTCTTTGCACGGGCTCAGATCTCGGAGATCGACGAGGATGGCAATTATCAGCCTGTCGAAGTTGTGCAGAACGACACTCTTGATCAAGGCGCCTACCAGTTGCACCAGGGTCTTCAGAGGCGGGTAGTTCTGAGCTTGGTACATTGCACCGGCAGAAGCTTGCCATGGAAAGAGGTCGACCGCTTGCAGGCTTGCTCTATCCGTCTCCTTGATAGCAACGGGAAGGTCACGAGTTCGGACAGTAACCAGCCGGATGTGCCCTTGACGCTGATATCCCCACCTGTCATCCGGAACACCGAAGACGGCACCACCATCGTCAAATTGACTGCTCAGTGGGACTCCAGCGCTCACGCCTCTCTGCTGCTTGATCGCCCGACTCTTGACAGGAATCGTGTGCGACTCACCGTCAAGTGGCAGGTGCACTCGCCACGTGTTACCCATCCACTGAAGTTCGAATTCGATGTCGCTATCCAGACTCGGCCACGCGCATGGTTCCGTCAGAACTCTTTGTTGGGACAATTGTTCCACAATCAGCGCGTCGTGCACTCGACTGCTACGA
The DNA here is from genome assembly GCA_002236755.2 of Dothistroma septosporum. NCBI lineage: Eukaryota > Fungi > Ascomycota > Dothideomycetes > Mycosphaerellales > Mycosphaerellaceae > Dothistroma > Dothistroma septosporum. Next base: position 3,708,205 of record NBZP02000054.1, read on the forward strand.
ACTACACGGTGACACTAAAGCCAAGTGCGGCCAAGCGGGCTGCCGACTTGTGGAGGATGGACACTACTGGAGAATACATCTCCGGCGAAGAGGTGCTGTCGAGTTGGGCACCCAGAAGTGTCTCACTGGTCCGCGATTACATGCAGTCGCGCAAGCGGCAGAAGCGGGTGGCAGAGATTGAATTCGCCCGAGGTGTCTTGGGCTACGGTGCGCTATCACCACCAGTGCAGTCACAGCAGGACCAAGGCACGTCTTTCACCGAGAGTCAACAGGCTCTACTCCAAAAGACACTGGAGTTGTGGCCACGGGATTCTTCGGCGGGCGAGATCATGCTCCTTCGATCAAACACCGAATCCCCTCAACTCGGAGCAGCTTTTGCCTATGGCAATGGCAATGGCAATGGCATTCGCGATGCTACAAACAGCGGCATTGAGGAGCCAGCTCCCCTGACTGCCGAGATCGAAGTCAGTCCCAAGTCCCCGAACGTCCTCAAAGCTGGTTGGCTGTTGTGTCCCGACAACACCGGCACCCACTGGATCAAAACATACGTGGAATTACGACGACCATATCTGCATTTGTACAGCAAGGAAGGTGACGAGGTCAACGCGATCAACCTGACGAACTCCCGACTGGATGCCGATCCAGAAATAGCAAAGCTGCTACAACGACCGAATGTGAGAATGGAAGTATGGGCCATTTATTCTACTAAAGCGTGGTTATTTGCTTGCAGGAACGACCAGGAGCGCGGCGAGTGGATTCTGGCAGCAGACCGCTGTTATTTGACTTGAGATACCCCTTCTAAGCAATTTGTTCCTTTTGGTCAACCCCCGATTCCGAGGCTCCGCAGCACGTTATAACAGCATGCATAGGCAAGTGACTCAATGTACGGTGACCTTTCGTCATACAGTCCCGCTTCAGAACAAGTGCCCTGCTGGCGCTAATTGCTTACGACGCTGCAGCCAAGCTCGTGGCTGCTTCCTGCTACACAACTCGTTCCCTGGGCGTGAGACGACGGTTTGACAGCTCAGGGCGATGCTGAATGATGCGAACAATTAGCAGCTGCGTGATCCTGAGAAAGGGTGTCGGGTTAGTGTGCATGTTTTGACAAGGGATTGGGGGGGGGGGGGGGGGCGCCGGGCGATTCCCGCGAGACTGGTGCTGGGCAGTACCCCTGTAGAGGGGATTCGAGGTAAGTGTGAGGAGACGGTCGATGGGAGTCGGAGGACGGACTTTGCCGAGGAATGAGACCTTTCGCGATGTGCTGGCTCGCGGGAACGATGATGAATCTGGTTGTGTAGGTTGTCAGTATATCACCCTTGTCTGAGACATGGAGATAAGCGGACTTAGTCGCAACAGCGCCTACAGGGGCGAGGTGACGCGACGCGAGAAGGACGGTGAATACTGCATCCCTTGCCGCTCTCTCGGCGACAGGACGCACATCTCGCCGAGGCACGGCCAGTGACGTGACAGCATACATTAGCTGATTGAAGCAGGCTGTGCCGTTGCGTTGCGCGAGAGGCAGACGAAGCGAAAACGAGAAGCGGACAAGGCTGCTCGTGTGTAGGGCTACATGCCATGTACATGTACTACTGATCCAATCCCTGTCCACTACTACATGTACATGTACGAGGGTAGTTCCACTTCTAGCGCGCGTCATCGCACTGCACGGGCCGCTCTCCTGCGCGCTGCGGTGCGCTGCATCAGTCAGCGTTCAAGAAACAACGACAGCAGTGTCTACCTGCAATTCCCTCCGCCGTCTTCTGCTTCTGACCTCCAACGAGCCTCCAATCGACAGTGCCGGAAATTGCGACCCAGAAAACAGCCGAATCCGACTTCGCGCTCGCAAGGTCGGTCGATCGGTCGGTCCCTTCTCGTCGCCAACCGCATCTTTCGCACCAGACGGCAAGAGCGACCACCGCTTCGCGCTGCAACACTCACTGGGCTCTGTCCTGATTGCCGCGATACACAGCTGTACCTCGGGGCAGCAGCGCTGAAGGGAGAAGCGTCGCTTTGGCGGCGCGACATCTGCGCCTGCCCAGCGCCCCCGCGCCGATATTGCTAAAGCAATTCCTGCCAAACCTGCCCGCAAGCGCAATGGCACCCAGTCCGAATCAACCGACCCCTCCCTCATCCACCTCCTCCACCAATGGAGCCTCGCCGGATGGCCAACCATACCGCGTGGTCAGGAAGCGCAACAGGATACCGTTATCGTGCGCGCCGTGCCGGCATCGTAAGCTGAAGTGCAATCGCGGTCACCCATGTGACAACTGTTCGAAACGAGGGGACACTGCTGCCTGCAGTTATGCAACGCCCGGGAACCGTAAGAAGGCCGGTGCGAATGGCGCAAACCAGTCGTCAGATGATATGCAGAATCGCATTGACAGGCTGGAGGGTCTGGTGCTGTCGCTGATGACCAGTGGACCACAACCGAGTGGGACCGCTGCTGCGCAAGCTGCGATCAGCGGCAGTCGCAGCAATAGTCTGAGCACAGGCTCCGATCTGAGGCTGGACGCGGCAGGTGCAGACATGATACCAGAAGAAGGAGAACCCAGGGAAGATGACAGCGAGGTCGAACACATCTCCCATGGCATTGGCATAATGAAAATGCAAGACGGCAAGAGTATCTATGCATCAGATGCCCACTGGTACGCCATCCTCGGCGAGATCGCGGAAGTCAAAAACTACTTCAGTAGCCACAAAGAGGATTACAAGAACCACTTGGCAAAGGTACAAGCTGCCAAAGCGGACGAGAGTCCAGGAACAGCCTTCCTACTGCAAGGACCTGCAGCACAGGGCAAGTCCGAGCTTCTGGCCGCATTCCCATCAAAAGCAGATGCTGATCGCCTGATCGCGCGGTACTTCAATGCCTACGACCCTTCTGTGCATATCATTCATGGTCCCTCGTTTCAGAAGCAGTATGACAAGCACTGGCTCAACCCAGGGGATACTTCCGTCATCTGGCTGGGCATGTGCTTTGCCATGATGACTCTGGCACTGCAATCATACCACAGAGCGGGTGATGAACCGCCAGAGTATCGAGGTCGGTCGCTGGAAGTTTCGCATCAACACCGGAAACTGACCGCGCAGTGTTTGCTACTTGGAGACATAACACAACCAAATCCTCAGACGCTGGAAACCTTGGTCTTGCATGTGCAAGCCGAGTACGGACGGAGCAGAGATGCTGAGCCTGGCGTACTGCTGATGACAGGTATCTGTGTGAGGCTAGCCATGCGCATGGGATACCATAGAGACCCAGGTCCTCACCTCGCCGTCAGCGCGTTTCAAGGCGAGATACGACGGCGTGTCTGGACTTTTGTGCGACAATGCGATCTGCTGATCTCGTTCCAGTTCGGTCTGCCGGCCATGATCAGAGCCGACCACATTGACGCTGAAATGCCACGCAATCTGTACGACGATGAGCTCTACGAGGACATGAAATCGCTGCCACCTTCGCGGCCTGCATTTGAGGCAACGCCCATGTCGTACATGATTACAAAGGCCAGAATGACCTTTCTGTTCGGCCGCATCGTCGAGCGCGCACAATCGGTCTCCAATCCGCCGACTTATGAAGAGACGTTGAAATTCGATGCGGAACTCTGCGAAATGCGGTCTCAACACCCTCCGTTGCTACAGATGCGCTCGTTTCAGGAGTCAGCACGAGATCCTGCAAACCTCATCATGCAGCGCCTTGGACTTGAGATGGTCTATTTACGTTCCCTCTTCGTACTGCACAGGCGGTTCATCTCTCGAGGTCGAGAGAACGCGAGGTATGCACACTCGAGGAGAACCTGTTTAGACGCCTCAATGGAACTCTTGAATCATCAAGCCACTTTGCATCGCGAGTCCCAGCCTGGAGGTCGCCTGAGGTCGGTGAAATGGTACATATCTTCTCTGACGACTCATGACTTTTTGCTCGCTGCGATGCTGGTATGTTTGGATCTTTATCATACGTCCGAAGTCGAGCGAATAGGAAGCAAGACCAGCAACGCCAGTTCGCCGCTCATGCCCGATCTCAATGATGAACACCAGCGAGAGCAAATGATGCAAGCAGTCGAACATTGCATCATCATCTGGGAGTCAGTCCGCGATCAGAGCATGGAGGCCTACAAGGCGTCTGTGACGCTGCGAGTGGTAGTCGAAAAGCTGAAAGCACGTCAAGGTGGGCAGAAGCCCGCAAATGCGTACCCACAACAATATCCTGGAGTTTCGTATCAGCGAGGCCCAACCTTTGGCATGTTTCCCAATGGCAATGTCTCGGACGTCCATACCGACGACCTGCCTCCAGAACAGTCAGCTGCAATGACGCTGGGCATGCTATCATCAGGCGGCATATCGCCAGGACCAAGCTTTGGCCTCAACATGAGCCAGATGGCATCGACGCCAGAGAAGCAGTCGTATCCTGCAAGCATGGCGGCACTTCTCAACGACCCAATGACAGAGAGAACAGGACTCACGCCACAGTACTCTGGACCAGACACCAGCTCCACCAACGCCAGCGGCATCACTGGCGTCGTCAGCCCCATGAGTCAGATGCTTGGACAAAGCGGAAACTTTATGGGCATGGACGGCTTAGGTGGAGGGGATATCGACTGGGTAAGTTGATTTGCAAACCTCGTGGATGAGACTAATTGCTGACTTGTGCAGGGCGCTTGGGATTCGTACATACAGGGTACGAACAGCGGCATAGACGCCTCGCAAATGTGGCCTTTAAATTTAGACCTCGCAATGGACACGGGTGGTCAGGGACAATCGAGCAGCGGAAATGGTGTGTTCATGGGTGCCACTACTCCGGGAGGGAACCTGATGTGAGGGCTGATGGTGGTCTTTGTAAGATCACAGCTGTGCAAAGTCATCACACGCACAGGAGGCGCAAAAGCTGATGGCAAGAACTTGACAGAATGCGAGACGCCCAAGCTATGTACTCTATAGCTTGTCACGGATCTTCGGGCACACGACTGATGTGAGACACTCCGCTATGGATGATGAGTTGACGGAGGAACTGATGCCTTGGTGATGACTGTGACTTTGATGTGCATCGAAAGGCTGGTCGTCTGATGGCCATATATTTCTATTGTCATGGACATGGCCAAAGCTGAGTCTGCGGTAGGACGAGATAGACATGCATACGTTTCGCTCTTAAACCCTACGCGCAATTGTGCAGCGCATCGTCCATCTCGAGTGTGGCATTTACGAAGTCATCAATCATAAATAGAGCACTCGGCGATGATTACATTGTTTTATCGTGGTACTGACTTCGTTGTACAGTGCAGTCAGTTGATAGCATTCCATTCTTTACGCTATGCTACCTCTTACCCCGGCAGAAATGCTATGCTACTTTCCCTATCTACCACAAGCCGAAGATCCTATTCCCACACATTCCCAAACAAGTCGTCCTGATTGCCACCAAGACCACTCTGCTTGGGACCAGGAGCAGTAGCGACGGGACTGGAGTGGGACCAGCCGCCGAACTCTTCATCCTGCTGCACAGAGAAACCGCCTGCGCTTGTAGACACAGCAGGCTTGGCTGGCTCCGAGTCGCCCCATCCAGAGTCGAATGGCGTCTGGACGCTGGACATTGCTGGTGCTGGAGCTGACTTGAAAGTGGAGGGCGAAGTTACCGCCTGCGATGGTGCAGCCTTTGCCGCTGCGGGCGCTGGTGCCGGATCTGGTATTGCCCATGTATCTTTTGAGGCCCAGACATCGTTATTGCTCATGGCAAAGCTCGAAGTCGTTGGAGCTGCCTTTGGTGCTGGAACCGGGGCTTGTGTGGGCTTGGAGAGGTTGAAAGCGGAGTAGTTGATTTGCGGTTGCGCAGGCTTTGGCTGTGCGGCAGGCGTCGGTGCAGGTTCCGGAACTGACATGTCGAATAGATCACCCATTGAGCTGCTCGCGGCGGGCGGGCTCTTCGCCGAAGTTGTCGATGGCGCTGAGGAGAAGTCGCCAAAGTCTGCGCCAAAGCTGTTGCTCGGCTGGCGTGCTGTGGTCTGTTGTACGGGCGGAGGACTCTGCTTAGGCGGCGGAGTGGGCTTAGCGTCGAAGAAGCCACCACCTGATAGTGGGGTGGGGGATTTGGCTTGCGACGCTTGTCTCGAGTGGCCGGTAGGGGGTGCGAAGTTCGAGAATGGAGCTGGCTTCTGTTGGGCTGCTGGCACGCCAAACGACAAAGACCCAAATGCATCTCCCAGACCACCGAGCGCTTGAGCGTTGGATTGCTGTTGTGTAGGCGATGAAAGAGGTGGAGATTGCATTCCTGAAAAGGCATTGGCAGCAGGCTGTGGTGCTGATGCGGCAGGTTTGGATGCATATAGTGACAATATTGACTGCTTCAGGTTCGATCTCTCGGGTGCGCCTCCAGGCGTGGTCGGGTTGGTGCTCGATGGTCTTGCTGGCTGTGCTGATTGTGTTCCGCCAAAGAAGTCCAGCCCGAGTAAGCTCTCGCCAGGCTTCGTTTGTCTGGGCGCAGCTGCAGCTGCTTTGGGCGGACCAGGCCTACTGATTGAAGGCTCAGTCGTGCTTGGTCGTGCAGGTTGGGGTGCGGGATCGTCTCCAAACAGATCCATTTGTGATGCTCTTGTTGGAGGAGGCATAATCCCCGATCCAGCCCCGTTCCGTATGCTAGCACTTCGCTCCCTCTCCCTGACCTTCTCTTGCACCACGTTCAACGGCACGTCGTCGTCGTTTCCATCATCCAATGTGCTCGGATCCGGCATTGGCCCATCCATGACCCACCGCTTACTGTCATACTTGGTCCGAATGAAGTTCTCAATCTTGGCCTCGTTCGGTACGTGGCCTTCTGCCAACTTGTGCTCCCAGTATCTGTTCGCTCTTGCGTTGCCCCACTTGATCATGCTCTGCATCTGCTCGTCGGTCCATGAGTCCAGATCGACCGACTTGACTCTCGAGATGTGTGTGCCCATGCCGCGGTGAATGCCCGAGCAGCGGATGCAGATGAAGACGCCCAGATTCCAGCTCGCCCATCGTGGATGCTTGTTGCGTTTGCAGTCTGAGCATGTCTTGTTCGCTTCGAGCTTGACGAGTTGCTTCAGTGTTGCACGGTTCTGCTCCGCCTTATCTGGGCCTGCTGGTCGACGGGACATGGTCGCGAAATTGCTCGTGGACTGTGTGATGTGAGAGGGCGTGACGGGATTGCAGTATGCGGCGATATATGTCCCGTGCTAGAGCGACCCGCAGATTTATAAAGTGTTGTTCTTAATAAGTGGCCGCCTAAACGGATGCTAGAGGACAGGTGCGCGCTGCTCCTTCGACAAAGCTGATGCTTTTGTTGGCTTCAGTGATGATGCCCGGTCCAGGGTCTTCCGGACTGGATTCCGTGGCGCAAACACAGCTCCACTTACACAAGGCTGTCTATGTGAACATGAAAACGGAGATCATGAGGACCGAGGCAGAGGTCAGCGCATCATTCTATACAGTGCTTGACTCTCAAATCTGCTTTACTACTCATGGCACGGCGCCCGCTTGAACGCTCCACAATCAATATCTTGCCTCTTATTCAAATGAGTTCAAATCAAGCGGCACACTGCTCCCTCTGCCAGCACGATATCGCTTAGGCCCACCAACGAAATCTCGTGGCTTCGGTAGCGTATCATTACCTTGAAATTTCCACCTCGAATCCTGTACGACATATCTGCCTCCTCCACCGATCTGGTCTCTGGGTGCCGAATCTGCTCTCGCCCGTCCATTCGTGAGTGTATAAGCTGAGGTATCCATGGTGGGCATCCTAGTTGGTAGGTCTGTCGTAGATTGGCTGATTTGCCCAAGACTCATGCCCCCTGCTGTTGGTATTCCGCCGGATGAGCTTGCTTTCGGTGCTGGAGGCGGCGGTGGCGCAGGAGGCAGAGAATTGTTCCTGCTCATGGGAGGCGGTGGAGGTAGAGCAGGAGGGCCCGGTGAAGTATTTGGTCTCAAGGGAGCAGATCCGGGCGGAGGAGGAGGGGGATGTGACGCTGGAGAATTGGCTCTATTCATGCCAAACGCATTGAGAGCCGCCTGCTGTGCTAGAGATGGGGGTTTGAGGCCATTCGCTTGTGGAGGCGGCAAAGGGGGAGCTACAGGTGGCCCTCCAGATGCGCTGCTGTCATACCGGTACGGGTCGTACTCGTCACCGTCCTGTACTTTCGTAATTCGGGACTGTGGTGTTGGAGGTGGGGGAGGCACTGCAGGTGCAGGAGGCGTGGGCGCAGGCCTTGATGTTGGGATTGGAGGTGGTCTAGGCACACTTTGAGGCAACGGAGGCGCTGGAGGAGCGCCTGAAGGTGAAGGACTAGTAGAAGGTCGTGTAGGAGGCGCTGATGGAGGGTTGAGGTTCGTCGTCGATACTGAGCTCAGGCCAGATGGTTTCCGAGATGCTGGAGGTGGCATCGGAGGCTTCTTGCCTATGGGAGGCGGTGGTTTGGGCTTGTGTAGCGCAGCGTCGGGTAAAGAGTGTGTGCTGGTGGGTCGCAAATTGTTCTTCAGCGCGGCCACAGAGGGAATTGCCGGCGCTACGCTGGGAGGCAATGGCGGCGGCGCTCCGCCAGGTCGCGCAGGTTGGTTGCCGTTGGGTGTGGGCGGCGCCGCAGCTCGCGAAGGACTCTTCTTCGTGTTTGTCTCCGGATCCGAGTCGTACATGTTTATACCTCCGCTAGCCTTCTTCAACTTCGGCATCCCGCCTGCAAATAATCCTCCCAACTGCGGTGCTGCGTCCATCCCACCTCCTGCTGCTGCATTGCTGGGCTGTTCGCTGTTGCTTCGAGCTCTGTTTGCGCCAGGTGGTGCTGGCGGTCTAAGTCCTCCTGGAATAGGCGGCGCTCCTCCCATTGGCGGCCCTCCCGAATCTTTAGGCTTGTCGAATACAGGAGCGGACCTGTCATTGACTTGTGTTACTCTCTTCAGTCGCGTGCCCTTCTCAATGTCGCCCAATAGTGCTCCCTGCGCCGAATTACGTCAGCATGCAACTCTGCCTCTTCGAATTCCAAAAGCAACCGTGTCGATCCATCAGAGCTACTGCGTGGACGTACTCTTCCTTTCACTTCCTTCGCAGCCGGTCTCGACGGAAAGTTGCCCGGCGGTGGCATGGGAGGAGGCGGGGGTGGGCCTGCTTGTCATCAGCCTGACTGTCCTCATTTCTCCTCGCAGCTGTCACAGACCTCCCGCTGCGCCAGGCATGGGCGGCGGCGGCGGCGGTGGTGGAGGCGGTCCGGGCATGGCGGCGCCTTGTGCTCGATTGTTTGGACGCTATGAATGAGGCCAACGCTTCAGTGTGGGCTGGACTTTGTCGTAGGCGCACGGCAAGTAGTCGAGTGCATGTGGTTCATTGAGCGCATTAAGAGCGTGCAGAATGTGCAAGCGACAGTCCTCCGCGATGGGTACCTGATATGCTTGGCGATGTCGACGTAACTGCCTGCGCTTGCGCTGCGATTCAGCCCTGCCAGCCACCATGCGACGCGCTTCCCCGAACTCCGAGCGTGGAGCACTTTGAGGTTCCCTTCGTGAAGTCTAAGATTGCCAACCACGTCCGATGCATCCGTAACAAACAACGCATCACCACCGGCCATGGAGCTCAGGAGGATAGCAGTCTGCCAGGACTGTCTCGCGATCCTGCGACGGCCCCAGAACGCCCCAAAGCTCCGGCAGCTCGCGCCTGTCGCACAGACTGCCAGGAGAGCATTTGCGACAGTCCAGACCGCACTGCGAAGCACGGCGTATACATCACAGACGGCACGCATACGGCAGATCAGACGCCTGGCCACTGACTCCCGCCGACCCGCCGCCACACAATCGCTTGATCTCAGCGTCGCCCACAGCCGCATACAGGAATTGGTCTCATCGGTCCTGAGACCGGAGGATGGCAAGCTGCCGTCAGAGCAGAGGGTACTTTATGTCTTGGAACAGCTGGAGGCACTGGCCAAGGTCATAGTGGATGAGAAGGGGCCAGAAGGCGGTCTCAAGCCGGAAGTGTCAACCAAATCTCAGCAAGAGACGGCAACATCTGCACTTCTGGGCAGCGTCAACGCACGACGGTACCCCGCTTTCATATCGAAGGCAAGCATTTTGGACTTGATCAGCGAAAAGGCGGAGGAGATTGCACGGCATCCGGATGTGTTCATCGCTCCAGCGATATTGAAGGCCTATGTGGAATTGCAAAATCTGTTGGACCAACCATCGAGCTTCCCAGATGTCTTCGATCTCTATGCCCGCAAGCCTGTACCAACATCCAGGGGTGCGAGTGAGGTCGAGTACACAGCTGCATCTCCCGACAAGATCAATGCCGCCATCGATTCGAAGACTGCGAATATCGCTCTCGACGCAGCAATCAAGTCTCACAACCTGCCATTAGCGATTGATATCATCACCACTTCTTTCAGCTCACCGGCTTTCAAGAAAGCCAAGACTCTTCGCCAGGCTGCGATACCGATGACAGGTCTAGGACTGGCTCCTATTGCAGCTTACACACTGTCTTCATCATTTTCGTCGTTACAGCAAACAATGGACCCGAGCACAGCCACCGGGATCGCCTTTGCAGGTATCATGACCTACGTGGGTGCAGTCAGTATGGTTGGATATGTGGCCGTCACTACTGCCAACGATCAGATGGAACGAGTAACATGGGCAAGTGGCGTGCCATTGTGGGAAAGATGGATCAGAGAGGAGGAGCGAGCAGCTATTGACAAGGTGGCCGGCGCTTGGGGTTTCAGAGAAATCGAGAAGAGAGGCGAAGAGGAAGGCGAGGATTGGGAAAGCTTGAGGGAGTGGGTTGGTGTCAGAGGCATGGTGCTGGATAAAGTCAGCTTGATGGAAGGCATGGAGTAGGAATCGCCTCTGAACCAGTGCCTGGACGCGAAGGCTATCGAAGAAGACCGACTGAGTACCCGATCTCTGCAGCATAGTAGTGATGGTCTCGTAAGCACAGGTCGAAGGATTCGCGAGCTCAATACGATCCCTGCCTCCGCAGCGTAAAATCAGACCCGCACTTCCAAGACGACGCATCGTCCATATTTCCTTTGCCATCGTACTCGGCATGCTGCGGGAATGGACAAATAGGTCGCTGTCTCAGAACTTTATCCTGCAGCGTATCATTGTGCCACTTCGTTGCAATGATTCGCTCCGGCGCCCTGCCTTTCTCAGTCCACTCGATCAAGGCTAGGAGGGCGTCATGCTCTGCATCACTGTAGCCAGGCACTCCACTGATGCTGCTGCCAAGGTCGGCAGCTTGGTTCCCCCCAGCGATATACCATGGTGCGTTGACGTTTGTCGGCGTACCGGCACAATGCTCCATACCTGGAATCCGGAAGTAGCGATACCACGAGTCGAGCTCGATGCCTTTGGGTGTCATGGTATTCAGGATTTGACGGTAGAAGTACTCGGAGGATCCGGTTGGGATGAGACCATCGGCCAAGCCGTGATAGCTGCGAGAGGTATGTCAGCTCACGGTACACACACCTAGGTCATGAGAGATCACTTACTGCAACAGCTTGCCGCCACGTTCGTGGAAGGGCCTCATATCAAAGTCGTTCGCGGTCGCATTACCCGGTTGAAGAGCATCGGCCTTCTGGACGATTTGGTAATCGAAGTTCTTCGGATCCCAGGTTGGGTCGTTAAGCAGAAAGTATCGCACATAATCGATACCTAACGGATGGATCCTTGATCCACTCATCAGAACCTCAAACTGCGCTTCCGCTCCAAGGTTGACATGCGGGAAAACAAACGTCTGTGATAGTCAACACCAGTATCAACCACGCAACATAAGCCTCGACCAACCTGATTCGTCTCAACATAATCGTCGTAAATCCTTCCCAGCGTCCCAACCTGCTCAACCGTCAAACACGCCACCTCCGTGTGATCCATCTCCCCAGGCCCACAAAGCAACGCCTCTGGCACAAAATGACACCCCTCTGGCCTACTCACAATCCCATCCTGAACTCCATCCTGCCCATCACACTGCCTAATCACCTCCGCTCCTATCACCGGAAACAGACTTGTCGGAATAAAATGCGCAGAAGTGTTCGGCATATTATCCAACCCGGCCCTCACCGTCCAAGTCTGGAGGTGACTCGTCCACCACGCCGGCGCCCCTACTAACGCTCCATCAAAATCCTCAGGATACATTTGAACCTCCTTCAAACCCTGTCTCCCTCCTGTGCTGCAGCCGGAGTAGTAATTCCAATCTGCCTCTTGGCCGTAGTATGCTTGAATGACCTGCTTCGCAACAACAACAGAGCCATGCATTGCTCGATACCCCCAGTTCACAACCACCTCCGTGTCAACCGCCCACGACCCATTCGCCGAAATTGAGGAGTGGCCGGTATCGGTACTCATCGTAGCAAAGCCATAACCGACTCCAGCTCCCATGTCTAGCCAATTTATTCCTCCAGAGAAACCGCCTTGGCCCACCGCGAGGAAGCGGTGGTTCCATTCGACCGGGAGGAAGAGGCCGAGACTGTAGGAAGAAGTATTTGAAGAGGGAATATTGATTTCGAGAGCGCAGAGGGCGCGGAGATTGGTGGGTGAGGTGGGGTATGCGATGTTTGAGGAAGGGACTTGAAAGGTCGAGTTGTCGGAAAGTGATGTTACGGAGGTAAGGGTGGTGTTCGGCGGGAGCAGGGGCAGGATTGCGGCAGCGGTGCAGTTCGTGCTGATGGTGTAGGGTGCCGGTGTGGGTGTTGAGGTCGTGAAGGGGAGGGCCATGGTTAGAGCTAGGAGGGAGAGAAGCGCCATGTTGAAGCTCGATTGGAGACACTTGAGGCCTGGCGGGACCGACGGTCGTTGAAGAGAGCAAGTGAGGAAGACGAGGAATCGATATCGACCTCTCTCGGCATGATAAGAGAACATCAAAGGGACAGGGACGCGTCGTCCACGTCCACAGGTTCTTGCCTTACATATGTGCATATGTCATATTCTGTTTCCTTCCCCTGCAAAGATCAGGGCAGTAGTCTCCACCTGCAATATAGATCTGCAGGCCCCAAAGCGTCGTGAAGCAGTGGATTTCGCGGAAATGCTTAGATACGGGGATCAACCAATCCACGGCTGCACATCTGGGTGCATCTTGAGTGCCAGATAATGTGCCGGTAACGGATGCCGTGTCATCGATCGTCTTTGAAATCGGTCGTGTAGCACAAAATGCGTGCTACTGTCGACAGCCGCTTCGCGAAGCCGTCTGCGGTGCCAGCCCGAGCTCGTACCCCTCGCGCTAGGAATGGCAAAGCATCGGATTCGGGACCACCAGATGTGGTAGTTCAACGAGGCTTCCAGTAGCGTAGTCGAACCTGGCGTGGTCTTACCATGTTACATCGACCTCCTGTCGGAGTTTCAACATGGCTGCGTGTCAAAGGGACCCTTGACTGCGTTGTGACACCTTCCGAGAACAGCCAAGCAAGGCGCATGTCTGCTAGCGAACGTACGACATGCTGTATCACGGAGAGAATGTACGGCAGAAACCAAAGGTTGGCAAAGCTAATCCATCGTCAGATCGTACCCAGATGTAAAGTCGAACAACTTGCCTGTTGCAACAGTGCTGTACTAGTACACACTGCGCACGGTCGCCGTTGTCGCGATGATCGACGGTCGACACAACGACTGCTCGTGCCATGTACCGAGTTTGTGCTCATGATGATAGAGTACGGCAGGTATTAGAGCTTGGCTTTGATGGGCTTGTCTACGCCCGAGCTCTCTTCCACGGCGATGCACACAACGACGGCGATGTCGTCCGGTTTGCCGCCTTCCCAGCCCTCTTGAGGATATCGCGCTTTGACCTCTTTCGCGAAAGGTCCTTCTCGTCTTCTGTCCAGCCCGGCGATCTTCGCTTCCCGCATTACTGCAGCCGCGATCTGCCCTGGTAGATACGAGTCCTTGACTGTATCGTCGATGTTTCGTGGTAGAGATCGTATGAGAGCATCATCGAGCTTTGTTTCCGCGCCCTTGGACGACTTGAACCAGTAGCCACCTTCTTCCATAACACGAGCTACCACCTGGAGAGTGTCCTGAGCGGAGAGGTTGTCCCACACGCCGTCTGTCGCGAAGAGAACGATGTCGCCGTGCTTGAGCTGATGATTGTCAACGTCGGCCTCGCTGGGTGTCTCGCTGAAATGTGTCTGACCACCGAAGATGGCGTACTGTGCTTGCATCTTGGGAGGAACCTTTGACAGCTGGTAAGGCGTGTTGAAGGCATGCGTCTGCGCCTCGGAACGGTAAGCGACCTTTCCAGGCCCGAAGATGAGATAACCAGAGTCGCCCAAGTTTGCTGTTTCGATGTTGCCGGTCTTGTGCGCAACACCTAAACTAGCGGTGCATCCTCCAGCTGCAATACGAGGGTTCGACGTGACAGCATCGTATGCCTCCTGCAACAGAGCTTGAGGCTTCACGGGTTCCTTCTCTTGGCCCTCATGTATGTTCGCCGACCCTGCCATCAGGCCACATAATGCCTGACTGTACTCTGACGGATCAACGCCCTGATCTTGCCATCCTCCAACGCCGTCTGCCAGCCCGAACGCTACATAATATGGGCTACCGCCGATCGTTGTTGCAAAGAAGGCATCTTCGCCAGACTCAGGCTTGGTAGATCGCAGGTATGGTGGCGAAGGGTTGACATGTGTCGATGCATAGTTCCAATAGTCTTTGCCGTGCTGGGGCTGGCGTGAAGGAGGAGCTCGTTTTGGAGAGGATGCCGCCGCGAGCCTGTAGGTGAACGATGTGGCGTTGGTAGCGCTGGAGTATGAGAGCCTCGCAGGCATGGGACGGGTGGTGAGGCGCAAGGCTGTGGAAGTCAGACGTGATGTGCCCCTGTTCACGAGCAAGAAGTGAAGGGAGGCTGACATTGCAGCTCGGCGAAGACGATGTAGGAGATCACGGCGCTGGTGAACAACATCATGAAGCCATTGAGCGCCGGACGGGCAGCGTTGAGGCAGTGAGGCGTGGACGGGTGAAAGTTAGCAGCAGAGTAGAAGAAAATGTACTTCGTCGGGATACATTCCTCTGCCAATGCCAGATGACGCCCGGGCTGATTGTCGCGCGATAAAGTTATTACGTTCGCTGCAACCTTATTTCAGATACTGTACCAGGGCACGCGAGACGTGTCGGGTGGCCTTGCAGACTCGACTGTTGCAAAGCTTCACGATATCTTGACTTCGCCAATGCACCACGGAACATAGTCGCAACCATTGCAAGATGGCCATGCACCCGGCGCGACAGGCGTATGTCGAGGACGAGCAGAAACAGGTAAGCAGATGGCCCACACATCGCGCACGAGCAAGCTCGCCATATTCACACGCCATGCCAGAGCTCGACACATCGAACGAGACGGGTCGGCTGACTGATGCTTGGACTGGCAGGAAGATCAAGGCATCAGCATCGCGGACATACGTGAGTACAACCACGGCAACGCCAGCATATGACTGACCAATCTGACTTGCGCTCAGCTCTCGACACCAACTACCAGATCCCCTCCACGTCAGGCGAGCCCTCCCAACATACAGCCTCAGTCCTGGGCGAATTTGCGCGAAAGCGAAAGGCAGCCGCCCTAGCAGTCCCTACCGATGATCAACGAGTGCGCACCGAATTGCGAGCACGAGGCGAGCCCATCACACTTTTCGGCGAGCGCAAGGAGGACAGACGAGACCGATTACGCTCGTTGATGCTGAGCGAGCAAGAAGGTGGAGCTGACGACGATGAGTCCATGGCCGATGCAGACCAGGGCGACGACGCTGGAGACGAGGAGGGAGAATTCTACATTGAGGGCAGCCAGGATTTGCTAGCTGCGAGGCGTGACATAGCGCAGTTCTCACTACCCAGGGCGAAGCAGCGACTGGCACATCAGAGGCTGGAGAGTGAACTACCCGTGGCGACGCATGTTCAGCATCGCAAAGCGATCAAAGACAAGCTGAAGGATGTCGAACTGCAAGGAAGCGAGATCGTTAGCGAGAGACCAGTCAGCATCGTGCGATTCTCGCCGAATGGACAAACGGTCGCAGCAGGGGATTGGGGAGGCAGTGTCAAGCTGATGAATACGCAAAATCTGACCACGAAGACCGTACTGCGAGGACACAAGGGCATGGTCGGTGGGATCAGCTGGTATCCAGGCGCGACTCTGCCGGAGTCAAACGTTGCGGAGGAAAGCGTGAATCTGGCCACGGCTGCAGCAGACGGAGAGATTTACCTGTGGTCGCTGAAGCAGGATACACCAGTCGCCTCACTTAGCGGCCACGGCGCAAGGGTGGTCAGAGCAGAGTTCCATCCTTCGGGACAATATCTGGCGAGTGCAAGCTACGACACAACTTGGCGTTTATGGGACGTCAATACGACCAAGGAGCTGCTACTCCAAGAAGGTCATAGCAAAGAAGTCTATACGGTAGGCTTCAATGAGGACGGCAGCTTGATTGCATCAGCCGGTCTGGACTCTATCGGACGGATTTGGGATATGCGGACAGGCAGGACGGTCATGTTACTTGAAAGTCACGTTGCGCCGATACACGCGCTGGACTGGGCCAGCGACGGTACACGGGTAATGACTGGCAGTGCAGACAGTTTCGCCAAGTGCTGGGATCTACGAGCCGTGCGCGAGACAGCCAGCATCGGCGCTCACATTGGTGGTGTATGCGACCTAAGATGGTTCAAAGGCATAGACGGACCACTGTCAGGCCAGCAACCACAAGCCGACATGACCATGACCAACGGCGACGGCCAAGAACACGATCTCATCCAACCCAAGAAGGCAGGCACCTTCATCATCAGCTCCGGCTTCGACAAGACCGTCAACATCTTTTCCACCGACGACTGGGCACCCTGCAACTCCCTCACCGGTCACGATGGCACAGTCCTCTCCGTCGACGTCACCGCAGATGCCAGCTGTATAGCCTCCTGCGGCCGCGATAGAACGGTCAAACTCTGGGCGCGAAATGACGGCAGTGGCATATGAATCCAAACTCAATTCAAACCGTCCTCATACCACTCTGGTGCATCATCTACAATTTACTTACATCCCACTTCTCGCCCACATAATGCGCCCGGTCCCCCATATATTTACTGCCCAAACAGAAGGATGTTAGCCATACTCAAACACCACGTGGGAATGTCTCAACAGCAAGGGCTGGCATGCGATGTAGCAGGCATGTCTTATAGGAACGATGCCTTTTACTCTTTCCACTTACTCATGCTGACACACCGCCAAAACAACCCCGTCCCTCTCCCTTTTCAAAACTCCCCGAATCGTCGCGAGCCGCTTGCCAATATTCAAAACCTCGCTCTCCAGGATTACATCATCCCCCTCCACTGGCGGCTTCAGGTATGTCACGTCCAGCCTTCGCGTCATTCCCGTGGATTCCCAGTTGGAGAAGTTGCAGGCTACTATTGTGATGCTGGTGGGGAGGTCAAACATCATGGGAATCGCGCCACCGTGCGTGTTACGGGGTGTTTTGCCTTCTTGTTGGTTGGAGAGGTTTGGAGGCACTTTGAGGCGGATTGTGGATTTTGCGGTTATGCCGGGAGAGTGGAGTGTGCAATCTAGGACTTGGAGAGATTCATAGAGGGGGCGGTCGAAGTTGTCTTTGGGGATTGATTTGGCGTGGGAGTCGATGTAGAATTGCATTAGTTTTGTTGCCTGGGGTTGACTTAGGGTGCCGTCTTGACCAGGGATCTTGGTGGTCATGGTGGGAGTGTCTGTGGTGGTCTTGCTATAGGGTTCGATATCGAGATTGTCGTGTTGTATCTGATGGTGACGAGATAGCGACGGCGCAATGAAGCCGGCTCAGCTACAGGAGCCAATTGATGCTGCGAACAGGGCGTAACTACAGGATTCTCTCTAGACTTCGAGCTGAGGTTCAGCCGTCGAAGGCCGAGGACTAAGGACGATCCAGATGCCTCTTCAGGCTAGACTGTAGCCCACGGGAACGAGCCCTCTCCACACCGCAAGACGCGTTTCTACATGGTCAGCACTGTGCTGGATTACGCAGCGTTGGAAATCCTGGCAAAAAGTCTCCATCAGCACTTCCATAATCGCCAATAAATATCCCCTTTACGGCTGCTCATCCTCTCCAATGCTCTATAACGTATACCCAAACCACCGTCTTCGTTCCCTTCATGCGGTTCCTACTCGCAACCTTTCTGCAGGTACAAATACCGCCGTCGACAACTTGATGAAGCTCATTCTCTCCATTTTTGTAAGCATAGCAGCATTCACAGTCGCAATCTACCAGCAAGGATACGTCACAGAGTATATGAGAGCCATTCTGCGGAAGTCGACTATCAACAGCTTTACCAGGGACTTCACAACGAACGCAACAGCAATGGCATCGAACACGAAGTTTGTGGGACTGCCGGTAATTCCACCAGAAGATCCCAGCCTGAATGCGACAAATCCAAAGCCACGGGGAATACAGAAAGTCTTCGAAGCAATCGAGCAATCCGAGGGAGCAGGAGCCACAGTCCGTCGCTCAATTGGAACACCACGCCTCAGGAACTTCACACCATTCCTAATGCTTGACCACTTTTCGATAAGTGCAGGATCTGGCTTCCCTGACCATCCACATAGAGGCCAGGAAACGATAACATACCTCCTCTCTGGCGCCGTGGACCACGAAGACTTCGCCGGCAACAAGGGAACCATCAACGCCGGCGATCTCCAGTTCATGACAGCCGGCAAAGGAATCGTTCACGCCGAAATGCCGCACGACAATGGAGATGGATCCAGCAATTTTGGCATGCAATTGTGGGTTGATCTGCCAAAAGATCTCAAGTCCTGCGAACCAAGGTATCGTGATTTGAAGGCGGAGGAGATACCGGAAGCCAGAGCCGACAACGGCAAAGTCACCATCAAAGTCATCAGCGGACGCTCTCAAGGCGTCGACAGCGTCCAGGAACTGGCCTACACCCCTGTCTGGCTCCTCGACGTCACGATCCAACGCGGTGGCAAACTCGCCCAACCTCTCCCCGCTGGCTGGAACGCCTTCGCGTACACGCTCGAAGGCAAGATAACCTGGGACACAGGCGCAACAAGCCAAGAAGTCTCTCGGTACCACAACACAGTCTTCGAGCAAAAGGGTGATCAAGTCATAGCCTCGGTGCCCGCGGACGCGAAGGAGAATGCGAGATTTATCCTCGTGGCGGGCATGCCATTGGATCAGCCGATTGTGCAGTACGGACCGTTCGTTTTGACGGAAGCGAGTCAGGTGAGGCAGGCGATGATGGACTATGGGACGTACACGAATGGGTTCGAAAGGGCAGAGGGGTGGGCTAGTGAGATTGGGAAGGTTATGGGCTGAAGTCGATTCGAAGGAGGAAACGTAGAACGTAACGTTGTATCGACGAGCTTCGCACCGCTGCCATAGTAGTGTAGAGCATTCATGACCCAGAGTGATGCTGAGTTGTACGAAGTGAATGTCAGTGTAACAAATTGCTACTCCGGAGTACTTCTCCGGACCAGGTCACGTGCCATATTTGTCTCAGACTTTCTGAGCTTCAAAACCTCCACCTCGACCGCACTGTTGTCATGGTCACCACGTCATTAGCCCCTCTCGCATCGCTGTCTCTCACTTCGGAGCGATGGTGTGCTAATTTCCCGCGATAATCAATTAAGGACAGAGACACGTACTGCCAAATTCTCCGGCGACCGCAACATCATTTGACCTAACGGCACACCCACCCGCAAACATGAGTGCCTGGGCCGAAGCAACGGCGCCAGATGGCCGCACGTACTACTGGAACAAGCAAACAAAGCAGACTTCATGGACCAAGCCCTCCGATTTCGATGCTCCGGCGACGCCAGCAGGACCGAACGGCACTGCAGACGACTGGAGCGAAGCAAAAGCACCCGACGGTCGAATATACTACTACAATAAAGTCACCAAGAAAACACGATGGGACAAACCAGCAGTTATGGACCACGCGCCTCGTCAGAATGGTCGACCGGATTTTGTGGCTGGTGGTGGACAGGACTTCGGCCGCTCTGCTCATGACAGAAGCGAAGACCGCATGACCAGACGCGACGATCGTATGGCTGGTCTGCCACAGAAGCCGAGCTTCGACCGCGATGGACCAAGGGGTGGCGGAGGTGGTGGCATGCCGTGGGAGGGCAGACGAGACGACATTGGCTTCAGAGGACCAATGCCTGCAAAGACCGATGAGCCGGACTATGCCACTCAGGAGCAAGCGGAGGAGGCATTCTTCAAGCTGCTCAAGCGACACAACATCACGCCCGATACTGAATGGCAGGATGCTCTGCGTCTTGTCATCCGCGATCGCGAGTACCGCGCTATCAAGGACCCCAAGGAGCGGAAGGTCGCCTACGATAAGTACTGCCAACAAGTGCGTGCAGAAGAGAAAGGCAAGGAGAAGGAGCGCAAAGAAAAATTGCGCGAAGACTTTCGCAAGATGCTGCACACCCACGACGACATCAAGCACTATACCCGCTGGAAGACTGCAAGACCGATGGTTGAGGGCGAGTATGTCTTCAAGCAGGCTGGGGACGAGGATGAGCGGAAGCGCATGTTTGATGAGTACATTATTGAGCTGAAGAAGATACACGCAGAGGACGAGTCTACTCGTCGCAAGACCGCTATAGCAGAGCTCAATTCTATGCTCCGCGTGCTAATCAGCGACCCTGACACTAGATGGAATGATGCCGAAGAGAAGATCACAACGAGCGAGCGATTCGTTTCCGAAGACATTTTCCGAGCACTCAACAAGCTAGATGTGTTCTACGCGTTCGAGAACCACATGAAGGCCTTGGAGCGAGTTGCCAACGAGAAGCTGCAGCAGGAGAAGCGCCTGAAGCGACGCCGAGAGCGTCAGGCACGCGACGGCTTCGGACAATTGCTTAACGAGAAGCTCAGAGAAGGCAAGATCAAGGCTGGTAGCAAGTGGCAGGACGTGCATCCAGCTTTTGCTTCCGATCCACGCTTCACAGACTATGTTGGCCTGCCAGGTAGTGATCCTCTCGACTTGTTTTGGGACATCGTCGAAGATGAAGAGCGCAAGCTGCGGTCCAAGCGCAATGACGCGATGGACGTATTGGAAGAAAGACGCTACGAGATGACTCTCGACACCACGTTTGACCAGTTCATGGACGTCATGCAGTCTCATCCAAAGACATCCTCTCTTAAGGATGACGAGTTGAACACGATCTTTTCCAGACTCATGGACAAGATCAAAAAGCGCTACGAAGACAGCAAGCTCGACGCAGAGCGCCACAAGAGAGATGCCATTGATGGCATTAGGACCCAGATGAAGCGGAGCAGACCCGCCATCCGTGTTGATGATACTCTAGAAGACGTTGCACAGCTCCTCGCGGGCACTCGCGACTGGGAAGCCGCTGACGAAGAAATGAGAGCGTCCGCTTATGACAAATTTATGCGTCGCCTCAAGGAGAGAGAGGAGCACGAGCGCGACAGAGCACGTCGCGATAGAGACGACAGGAACGGGTCACGACGTGACGACCGCGATCGCTCCAGAGATCGTCGCCACCGCACTCGTACGCCTGAGATCGATGCTTATGAAGCTGACAGACGTAAGGCTCAGGAAGCTCGCGAGAGATCGTACCGTAAGCCATCGTTTGGTCTGACTCCACCGCGCGATCGTCGCGATGATCGATACGTCTCGCGTGACGATGACCGTAGGCACGATCGCCGAGATGGCGTATCAATCTACGAGCGCGAGAGACGTGAGAGAGAGCTTGAGCGCGAACGCAGCTACATCAGTCGCGCTGACCCACGCGACAAGGGTAAGACGTTGGACTATGGCGATGAGGACACTATCGGCAGTCGTCCCGGATCGGTGCGTAAGCGTCGCGATTCTGATGGCAGCATGCGTGAAAGCAAGGTGAGCCGCCTTTCCTGCGTTGGTGCTTGGTAATCATACTGACCTTTGATAGCGATCACGTCGTGGCGAGAGCGCAGGTGTGTTGAAGGACGAAGAGCCCGCTCTTCAATCCGGATCAGAGGAAGGTGAAATTGAAGAAGTTTGAACGGTCGGTCGACTGAACCGGCAGCGAGTGCACTAATGTGAACTTCAAGCATGCATATCTCTGGGACAGCACTAAACCTCCTTTTGCTAGGATGGCAAATGTCAGCGCGGAAGGGAGCTTGCGCATGGGTTGGAGAAGAGGAATGCTATAGTGTCGTACGTCCAAAATCCTCAAGCTTTGATCCAGAGACTGAGGCCATAATACAGCAGCTTACGTTCGTCACTGGACGTTACCTTGGGATGCGTGCGGCTGAAAGGATATCCATGGATCATGTCGGTACGTCGTACGGCTACTGATCTTCTCAATTGAATCTTCTCTTCGCTTCACTGGCGGTAAGCAGTGTCGCAAGACTTAACTGCTGTGGACTTGACAGTACAGCAGCTATGAACAGAGTCTCGTCTCATGTCAGTTTTCGACGGTGAAATGACGCATTTTTCGAACTGTATGTCGTGCAGAACCTCCCCTTGTCCATATTTTCAGCCTGCGCTTACGTGCAACACTGCTCTCACGTTGCTTGTACAAGCTCCCTGCTGCGGCATCAGATGCCCTTACCGAAAGGTCTCGAGGGCCAAGGCAGACTTCACGTCTATGGTAAGGTACAGCATCGAATCCAGTGTCTGCCGGCTTCTGTTGTCGGCGGCCTGGTTAAGGACTGCACGCAGACAACGAAGCAAGTCTTGAAAATCACAGTGTTCAATAATGGCCAACTGTATGCTGGAGCCGAATCGTTGATCTCGCTGGAAAACGCTCTGCACTGAAGAGGCCAGCATGGATGCACGTGAACAATCCGGCAGGACAATTTATCTCTGACTCCCGGCTTAAGCACTTGGCTGAATCGTCGCCCTGACGACCAACATCGACATCAACATGAATGAGGGGAGGATTTTGATCAATCAGATGAATTCTACGCCGCGGCTGCGGACTCCTCATTGCAGCTCACAGGCTGCTCTCTCCGGCCCGCTTTGAGCGGAACACAACTCAGACAAGCGACCGCGTGCTTGAAGGAGCCGATGACGATCAGAGGATCCGCGTCCACCGGCTCTGCGCCGACTTGGTGCCTTATGGTCGACCATGGCATGGGTAAGCATCGAGTCACGCGGTGATGGCATTCCGTTAGAGTTGGCCCTTCCTGCTTGGTGTTTCGCACGAAGCTGATGGTCATGCATTGCACACTTCGCCTTGAGATCGATTTACCCGGACGACTCATGCCGTGGCAAATTGTGTAGAATGGAGTCATAAGGCCAGAGCTACTGACGCATCGGCCTCTTCTGATTCACATTCTGTCGTACTGGACGGGCATTGGCTATTCACTCTATCACGTGCTTCACTTGGATCACTCGTCACCTCGTCAATTAACCCACGCTACCCCTCATTGACGCGACAGGACTCTAGTCTGGCACGACATATGAAGCACTTCGTGTGCCATAGACCGACCGTCGTCACCACTTCATTCGGATGCACATTCGTCTGCTTGGCACCTCGGCCAGAAGCGTACCTGCAAGGCCCTATCGGCACCTGTGTATGGGGAATTAATCACGTGAACTTCTGACCGGCCAGCCCCTATCGTCTGACCGGCTACGAGCTCCCAGGTAACTCGTCACCGAGTACTACATACCTCGGACATCCAAGAGAGCGTACAGGATCAATATTGGTCCAGAAGAACTCTTGACTTGGGTGCACACCGTTGCGGCACTATTGGGGATCGCAGCCATGGTTTTCGCACACACGGCGAGCGTCGAACTCGTCCCTGCAATCTGCGGTGGACGATCACGGTGAGGCACCACGATTGCTGGCCATCGATCGTGTTGCATGGCTCAAGTAGATGTATGTGGACCCTCACTAGCGTCCCAGCCGTCGCTGACATTGCAGGAGGAAGATCAATGAGTTATATGCTCGTAGAGGCGCCCACGAGAAGTGTAGGCATAGTGAACGCACAATCGACCACGGTTCGCTTGGCACGCAGACGACCTACTGACGACTTATAGGCGCGATAACGAAGCAAATTTGCCGATCTTGTCGCTCTTAGAACCTTCTCTTGCACATGGTCACAGCCTGGTTCTAATCCATAAATCTACAGATAGTAGTGGTAGGCTAGACTCGCATGTGCTTAGACGTGCTCTGGTTGTTTCTTGTGCTTGCATCTCGTTGACAGTGTAAGTGATTTTCCCTGCTCCTTACCATCTCTCTCAATAATCAACTGTCTCTATACCAACAACCTTTCCTGCCCCGTAGTCACCAACAGGACTTTCGACATTTCTTCCGCCGCCGGTCCCCAAACGAGCTTCACCACCATGTGTACCACAGCATCACCTCTCCTCGCCCTCGCGACAACAACAGCCCTCTCCCAATCCGGCGCATCTTAACCCCAAGGGCCAAAAAGTCCTCTCGTTGGTCCCAAGAAGTGTTTTGGGGCGGAGAATTCGGGAGGCCCAGACGACGACAGTCGCTCGGATGACGGGGTATTCAAACTGCGCAAAGGGAATCTGAACGGCACTAGAGCACTGTGAATCAATTTTGGACATTGAAGCATTACCAACACAGTGTAAGTCCAGTGCACTACGACTCCTCAGCACCGACTCTTCACAGCGCACTACCCCGGCGTCCACACAGCCTCTGTGATCGTGAAGGAGGTAGTCCCAGCCACAGACTGCTTGAAGACAAACCTGGAATTCGCCTCCTTGAACAAGGCAATCTTCTCTTTCAGGCTCCTCTCCTTACCATTCATGAGAAGCTTCATGACCATATCAACCACGAGCGTCGTCTTCCTGCTTAGATCGAAGCTCCCCCACCCCTCCGGCTCAACATCACGGTCGCACCAGAGGATCCTCGCGCCAGGCGCAAGAGCTGGGATGAGGTTACGGAGGACCCGAATGACGTATTTGTCTGTCTGGTTGTGGAAGATCATGCCGAAGAAGTAGGCGTCTGCGCTTTTGACAGGCTGCTCGGTGAAGTAATCATGGTCCATGAAAGAGACCCGAGCGGCAAGGCCCTGTGGTAAAGAAGCTTTGGAGGTAGCGCTGACGCCGGAAAGGTCTTGCACTGTGAAAGTCATGTTATCGTGGTGGTTGGCGAGGAGTATGCTGATGTGGCCAGTGCCGCCTCCGACGTCGACTACATGGGCGGCACCATCTACGTTCTGTCAGCTTGGTCTATGCTGTCCGGTGGTGGACAAAGGATCGTGGCATGCAGGTTGGCCCACGGCCCTCTAAGGCGCAGACGAAACCATCTCGACCCACCTGCGAGCTTCTCCCAAGGGAATGCCATGGCGGTGGCAGCAGTGGCTTCTGCATCGCCGCAGCTGAACTCCACCATAGCACTACCAAAGCGCCGTTGCCAATCCGAGACTTCCGCCAAATGTAGGTAGAACGGGTCGTCCGTTGCAAAGTATGCACTATAAGCAGTCTGGTTGATCTCCTGCGGGTTGGGCCACCTGCGCAATGCATCGACGAACTCGGTAGCACTCGGGACGACCTGCTCGGCGAGGTACCCAACTTCGTCGAAATGGGACTGACTGGTGGCAAGCTGGCGCGTGTCTACTGTATGCGCGACGTAGCCCGGGCTCGGCTCGTGGAACAGGTGGATCGCCATGGCGTATCTGAGGAGCTGGACAAGGTCCTTCTCGTGGGCACCCGTGGCGGTGGCCAGGTCGGAGTAGGAAATATGGCCAGCCAAGGGTACCGCTTGGGCGAGTCTGTAGTGGTGAATGAAGTGCCAGACCATGAGGTTGGCTGCGGTGTTTGGACCGAGGGTCTTCCAGTGCCGACTCTCGCTGCCTCTGCAGCCGCGGACCAGGTCGTTGAATGTATCGCTGGCGGCAATGGCTTGTCGGCGGACATGATCCAGGCCTGCAGGCAAGCGCTTCATTGTGTCATTGTGGAAGTCTGGCGATGCTGGAAGAGCAGCCTCGAGCTGGCCAACGGAACGGCGTCAGTCGATATTCAAGGGGACGGCATCTTTGTGCCAGCGACCCTTGAGCAGACATGCCCTCTGCCCTCACAGAAGCGGGTGCGCACCTTGCGAGCATACTCCAACATATCCTGTGCGAGCTCCACCAAGCTCGGCTCTCTCGAAGGCATGTGACGATGTGGGGTGGGGTGGCTCGGGTGGGTTATTGTGATATGACAAAATGATATATAGAGACACACTTCAATTCATCGATCAATTGGAAACGGGACCAAGCAAGCTCGGCCATATATCAGAGGTAGGTACCTCCTAACAGTACGCCCAGCTTCTCGGAGCCGTTGCTCAGCCGTTCTAGCAGCAGCCTCAGCTAGGCGATGCGAGTAGCAGTAGCAGTAGCAGTGGCATGTGCATGTGCATGTGCATGTTCATGTGCATGTTCATGTTCGAATGCATAATTACCACCATATCGATGAGTGAGTGAGTGGGTGAGTGAGTGAGTGAGTCAGTGTTGTGGTGTGTCTTCGTTTTCATACTGTAGAATCATCGTCGACCAGCATGTTGTGCTCGGAACGGCAGACGCGTCTATACTGAGCTGCCCACGTGCATGTGGAAAACTGTTTACACGCAACACTTGCCCCTCCTCCTCTCTCAAACGACATGTCCTTTGTGCAACATGATCGATGATGAGCTCACACCAGACAAGATGCGGCTGTTCATCTTGGGGCCTGCCTTTGGCCTGCCGTCCATCGATGCCGAGTGCAATGCCGCCGTGGCCCTGCTCCAGCGCCACGTCAAGGACCACTACGAGCTCATCCCTACCCACGACCACCCACATCCACGACTACTACCCTTCCTGATCCATGGTCAGGCACAGGTCTCTGGCTTCAACAACATCGTCCGACACTTCGCGAACAAGCGTATCTGCGACGAGGCTGGCGCGCTGCGTGCAAAGCAACGAGCCGACTCACTCGCCCTTGCATCCTTCATCGAGTCCCATGCCCGCACGCTACTCGACATATCGCTTTACGTGGGCTTCGAGAATTACCGCGTGACCACACGTCCAGCATTCACCAAGATCCTACCATGGCACGTCAACTACTTCATTCCCCCCCAAAGACGTGCAGCCGCTCGATCACGAACGGAGCACTTGGGCATCTCAAGCATCGATGTCGACAACGTTCACGAGGACATGAATCACAAGCCACCAGGCTTTGAAGGAGTCGGGAAGGAGCAGCAGGGCTTCGAGACAGAGGCAAAGCAGAGGGCGAGCCTGCTCTTGCCGCGAAGGGACACCCTGCGGAGCCTTCTGCAGCGGCCGGAACATGCGGCAGTGTTCAAGTTGAATGCGCTTGCAGACAACTTCTTCGAGCCTCTCCAAGATACGCTGCAGAAGAATCATTACCTGCTTGGGACTGAAGAGCCCACGTCAGCAGACTGCTTGCTGTACGCCTATCTCAGCCTCATGCTGTACCCGCAAGTACCGCAAGACTGGTTGGCCTCAACGATGAAGCGCAAGTACAAATCGCTTGTGGCATTCACCGAGCGAATGCACACCTTGTTGGGCCTCGCTACCAACGCCGACGACGTTGTCCAATTGGAACATACAGCTTCTATGATTCATGAACTGTCACTGCCTTGGCAAGCATTCACAACCTCGACGATATCAGTGACCTTGAAGGAGATTCGAGACGGGATCTGGACGCAGCTACCCGTTCTTGGTAGGTCTAAGCTGGCCTTATCGAATGCAAAGCAATTTTCATTCCTCGATCGACAACTCGGCAACATGATGCTTTCCTTTACGGCCTCGATTGCTTTGGCTGGATATCTCACGCTCCGCTCTGGTCTGCTCACATGGCCACACGGCGAAGAAGTCCATCTTTTTGGTCGGAGGCGTATGGCTGACTACGGTCATCTTGGCGATGCTCTAGCAGGGATCAGGCTTCTTGGACCATAGGCTGGTCGTTGAGAGCTATGTTCGACGACAAGGTTACTCCACCGCGTCCTGCACTCATCGTTCCCATTGCCCACACTGCGTGCACAGGAAGACCATTTAGTCCCACTCAGTTATGGCATGATTCGAGCTTCAAGCCCTGGGAGCAAGGACTTCGTCCGAGACTCAAGTACGCAGCTACCGCACGAGGCCGCAGAATATCCACGTTCAGGTACGTTACGAGAGCTTCCTTGCCGCGACCATCTTCTCGAGGTGTTGCGCCTTCAGCCGTGTTCAAGCATTGGTGGCACATCAGTGTGTCCCACTGGATGGCTTGCGATTTCTCCCTACATCCGTCCTGCACTCTGAGGTTCTTTATCAAGATCGACAACTACGTTCTTCAATTCCATGGTCGCAACTCGACCTCACGCGATGATGCTGTAGCCAGGATCATGGGCCCTGCCTCGATCCAAAGCTGCAACCCCGCACTGCGTGCCGGCCAATATAACAGCTCTCCCCTCAGTGCCGTCACAGCAATGTACGACATGGGCTGCTTTTTTGCCGCATTGTCGCTGGTGTCGGTAACGGCGTGAGTACATCGACGGCACCACCATGGTAGGCCGCGACGAGTAAAGCGGCGTGGAGAGGCAAGCTCACTGTGATTGAGTTGATCTTGAAAGTTGCGGGATTTCACTTAGCAACTGGGTTACTTATGGGCTCTCCCTCGCTGGCAGAGCCGTCGCCTGGAGGGGTCCGCTCGCCCTGCAGTTCATGTTCATCGTCCCTTACGCCACTGTGCCCTGGCTACTGGAGTCGCCCCACTGGCTGCTCCAGAAGGATAGAGTCGAAGACGCGGAACAGATCCCGGCCAACATCGAACAGTTCCAGATCCAGGATCCGTATGACCAGGATGAGCTCAACGAGATCAACTTCACGACTGCGTAGGCAAGGGGGAACGCATTTCTCGCATCCGCGATCTGGTCCGAAGCAAGAAGGAATCCCAAGGTGGGACTTGTACGCTGCGACAATTGGCGATGAGCATGGGATCTCAAGCCGTAAGTGAATTCAGGTCAGTCTGGTGGCGCAGCATCATAGGGGAAATCGATTGGGAGTGATCCGGAGATGGCGAGGGTTAGTAGTGAGAATGAGGAGACAGATGAGAGTTGGTTGCACAAGCAGCATGCTTGATTGGGTACGTAGCGCAGACTACGGTCATTTCAAGTAACCACGAACATCACGCTGAAGTGGAAGACCTAACAATAACACTTAATGGTGTATGCCGGTTTACATGTCTCGAAGCCGCTTCTAGCGGAGGCAAGCAGGAAGCGGCAGACCATTTCGTCTCATCACCGCCTTAATCGCAAGGACCTCTCCCCTCAATTGAGCCATTTCGCCTTCGAGATCCCTCAACCTAGCATTCGTCTCCGGACATGTGGCGCAACCCTGTACCTCACTTCGTGGCAACGCACCTGCCATGGTGTAAAGATCCTCGTAGACTGGTACACCACCCTGCTTCCTGGCTGGTGATGACTGCTTGCCAGCGAGTCTCTTGCTGACTTTTACCTTATCCCATGGGCTCCGCGATGGTTTTCCTATGGCTGTATTCACTGCCACCTCGGTCAAAGTGGCAGGCCTCTGCTGAGGGGAACGAGCATGATCTCTCCTTGCGGTGCGCTTCCGCTGGTTCGGACTGAGGGACGAAGTCCTTGGGAAAAGGTTGCGCACATCGGCAGAAACGGAAGAGAGCTGTGCCACTGGTGACAAATGCGACTGAGCAGTGAGGTATCTGTCACCGTCTTCATCGGTGTAGCCGTCGCGGGCAGGAAGCTTTCCCAGATTCTGCGATGGCTCTGTTGGAAGTCTTGTGCTGATCATACCTTTGATGTGCACTCTGGGCCGAGAAGATTGTCTCGCTGTTGAGCGAACCGATGGTCTCATACGACGTCTTCCTTTGTGACTAGTATCGTCGTCCGAGTCTGATGTGAACCAGATGTCGTTGCTGAGAGAGTCGGCAGCGGAGTCGGTCGGCCAGGTGTAGGGGTCATGCACGTGTATACTGTCAGTAGGATCCTTATGTGGTGGAAATCTCGACGCTGGCTGGGACGTGTGAGCGGACGACCCTTCACTACCGGCTACAGGCTTGTTTCGACGCACGGTGGCATACGATGAAAGCGTTCCATGCTTCTGATCGCACAAGCCAGTCTTATGGAGTTTGCGAAGGTCAGCCAGCCCTCCGGCGTTCGGGTCGGAAGGCCCGAGTGAAGCACTGTCGATGCTCCAGGTCGATCCATCGCCACTCGGCTGGAACGTGATGCGGCGCTTCGCCTTCCTTGGAAGCGAAGCCTGACTGTCCACAGGTTGCTTTGGCTTCATTGAGGACATCCTTTCATCCTCGTGCGGCACGCATTCTGACGCCGTGGTGGCGATGCGCGGAGATAACGAGACTACTATTGTCCCAACAGGTGGACCTGCTGCCGCGGCGCTTTCTTCTGCCGCACCATCCTTGATAAAGGTCCGGCTTGAAACACGTGGGCGTCGGCGCGGCGAACTAGATACAAGTCGTTTCGCCGAACTCTGGTCAATCACTTTGGAGGTCTTGATCGGCGAGAACAGATCTTGGTAGTCTCCAACATGCGTAGGGCCAACCCGCTGGCCCTGATATGACGGTATACGACGTACAGTGCCTTGTGCCTCTTCGTCAGGATGTACGGTGAACTGCCGTGAAGTTGCCTTGTTCTTGAGCTCCAAAGGCAGGCCGAGGCCAGACTTCGTGGGTGTGCTCTCTTTACAAGCCGATTGCTGTGTAACTATTCTCGGTGGTGATGATACGACCCTCTGTTTCGCGTTAAGAATGGAGGGAACAGACTCCGCATCGCTGAAGTGCCGCTGAATAGCACCGGAGAAATGAGACGCGGGTGCAGCTCCTTTTGCCCACTCTAGGCTTAGGATCGGCTCTTCAAGGCTACTGATGGCTCGCTGAGCACGGAGCAGACCAACGCTGTCGTACAATTGTAATTTGCCGTCGAGTCGACTAACTGCGATGATACTGTTGGTGCTCGTTGGGCCTCCAATGGTGTGCGAACCAGAGCTGCGGTTGCGACGATGTTTAGAGAGAGCTTCGCGAACTGACGAGGATTGTGCTTTGCCTTTCAGACTCCAAACGGCAATCGAGGTGAGCGGCGCTTTCGTATGCCACGTCCTCATTGTTTCGCCGCCTTTTGCCAAGTCGACGAGCTTGCACCGCCCATCTCGACCAGCGGTAACAACTCTGGTCTTGTAGCCAGGCAGGAACGCAACACCGGCTATAGGCGCAGCAACAGCATCACCGGCCGAAGTACGATGCACTCTCTGCACGTGTGCGATCTCTCCATCATTCACACTCTGCTGATTAGCATAGGTGCCTCGGTTATGTCTTGGCATCTTTGTCGCATCGTACGCAGCCACTGTTCCATCACGGAATGCCAACAGGAACACATTTGGCCTTTCGGGATGAAACGCAGCACAGCAGACAGCCGCATCCGAGGCTTGAGGCTGTATAACGAGGGGCGAGGTATCATGCGCTAGACTCTTCAAGAAGACAGTCGGAGGGTCTTGTGATGCGGAGAGGAGCAGGTGTCCAGTAGGTGAAATTGCAAGTGCAAGAGGAGCAGCATGGTGCTTCTGGGCTGGATCCAGTAGTCTCTGCTTCTCGGTGCTATAGTGCTGAATTGCGCCATCGGAAGTCGTCGACAGAAATAACGACTTCGCGTCTGGCGAGTACTCAAGATGCCGGACCTCTTCTCGCGGTGCGGTCAATCCCCAGCTTTCGTCTTTACCCCTTCTCGTGTCGTGCATAACCACGACATTGTTGCTGGCGACTGCCAGAACCCCTGATCCATCCTTGGCCTCCCTTGCAGCTACGATGCCACCTGCTTTGCTGTGAAAGATGGTATGTATACCGCTGTCATCCCACGCGAAGATGTGCCGAGGCGTCGTGATGAGCAGGTGGCTGTTCTCGGGGAAGATAAATTCCTGCTGCGCTGATCGTGTGTTCGAAGTAGGACTGTCCTGGGCTGGTTGGCGAGTGGCCGGCATGTTTATTGTACATGGGGTTGTGCTTGTTCTGGTAGTCATGTTGATCTGGTTGTTAACGTAAACAAAAAACGTCACCGTCCGCTGCAACGTCGGCAGTCTTCTGCGGAGAGGACGCCCGAAGGTCGCCGGGAGCTCGAGCAGTCGCGATGCTGGACCCTACCAACGAGTCACAATGTTTCGACAATGGGACGTTGAGCGTCGTGCCACTAGCGACGGTGATGGCGGCGCGAGAGTGCCAGGCTATGGGACGAGCTCAGGGCAAATGTCAAGACTTCTGATGCCAGCGATATCTAAAGTCTACGCAAAGCATCTTCTCTGCCAGCTTGCACGCCCCAATTCTCAGAACTGAAAATCGAGATCAAAGCTGTGCTTCCTTGGCAGTAGTAGCGTTGTCCGCATCTGCAGCGCCCGTATTTGTGCTTGGTATCTCTGAGGTGAGGGTGGCCTGGATCGTCGTGACAGTTGGTGCTGGGCTTGCTGTACGATTCGCAGCAGCAGCGCTAAGTCTTTGGTCGAGTGCTTTCAGTGCAAGCGCTCGTCTTCTCTCGGCTTCAGCTCTGCGACCACCTCCACCGCTACCTCTGTTGTTCATTATACTGGGGAGTCCGGCTTCTGACCTTGACGCAGCGCTCTCGTTACCAGCCTCGATGTCCTCGTCGGAGAAAGGTGTGCAAAGTCGCATTTGCACCAGAGTGTTGTATGCGCCATCGCATATCGGTGCCAAGATTGGATGAATAACATCAGGGAAGAATGCGACAAATGCGAAAGTGTCGCTGGCATCTCCTTTCACCACAGAACCGTGCCCTGCAGTAGCCGTGCTTGAGATCTCCGATATTCTGAAGAAGCGTAGGTATATCCATGAGGTCAGGAAGCCAAAAAGACTGAGCCACAGTGCGGTATCTGTTCCCAAGAATGGTCCTGAGAGCATGTTGGCTACGACAAACACAGCTGGAAAGTGCTTGATGCGCATTCGAATAACGCCCTTGAAGATCGACACCGTGTGTTCAGGCACCAGCTGCTTGAGCGAGACCAGAAAGCCAGCTTCAAGGGCTACTAGGCCATTGAGAGGCGTGGGACTATTCGGACGTCAGCTCCACCGTACATCGATGGTCATGTACACGTACAATTCAGGACTGTGACCGGTGACGCCGTGCCATAGCGCATAGATGAAGAAAGTGACAATGTTGGGTATCATAGTAATGCACAGAATCGCCTTTGCAAACTCCCTGCTGCCCCATGCTCGCTCAAGGTATTTCCCACCAAAGTACACCACGCTTGCGCTGATGGCCATCGACGCAAGGTTGTTCTCCACCAGTGCGCCCGTCACGAAAGTCCACGGGTATCGTATGCTCTTGGTGGGGATGAGCACGAGGTATGGGATGGCCCATTGCGGGCTGGAGAGGTAATTGGTCGCTGCTATTGCTGAGGGAGTCGAGTCAAGGGAGTTCCTCCATCTGTTTGTTCGCAAGACGGCGTTAAGGAGGGAGAGCGCGACGACTACAAGCAGCAGACCGCGTGTCAGGGGAGGCAGGTTGATGCGCGGCATTGGTGCTCGAATGGGCGCGGTGGACGGCGTCGCATGCCCGGGTTCTCATGTAGAGAAGAATGTTGTTGACCTGGCACCGGCAGAAGATGGATTCGGATTGTGGGATCGCGTGTTTGGCGATCGGCCCACGCGTGACTGCAGG
This sequence comes from Dothistroma septosporum, assembly GCA_002236755.2. Lineage (NCBI taxonomy): Eukaryota > Fungi > Ascomycota > Dothideomycetes > Mycosphaerellales > Mycosphaerellaceae > Dothistroma > Dothistroma septosporum. The sequence goes on from NBZP02000054.1 coordinate 3,741,746, forward strand.
GGCCGATCGTGTCCGGCGGAGCAGAGTGGGAACGGGAACGCGGAGGATCCAGTCCAGTCTGCGGGAACGGCCTGCCCTGCGCTTGGGCTCTGCTGCTCTGGTCACGGTCGGTTCTGCATCTCTTCTTGACGACCAGACTCCAGGGACCAAGACAGCATCCTCCACGGCACACCCCATTCTCCGCCCTCACGGAGCACCACGTTACCCGCGTATGGGCCTCATCACTTCGCCGGAACCACGATCGGCACCGCTACATGCCTCTGCGCGCACGAGCGATACTCCCGGTCCAATAACGAAGCCTAGCATGTCATCGGCGGCTGCTGCGCTACACAGCGACCATGTCAATCTTCTGATATTCCGCTATCTCCAGGAGTCAGGCTTCGAGAGCGCCGCCCATGCCCTCGCCAGCGACTGGCACCGTCCCAGAGAGTGTCGCGACCCCGAAAGCTATCCATTCGCGCATGAGGTGCGCCGAAACGAGCTGGTCTCGGTGATCCAGGAGGGTCTGCATCATGACGCGCTTCAGGCACGCGTTCGCAAAGCCCAGCGCAAGTACAGATGGACCAACATAGATGCACGTGAGAGCATAGAGCGACAGGATGGGAGGGCAGACAATGGCGCCGGCGCCAGGGCAACCTCAAACAACAAGCGGAAAGGCCGGCCGGCTGCCATGCGACCTCCCGATGACTTTCCAACGCCGGTGCACAAGCGACAGCGGAGGAGTGAAGTGAGTGAGGCGCATCCCAATGGCGACAGAGATGCGATGGACGTCGATGCGGCATCTGCGGATGCAGAGGGAGAAGACGACCCAGATGCTGTCTCGCCAAACGTCCAGTCAGAGCCTGAGCAACCCGAAGTCATGGACCGATATGACAGTATGGATATCGCGACACAGACAGAGATCAAGACCGCCCCGAAGACTAGTACCATGCATTGGAAGCTGGACAAGGCCGATGCACCGATCATGCACGGCTCCTGGAACCCGAGCCCGAACGTTGACAATGCACGCCTGTTACTGGTAGCTGCCCAGTCGTCATGTCGATACTACTCGGTACCCGATCTTACCAATGATATCAGGCAGGTGAGTCCACAGTGCATCCGATGGCAGAATTGCACAAAGCTGGTGGTAGCTGACCGTTTCAAGATCGAAAGCGAGGACGACGATATCGTTCCGGAGGGCTCCACTGTCACTGCCAGCATATGGCGTCCAGATGGTAAGGCGGCTGCCTATGCCTGCGAGTACGTGCGAGGCGAGCCCGAAGGCGAACAAGCAGCCGTCCAGATGATCCTCGAACGTGCTAGCGAGCCTGAATCGCACCACACCTGTTATCCGCTGGGCGCACCACTGATTGGACCTTATGGTATTGTGCTAAATCTATGTTACAGCCCAGACTCGCGATACCTGCTGGCAGGCCGGACGAGGGAAGGAGGCGCTCTTCTTCAGATCTGGAAGACACGACAACCAGATTTTGATGCCGCAAAGCCCGTGGCATGGAGGCTTTTCGACAAACAGGTCCTGGATGTCACCTGGATCAGCAACAACACATTCGTCGCCTGCGGCGAAGAAGGGCTTGCATGCAAGTACCAAATAGATGAGGCGCACGGAGAAGCAGCTGAGCATGTACTCAGTCCGCTATCCGACACGCCAGATATTGTCATGACTGGACCCAGTGAAATGCAAGGTCTGATTTCACATAACGCCAGCATCTTCGAGTTCCATCACACCCTCGACAAGCTTGTCATTGACAAGCGTCTCAGCATGGGCGTATTCCTTTCGGCCGCATCAAGAGTGCTCATTCTCACCTCTCGGTTGCACGACAGCTTGGCTAAAGCCGAGTCCGACTCAAGAATAGACGTCCCGCAAGGGCTGACCTCTCTTGCGATTGCACCATGTAACGAATTTGAATACGACGGAACAGTAGCCTCCGATGCAGGGAAGCCAAGCCTCCTGGCCGGCGCTTTTGAGGACGGTACCTGCATCGTGTACGAGATCAAAAAGACCGACGAGGGTGTACTGAAATGCGACGAAGCTGCAAAGCTTGCTCTCCAGGAAGGCGCTGCAATAGCATTGCAGTGGTCACCGGATGGCGAGCATCTTGCCGTTGCCAATGAAGAACTGGTGCAGATTTGGTCTGTGGAAAGTTTTCAGCCCAAGAATGGTGTTCGACATGCCGCTGATGCGACAGTCGTGTGGCGTCCCATATCGGAGGTTGATGAAACATTGGGCGAGAGCATTGGTGACGACGAGAAGGCAGCGGCAGAACCCAGTCTCAGCTGGAGCGCTGATGGTGAGAGCTTAGCATTCGCGGCGAATAAGCAGGTGTGTTGCGTGATGCTAGATTGAACGTCATGTTGCTAACAAATAATCAGATGGCTATCATTCGGTTCAGACCCTCGCTGCGGATGTTTGCACAGGAGACCGAACAGAATGGAAGACCTAGCCCTTGAGCCTATCGCTACAGCTGAAGCACGATTTGCTTCGACTTACACCTCTATGCTGGCTAGAGTCTGCGGGTCACCACCTTCTAGCCTCTAGAACACCACATAACATATCGCAAGTGCACTTCTACTGAGCGAACTCGTCTGCCGGAAAATGTGGCACATCCACCTGCCTCTCAAACACCCCGGGCGTTGACATCTCAGCCCACACCGGCAAGCACAAAGCGATGAATTCATCATCCAACTCATCACGAAGCCCTGGATGCATCATATCTCTGCATATGAACTTCTTGAGCCTCGGTGACCCGTCAGGCCTGATATCGAATGTCCTGAAAGGACGGATTATCAGGCGATACGCAGTGAACAGCTCCTGCCAACAGTCATCCAACTGCGCCGTCCCAACACGCTCCTTGTCGTCCAAGATATGCGAGTCCACATCCGGCGCAAGCATGACGTCCAACTCGTCAATGTACGGCAGCAGACCACGAAAGTCCATATGCGTAGCGAACGGCAGAATCGCGGTGTATGTGAACTTCCGCAGAGACCTCAGGTCCATCCCGCCCTGGCTGTGCGGATGGAAGGCTCTCCGATTCGATGCAAGCAAGTCTTTGATGGAGTAAATAAGGCTCGGAGGTCCACGTTCGAAATACTGGATCGCGTCAGAATGTCGTTCTGGCAGCAGAAGGAGGCGTCAAGGATCGTTTCAATGCTTCTGGTACGTACCTCGTACGTTGCGTAGCCCTTGAGGAAGGAGCCCTCGTTCAAAGCCAGTTCGGTCCAGGGACGGAGCTTCAAGATAGAGGAGGGTGCTATTCCCGGGTAAACTTCTGGAACGCCCGAAAGTGAGGCGTAGTCGACGGACGGGATTGGCGAGACGTTGGAATGGCTGTCGATGCAAAGTTCGAGGAGGTGGTACTGCATATCTGAGAAAGCCCAATCGCCGAAGAGGTCGATGGCGCAGTTGGTGAGGCATGCCATGTCAGAGGGACAAGCGACGATTATGACCCGCGACAATTCTAGCTTGGAGAAGACGTGGTGCCAGAGTTCTGCTGCTGCTCTGTAGCGGTAATCGCTCCGCGCCTGGTAGTGCGGGAAGCGATCTGACGTTGGTAACATTTGTTCTGTAGATAGAACGAGACTTCGAACGTGTTGTGTCAAATCGCTCTCTCCGAGGAAGTGGAGATAGTCTTTCACTGCATGGTACATGCGACCTGCCCATTCCAGACTCAGCGCTCGTGTGTTCCTATCGAAGGTAGTTGGAGCATCGTGAGCCTCTTCCTCGGCGGCGTGAGAGAACAGAGCCCAGTGATATGCATCAACATCGTACGGAATTGCCGTGTTAAAGAAATCGTGACTGGAACCTTGAAGATTGCAAACGGGACATGCCACGGCCTCCCTCGAAGGCTCAAGCCAAAGCCTAATATGAGAGTCTCGAAACAGGAGCGGCAGCACTATTCGCCGCCATCGCCATGATGTCCTTGAGATGTGCTTCAACGAGTGAAGCGGGGATGTGGTCAAGTCTAGGCTGGGTTCCTTGCGGGCTTCCAGAGTTGATGGCGCGGAGGAGTCAAGGTAGCTGAAAATTTGCACCAGCAGCTCGACGGGCAGCCGGTCGATGCAGGTCGCCATGTGATGTGTGAACTGATGGTGTGTATAGTGTCCGCCGTGTACGTGTACGTGTACATGTACATGTATGCTGTTCGTTGAAGATGGCTGATGTCACGAACGGAGTTGAGGCCGGCATCGCAGCTGCCATGCCATGCCATCCCGCCAACCCACCCTCTCCGCTTGCACCACCCACCCTCGTCATTCTCCGCATTGCTACACAATCCAGACGACGACCAGCTCATAATCGACACGAACGATGGGCTTCAATTGTCGGCGCTACAACTTCACTACTGGGATTGCGCTCCAGAAGGCTGGGATCGTGCGCTCCTCTTCGCTGTCCGGTGCTCCGTGAACACAATCGTGCACTTGCGTGGCTACGACGGCACATAGATCACGTCAGCTTGGCCTGACCTCGTTTCTTGACAGTCACCTTGCTACTCCGTCAGGCCGTCTGGTCTGGTGCCTCCAGACTTGACCGTCTTCCATTATCCGGCGCGTTGCTTCTCTAACACTTCTTACCACCAACATGGCAGACAGAACCGAGGCCACCCTGCTGGACAAGCTCCTCTTCGCGCCTGTGTTGGCGAAAGTGCTGATCTCTACGCTTTTTCGAGCAATCACACTGCCACTGACATCTTTGACGGGAGCTGCGAAGGCCAACAAGCCGATGAAAGACATTCTCTTTGCCGCCTTGCGAACACAACTGTCTTCGATCAACGCTGCTCAAGAACAGTGGACGCTCACGACTACCACCGAGAAGAACTACTTGGAATTCGCCGGAAAGGAGAAGCTCCAGCCACAGTCGACTGTCTTAAACTCGGGATTGAGATTACACTGGCTTGGACCAAAGACTTCGGACAAGGTCATTGTGTTTTTCCATGGCGGCGGATATGTCCTCCCAATGAGCGATGGTCACTTCAAGTGGCTGCTCAATCTTCAGGTCGAGCTCTCGGAGAAGACGAGCACGAGCGTGATAATTGTCGGGTACACGCTGGCGCCATACGGACAGTTTCCAAAGCAATTGCAGCAAGCTGCTGAGACCTTGGCATGGTTGATCGGCAAGCAAAAGAGACGGCCAAGAGATGTATGAGCGTACTCCTGACTTGCCACATCGGAAAGCTGACAGGCTCTAGATCATAATCGCAGGCGACTCTGCGGGTGGTAACATGGCTCTTTCACTCATATCACATGTGATACACCCTCACCCAGATGCCGTCAAGATCGACCTCAATGAGCCATTGGCCGCAACGGTTCTGATCTCACCATGGTCCAGGTTCGACGCAGACTACGACAGCTGGAAGCGAAACGCTAAGAGCGACATGCTCCCGCCTGAAGCAACATATCGCTGGTCATCTCTCTTTCTCGGATCCAAGCCAGCAAACTCGTACAGCGAGGCGTGGCGAGCGGATGAGCAATGGTGGTCAGGTCTCGATAAGGTCACGTCCGATCTCCTGGTATGGGGTGGCTCAGCTGAAGTGCTCATTGACAGTATCAATGAGGTGGGCAAGCAGTTGAAGGTGGCTCATCCAAAGACTGAGATTGTCATTCAGAAGGGCGCATCGCATGAGGATTTCATCATAGACGTGCTGTTGGGCTACAAGCACAAGGCCGAGGGTTCGAAGGTCATTGAGAGCTGGCTAAGCGAGAGGATCTGAATCGACTGTGTTCAATGGGGAGTCTGCAGACCCAATCTCCAGGACCTGGGCTCCATGCAGCTGGATATGAGCAGCGCTACGCACCGCGATAGTACAGTTGATTACCTGCCGACATTGACCTGCTCGATATCAGCGCATCGGTTTATGAAATGAAGCTTACCTTACTCCAGTGACAGTCCCTCATCGCTCGTATCATCAGGCAGGCTCTCAGTCTCGCCGTTACCTGAGAGTCAGACATATATCATGGAATCGATAGTCTCCACGTCGTCATCTGCGCAGATGCAGACGACCAACAGCAACCAGATCGAGCGTCGTCGCATCGACTATAAAGTTCACAATCAAAAGCTTGGGCAGCACTCGATATAGACATTAGCGGAGAAATAAGAGTATCCGTGCGCGCCTTACTGATATTGATAACTGTCAAAGCTCGTCGCTGTCGTCAGGTATCTGATTCCTGTCGATCACCGAGGCTCAAAGAATGAGAAGTAAGCAAGGCACCGCGCTCGCGCGGACACATAAAAAACAGGCTCAGAAGGGTCCGAAAGTTCAACGGCCGACTAGTAGAAGGAATGAGAGTCGACGGCGTCACGAATAGCTTATCCGTCGATGCTTCTCTGAAGCCACTTCGATGGAGTGGCATGGTGATGAAAGAGTGAGATAGTCTTTCTGTACTCACTTCTGCAGGGCTTCTTACCAATGATTCTGCTGACGTGGAAGGTCTAGTGCTAAAGCTTGGCTTCGATCAAAGCCTGTTAGGAAGCAGTCGTCGAAAACGTTGCTGTCGTACTTGCCATCGGCGCCCGAAGTTTGGGCTCTCTCTTGAGGAGCAGTGTCCTTGAGGATGAGGACCTCGCGTGCATCGCCGGGGCACCATGGTTTGGCGCAGGGTGACTTGTGCTTGCAGCCTGGTGGAGGTTGAACTATGGAGGGGGTCTCGGTAAGTTCGTGAAGAAAGCTGCAACCGGACTTGTCACAGGATCTGGCGCAAGTATCATGATACCAGAAGAAGCATGTCTCTTTCACCTGCTTATTCTTGTTGTTCGTGGGCTTCCAGTTACTGGCCTTTTGGCTCGCGGTTTGCTCCGCGATAGATATCCCACGGTTGCAGTGGTTCTCAATTGACGAGAGGCGCAACATTCGAGCTCGCAGGTACATATCGCATGATCGTCTCCAGGCGGTACTGGCACGATCAAAGGCGGGTCAGTCAGGCCGTGCTTCACACCACACGCATAGCTGAACGCTGGCTGAGTCGACTTGATACATTTGGGCCCATGATACCGTAGAAGCAGGTACTTTCGTACTCTTGCTTGCCCGACTTGGCGCGTCGTCGTAATCGAGCCTGCTCCTCTTCGCTGTCAAAGGCTCATCGCGGCCCTTGCGTTTCGTGCTCACATTGGCGGCCTGAGCCGGCATACCGTCCTTCCACGGGCACAGATCGAGACCGCAGCCATGGTGACGGTGCGGTCCGTGTGCAGAAGGAGACATCTGCAGAATGGAGAGCGAGCCTTGCTTGTGATCGAACGAGCAGCCATCATGTCTGGTGCAGTCGCCAAAGGGGTACCAACACCAACAGACCTGCTTACATCGTGCGGCTGGTAGCACGGCTTCCTTGGTAGGTCCAGTCGGCATCGAGAGCTTGCGATCTGGTTCCTCGTCCTTCCATGGACAGAGTCCAAGTCCGTAGCCTTGCTTGTGTTTCTTCCTGAGGCCCACCGTAAGTCTGGCCGGCTGAAGACCCGGCTTCAGCTCATGAAGGAACGGACATGCGCTGTTGTCGTCCTGGGCGCATGTCCCTTGACGATACCAATACTGACAGATCTTGTTCTGAGGCTTGCTATGTGGTGGGTGCGCGACATGCGTTGGCACCGCTGCCCGCTCTTCGGCAGACTTTCCTCCGCAGTTAGCATCCTGGAGAACAGAAAGCAGGTAGCGTGTGTCTAAGTCGTGAATTATCTTCGATTGCCAAGGGATGGAGGCAGACGGCACGGCCAAGTGCAACAGCAGTGTCTGGTGTGCATCTGTCTGTGACGCCCGGTGACTTGTCAGGGGATCCATCTGTACGAGACGGAAGGACTCTGTCGGCGCTCGCGTTAAGCTATTGTAAGGCGGGAAATTGGGGGTGAGCGTGGTGGTCGAAACAAGAAGCGTGTGAGGTCCTCTGATGGTGTAGCAAGTCCGTGACTTTGGAGGCGGGGTGTGTCTGAGGCTCTTGCAAGCTATCAAGTACGTAGAGACGACAGATTGCGGTGCCGGAGAGCACGATGACTTGAAATGGAAACGTGATCGGGTGCTGCACAGCGTGTCAAGTGAAGCGTCGGCCAGCAGCGGTTGGCTTGTCACGCACATGCGATGAAGGCGCTCTGCGCGTGATAGCTCAACATGATGGAGCCTGGTCAGCCGTCGGGCCTGTCGTGATTGTGCCGCACAAACTTCACCTGTCGGCCACCCCCGTGTGCGTTGTCATTCTTCACAACCTAGCGAACGTGGCCCGGACCCGGGGACTCCCATGCCCAATCTCGTACGGTCATGCACCTCTCGATCGCTATCATACGGGGCATAGCGTCGAGTGATGGTAATAACCGTCAATACAGTCTAGGGAAGTGGCCCTGGGCACGGCCTAGAGTGTGCAACAGTAGCTCGAGTAGGTAGTCGCGATGTCTACCACAGGTCAGCACCACCGACCTGCGTTTTCGAGGCAGACGCCATCGAGTGGTTAGTGTGCTTTCAGTCCTGCAGTACTGCTGGAATTCCGATGCTTCCTGCGAATCGTGAAGCTGGAGCTCGGAAGCCGGGGTCTATGGTTGGTCGTCCTGCGAGCTCAGGGAGGAAGATGCATGACGCGAACGCGGATTGGCGACGAGCAGCCATCGCACGCGGACGTTGGTCGACTAGCAATAATGGGACCTGCATCGCGCATCTGCCATCGCTGCGCGACTCGCATGCGGCTGACTCATGGAACAGCGGTGCTGCGTCGAAGGGAGAGTATGATAGTAGGATCTCATAAGTGTAGCGTAGCGTAGCATAGCATAGCATAGCATTGGCGCTGTATCATTGATGGTGTGAGCCTGCTTGTACAGGCATCGTGGCCCGGAATCGCGGCGAGCAGAGACATCGATGATGCCTCGCGACGGCGGAAACACCTCCTGCGACATGCGCGAGTCGGTCTACTCCCAGGCGGAGGTTGGCAGCCGACATGCATTGGACTGGCTCGAAGCCCAGACGGTCTATTTGGAAGGGCACGCGATCATGCCGGAGAAGCAGGCGAACGACAGCCGTTGCAGCGTTGCTTGCCTGAGAGAAATGCATTTCTGACGGTGGAGCAAGGTAGTCCAGTTCTACTCTCCGCGCAGCGACAGGCGTCACTTCGTCATGGCAGGTCAGGAAGACAGTAGTAGTAGTATTAGTAGTAGGTAGTGCGGCCTGCCCTGTGACCGGCAGAGCAAGAGCGGATCTACATACATGCAACCAACGAGCAACCCTGACATTGGCCCTCCCGTCCGCGTCTCAAAGGCGTCGACGTCGTCACTAGTTAGTTCTACCCAAAACGCTGGCCTGGTCTCAAAGCTTCTCGTACAGGACTAGCAGCGCCAAAGTCTTTCTCGATGACTGCATTGCGCAAGGCGACACGGCGCGGCCCAATGAAGCCGTTGCCGTTGGCTCGAATCGATCGACAGTACTGCTACGGTATATGCGCGGACGGACGCTCGCTTGCTCGCTGGCAGGGAGGCGGCGTCGCCAGGCGCAAGGCGCATATTCTACAGGACCTCTTCCGGTCATGGAAGACACTTCGGCGCCAGCAGCGCCCGCCAGCGCACTGGGGATCAGCGGCTACTTGCCGAAGACGACGATCAGCAGAAGGCTCACAGGCTCAGTCCCTGTCCGCACGAGATGCGTAGTACCATGCAAAGGTTGTTTCGGAGTCTACTGTACGCCCGAGCACGCCTGTGTCATGCCCATGAAGCTCTGCTTAAAGGAGGCCTGGCCCTCTGTCTCTGCTTCTGCACGCTTTGAGGCAGCATCAGCACCGCTGGAGCGACGGGACCCCACGAGATGCCACACGCTTGTTGATACCGCACGAGTGCCCACCCGTCGCCGCGATGGAGCGAGGCGGCTCCCCGACGCCGAGCTGTGCATCTCAAGACTGCTCCAACCGGCTGCCGCGAAAGTCGGCCGCATATCGCCTCTTTCCCATTGTCGAGCCGACTCCTCCAGGAACTCCAGTCACGCTGCACTTCACCCAGCGCGCCTCCATCTCAAGAGCCGCCGCTTCCTCCCGCCGACGATCCTCATCTTCCGACAATGCCGCGAGAGAGCTGCCTCTCGCAAAGGCGCACGCCTCTGCACCACCGAGTGCAATCGGAAATGTGAGAAAGGCCAGTCTGCCTGAGATACGACCTCTAGTCACACTCAATGAGCTCGACAACGATGGCAGCGAGCCCAGGCGAGTCCTGCGGCCCCATACTGCACAAGACCGTGCGCCGCAGGATGCCAACGGTTTATGTAGCAATAAGGAGGCTTCGCCTGCTGAAGATGGTAGTGTCAGCCAGCTGCGAAACTCCGCACACCGAGACATGCCTCTAGGAACAAGGTCAAGTTCCAAACCTCTCACTCCAGTCTTAGAGCTGCATTCGACGGGTCGTCGCCTGCGGACAAGAGAAAGGCCAAATTTGCGTATTGCTATCAACAAGGCTCAGTCGGACGACAAGCCGCTGCCGGTGCCTCCCAAATCACCAGAGTATCCCCAGAGTCATTCTGAGTACGCTGCACTCGCTTCTCCAGCCAGGCAGGCTACTGATCCTGCGTCGTCCGGCCGTCCAGTCAATCGAGTGCATGGAGCGCAGCAGCAGCCTTGCATACCTGTCAACGGAGACATCAAAGTCGTCTTTCCGGCTGCTACTCGTGGACTGGCTTCTACTAAGAGGGCAACACCGCCAACGCACACTTCGATTCCAAGCGACTTGTCCGAGAAGTCTCTACCCACGATTGGCGACGTCAGTCTAGCGACATCCGTTGATTCAAAGCGTATCAAGGAAGTCGTGAACCGTCCGGCCCACAAAACACTACGAAGCCGGCTTCTACCAGGATCCAAACAGAAGCAGAGACAAGCTGTTGAAGCACGGCCGAGTACCCCGCAAGGACGACAGACCAAAGCAGGCAAAGACTGGACCGATCTCGTCAGTTCGGAATCACTGATGAACAGACGATCGGTCACGCCGGATCCATCATTTGCGTGGTCAGGCGACGGAGCTACACTATCTGTCAGAGACATCTTCCCGAATGCCACCCGACCTGACTCTGCTCGAAGCACGCGCGAGCACGATAATGTCGTACCGCAAGCGACCTCCTCAAGCCCCGTCCTTGAGTCCACAGTGCCGCAATCACTGTCCCGGTCGGCAGGCGCAGCACTGGCTGCAGCGCGGGCCAATGTCGCCGCTTTGCGCAAGACAGACTCCTTGGCCGGCAGTCCCGAACACATCAGGACGCCTGCCTCTATTTTGGGCACGTTCTCTGGCTCGACATCAGACCTGCTCTGTCCACGCCCGTCCAGTCCCGGTCCAGGTGATTCTATTATTATGACGTTGAAAGAGTTGAGCGAGCAGTACGAAAGTCTGCACGCGCGATATGCAAGCCTCCGTGCCGAACGGCAAAAGCTCTCCGGCAGCATAATTGAGTCTCTCAAGGACCAACAGCCAGGTCCGGAGTATGTGAATACGCTGCTTGATAATCAGCTTACGCTCGCCGCGATCAGCTCATCCATGGATGTCTGCTTTGCTCGGTTGAAGAGCCTCGATTGCCGACGAGAGGACGCGGTAGCTGCTTTGGTCGCGAAAGCGAGTCAGCCCGAGATATCGCCAACGGACAGCATTGCGGCCATGATCGCTTCAGCGTCCGTTTCGCGAAACACCTCCGTGACCACGCAGTCGAGTCGATATGCTCTCACTGACCAATCGACGCCGGACTACGCGGAGAGCTATAGTTTCAATCGCTTCATCCAGTCACATTTGCGATCTCTTTCCTACGGAAGTGAAGGCGAAAGCTTAGAACATCGCAAGTCTTCGTTGTCTCGTCAGCCGTCTGCTGGTGCTGAGAGTAATCATTACGCAGACAGCATGGAGCGGCAGGCGCCAGAGACCATACTTGAGGTCGTGGAAGGTCCCGAACCGCCGCACAAGCTGGAGACTGTCCAGAACCCAAATGAATGGAAGAGCTCCCATCCTTCGCCGTCTACTGAGATGCACCAAGTTACTGCGTGGGCATTGGACGCCGTTGTCGCACATGCGGCTGTCGACGATGCTGGACGTCTTGGCACCTCTGGATCGGATGGGTCATTGGATGAACTGCTCGCAGGACCACCGCTGAAGTCCCGAGGGAAAGGTGCGAAGGCCGCGAAGGTCCTCGGCCTGTCAGAGCAGTCGCGGGATAATAGCGATACTTTGATGCTCAGGATTCCCGGACTTGTCAAAGAATCGCTCGCCCAAGACACTGGATCTGAGCGTGATGAAGAGGATGGTTTCTACGACGTCAAAGAACACAGCACTTCCATAATCTCCATGCTACCGAACGAAATCGAGGACCCTGTATCACCAGATACCGGCGATCTGGATCTGCAATTGCAATCGTTTCCAAGACCACAACGGCTATCTTCTCTACACTGGCCCAACAAGCGAGACACGGGTGGCTCCATGCTTACGAACGGCTCATCTGCCGATTCATCAAATGGCGAGCAAGACCCGTTACCACCACCCAGGTCTGGTCGTGACAAGACTGAGACCGTCAGCAACCCACGCGGCGCCGCAAGGAAACGTGATCCCTCGGCGCACACGATTCAGGTCTACCTGGAAAACGACGAAATGCTCGAGTACTACAACGGAGCTTATAGGTCACGACAAGCTTGACCTATGTCAGACACGTCACCATCTCCTTTTGTCATTATACCCGCCGCTTCATGGGCACCGTGTTTTGTTGTACGACTGAGATAGAAGGGGGATCAGAATGGACTGTACCCTAATTTGACGACATGTAACGATTAAATCCATGTATGATGGCTCACCATTGGGCTTTTCGTAGACCGTGCTGAATGTGATAAGCAAAAGGCCTGGTGAAGATGACATCATGCTAAAGGTAGCACTTCGGTGTTGTCCCAACAAATTGGTCATATCGACCACATGTAATTTCTACGGCCCCAGGGTTCACCCGACACAACCCCCAATGCCGCAAGTGCCTCCCCGCATGTTCCCCGCAAGAGGCAACTCACCTTCGACCACCACCACCTGCACCATGATAGACATCGCCTGTGAAGACGGCACGTGCAGTTCTGTCCAGCTGCTCACAGTCGCAGTCGCCCGGCGGCGTCAAACCCACACGCCGCCACCCTCCTCACCCAACCTGGAAATGGGTACTCATCAAATATGTCTGCACTGCTTGGGGTTCTGCAGACAAGGTTTCTTCAAGGATCGACTGTCTCTCATAGCCCAGCAAAAGCACATTATCATCTACAGTATCCAGGATACAACGGTAAATGACCGAGCTTATATGCCGGGCTGCGAGGGAAGTGGCCCTTCTCCACCTCACGGTGTGGATCTCGACCCGGCTTCAACGAACGCGAGCAACACTCCAGGGCGGCCAGGTGCTGCATCTACGCGACCTCGCCGGCTTTGCACGCGGTTAATAAGGTTGGCCACGATGCTCCAACGGACGCGTCCGGTCTCTTTATAGCTGGCCCTGTTGGCTACGACGGCGGAATTGTTCATTCTACTCCCTAATCTTGTTGCGGCGCCTCTCAGCCCAGTCTATCACCTTCCTGTTGGCCTTGAAGCACTTTGTTAGCGATCCTCACTGGTCGCCCTCTAGCGATGTCCGCTATTCCTACCCTGCCTGAGCACATCATCAACATCAATGGACGCAATGCAGATGCCGCTCGTGACCACGTGCTCAAATCCGAAGCCAGCGCAATGCACATTGAGCGTGCCACTGTCACGACGAATGACAAGATCAACAGACATACAAACGGCCCGAGCACCGCAATCCCTCCATGGCTACTTCACGATGCGCCTATAGAGAACCAAAGGCCGATCAAAGTCATTGTCATTGGAGCAGGATACTCTGGAATATACTGCGGCATTCGTGTACCAGAGCGGCTGCGGAACTGCGAGCTTGTGATCTACGACAAGAATGATGGCATCGGTATGTTGGTCCTGTCTGATGTGACCGTGACGAGTAGACTTCAGGGCTAATACGATCAACCGAAGGCGGCACATGGTAAGTCTGACGGGCAGAGGGCATGTCTACCTTAACACATGCGCGCCGCTTCCTGCTTAGCGCCAGCAGCTCACATGTCGCTGTGCGATTCTTGACTGGAGCTAACACACTTCGATTCGCGCAGGTACGAGAATCACTACCCAGGAGCAGCATGTGACATACCCAGCCACTCCTACCAGTTCTCGTTTAATCCCAATGTCAGCTGGAGCGCTTTGTATGCACCAGCTGGGGAGATCAGGGACTACTTGCAGGATACGGCAAGGAAGTACGGTGCTGATCGATTTATGAAGCTCAAGCATGAAGTACTGGAGTGCACATGGGACAGTGCAAGAGGAAAATGGATCGTCATGGTAAGAAGACCAGACGGAGAGATCTTCAAAGACGAAAGCGATGTTCTCATTGGTGCCAGAGGACTTCTCAATAACAAGCAGTGGCCAGACATTGAAGGATTGAACAGCTTCCAAGGCGAGGTGATGCACTCGGCGGACTGGAACGACGATTACGACTTCACCAACAAGCGGATAGGCGTGATCGGATCCGGTTCAAGCGCTATTCAAATCATTCCGAGCTTACAGAAGGTCGCCGGTGCACACCTGAATTGCTTCATGCGAAGCAAAACCTGGATATCTCCTCCACTAGGCCAGTCATCAATGGACAAACTCGGGATGGGCGAACAACTCCAATTTAGACCCGAACAGATCGAGCATTTCAAGAAGGATCCTGAAGCATGGATGGAGTTCCGGATGCTCGTTGAAGCCGATGCCAACAACATCCACGCCTCCACTCTCAAAGACTCCGAAATGTCCAAAGCCGCGATGGCCGCTTTCGATGAAGGCATGAAGATTAGCCTCGCAAAGAAGCCACACTACTACGACTGGCTCAGACCCAATTTCGCTCCAGGCTGCAGACGTCTCACACCAGGACCAGGCTTCCTCGAGGCTCTAGTAGAAGACAATGTTACCTTCACCCGCGATAAAATCTCCCGGATCGACTCCACGGGGATCACCACCGAAGACGGAACCCATCACGAAATCGACGTCCTCGTCTGCGCCACAGGTTTCTACGCCAGTGCCGCTCCGCCCTTCAAGGTGGCTGGTATCAACGGCCGTACCATGCAGGACCATTGGGCAGATCGCTCATACAACTATGTAAGTGTAAAGGGTAGACGGCATCGTTTGTTCGAGACGTGCCTGCAGGCTACATCTCATGCTAGCGCTTGCTGTTGAGACACACCCACGTGATGTTGGAGTATGGCTAACACCTTTCTGTCTGGGCAGCTCTCCCTCACCACCGACCAATTCCCGAATCACTTCTTCATGCTCGGACCCAACGGTGCGATTGCCGAAGGTAGCCTGACGATGATGATAGAAAGTACGGGCACCTACATCCTCAAAGCTATCCGCAAGATTCAGAGGGATAATATCAAATCCATGTCGATCAAGCCACGCCTCGTGAGAGACTTTACGCGGTATTGCGATGCATACTTCGAGGGAACTGTATTCAAGGACGACTGCAATTCGTGGTATCGGAAGAATGGCCAGGGCGTGCCATCGGATAAGGTCACGGGTCTTTGGCCAGGAAGTACGTTGCACTGCATTGAGGCGATGAGGAGTCCGAGGTGGGAGGATTATGATTATGAGTATTTGTCGGAGGAGAATGGGAGCGAGGTGAATTTGATGGGATGGCTCGGGAATGGATGGGGTGTGACTCAACTTGGGGAGCCGACACGGGAGCAGCTAGCGTTTTATCTCATGCCGATGTTTCAGGAGAGGGATATTGGAGTTCCTGTGTGTCCGAGGTCCGAGGAGAATGAGCAGTATGAGATCAGGCCGTGGTCGTATTGAAAGTTAACGGTATCGTTCGGAAATCGCCAAGTTCAGGTAATGACTCACAGATCATTAGCCGTCGTGGCAATCGTTCCTCGATCGGTGTATGTCCCTGCACAGACAGCCGTTCCCATACCACTGCGCAGGGCCGTGCTCCCAGATGTTTCCCTCTCGGTCCTCGAGCATGCTCATAACCTCCAAAACAAACGTATGCCGATGGGCGATCTTTGAAAATCTTTCACCGCTCTATAACTTCTTGAAAAATTCCATAACACTCGCCCTCCGTTTCACCTTCTTCGCCCTTTGAATGATCTTCACCGCATCGGCAATCAAATGATCGTTCTGCGGGCCTCTGTAAATCTTCGTCTCCGACGGCCGTCTCGGCTGCTCAGCTGGCTTCGGCTGAGCGAACTGCGCAACCATACTGTTCTCCAGCAGTGCGCCCTGAGGTCGCTGCGATTTCTTTTCCGTGTGCGAGAAGACATGGAGATTGAACGCGTGACGAGCCTCGTCTCCAGTCTCTGAGCGCTGCGACCAGTCAGGCCTGTCATTCGATGTGAGTTGGGGTCGTTGAACCACAGCTGGAGTGTCAACTTCTGGTATCGTTGAGTTGAGAACTGCTGCTTCTTCTTCTTCCACGGAGCGGGACATTCGAGTTCCGCAATGATGGCTGGAAGATGTCGATCGGTCCCTCTGTGCCCTGGAAAGAGGATCAATGATGCTCCTGCGTTTGGCCGCATCGCCAGGTCGATACCCTGCTCGTCCTCGGCCGGCGCTGTCCAGTTCCTCACTGCCAGCGCTTGAGCGTCGCCTGGGAGGCGTTGGCTCAAGACCTGGCAGTGATTGGAGATCCGGTAACGATGGCATTTTCGCTAGCGGCTGCAGTTCGGGCTGGTCAGGCGTGACCAGTGAGTGGAAGTCCGGAGCGCGACTGTCAGCGGCGGGTGGGTCTATGGAGTCATGCTTCTGTGATCTGGCGGAGTTTCGCGTCGAGTCGTGCCTCTCTGCAGCGAAGGGATGTGGTTCTATTTCAGCCAACGCAGCGGTAAGATCAAATCGCTCTCTAGATATTCTGGCAGCTTCTGGTTCCCCTTCTTCCAGCTCGATCATGGTCGGCTCTTCCGTCAGTCCCGCTGCGTTTCGAATCGATGTACCGCGTAGTGCGAGCTCCGTGGAGCGTGTCACAGGCGCAGAGTCCAGTATGGCATGATGTTGCTGCTTCTGACACCTGAGCGCCTTCCCTTCAACTGGCTCTGCAATCATCGGAAGAGGTCCGGGGATTTGTTTCCGCCTTCGAAAAGGTGGCGTCATCTCGTGGTGCATTGCCCTCGTCGTTGCCGTGAACGATTTCGCTGCATTCTTGGGGACATATTGACCGTTTCTGAACAATTCCCGCTTCTCCCGACTTCTGCGCAGAGCATCCTGTTCTCTCTTGTGCAGGTTGAGCTTGCTGCACAGCAATGCAGCATCCAGAGGCGATGGCTGCACAGGGCCGCTTGATCGTCCAATGTACTTCGTGGAAGTGTGATTGTCGTGTGCCGTCCTGTCAGGCAAGGTCTAGAATGCGGTGTTTGATCAGCACATACTCGCACGTCCCTGAGGAACAACCGAACGCCGCATGACTTACCCTCGGCGGCATCGGATCAACACGACAGGCTGCCATATCGATGTTTCAAGGTCGTCGACTCGGAAGACTTTAGCCAAGTATATTTAGTTAACTTGCTCGTCCAACGTCGTTGCAAGCACCAACCGAGTCCAAGATCAATTCTTCCTGAAGCCGGGTCTCTGGCCTCCCTTTCAACGGCGACACAGTGTCTCCTACTATCCAGCAAACGGTCGTCGGCTCTGGCTCTGCTCAAATCGCAATCTACACAACGTCCGAACCAGAGGCTGCACAACCAGCAGGCGGCGCTCAGAGTCCTTTATTCAAATGCCAACCAGCCAGGCTCTGCGCTCCGAGTGACCTTCTCGCAGCAGGGTTCCTGTTGCACGCAGTTCTGGCGCGTTTTCGTCAACAGTAGCGGGCACAATCTTGGTGCAGCTTCTGTCTGTAAGTTCAGCAGGTTCACGCCAAAGCTATATTGGGCCTCGTGCGAGCGCCTCTTCCTTCGAGCCCCTCAGTCATCACCGCCGTATCCGGTGACATGAAACTTGCTAGCAACGAGGACTGAGTCGCCGTGGTGTGCACACTGCATTGCTCCTGCTGCGTGTTCGTGAGCTGAAAGGAACGTCGCTCCTGCGCGAGTGCTCAGAGGTCGCTGGTGGATGTGTTCCTGCACTTTGCCCTGATGCATCCGTTGACCGACCAAAAGCTTTGCAGACGCTTGGTACCGAGATGCCCGACCCGACCCCATTGCTGTACGAGGAGCGCCACACAGTGGACAACGAGAAGCAGCAGTGTGGCGGACGTCTGCCAGCACTAGCCAACAAGCCTTCGGCGCGCAGACGCCATCGATGGCGCCTCAGGAACGATCCGCGAACAAAGTATCGAGGTCACATGCGCACCACCCTGCCCAAGCCACGATGTATTATATGATTGAGATACAGTGCTTCACCGTGATCCGATCGGCTGTGACCAATGCAGACCACGGATGCTGTCTGCGAAAGTGAGAGAGCGGATGGAGACTCTCTACATGGAGGATCAATGCTGTGGCGTTGACACAACGCACCCATTCCTCGGTCTTCTGGATAGCGTCCCGTGAGCTATGAAACATTGTCCCGGCAAGCAGGAGGTCAAGGCCGAAGCGTAAAGGTGGGGCGTGTGCTGCACGTGCATTTCCGATCAATCACCGGAAGGCCCTCTCGCGCATTAACCATACAAGACTCCAACTACTGACTTTTACTTCGTACCAACCTCGGCTTGGCATTGGACAAGAAGATGAGAGACTGCATGGTAGAGCCAAGGTTCGAAAAGTCGGTGCAGAGCCGCTGGCTTGGCTTGGTAGTGGTGAATCTCACTGTCAACAGCGCTGCTTGGAATGCAAGGCACATTCACCTTGGTCATCCGTGAATGACTGATACTTGGGACGCTGTCAGCCTTGCGATGTGCATAAAACATTCACCATGCCCTTATATGCTACCAGGACTGCACGAAGAATTGCTCTCTCGAGGTCTCCGACATTCGAAATGCTTCAGCGCAGATCGTAAGCATGATCGCTCTCAGTCAACTCGCGTGCGCGGCCTGAATACGTCTCACATTGAGCCGGGATGATGTATTACGATAGCGATCATGTAGCACACTTATCCAGCAACGTGATCAATCGATGCAGGCCCAGGACTCGTTGGCGGCGCTTCCCCCTTTTGCGCCTTCAACTTCTCCTCAAACTTCGCAAACTCCTGCATCGCGATCTCTTCCTCTTGGTCCATGACCTGCTGCACGCCCTTGACCTCCTCAACATAATGCATCAACATGCTCTCAATGCCATTCTTCAATGTGACGGTACTGCTATCGCAAGTTCTGCAGGCACCTCTTAGCTTGAGAAGAACCTGTCCATCATGGAACCCTCTGAACTCGATATCACCGCCATCTTCTTGGATCGCCGGTCGGATTCGTGTGTCGAGGAGTTCCGTGATCATGCCCACCACCTCTTCATCCTCTGGATCGTAGGTTGCTTCTGCCGCGCTGACTGCGCTGCCTTGTCCTTCTTCGCCGGTCTTGTTCTCTACGGTGTTCACCAGCGGTTGTCCATTGGTCACGGCTTCTGTGATCAGGCTGAAAACCTCTGGCTTCACGTGCGCCCATGGTGTCGAGCTGTCCTTGGTCACTGTGATGTAGTCCTTGCCGTAAAACACGCTCGTGACCCCGTCAACGTTCATCAGATTCGCGGCAAGCGGTGAAGGATGTGGCGGTGCTAGGGTCGAGCGCGGCGACAGGTACTCCAGGAACGTTGAGGGGACAGTGTCGGGTATTACTTCATGGTTCGGCATGAACTTCAATGCATCCGCATTGGGCGTGTCCTCGGTCTGGATGAAGATCGTTCGTTTCGCTTGCGCAAATGGTAGTGCTTGCCGTGCTGCAGGTTGGCTCAGTCGCTGCATCGTAGGTCTTTGTCCTCTGCTTGAGGCCGATAGAGTCGATGATCGAGGCGCATCGCTGAAGGATCTGATGCCGGTGCTGCTTGTCGCGAGGCGCGAAGTTCTGCTTGCTGCGCTTGTCGTAGGTCTTGACCGTACAGCGGTCTCTACTAGGCATTGCACAATAGGTCGGGCTGACATCGTGAACGTGGTTATATCGACGTTTCAATCGGTAGCACTGTTTTGTTTCGACATACATGTAGCCAAAGATGGAGGCGATCCGTACGTCAGCTGAGTAATAACATCCGCATCGGAAGCTCTTTCCTTGCAGGGATGTCTACCATCACGTGTCAGAATGGAACAGTCATTCACCGATCGGAAGAGCCAAAAAAATTTGGTCGTAACCTCGTCATTTTCGCGAGGCTACATGCTGGTACCCGTATCATATCGCTCAACTACCTCTATAGCAGGAGCCGAAAGTCGCTCAAACCCAAACGCCATTACTATGCAGTCCTGATCTCATCATGATCTACCACTGGATGACTTTCTCAGTCTCACCATCTCCTGGTGGGAAATAGACATTGATGAGCTTCTTGTAGTAAGCGATCAAAGTCTCCTTGTCTGGTAGACCATCGCTCTTGCTGTACAGGTCGTATGGATTGAACGCCTTGACAGCAGCCATCATCTTCTCGTCCTTGTCGTTCATCATCCAGCGGTAGCCACCAGCGCTGTGCCATGGGTAGAAAGAGTGGTATCGAATCATGGCGAGGGCCTCGTCAGGGAGCGTGCTCTGGTCCTTACAGATATTGTAAAGGTATTCGTCGTGGCCCCAGCTGAGCATAACGTTGTCCATGCCGCAGCCTGGCTGGTAGATGCCGTGCTCGGTGCTGTAGATTGGGTCCTTGCTGTCTGGGTTCTCCTCGAAGGAGCCTGGGTAGATGATCGACTCGCTGAAGCGGCAGCCGACTGGGAAAGTGTCACCGACGACGTCCCATTGGCCTTGAGCGTCGTAGAAGAAGAGAAGCTTGCCAAGGTCGTGTATCAAACCGGTGAGCTGGAACCACTGTGGCTTCCCGTCGCGGCGAATTGCCTCAGCAGACTGGAAGGCGTGCTCAATCTGGCTGAGGGACGTGTCTGGGTCGGATTCATCAATGAGCTCGTTCAGTTTCTCCATTGCTTGCCAGATGGTCATCTCAGCCCGCGTTTTGAACTTGAAGTCGTTGCGAGCCTTGAGATTGTATGCAACGGTTTGCTTGGTGTGCTGTTCTCTGTAGAAATTCTTGACGCGGTCGCAGGCGTCTTCGTAGTTACGGAACTGAGTCTTGTCCTTGTCCTCGTCGAACTTGGACTTCTCATACATATCGACCTCCTCCTGAGTTGCGGTACCGTTCTTTACTCGCATTTCTGCCTTGAGAAGGTTGACCTCGTGGACAGCATCGTCCGTTGCTTCAAGAGCAAGACCATCCTTATGATCGTTGAAGTTCTCAGCAATGTTCGGGGTTTCAAGCATAGCTGGAGCCATCTTGACAACTAGAAATACAATGGACAGTGAACGCAAAGCCGAATTTCGGAAACAGTGGCTTTAAATAAGGAGCAGCTCACTGTGATCGATGTGATGGAAAAATGCGGGTGGGCCGAGAAGAGTAGAGAGGGAACGGTACTTATGGAACGTCCAGAGTCATCGCTTACAGCGACTGTGGACACTCCACTTGCCCTGAGAGAACGTAGTAGGCAAGATGTAGGAAAGCTATTACGCCGCAATGTGGAGCGGCTTGCTCGTCTCGTCTTGGTTACCATGCACACACATCAGCTGCCCGTGAACAGTGGCGGACCAACCGACTGGGATGTCGATACGATGCCGATGCAACCAGGCTGGGCCCGCTAGAGTCTAAAGCCCTCCAGATGCATGGAATCGGCCCATGTCAGGTGAATCATAGGTCGGGCTCGGAGAATCCTGATCATTAGCGCCCTGATCGGAAGCAAGAACCCCCGCTCTCCTCAACAGAATTGTGCCTGCTGGGGCAACAGGGCCGAGTGATAGGCCGGCGATGGCGTCATGACCGGAGATTGTTGCCAGTTTCGCAGATCACAAGAAGGCTCGGTGCACTGGTTTCTCCTGGCATCCGCTGATGTTCGCCTCGATGACCCAACTTGGACGAAGTGAGGTCTCATAGCACTTTTCGGCGGCTGGAAGCGGCGATACGTTTCTCCAGATCTGTCAATTCCCCAGCTTCTACATTCTCGCCGAGATCTTGCCTTCCGATCCGTGAACACATGGCATCGTGGTGGGGTCGCCGTTTCACGTAGTGGGCTGTTTCTTTCCAGCAGTCGCCGACGCGGACGATCTATGTTGACAGAGCGCGTGCTTCGAAGCACCCCAGCGCGAAGGTCGCAATGAATCCCTCTTTGGCGAACTTCATCCTCGCTCGAACACCAGAAAGTGTCCTACATCCGAAAACAATGGCAGACCACACCTTCACCCTGAATACTGGAGCAAAGATACCGGCTGTAGGCTTGGGCACATGGCAGTCTGGTCAGTGCTAAGGCGTGGTGATTTTTTTCCTGCTCGTGCTGACGTGTCCATATCAGATCCGGGACAGGTCAAGAATGCCGTTGCTCACGCACTGAAGAGCGGCTACAAACACATTGATGCTGTGAGTTCATATGTGATGGCGATAGTCCACAAGCTGATATTGCGTGCAGGCTTTCGTCTACGTAAGTGTAAATGGTAGAAAGCATCGTCCGTTCGAGAAATGCCGACTACATCTCATGCCAGCGCTTGCGAATAAGACACTCCCACGTGGTGTACGAGTATAGCTAACACCCTTCTGTTTGGGCAGGGCAACGAGAGTGAGGTTGGTGAGGGCCTCAAAGAGGCCTTTGACTCCGGCATCAAGCGCGAAGACATCTTTGTGACCTCGAAGCTGTGGAATACCTACCACCGAAAGCCGGAAGAGTGCCTCGATGAAGGTCTGAAGAGATTGGGCCTGGACTACATCGATCTATACCTCATTCACTGGCCGGTACCGATGAGTATGTGTTGAAGCGTAAGAGGCATCGTCTCTTCGAGACATGACTGCTACGTCTGATGCCAGCGCCCACTGCTGAACTCGTCCCATATGATGTTCCAGCAAGGCTAACACATTGCCAGACCCGAATGGCAACCACCCTCTCTTCCCTAAGCATCCGGATGGCTCACGCGACCTTGATTTGAAATGGTCTCACGTCGATACCTGGAAGAGCCTGGAGAAGCTCCTACAAACTGGCAAAGTCAAGGCGATTGGTGTGTCGAACTACTCAGTGAAGTTCCTCGAGGAGCTGCTTCCAAAGGCGCAGATCGTGCCGGCAGTTAACCAGATTGAGAATCACCCTCTCCTACCTCAACAAGATATCGCGGACTTCTGTAAATCCAAAGGCATCCTGATAGAGGCCTACAGCCCTCTCGGCAGCACCGGTAGCCCGCTGTTCAAGGACGAAGTTGTGCAGGAGGTAGCGAAGAAGCACAATGTCGGCGAAGGTACTGTCTTGATCAGCTACCAAGGTACGCCGCCCCGTGTCGCGCTTCTCTTCCTTCCATGCAGCATGTCTAACTCCTCGCAGTGAGCAAGGGCCACGTTGTTCTCCCCAAGTCTGTTACCCCGAATCGTATCGAGGAGAACCTCAAGACCGTCAAGCTCGAATCTGCAGATCTGGAGGCGTTAGACTCGATCCACAAGAAGAAGGGCATGACCAGATAGTAAGTGAACAGAAGGGTGCAGGACACCATCGCATGTCAAAACGTTGCTGACCATGAGCTTAGCGTCTATCCGGCGTTCGGTGTCCCCTTAGGCTTCCCAGATAAACCGGAGTAGGCTTGTGGGAGTTTGTGCGAGATGTAGTCTCCAATGCTGCAACGATGGTACAGTCGATAGACTTAGACAGCGATACCAAAAGCCATGAGCAATCATGTGTGCATGTTTTCCCCTTGACAACAGCCTCATCTCTTCGAAGCGCGATCGCTCTTGCGTACCGTCTCTGCCTTCTCCTCGAGTACCTGTTGTAAGGCTTCGTTGCTTCGGGCTAGGAGTATGACATCCTTGCTATGAATAGTCGTGCGACCGGCATGCTTTGCGAACGCTTCCATGTCTGTCGCAGCCGTTGCGATTTTTGCGTGGACCAGCTCTGTCAGGCCGGCAATGAATTGTGGAGTGACATTGATGTTCGTGTCGAGGGCGACGTTGTCGACTGCTTTGCCAATGGAGTACCACAGCGCTGCTTTCAGCTTCTCCTCGTTCGCGTTGTTGTGTTGCGTCAGTTCGGGCATCCTAGTTGTAGCCGTGGTGGCATCTTTATTGTGTTATTGATGAGGAAGGAGAGATGATCGGAGGAGCGCGATCGAAGATCAGACCATCCATGTACAATAACGCGTCGGGTTGATCCGAGGTCATGGCGGTCAGACTTCGCAGACACATGTCGTTCCTTCACCATCCACTTCCTGCCATCCAGCATTGCACACAGAACGGCCATCAATCGTGGCCAGCTCTCCGTGACTGTCAGTATTGCCGCCACAAGATGAGTGATCCATGTCTGTCGACATACAACGAACATATCCCTCTGCACCCGCTGTCACAGTATAGAAACGCTCAACTTGGCCATCTTCCATGCAAAGGCTGACCGCGGCCTCTGCGCACCATAAGCGGACTATGCGGCAAGTTTACATGGCAGAGGAATGCTTCGGCGCGTTCAAGCGCGAACTTGGGCGCGAGGAATGCTGTTCAAACCTCCTCCAGCGCACTTTGTGCGCGCCTTGCCAGAACTACGCTTCAACGCCTCGGATTTCCTAGCCACCAAGCTTGTGCAGCACATGTGAAGATGGCGAGTAGTATGCACCGTGCTCCCATGCAAATGCCTATGTAAGTTCAACGGTCACAGTCTGTTTCCCCCCTAACCGAGGCCTCGTTCTTCTTTTCAACATGACATCAAGAAGACATTCACCATCGAGCTGGGCATTTGGGGCCTTGCTGCTATCTGCACGACATGTCATGGGCCATATGGAGATGAGCTGGCCGTATCCTCTTCACAGCAAGTTTGATCCGGACAACACATACGATCACATCGACTACAGCATAACAAGTCCGCTCGATGCTGACGGGTCTAACTTTCCATGTAAAAGCTACCAGAATGATAGACCCATTCGAACTGTGGCAACGTATACAGCTGGTTCAACCTACAACATCTCGTTGGCTGGCTCAGCTACACATGGCGGTGGATCTTGTCAAATCTCGTTGTCTTACGACAACGGCGCCACGTTCAGAGTGATCAAGAGCATGGTTGGTGGTTGTCCTCTGACTTCAACATACGACTTTGAGGTGCCGTTCTATGCACCAAGCGGGAACGCCTTGCTTGCCTGGACATGGCAGAATAGGGAAGGTAACCGCGAGTTCTACATGAACTGCGCTGAAGTCAACGTCGTCACGGGCTCCACGTACCGGCGGCGAAGAAGACAAGTGTACAGTACCTTCGAGAGTCTGCCTTACATATGGAAGGCAAACCTGCCGGGAGCCAACGATTGTGTGACCACAGAAGGAGAAATCCCCGTCTACCCTAACCCTGGGCCAGATATTGTTTATGATGATGGCTATAGCAGTTCAAGCTCACCATCCCCCGGGGCTTGCGACTCTGCGAAGCCATACGGTCAAGCATATGAGGACCTTGGTGATGGCTCTGCAACACCGGCGACAGCCGTCAATGCCAGTAGAGACGCGACGACGATGACAGGTTCAGCAGACTCTAGCACGGATCCATATACGTCTTCTTCGGGTGCTGACATCTCATATGCCGACGAGGCTGCTTCCACTTCTAGTGCAGACATGCCGGATCATTCTTACGGAGCGACACCTCATAACTCACCCGACGACTCATACACGGGCCGTGGTAGCTCTACGTCATCAGCTACCGTGGAGGCGAGGACTTTGTCTCCACAAGCTTTGTTGGCGCGTACGAGCCTAGCAGAGTACCCTCCACGGCGTCTTATACCTCCAAGCAGCAGCGGCGTATCCACCACGACTATTTATGTCGAATGCGAGAGCATCGTGACCATCACAGTGGCCCCATCTGCCACGACATCACACCCAGCAACATACATCACATCCGTGCCCCAGGCTGCGTGTACAGGAACCGCTGCAGTATGCCCATGTGCCGCTGGCTACGGTTGTGAGCTTGTCGGCACCTGCTTATGGCAATGTATCGCTCAGTCAACGCCACCAAATCCACCTCCCAGAACGCCAGGTCCGTCATCTCGGATGGTGACCTCGACAACAAGAGCACAGCCTAGGCCTACATCCCAACCAGCAACGCCTACAGATTCTGGCCATCCACCCTATGCTACCGGCGATCTCGGTGACTACTTGCCTTGTGTAGCGGGCACGTTCATCTGCACAAGCCGGACTATATGGCAGACCTGCGACTACAAGAGCGATGCTAAGTTGGTGTATCAGTCTCCGCGTACAGTGGCCGCTGGCATGATGTGCTTGCCTTATTTGTCACCGTCTTCGAGCTCTACAGGTGGACATGGGGAGCAAGCGAACATAACGAGTGGTAGCTATCGAGATGATCGTATCGTGAGGGACAGACCTGATGGCGGCTGCGAAGTTGACGGGAGCCTACAGTGTACTGATGGTGGGCAACAATTCTCGATGTGTGATCACGGTGGTTGGGTGAGAATGGGAGCAGTAGCTGCTGGGACTACCTGCACGAATGGCAAGATTACCGCTGCTTGACTGAGTATAGAGATGTATAGCGTGGTGTCGGGGGATGCTGCACGAATTACGACGGTTGAGCGCTGTGTTCTAATGATGTATGACGGCCAATACGAATAATTATGTCTCGCCCGACTCCAAACATCTTTTCCAAGCACCGCTATGCACATATAGATAGATCCTTTCACAACTTCGATGATTGCTACTCACAGAGCATGTATTAGCACTATCCAGGAAGCAGCCTCTGCGCCCCGAAAAAACGCGCTCATACCTTGCCCTGCGCTGCATCGCTGCTATCAATAATGACCTTTATCACCAGCTTTCCCTCGGCATCTTGTGTCTTCCCTGCCATCTCAAAGGCCTTCACGGCATCTCCTAGGCCATTGAATCGATGCGTCACCAATTTCGAGAACCGCGGACCGTCCGAGGAGTTCTGCGCCTGTAGAACGATGTCTATGCTCTCCTGATATGTGTTGGCATATCTGAAAACACCAACGATATCGACTTCTCGCAGTGCTGCGGCGCCAAGTGGAAGAGTCTGAATTGGGTGACCCATACCAACGAGCATGATGCGGCCTCCTGGTCGTGTTGCCTGCGATGAACACATTAACATCGTCCACTTCAACGATCAGACCATCAGCACTCACATAGATTCCAGCCTGTACACAGCTCGGCACTCCGGTAGCCTCAAACACAACATTCACCTCCCCGAGGCCGTCAACCTTTCCGATCTCCGCCGCCGTCTCTTTGGCAATCTGCAGACTCTCATCAATATCCTTTCCGCGCCTCATCGGTACCGTATAACTACTATGCGCGAACCCATTCTTCACCGCAAACTGCAACCGTCCCGCATCAATATCCGCAATCACAACCTGTTTCGCACCCTTCAGCTTCGCGACAGCAGCACACAGCAGACCCACTGCACCAGCTCCGAAGACAACAACGCTCGCATCCTTAGGCATCAGACTCCTCCTGAATGCATGAAGTGCCACGCCCAATGGCTCCAACAAAGCTCCAACGTCAAGACTAATCTGCTCCGGCAACTTATAGACCCACTTCGCCGGATGATTGATCCTCTCCTGCAACGTGCCCTGGAAGTGCGGGAATGCCTTTCCACTACTCCTAAACTTGATGTTCGGGCAAATATTGTATCTCCCTTCCGTGCACCTTTGGCATGATTCGCAGGGGAGCCCGACTTCAAGGGCTACTTTGTCGCCAACTTCTAGGTGCGAGACAGAGGAGCCGACTTCTGTGACGATGCCAGAGGATTCGTGACCGAGGGAGAGGGGTTCGCGGACCAGTATGTCACCATTGCGGAAGTGGGAGTAGTAGTGTAGGTCGGAGCCGCAGAGGCCGGTGGAGGAGATGCGGATTTGGACTTCGTTGTCTGCTGGGGAGGAGAGGGAGCGATGTTCCTGCAGCGGTGTCAGTATGATGACTGGGGGCAGGCTCCGTTATGACTTACAACGCGAAGATCTTTTGCCGCGTGCAGGACGGAAGCACTGATCTGGGTAGAAGACATGATAACGAAGACAGAAAGATGCCCTGATGAACTTTTGCTGACGGCGAGAGCGATTGGAAGGAAGTAAGAACGAGCAGCACTGCACTATACCGACGCCGAGAATACTCTGCTCCCAGTCTTTTCTTTTCGGGGAAATCTACCTATGTACGATTGCCATGTGTTTCCGTCAGACAGTGGTCGTTGCGTCTCGCTCTTATGGTCGGCAATTGAAGTTCGCAGCGAGACCCCTCGCGCACGCCCCTGTCGGCAACTGCAGGGCCCAGAGCTGTGCTTGATCAATGGGAAAGCATCTCGCCTCGAGATCTTGTCTAGTCGTCTTGCATGTCTGGAGCGCGCGTTCGACAGATTGCAGAACATTTTGGAAGTGAGACGACGAAGATGGGTTCCGTGCAGCAGCTTTTCAGTCTGGAGGGCAAGACGGCGTTGGTGACTGGTGGAACGAGGGGCATTGGACAGGCGATGGCTGTCGCGTTGGCAGAGGCTGGTGCTGATGTCTTGCTCGTGCAAGTAAGTCGGACAACCCAATGGCTGACGAGGAAGCAGTACTTATATCAAGCAGAGAAATGACTCCAACCGAGAAACGAAAGACGCGATTGAGAAGCTGGGCAGGAAAGCACAAATATACACGGCAGATCTCGCAGACAATGCTTCGATGAAGGCGTTAACGCCGAAAGTCCTTGCAGATGGCCACCATATTCACATCCTTCTCAACTGCGGTGGTATCCAGAAGAGACATCCTGCTCACCAATTTCCGGATGAGGACTGGAACGAAGTGCTTCAGGTCAACTTGAATGCCGTATTCACCCTTTGCAGAGACGTAGGCGCACACATGCTCTCCCGCGATGCAGACCAGTACGGCAGAAGAGGTAGCATCATCAACATCGGCTCTCTCCTCACGTTCCAAGGTGGAATCAACGTGCCTGCATACGCTGCGTCCAAGGGTGGTGTCGGCCAGCTCACCAAAGCTCTCTCGAACCAGTGGGCGGACAAGGGCATCACCGTCAACGGCATTGCACCTGGGTACATTGCAACAGAGATGAACACGGCGTTGATGCAGGATGAAAAGAGGGCGGCTTCGATCTTGGAGCGGATACCGGCGGGTCGTTGGGGGTCACCGGAGGATTTCAAAGGGAGTGTCGTATATCTGGCGAGTCGTGCCAGTGCGTATGTCAGCGGAGAGATTCTGACTGTTGATGGTGGTAAGTACGAATCCCTCGGCAGAAGGCATAGTCCGTGTGGCACATGTCTGTGCCTCCCTCCCTACTCAGCACGGGGAGCTGAAACATGACCACGCGTTCCCGAGCATAGCTAACACACATATGTCTGGCAGGATGGATGGGCAGGTGATAAGTTCAATGAGGAGCTGCAAACAGTGCTGTAGACACTGAAATGTCATGTGCTGTCGTGTGAGTGTGGCGTACATGTGTCCGACCGTTCCAATGTCAAAGGCCGCCGCTTGCCGATGCACAAGCACTGCACCTGCATAGCACGAGAATGATCCATCAGTACATGTACAGTAGCTACGACTCCACGGGGTCTCCACAAGATGGGGCTCGAGGGCTCATAGCGGCGCCATCTCCTCGATCAGTCTTTGCCGCGGCGCTCTTCCCACCCAGAAGCACGCGCTCCGCCTTCGCCGTCGCCTCGCGAGAACGTTCTTGCGCCGCCCGGCAACGGATCGTGGAGAGCGGGGTCGACCTGCTGCAATTGTCTCTCGCAGGGCAAGAGATCCCGACTTTCAGCAGCGCGTGTCGGCCACGGCCCCACGGGCATCTTAGTATGGGGTCTTGCTCTTCACGCCGGGCCTGCACCAACGCGTGGGTCAAGTCACGTCGTCTGGCACGACGCTCAGCTAGACGCGCAGTCCGCCCTTGGACAACCGACGACAAGGTCGGGATAAAAGCTGAGTATGTGCCCATGTGATCGCTGGACGAATTTCCATTTCATTGCTTCACCGTTTCCTCCGAGTCCTCCGCCTCCGAATTCAGTTCACAAAAGCAAGCGGTTGTTTGTTGAGCAGCCGACGAAAAAAGTTCACAACACATCTCCAGTGCTCTTGCTTTCTCTCTCCATCTCGCTCTCTCTCGCCACACCCTCCGTCCTCACAGCACCGCCGCCATGGTCCGCAAGCTTCAAGTCGCGGTCTCTGGCCTCGGCCGTATGGGCGCTCGCCACGCACTGCACTTCCTCGACCGCACGCCTCGCGCCGAACTCGTGGCAGCATGCGATCCAGACCCGAAGGCATTGGCATGGGCTAAGCAGCGCCTGGAGCCATTCGGCGTCAAGATTTATAGCGACTTCGACGAGATGCTCAAGCACGAGGGCCTCGAGGCTGTCGTCGTCGCAGGCATCACCACAGAGCACGCCCCACAATCCATCCGAGCCATTGAGGCAGACAAGCACGTGCTCTGCGAGAAACCACTTTCAACAAGCCTGGAGATCTGCGAGGGTGTCCTGCGCGCAGCAAAGAAGAAGCCCGAGCTTACTGTCATGTGCGGCTTCTCAAGGCGATTTGACGCCAGCTACCGAGACGCAGCCAACAAGGTCGACTCTGGCGACATTGGCCGTGTTTCTGTCATTCGATCTCAGACTGCCGACAAGCACAGAAACGACGACTACTTTGTCCAGTACGCCAAGTACTCCGGTGGGATCTTCGTGGACGCCAACATCCACGACATCGATCTTGCTTTCTGGTACTTCGGTGCCGACAGCATCGTCAAGAGTGTGACCGCAGTGGGGATAAACGCCCGCCTTCCGGGTCTTGCTCAGTACGGCGACGTTGATAATGGCGTTGGCATCGTCGAGTTCTGGGGCGGCAAGATTGCATACTTCTACTCCTCTCGCATGATGGCTGCTGGCCAAACCGACACAACGGAGATCATCGGCACACACGGCAAGATCGTGGTCAACGGTAACCCACAACAGAACCTCGTCGAGCACCACGAGGCCACTGGTATCCGTCGCGACGTGCCACAGACATACTACGACCGCTTCGAGCAGGCGTTCGTCACAGAGTCGAACGAGTTCACTGAGGTGATCCTCGATGGCAAGAAGCCACCGTTCCAGCTCAGCGGTGCTGTCGCTGCCCTCAAGGTTGGCGATGCTCTCCAGGAGTCGCTGAGGACTGGCAAGAAGATCGTCTTCAACGAGATTGGGGAGAGAGTCGTGGAGTCGAAGGCACGTTTGTAAGGTAGCATCAGAAAGGCGTCTGGATAGATCCCGATAGACCACCTGTAGATAGCGCCTAACTTTTTTTCGGTTGAAGACACCGGATACATGTAACTTGTCGGTGGGATCCCTCTAAAGGCCCTTCTCCCCACGAGGCAGCCACCTCGTCGATTCCTCGGCCATGGCCATAACACTTGACTGCAATCGTGAAAGCTCATGACATCGAAATTTGAGCCGTTCGGTCTTGCTTGTGCCCTGGTCCGCCGCATTTAGAACGAAGCCATTGTGGAGATGGTTGCACCCACGGGCGGCGGGCCTGCTTTCGCCGTCTCGCCCCATCGAGCCTCGATGCTGAGGTTAGTCCACTTTCGCGCCCCAGATGACCCACGATTGCATCTCCACCTTTCCTCCCGTCTGGTTGCCACGCTGCCCCGCTTGCAGTTCTTGCCCTCAGACGCCGATGCAGGTGATATGTTCCGTTTCCTGGCAGCACCCATGGTATGATGGGTCGCGAGAGATGGCAGCATGTCAGAAACGAAGACAAGCAGTGACACGACTACACAGCAGACGCAAAGGACAAAGACTGGCTGGTAAGCGCCCTTCCCTTCGGCTGACATTGGCCTGCGGCCTGCAGTGCATTGTTGCCGTCACTTACTCCGTCTCGGGTAGCCAGAATTGTCGGTTGAGGCATTTGAAGTGCGATGAGCAAAGACCCTCGTGCGTCAGGTGCGAGAAGACTGGCATTGAGTGTGTCAGAGGCTACAACATCAGGTTTCGCCATGTTGCCAATCCTAGCGTTGCGAACCTCACCGGCTCTGGTCTGGCGAAGACCGAATATGACTTTAGCAATAAGCAGACCTGGGTGAAGACCGCAAAGAGCCTCACCTTTCTCGACGAAACTCCAGAACTCATCAACATCTACGATCATGTTCCGGACGAGAGTAATCCTCGTCCGACGCCATTCACATGGCCGGATCCTGCCGCTCCAAAATTGCCACCACCACCGCCTCACCCTGCCGCCAGCGAAGAGAGAACACCTTTGGGCACAGGAAAGAGCGGACAGTCTGGTGATTCTCCCGCGGCCGCGAGCGGTCCGCCAACGTCACACTGTGAAGAACGCCCAGAGCCTCCTCAGTATCCGTGGCCAGACAGCACTGGGCTAACACCTCAACAAAGCACTGGCTTGACGCCCACGCCACTCTCCGAGAAGCACTCATTTGCAAGTCCCGGGGCCGAGAGTCAGACGTATTCAGAGCGGTTGCTGTCGACAGATGGTCCCGAATTGCCCAAACGTCGACGACTTACGTACGAGACTGCCTATCCAAGTTCAACAGCCTCCGGCAGCCCGCGCTATTTCAGTCATCGATCGCCCGTCGAGATCCTTGACCATCGCTCACCGGCAGACTCGTGGCACACGGGATGGACTCCAACAGCTGGAACAGATCATCTAACGTCCAATCCCGAACTAGATTTGTCTTCGTTCCCAGGACTCGAGACCAGTGTATCGCAGTCTCTTTCACGAATCTACCTGGACACGCCAATATGGCCGCTACATGATAGGGAACAAGCCAAGCTATTGCGATACTATGTGGAAACACTATCGCGCAACTTCGACCTGACAGATCCCCTGAATCATTTCCGTTCTGTTGTTCCACAACGAGCAGCCGTTTGTCCGACGTTGATGAACGCAATATTCGCACTCTCGGCAAGGCATTTGAGCAGAATCGGCGAGTACGATCCACTGGTATCGAACAAGTATCATCAAGAATGCCTTAAACATCTCATACCCATGCTCGACGATACGGCAGCCATCTTGGACGAGAATTTACTGGCATCTACAATCATACTACGGCATCTTGAAGAGCTGGAAGTCCCCATCTCCGGCCAGCTTCCTGCAGATCAACACAGCCATCTGCTTGGTGCACAAGCCTTCATTCAGGCTCAAGAGCGCGCCGCAGTCACAGGAGGCCTACGGCAAGCGGCATTTTGGGTTGGACTGCGTCAGGAGGTCTACGTAGCTTTTGTCAATCAACGGCCAGTTCTGCCTGCACTGGAGCATTGCAACGTGGACAGGTCATTTGAGACTGCGGACGATCACATTTGGTACGCTAGGACACCACGTGCGTGGCTGCTTTATTGTGCTGACCACATCTTACAGGGCTTGTCGCATGGTCGTACTCTGCGCCGACACTCTCCGCTTTTGCTTCAGTGATGGTCACCACACTGCGGTTAATTACAAGTACCTCGAGGAACAGGTACAACATTGGTGGTCAGTGGAACCGTGGTAGCAAACCCTTTCTTCAGCACTGACAAGCCTTGCAGGACTAGTAAGCCATCGTCGTTCGTGCCGGTATACTATCGCGAGCCCGAAGGTGAAGAAGCATTCCCGGAAATATGGTACGTGGCAGACGAGCACGCCACGGGGATTCAGCACTTTCATCTAGCTAGGATCCTCCTGGCCTCACATAACCCGAGTACTCCACGCTTGGGACCGGGAAGGGCATCGGCGCTCAGAACCATGGATAACGAGATTCGGAAGCACGTTCGCATACTGTGCGGAATGGCTCTCAGTAATCCGAACAATGCTCCGGCGTACACCTACGGCGCGATGGCTTGCACAATGGCAGGCGATAAGTTTGATGCAATCACCGATCAACGAGCGTTATTGGATGTACTCGACAGGTGTGACAGAATCCACGCTTGGCCCACGGGAGTCGCCATAGCGAATCTGAAAGCCGCGTGGGGATGGAGTGAACAAGAGAATTATATATTATGATATGCATGAAGATATCTTGTACGTGCAGTAGTCACGGCAGGTCTGATTAGCGGGACGTGTGAGCTCTCTACAACCACTGTTACACGGCAGGAGGGCCGGGCCCGGCGCCATTGGCAAGAACCTGGCTGCAGGTCGCATGGTGACATTGTGCTCGAGCACACTGAAGTTTTGTGACAGGTCGACCTCAGCGCCTGATTGAAAGAAGAGCGCGTCCTCTCCTGTAAGGTTGACTCGGCGAGGCAAACACATCAGGTCGACACAATTCACCTTGCGAGCTGTGCCAATCCAAGCAAGGGATCTTCTTTGGCTCAAGATGTCAACACAGGTAAGTCGAGTTCCAGCAAGCTGCCACGTATTTGTTTGCCGGAGACGGTGAAGCTGACATTGAGCGGTAGCGGACCGCGACCGTCGCCAGTGACGAAAATGGCAGCACCGCACGAAAGGACTCATGTCACGATGCCTGCGACACGGGCGAGGAGTTTTATGAGGAAGCGATCACTCTCTCTGATGCGCTGCAAATGCTACAGAATCGAATGAGGACTTCTGGGTCATCGACTACAACTGCACAACATCAACGTCTGCATGTGCGGCAGCCAGCGCAACAAGGAACTATATCCGGCCCTCCTATGCCCTGGACTGGTACGATGGTCGACTTGAGATGCTCCGAGCCTGAAAAGTTCTGGAATCCAACCTACGACCCGAGCGAATGTACCCGCCCACGTGAGCTGAGGTCGAGGACACCAGTCTTGGAACAAGGCACGCCAGCGGACACCCAAGCAAAGCCGTTGAGTGAGACTCTAGCACCGCAGCGCACGGAGGGAGCTCCAGCAAATGAGCAAAGGTGGCGAGCGGAGTTGAGGTAGTTGGTGAGAGGAGAAAGTGTGCGCGCGAGCTTTCCACTCCTTCACGTTTAATGCTACACCTCATACTTCAGGGTAAACGTCGCTGTCGGAATATTAGTTCAGCAAGATGCATGACTTTGGAGAGAATTTAATGATCAACTTACGTTCTTCTCAACAGCGGCTGCTGCTCCCTCACTTTCCTCAACCTCTCACGATCAATCTCAGCAATAAAGACTTCCGGCTCATCTTTCTTCTCTCCTCCAAGTTCCGCAAGCACCTCGCCCCAGGGATCAATGATGGTACTATGGCCGTAGCTCACTCGCTTCTCGTTATGATGGCCGACCTGTGCGGCGGCGATGACATAGCATTGACATTCGATTGCTCGCGCGCGGAGGAGAGGGAGCCAGTGAGCTTTGCCTGTAGGGACAGTAAAGGCCGAGGGATAGAGGAGGATGTCTGCATTCTGCCGCTTGAGGGCGAGGGCGATCTCTGGGAAGCGGAGGTCGAAGCAGATCATGGATCCTATTTTGCCGACGGAGGAGTTGAAGGGTGGTAAGATGTCGTTGCCGGGTTCGACGGTGTTGCTTTCTTTCATCACTGGGCCGTTCTCGAGTTCCAGGTCGAAGAGGTGGACCTTTTGGTAGCGGTGGGCGATATCTCCATTCTCGTCGATCCAGATGAGAGTGTTCTTGATCCTTTTACTTTTTGGGTCGTCGCTGGGTTCGTGGACACCTACGGAGATTGGGAGAGAGTGTTTCTTTGCGTCTTCTTGGAGGCCGAGGATGAAGGGTGACTTGGACGCGGGCTTGCAGAGCGAGAGGCTTTCCTCTTGAGAGCTGCCAATGTAGTCGCTAGCTTCGGGAAGGAAAAGTGCCTAGCTGCGGTGCGGTAAGTAACCTGATCAACCAAAACGATGGGTAGTGTACTACCGTTGCTCCTGCGTTGACAGCTTTGTCGATAACGAGTCGGCACTGTGCCAGGTTGTGGGTCATGGAGTTGGTGGACGTGATTTGACCAACTGCCTGTAGCGACACGATTAGATGATTGTGACCGGCATTTGACCAAGCATACTTACAGCGATCGCCATCTTGGAGGAAGGTCGGTGTCGAATGACCATAGTTGCAGGCCTGGCTATCGTAGAACTGTCCTAGGTCACTTTGTTGTCGAGTGAACGGTTCGCTGGGAGAAATGGGCTGTCTGTGGTGGGATGGAAGGACGAAGGAGGTGATGGTGTTTATCGTTGATGCCTCAGTCGCAGAGCTCGGATGTCGCCGAGGAGCTTGGGCCGAGTGCCTGTCCTGTGCTTTTTCTTTTCAACCTCAAAATTCCAACCTCGAATTGCTCTTCCCCCCGTCCATTCTCGTCATCCCTCGCCATCATCGACATCTGCACAAACAACATCGGCCGACTTGGCGCCATGACGAATGTGTCTTGCAGCGTCGAGTCTGACCGGTCGCCGCTGCCGCCCTGAGCTGGACTTGAAGCGTGGGATATTCCAGCCACCGTACTTCCAAGGCAAGTCTACCCATCCCCCTCCACCTGCGCACAATGATGTTACACACACGAACAATCCAAAGCCTATAGCGTCGTGAAGGATTCCATAACTCTAGAATTACACTGAGCACCATGTCGCGACCCGTATTCGACGCGTCTGCAGAGTCTTCAGCGTGAAGCTAACAAGTTCGAACAGCCCCTCACGGCCGGCTTGCACCGCCTGCAGCATTCGAGTCGCTTTACCACCCGGTCGCACTCTCGTCGCGTGCAATGCGGCACGTACACCTGGATACATCCAAAAGGTATGGTACACTCGGCCTTCTCCCTCCCTCCCGTTCGGTGATGATACCGTGACACAAATGGCATTCCTCGAACGGAACAAATCATGTCGATTTTGTGCAAATTAGTTTCAGCCTTGTCTGAGAACACTCGCATGCGATGCAGCTCCACCATAACCTCGATACGTTCACGACTAATATTGCTATCAGGTACATAAGCACTCTTCGTCTCTCAGACAACCCTCAATGATGAGACACCCAACGCAACGGGCGGACAGACTGTGCACTCCAAGTCGGCGCCCATCCAAAACAAGGCGTACAAACCTTGTGGGTGTCCGGCGAAGAGATGCTTGTTGAGAAAGCGTTCCTGATTACAACGTCATAAATTTCTGCGACTCGATCAGTACCGCTTTGAGCATGTGCTGACTGTGAAATAGGTAAGCCTCTTCCCTGGTCTTCCACGACTCTGCGATGATGAACACTATTCACACTGTTTGAACACTCTATCGCCTAACGAGCATCGAGTGTTGTGAACGTACAACACTGAAAATTCTGATTTAATGAGCCTGATCGCACTTTCGAGACATCCCTTGAGCCCAACATGACTTGGTAATAGACAGAACGCTGACTTCTGTTGCAGAATGCATGTATGCCCTGGCCGTCACGAGAAGTCCCATCACTACCGGTGCTTGGTCAGTTGAGTTCCACAGGTATGTCCAGCTTCGGCTCGTATCTGAGCTTTGCATGATGTAGACTATTTCGGCGGAGGCTGCCATGTGTTATATCATGGCTGGCTATCTATGAAGCTCAATGAAATCAAAATCTCTGACTCCTTCACCCTTCCTTCTACCATTTTCCAGCGCCAATTAAGCAGTCACTGACAGGATAATGATGTGCAGAGATATGGTACGTTTCCACTTCCTGCTTCCTGCACTACTCATGATGAGAACGTGTACTGCTTTACCTCGCTTAGGCACTGCCGTTGACGAGAAACACACCTTGGAGAACTGAACTTCCCTCTGCCGCAAACACGAATTGACAATCGCTGAGGGTGCTTCTGCTGACCGCTCGACTAGATCACGCTTGGCTCTCGCAGTCGTTTGGCGCCATACTCCCCGAACAATCATCAACGCTGAGAGTGCACGGCCTCTCGTGGCGCCGCAGGTTCCGCTTGATTTCATCAGGTTCGATTAAAGAGCCTCTCGTGACACACAAGGAGGCTGCGCGCAGCGACGACAGGCCACAAACTTGGACTGACCCAGCCTTGCTTGCTTGCTGAAGTCCTTTTCGTACTCGCATGTCCATATGGCCATATGTAGGTGATAATTCTGTCAAATTTACACAATGTGTCATTCCAGGTTATCTTTGCCCTCGTACAAGTCTCTATACTGCTACGCAGATTGGACACCGTCGCTCATGCTTCCGCTCCGAATGTCTGTTGCTGCAGGTGCGCTTCAACTCTTTGCCAAGCAGTGAGTCTGCATGACCGAGCGATGATCCGCTGATAGTGAGCGTGCATGGCTGCCTTTTGATCATCAACCGCTTGGGTAAATGTCTGCCCGACAGCGAGATTTGTCTACGAGGGCTGTCGCAGACTGATCCCTATGGCGCCATCGCCAATGCAAGTGCTGCGTCGATCGTCCTGGCGGCTTGCATTCAGGCTGCTGGCCGTGGACCGCTCGTGGCTTTGACGCCTGTTGGCAGTATTGCAGGCAAAGACTGGGGTCGCCGACATGAGAATCGTCCTGACGGTCACCATCGACGGAATCCACATGGCCTGACGTATGTTCTCTCTTTGTCGAACTCTTGATAGGTTCACTCGACCTGGCCTATCCTTCACCCATTTCTATCTCTCTCGCTCTTCTCAAAGGCGCGATCAAGTTTACTCAGCGCCTCCAATTTACCCTTATCCACCAACTTATCTCCAATCGGCAGACTGCTCAGCGCACTCGACATCAGCTCTGCGGCCCTTTCAGCCGTCAACTTCGTCGAACTCAGCCTCGGCTTCGTCACGCCAGCACTGTTTTGCGCATGTCCTTGCTGTTGTTGGTGCGAAAGGCCCGGACCAATGGGACCACCGACGTCTTTCCTTCTCAGGCCCACCTGTCCCTTAGGATCCATGAAGGTTTCGTATCCTTGCGTGTCCAGCACCTCTCGTGGAACATCTTCGATCACGGCTCCGACGCTGCTCAATGTGATACTCCCTCCTTCAATGGCCACGGGTGCCTTCTTCCGTCCAGGGTGTCCTTCTGCCATACTCCTGATGACACGACCGTTCTCTTCACATCCTTCCACTGCGAAACGTAGACACATGATGGCATGTTCGCGGATGTATGGGTTGTGCTCGTCCGGTCGACAGCAGCCTACGAGAGCTTCCAAACCTCCGTAGCGGCGGACTTGATCTTGGACTGTACGATTCTTCCAGATGAGAGACGAGAGGACGAGGACGGTCAGTTTCTTGAGGTTACGCCATTCGAAGTCTGAGGGTTCGTCTTGGTCGTGATGAGGTGCTACGTTGGCATTGGGAAGGGGAGGGTTGTTCGAAGGATGCTCGTCTGCGTATGCAAGAGGCGTTTCAGCTTCGAGGAGAGGCTGTTTGCCGGTCGCGGCGGGAGTGGATGGATGGAGTGGTAGAGGAGGCAGCCTTGGATCGATGCCTGGTGAATTCGCATCGACGTCGAAAGGTCTCTCGATGGCCACGGGTGCTCCTTGTTGAAGTACTGGAGTCGGCATCCTGACTGGTGTCGATACCGGCGCTGAAGGTACAGGCATCGGCGACATGGGCGGCAGGGGACTCGGTGCTCTCAGACCTGGCATCATGGCAGCATCGGCACTCATCGCTCTTTGCGGCGGCCTGACTGCTCCATGGTGACTTGCCATCTGTACATTCTCGACTCTTCGTGGGAGGCTCTGCACCACAGCGCCCATTTTAGGAATGCCGCCTTCAAGCTCTCTGAGAAGTGTGACGAGCTCACTCGCCATCTCCCACTCGCCAAGGATGCCCTTCCAGACACCTTCCTCAGTGAGCACCGCGAAAAATTCGAGGTACTGATACACGCCTTCGTACATCCTCTCCATGTCCCACAAATTAAGTGGGAAATCTTCTGGACTAGCACGACCGGCGTGAATCTGCCCTTGCAAGAAGACCAAAGCGCATGTCTGTGGTATAATATGCTGTCTGAACTCCGTGAAGATGAAGTTCAAGATGTGCAGATCAACTCTGCTCGGCATGTGAGGAAGATTGATGACCGGCCTGTACTGGTTCGCTGGTCCATGTACGGCACCTGCCGTCATCGTGATGGGCGCCTTGCCTTTGCCAGTTTCATACGCTGTAGCGCCGTTCTTGTGCTGTGCATTTGCTGCTACAGCTGCTTTCTGCGCCTCACCCCTCGCTCTGAAGATACACGTCAAGAGCTTCATGATAACAGCTTGCGCGGGGCTGATGATGTCCTTCGACCTCGATCGATCGCGGAATGCGTGATATGCATATGGCATCAGCCCATTCCGGAGAATCGCTTCCATGATCTTGACCATGAATTTGAAGTAAAGCTCCTCTTCCCGTAGATCCCAAGCTGCAACAAAGATAAGCAGCTCCCGTAACAGATTTCGGCCACTGCTCTGACTGAGCAGCAGGTGCGTCCGTACCACGTGCATGTTCAGCAAAGCATTCGTCTCATCCTTAGTGAGGCATTTTCTTGCCAGCGTTGCTGCCGGTGGAGGCACAATTCCCGACATAATGAGCATTGGCAGAACTTCGATTTCTGATGGGCCCAGAATGAGAGGAACGTCGGTGAGAAGGCCACGACCATCCTCGGTACTCCCGGGATAGTCCTCTTCCTCTTCCTCCTCTTCCTCCTCTTCTTCCTCTTCCTCCTCGTCTTCTTCCTCCTCAGAACCTTCTTCTTCTGGCTCCTCTTCTTCGTCATCCTCCTCGTCATCCTCTTCACTCCCCTCGGCCTCGCTCTCCTCGAACGCCTCGCCTATAGGATCGGGTGCATTTTGATCGGCAGGATTTTGGGCACCCGAGGGACGCGGGTCGCTTGATTGCGGTAACGGAGGCGTGCGAGACATGCTTCTGGTTTTCATGATTCTGTTGCCCATCTCATCGACTCGGTTGCCCTTCTCATCGATGAAGACCTGATTGGTGACTTTGCCATCGTCATCACGCGTCTCAGCTGCCATCATATCTCGGAACCTTGCTTCCTCCGTCGTTGGTCTTTGAGGCATTTCCGATTCTGGCGATGCCTCATATCCCTCGAGTCTCTTCATGAGCTCTGCTTTTCCGGATTCGAGTATCTTCGTTCCCGCTTCAGCTGTGAAGAGCATCCTCATGTCGTCCGCTACCACGGGCCTGCTTTGTAGACTTTGGTTGTCAAACGTGAGATACCCATCCTTGCCATAGATCGTAGGCTCCAGCGGCTTGATGTCTGCAGACTCGTTGCGATACTTCTCAGCAAGCTGCTCTTCCAGCATGGCGATCTTCCTCTCCACTTGCCTTGTCTGTTGCGAAACAGGCACATCGCTCCTCAGGACTGGCTGTTGCTCTGTGGCAGCTAGCATCTTCGCCTCATACACAGCCAGATCTTGCCGGTACTTTGCGGTCGCGTCCTCATATAGACCCTGCCAATACTCGTGGTCGTCATCTGTGAGCTCAGCCCATCTGCGTGGCATTTCCAAATGCATCTCTGCCAGTGATGGATCCCGTTTTCGTTCGATGTTGTAGTCCTCTTTGCAAATACCCGCAGCTCGCTTGCAGTAGAATGCATATCCATTACCCTTCAACTTGTCCCTCCCTTCAATAGCCTCTGGAGGCAGGGGATAGTCCGCGAAAGGCGTGTCATCCCACAACGGCTCCGCCCCAGTCGGATCAACATACCTCTTCCCATCTGTCCCAAATGCAACCAGCATATCCATGTTGTTCAACGGCGGCACTGGCTTACTTGTAGGATTACTTGGCACATCCGTCAAGCTCGCAGAACTCGTCTCCGGCACGTCCTCAGGACTGAAAACCGCTTCGGCACCGCTGTTGTCGAACAGACTAGCCCACAGCATTAACTTCCTCCTCTCATTCTGCGCCACCAGATTGTTCAGAAACTGCAAGCTCGTGATGAGAAGTTTCTTGTACGCGTTCACAACCCACTGCCACTTCTCTTCATCTCCCGTGCCTGCGTCCCCGTCATACCCTCTGGCCGTGACTCTTACGCAGCAATTGATCAGCCGGAACACCTCAGCATCGAGACTGTAACTCGCAGCCAGATCTTGCACTTTTGCACCTGTGGTGAGAACATTCCTGGCAATCCCCATCAAGTCGTTGATCCGCTCCAAATCTTTCCACAGCCCCGGGTAATGGCTCGCAATGAGGGCGCCGCTGGTACTTTCGTAGTCGACGGAGCTTGGGTCCCAAATTGTGAAGCTCCTGCGTTCGAGGCTGGGAATGGCGGCTTTGAGGAGGACGCAAAGTTCGGGCCAGAACTTGATGTCTGTCCCGATCGCTTCGCGGACGGAGACATCTTGTGCGCATTTCTTGAGAATCTCCTTGCAGACCTTTTTGTCGAGGAAGTCGAGGGTTGTGGGGTTCATGTATGTCGAGGATTTGAAGTGGATGGTGTAGGGTGGCAGCACGAGGCGGATGTAGACTGCGTTCGCCTCGGCTTTCTTGTCGCGCGCATTGTGAAGGCTTTCGCGCGCCATAGTGGCGGCGGTAGAGGGGGGGAGCAGCTGTCTAGGTGGATGTTCAGTGCGAGATTTTAGATGGATCGAACGATGTCTCGGAGACAGATTGGACGATCTGCCGCGAAAGCTTGGGCCCAGAAACTGATGACATGAGATAGAAATATATTGAAAGTCACATTCTCTCTACACGACAATGTAGACTCGATCTGAGCGGTCGTACGAGCCGTCGGTGTTCTTGACCTGCCATACAGCTGGGTCGTAGCTCGTAGAAACACTACTCACCAGCTGTTCTTCGCAAAATCTCTTGCAGGCTTTCATGCATCTGGGACTACTCGTCTATTGCTTGCTGCTCAGCACACTCTGAACGACCTCAATAACCTTCGCATGCACATCCTTCGGTGCTGCAATAACACCCTTATTCTCCTTCAAAGTCCTTCCCAAGCTGAAGTTCAGCCTCTTGCCCTCCACGTCTGTCACCTGCCCACCAGCCTCACGAACGATCAGATCTCCGGCTGCATGGTCCCAGATCTTCTCGAC
Organism: Dothistroma septosporum; assembly: GCA_002236755.2. NCBI lineage: Eukaryota > Fungi > Ascomycota > Dothideomycetes > Mycosphaerellales > Mycosphaerellaceae > Dothistroma > Dothistroma septosporum. Next base: position 3,784,574 of record NBZP02000054.1, read on the forward strand.
GTAATCCTTCTTCACAGGTAGTCTGAGGTAGAGGTCTCCAGCGCCTCTCGCGATCGAACCATACTTTGCCTGTGAGTCCATTCTAACACTCGGCTTCGTGATACCCAGCTTCTCGGCAATTTTCCCGCTATCGCTCTGGTTGCTGTGTGCGGCCTCGACGCTCTCGCAGAAAGTGGCGTCTGCAATGTTGGAGATTGGCTTCATTTGAATCTTCTTTGCTGCTTCCAGAGATCCCTTCTGTAGCGGTCGAGAGTATGCTCCTTCGCCTTGCACAGCTGAGAATAGCACGCCCTTGCCCTCCTCATCGCTCGCATCGGCACCGATGTTCTCCTTGAGCAGCTCGCTGTCCGAGACTGGCAGGTTCGGGCATCCGAGCACACCAACCTTGACGTCTCCGTCAACCATGAGGCCCAAGCAGACAGCGTACTGCCCACCTCGCAGGAAACCCTTTGTGCCATCGATTGGGTCTATAGCCCAAATTCTGCCACTGCTTCCACCTTTGCTGTCGCCCTTGTCGATCGTGTCCAGCATCTTCTCGGCGGACTCTACAGGTCCTCCCAGTGCCTTCTCGGCAACTGTGTCGTTGAGCTTTGCATCCTGAACAAGACCAAAGACAAGATCGCGAAGTTTAGTATTCTCTCTCAGATCCTTCGCCTCCTCTTCTGCTACGATCTCATCATCTGGGAAGTTGTGTTGCAGGGCAGCAATGATCAGAGCCTGTGCGCCGAAGTCGCCAATAGTGACGGGAGATGTGTCGCCCTTCTCCAATGTGCCTTTGCTGTTCTGGTGGAAGACGGTCTTGGTGAGGATCGAAGCGCGCTGCACTGCCAGCAGAGCAATGTTGAGCTCTTTGCTGTAGTCGGTCGACATTGTGGTGAGGTGTTGCTGTTGGCGGGGTAGGAAGTGGGTTGGAAGCAGTCGGAGTCGGGGAAGGAGAGTGGGAAAGAGAGAGAAGGCCAGGATGATCACGGAGACGGCGAATATGGTGGAAGCAACGCGTGGTGTCCTTAGCATGTTTTCGATGGTCGACGAGCTACAGCAGCTCTGCCCGATGACATTCGGAGTCCGCAACGCGTTCCTTTGGTGGATCCAATCCCGTGAGCGCCAAGTCAAGGACAGCAGGTGGGGGCTTGCGTCCAGCCGTCGTCTCTTGCGTCTTCACGACAGGTCAACAGTGCATCTCGGTGCTCACGGCTTCTGCACATGATCGTCGTCTGGACGTTCCAAGTATTCAGGACTCCCGGGATCCGCAGCTATGTGAGGCAGCACAACAGCCAGACCACTAGCACCGTGCACTAACCATGGACACCTCCTCGCCATTGTCAAGCGTCACTTAATGACTTCCCTGCTTTCTTGCTAATGTTCCCCCTTTCGTACCCAAGCCTACAATGCGATAGACGCGTATCCATGCCACCGCAGTCGAATGCGTCGACTTCTGTGTGACCAAGCAGCTACAGACTGGACCCAGTGTTGACTTTTACCGGACCTTCAGGTCATATGACTAGCAATGCCTCCTCCAATGGCTACCCAAGAGCGTCAAGCGCTCCGCAATATGACCGACGAGCAACGCGAGGCAGCAGAAGAATACTTCAATACTGGCAGCTACAGAGCATATCTGAACAAGACATCTGGGAGGTCAGCATCGACCGCCAAGCCCGCTGCCACAGCAGGATTAAACCAAAAGTCCGCAGAGTGTGCTGCAGCTGATATTGACTTGGAAGTTATCGATGTCGATGGCTTGTACATGGGCAAGTCCTGCAACCAGGCACGATCTCAGTCCCGAAACTTCGTCGAACTGGAAAGATGAAGATTGGCGAGCTCTGTAATGCAACCCGCAACACCAACAAGTCTCGCGACCACTTTACTTGCTGGTATGAAGATGCCGACGAACGGACCCAAGACAGCTTCAAAAGCCTCTGCTGGTAGAACTGGCTCTGCGGCTCCGACTGCGGATATCGGCAGGCTCTTCCTCGATGGCGAAGATGAGCGTGACTTTAGATTGTACGATTCTTGCGATGAGCTCCGCAAGAAGATCACCGCTCATTCGATGAAGGCGGGAGTCACGCAGACGCACTTCTGTCGTGACCTGATAGAGCACCTTCATGCCACGGGCAAGTGTTGGACAATAGGCTCTTCGTCCCGTGACGCATCCGACCTCTTTGCTATGAGATAGCATGACAGTGGTCATATGCTCCTGTACATGCTAGAGTACCTCCCTAGTTCATCAGCAAGGTAGCACCTGGTCAGCCCACCACTTTTCGAGCTGAGAAGGGAGCCAATGCTGAAGCCACTAGTGGGTCATGTGTTATTTGAGAAGTTAGCTCAGTCCACATATCGTATTGGCTCACAGCAGGCGCATATGGACTCAGAGCTGAGGTCACCTCAACTGACGCTCCCATAAATGGACTGGTCGACCTCAACGTCTGCTGATTTCTTGCCAATGTAGCTCCGACTCGCTACGGGTAAGCCAGAGAGCAAGCACGGACATGACATGGAGGAAGGCTGGTCCGGAGGTTTCGGTCTCGAACGCGATGCCAACACCAGCTACGTATACCATTCTTCTTCCTCAATCGGTTGCCTTCCGAGGATGCTGCATTCCACACAGCCACCTCCTGATACCTCCGCCAGATGTCCGTGCAGCCCTGGCGAGAGTATTCACGAAGACGATGTCGGAGGTACCACTCTCCAAAGCATTGCTATCGGTGCGAGAGATTAGTCAACCACAAATGAATGATTTCCAGCCCAGTCGCAGACGACACATGTGCGTGAATACCTCATGTCTGCCAACACTCACCTCTACGTCGACAACCTTGACTGCTTCGTTCGGGCTTGAAGCAGGCCTCTAATCATTCATGTTAATCAGCTTCACAGACTTGTAATAAGCGTCATCGGGCAGATCTCTCGCAATACCCTAGCTCCACCTACACTGCAAGTGGCAGGATCTCGCTCATCTTCATGAACCTCCAATCCTTTTTGGCCTTCTCGTCCTCAACCGGCCACTCTAGTCTCCCTATCAGCTCCTCCGAGACTTCAAATTTTGGCGCTCGAGGATGTCCCTGCGCTTCATGAAGCCGCTGTGGAGATTCCATCGTCTTGCCCGCATCGCTCAAGCTAAGAAAGAAAACTTCAGATTTCTGCTGCAAGCAATCGTCACCGTCATAATAAGACCTCTTTCCACTTGCGTCAACGACGCAGGCCATGTGTGGACGTAGTCGATCTTCCTCGCGTCGAGACATGAAGTTTTGCCGATGATATAGAAGGGCATCTCGCTGTCGAAGTGTTGGCTGGCTTAGGATTGGATTTATTGGTTGTCGGACAAAAGCGCTGGTGGACTATGGCAACTTTGTCGGGCCAGAATTCGCAGGCGGGTCAACTTTCGGTATTGTCTGTCGATTTGGGCGAGAGTGGGATCTTGAGGTCGAACGCTCCGATGCGCGGATTGTGGGATGAATTTGCTACGAAGGGTTCGAGGTGATGGTGTGCCTTACTGTGCATCTGAGGAAGTATAGTGAGCTCAGAGTCTCGGCGATTAGACTTGCTGGCGGAGCTCTGATGGGATATCGAGAAATTTGGGGAATGTGGGTTACACGATACGGGCTGTTGTGAAGAGTGTGCTTTTATTCTCGGGAAGGGATGAGGAAGGACGATCGAATGTGGACAGGCTATTGGACACGATCTTGACTCCAGGCAGCTTACGTCGAACTACTGAGACAGCGCCCCATGGACTCGAGACATATATCAGATAGAGACTGACAGGGCTGATTCATCGGGGCGCTTGCGTGGGAAACATACAGACTATCTCCAAGATCGCCTCAATGTCTTGATGCCTCTCGCAAAGTATGGATGTCGCGTGTGCGAGCTCTGGATACAAGAAGTTCATTCACTCCGCTCGTGGCTGAGTCATGTGTTAATCTTTGACTTGGGCTGTACGACTCATATCTCTGTCCAAAACTTGTCTCTCGTGTCGCATCCCCCGTACCACCATATCTTGCCGACTCAGGAACCTTCGCAGGTAGGTTCCGCCGTATGCGATGCATGAATGTCCCACAACAGAGGACTATTCTGGAGATGTCGACCCGGAGGATGGCGATCTCCACCTGTTCGCAGCGATAAGGAGTCGATGTCCAGACTCGAGCCATCCTACGGTACGAGGGTCGCGGAGGACGGCGGGAGATCCTGGAAGGCGGACAAATTCAGCTCTGGAGCGATTCGAGGCCACACCGCCGATGGTGAGGCCGGTGATGAGGGGGTTTGACCAGAGCGACGGTGGGGTTTGATTCGATTTTGACAAGCTTGGCTTGAGTTCGGTCTCGTGTGGATCATTAGGACTGAGCGCTCATTAGTTGCACGAGGTCCTCAGGTCCAGACCACAGAGCGCCGGCAGGGCAACCTTTGGCACGAGGTGAGTGAATCTGTAGTCGAGACTCAATCATACTTCAGAACGGCTTCTTCTTGCGAACTTCGAACGTCTCGGCAAAGCACCCAACGTGTCACTCGCGCGCAAGCGGCGAAGCAGACTCGAGTGGTTCAGAGCAAGCGCTGTCATCTCCACGAGCTCCCAGCGGAGCTGCGGGATTGCATGTACGGGGTTTGTGCCATAGTGATCGCATGCCTGGACGAGTGCTCACAGGCCACAGTATGTCCTGGTTCCAGCGATCTCGTGAAATGGGCTCGTCAGAGCAGAGAAAAAGCACTTCGACGCAAGAGACTGAGGCCAGCTGAGGGCAGCACTTGGCGATGAATTGATCATCCTGCTGTCCATCGCTATGCTCGGGGCGGCGGCCATCGGCATTACAAAAATTGTCAGAACCACTGCAAGTCGCTGCCTCTACTCGCACCCCAACCAGTAGACGGCTATGCGCCGATGCCGCTCAGATCTCCTATGGCAAGGGAGTCTCCTACATCGAGGCCGAATTCAGTTCATCTTTGATAGCATTGAAGAGTACGCCATCGTGGTTCGACAGCCTGTGAGAAGTTGGCCAAACCGGTCGACGCGCGCTTGGAATGGGCTCAAAGTCACGAGAAGGAGCATTAAAGGCTTAGAGCAGGTGTGAGATCCAAGTTGGAACTCACGGCTGTGATCGACAAGAGCGAACTCGGTCAAAGGTTTATGAAGGCGCGGAGGTGCTGGGCAGGATGGAGCATGTCGATATGGCGCACACGGGGGTGTGGCTTGAGGTTTAGCAGCAGCTGTCGCAGAATTGAGAGAGCATCGTGTGTCCAGCGCATACGCCTGCCGGAGGGCCACTCAGTAGCACAGTTGATTTCAAGACGCTGACGACCTTCGACTCGATGGGAACACTCGTAGTCTTCCGAAAGGCTAGGATGTGGCCTGACCAGAGCACCTTCTGGTGGTGAGACGTTGTCTGTGCGGCAATGTGTTTCCATCGCCCAAGACGAAGTCCGCCCAGGCAGACACATGGAGCATGGACGATAGCAGCTTCACTCTACTAAATGTACTGGGAGGCGTTTGCATGCTGCTAGGAGTAGTCCCAGTCTCCCTGAGAAGGTGAATGTAGGCGTAACGAGTGAGGCGAAAAGCACTGCAGGGGCTCGGTCCACTTGGCGGCTGGAACGCGCGAACCGTTGCTGCTGCTGCTTGCTGCTGCTTGCTGCTCGACTGCGAAGACGACACTTTCCTACCAATTCCAACTCCATCACCATCACACGATACCCGGCCGCAACACCACACCGGCTTACACGCACAGCGTATCCATCTCCTCTCATCGCGCGCATACACGACATCCAACGCACCGACACTGTTCTCAGCTCACACTCACACCTCGCCCCGGACACTGCACCTCCGAGCCATCATCGGCAAAAGTTTAGAGAGTCCATGGCTGTCAGTCTCCATCAGCCCATCACCTCCCCCGCACACACACACACATCGCTGCATGTGCAAGTACTGATCACCGAGAATGCAGCAACCACCTTCCCAGCCGCGCGCCTACTCGCAAGCATATCTCCCCAACGGCGGCGCACAACAACCCAGCGGCCCCGTGCCAGGAGCTCGCCCTCTCGACCCCAACCAAGGTCGCGTACAGCAGCTCGGCCATGCGCGAGTCCTGTGTATTGCAGACGTGCGAGGTACATAGCCCGTTGGACACACTGAAGACAGCATGAGGGCAAGGCTGATGTGTGACAGGCAACCTGCGCCAGCTGAATGAACTCGCGCGAAACGCCCAAGCCGACTACATCATCCACACGGGCGACTTTGGCTTTTACGATGACCAGTCCCTCGAACGCATCGCAGAGAAGTGAGACATATCACAAGGCTCCATTTGAGACTTGCCACTAACACACCCGCGCCACAGGACGCTCAAGCACGTAGCGCAGTACTCACCGCTGCTTCCCGAACCCGTCAAGGCCGATATTGCACGTGCCGGTCCCCAGCAGTCGATAAAAGACCGATTCCGGCAAGAACGCCTCCCCCTTTCCGAGCTGCCTCAGTTCCTCAACAAGTCCTACCGCCTCGAAGTGCCCGTCTACACCGTTTGGGGTGCCTGTGAGGACGTTTCGGTCCTGGAGAAGCTGCGCTCGCAAGAGTACAAGATCGACAACCTGCACATCATCGATGAGTCACACTCGCGACTACTCGATGTGGGCGGCATCAAGCTGCGACTCCTTGGTCTCGGTGGTGCCGTAGTCATGCACAAGCTGTTCGACAATGGTGAGGGCAGGACAACCATTGCCGGTGGACAGGGAACGATGTGGACCACCCTCCTGCAGATGGGCGAGCTGATCGACACCGCCAACCGCGTCTATGATCCTACAGAGACCCGCGTCCTCGTTACTCACGCCTCTCCAGCTCGCGAAGGCCTGCTGAACCAACTGTCTGTGGCACTGAAGGCAGACTTTTCGCTATCCGCCGGTCTCCATTTCCGATATGGTAGCTCTTACAACGAGTTCTCTGTCAACCCATCCCTCGACCACTATCGCGGCAAGCTTTCCGCATCGAAAGCGTCATTCAACGATGTTTGGGAAACCGTCAAGCATGAGGTGGAGCCAGCTGTTTCGGAGAATGAGGCGCAAAATAAGCTCTTGCAGTATGCTCTGGAGTTGGTCAGCAAGATGCCTACCAATGCCAGTGGCGGCAATCCGTTCGGTGGAGGTGGCCAGATCAATGGTGCTGTTGATGAATCGGCTTTTAAGAACATGTGGAACTTTAATCTGGCTGACGCTGCCTTTGGCTGGCTCGTTCTGGACATCGACCAGGGCAGGATCGGCACGGAGATGCGCGCTCAAGGCTTCAACTTCTCGCATCGCTCGGGCAAGACGCCACAGAGACCACAAGGACTGCCTCAAGCACCAGTCAATGCGACAATGCAGCCAACTGGCGGCAATTTGCCAACACCAGGTCAACAGTCCCCATCGGTGGCTCAGCAACAGGCACGTCCACCACAGCAAGGCCCACCACAGCCGCAACAAGTGAGCAACGTGCCAGCTCAGCACCGCGGGCAGCCACCGAACGCACAGCAACAAGCCCGACCAGGAAAGCAGCAATCGCCTGCACCTGGTAGCAAGCCAGCTACGCCTCAAGCAGCATTGACCACGAATGGTACGACCGCTCCAGCGGTAAATCTGCCGAACAAGGACCTGCCACACACTAACGGCACAGCAGCAGACGAGGGCGCCAAGCCTGAGACGCCTTTCCACAACAAGCAGAATAACGCTGGACAATCACCACAGCAGCAGGAGCCATCGAAGGGTATCTTTGTTATGAACGGACCTACCAGCGTTGATGAGGTCAAGTCTGAGCTTTTCACGGCTGAAGACGCTGCCAAGATTACGTCCGTAGACAAGGCAGGTCCGCCAGGTAGATGGGCTGTTCACTTTGCTAGTCCTGAGATCATGCAAGAGGTCCTCAAGCACGGCACGAACAAGGAGCATGCAGCCAAGCACAAGACTGTGAGGATGTCGGCTTACCGACCAAACCCTAGCCGCGGCAACTTTGGCGGCGCTGGCGGATGGGGCCCTGGATCCAGAGGCGGTCACAACAACAGAGGTGGACCTGAGGGCCGTGGTGGCTATCAATCTGCAGGGGGAGCTACCACTGGCAGCGACAGCGAGTCAGGACGCGGTGGTCGCGGTCGCGGTAGGGGCGGAGCTTTTCGAGAACAGAACCGTGGTCGTGGCGGTCATAGAGGTCGAGGGGGCGAGCGAGGCGGTAAGGCTGACGGTTCCGCTGCTGCCGCTGGTCCAGCTGCAGGCGATTCTTAGAGGGTTTTCGCCGAAGGCACACCGTCTCGCATCGACTCCGCAGCGCCAGCACAAACACCTGAGGGTCACAGCCAAGGCCCGCAAAAGCCCAAGCCGCAAGCGACCCCACGCTCGAAGACTCCGGTCACAGTCGATGGCGGCAACGGTACTGTCGCGAAGGGCTCCACCGCAGGTGCTCGGGCAGTCGCTACACGCGTGGCGACACCAAAGCTTAACCCGTCAAGCCCGGCCACAGCGCCAGCTAAGAAGTGAGATTGGAAGGAGACGTAATTGCTTTCTGTCAGAACTATGAACTCTTCAATAGACTGGAGAGTGGAGCATTGGGGTTGCACCTACGATATAACAGCCTACTGCATCGTGTTGTCCGCTAAGCGGGCACAGAGAGACGGGCACGCTTGAGTGATGTACGTAGAGTACCATGGGCGCCTAACGCGGAGGAATCGAGGCAGCAGTAGCTAACTATACCCTTACAAGCGTGTTTACTCATGAAGGTAATGCAGTATATTGGGAGACGAAGATTCAGTCGCGCTTGATGTTACGCTTGTGCCTGAGGCTCTGCGGGTGATTGGCGTATGACGTTCCAGAAGCGGTGATCCTTCCAAACGATCAGCTGTCGTCTGCTCTGGCGGTCACAGTACCTTGGTTCGAGCTCCACCACCTTTCTACCGCAGACACAAACAGACTCCTGTACACGCTCGGCACAACTCGATCGTCACATCGAGTGTGCCTGCAGCTGCAACAATATCACACATACTTCATACGAAACTTCTAGCACCGCGACAGCTCGTGTGGTCTGAGAGCTGTCAGCGACGAGAAACAAACGCCTGCAGCGCGTGGGGGCGCGATGGGGTGGAAAAGCGCAGCAACGTGGCTGGCGATTGCGCATTTCATATCACCAGCGACCGCAGCTAACGAGCCGATTTGGACGACGAAGCACGAAGCTGGACGATGTGCGATCCGAGGACAATGTGGCAAGCAGAGCTTCTTCGGATCGGAGCTGCCCTGTCCAGACAACGGACTGGCTGAGGATCCATCAGAAAAGGTGCGAGATGACCTGGTCAAGCTATGCGGGCCGGAGTGGGCGGATACCAAAGTGTGCTGCGACGGTGATCAGATCGAGGCGTTGAGGAGCAACTTGGCCAAAGCAAATGGGCTAATCTCTGGCTGCGGTGCTTGCAAGAAGAACTTCTACGATCTGTTTTGTACCTTCACGTGCTCACCGGATCAGTCGCTGTTCGTCAATGTCACCAAAGCAGAGTCGAAAGGTGACAAGTTCATCACAACGGAACTGGATCAGCTCATCAGCGATGGCTTTGGAACGGGATTCTACGACAGCTGCAAGGATGTCAAGCTTGGAGCAACAGGAGGCAAGGCGATCGATCTGATAGGGGGCGGAGCGAAAAATTACACACAGTTCCTGAAGTTCTTGGGAGACAAGAAACCATTTGGAAGTCCGTTCCAGATCGACTTTCCTCGACCCGTGGATGGTCTCAAGGGCATGAAGCCGATTCTGGAGGACCCTATACCATGCAATACCACAGACGAAGCGTATCGGTGTTCATGCGTTGATTGTGCTGGTTCATGCCCAACTCTACCAAAAGTGACAGAGGCCGAGCAATGCGCCGTTGGATTATTGCCTTGCTTGAGCTTTGCGATCGTGGTCATCTACTCAGTCTTCATCACCTTGTTGGTGTTGGCTGTTACTGGTCATGTGGCTGCTGCAAAGCGACGACAGAGCAAAAACGAGCGATTACAGCTGCTGCAGGATTCTGCACCCAGCGACGATGAGGATGAAGGAGACATGGTGCATAGCGTGGCCATGACCGATCGACCAACAAAGCAGTACGTTGTCAATACCTACTGTGATCGCGTATTCGCCAATCTCGCACGAACATGTGCCAGATTCCCTGGTATCACAATCGGAACCAGCTTCCTCATAGTCGGTCTGCTCAGTCTTGGATGGCTTCGCTTCGCCGTCGAGACGGATCCTGTGAAGCTCTGGGTTGCTCCCGATTCTGCAGCTGCTTCTGAGAAGGAGTTCTTCGATACCAACTTCGGACCATTCTTCCGCACCGAGCAAGCCTTTTTGGTCAACGATACCACCGATGCAGGACCGTCTCCCGTCCTCAGCTACAATACACTCCAGTGGTGGTTCGATGTCGAGAGGAGGATCAGAGTGCAGAAGAGCTTTGGTAATGGCTACACGCTGAAGGACGTCTGCTACAACCCAACTGGTGAAGCATGTGTCGTGCAGTCAGTGTCGGGATATTTCGCCAGTACCGGACTGAACGAGGCAACTTGGGACGAGCAGTTGAATAACTGCGCAGAGACACCCGGAGATGTTCAGTGCCTGCCAGAGTTCAAGCTACCATTGCCAGCGGAGCGTCTTTTGGGAGGATACAACCGCACTTCCCAGCATGCTACAGATGCTGCCGCGCTAGTCACTACGTGGGTCATTACGAACTACAACCCCGATGACGACCGCCTCGAAAAGGCAGAAGAGTGGGAAGAGAGCACCAAGCGCCTTTTCAAGGACATCACCAACGAAGCAGTCGAACGTGGTCTGCGATTGAGCTTCAACACCGAGATCAGCTTGGAGCAGGAGCTTAACAAGAACACCAATACGGATGCGAAGATTGTAGTCATCAGCTACATCGTCATGTTCATCTACGCATCACTGGCTCTTGGCAGCACGACCGTCACTGCTAGCACGATTCTGCGAAACCCGATGGGAGCACTGGTTCAGAGCAAATTCATGCTTGGTGTCGTTGGCATTCTGATTGTCTTGATGTCCGTTGCCGCATCTGTGGGGCTCTTCGCAGCGGTCGGTGTCAAGGCTACGCTCATAATCGCCGAGGTCATTCCATTCTTGGTCCTGGCCGTTGGTGTCGACAACATCTTCTTGATCGTGCATGAATTCGAGCGTGTCAACATCAGCCATGCGGATGAGCCTGTGTCGGAGCGCATCGCAAGAGCACTCGGTAGGATGGGACCATCCATCCTTCTCTCTGCTTCGACGGAGACTGTTGCATTTGCACTTGGAGCAGCGGTCGGCATGCCGGCAGTGCGAAACTTCGCGGCTTATGCTGCCGGTGCAGTCTTCATCAATGCCATGCTGCAGGTTACCATGTTCGTTTCCGTCTTGTCACTGAACCAGCAACGTGTCGAGAGTGGCCGTCTCGACTGCGTGCCCTGCGTAAAGCTCCCACAAAGCCACAGCATGCCTGGAGGTTTCGGCGGCGCTCCTTTCAGCGCTTCTGACGAGGAAGGCTGGCTTTCGAGGTTCATTCGCAAGTACTATGCGCCAGCTATCCTGGGCAATAAGGCGAGAGTCGCTATTCTGACTATCTTCCTCGGCTTCTTCGCTGCCGGCATTGCGCTCTTGCCAGAGGTTGAGCTTGGTCTGGATCAGCGCATTGCCATTCCATCGGACAGCTACTTGATCGACTACTTCAACGACCTCGATCATTATTTTGAGCAGGGTGCACCCGTATACTTCGTTGTCAAAGACCTGAACGCCACGCAGCGACTACACCAACAGCAACTTTGCGCACGCTACACAACCTGCAAGGAATTTTCGATCAACAACATCCTGGAGCAAGAGCGCAAGAGACCCGAGATTAGCTACATTGCCGATGCCACCGCAAGCTGGATTGACGACTTTTTCTCATGGCTGAACCCAGAGTTGGATCAATGCTGTGTCGACGGCTCAAAGGCATGCTTCGAAGATCGCAATCCACCGTGGAACAACACGCTGTACGGCATGCCAGAAGGCAAGGAGTTCACCGACTACGCCAAGCGATGGCTCAAGGCGCCGACCGGGGAAGACTGCCCTTACGGTGGCTCGGCCGCATATGGTGATGCAGTTGTCGTCGATGACAAGGCATTGACCATCCCAGCCAGCCACTTCCGTACTGCGCACACAGCGCTTCACAGTCAAGCCGACTTTATCAACGCGTACGCCTCCGCACGTCGTATTGCAAACGACATCGGCGCGCGCCACAACATCGAGGTGTTCCCCTACAGCAAGTTCTACATCTTCTTCGACCAGTACGCCACAATCGCACAGACATCCGTCGGCCTTGTCGGCGCAGCATTAGCTTGCACTCTCGTCATCACGAGTTTCCTGCTGGGTTCGATTCTCACCGGTCTCGTGGTCACTATGACGGTCATCATGATTGTAGTTGACATTGTTGGCACTATGGCTCTGGCAGGCGTCTCCCTAAACGCCGTCAGTCTCGTTAACATCATCATCTGCGTAGGCATCGGTGTTGAGTTCTGTGCTCACATTGCTCGCGCCTTCACGGTCCCGTCGGCTTCGGTTCTTGAGCGAGCACAGTCAAAGTTCCGTGGCAAGGACGCGAGAGCTTGGGCAGCGCTAGTGAACGTCGGTGGGAGTGTGTTCAGTGGTATCACGATCACGAAGTTGCTGGGAGTCTTCGTGCTGGCATTCACGAGGAGCAAGATCTTTGAGATTTACTACTTCAGAGTCTGGTTGAGTTTAGTTGTTTGGGCGGCGCTGCATGCTTTGGTGTTTTTGCCGGTTGCGTTGAGTCTTTTCGGAGGCAAAGGTGAGTTGTCTGACGCCTTGCTGATTGAGAATTTTCATGCTGACATTATAATAGGGTACATTGACCCGGAGAGCGATGGTGGTCTGGAACAAGACCTGGCGAGTCGACGATACAGAGCGCTATTGCCTGATGATGAGTATGACAGTGACGACTATTGAATGAGTCGGACGAAGCAGGTGTAGCGACGTCTCATCGAGGTCGTTGCCAAGCAGCGCCCTGGCTCTGTATAATTCTTAGTATGTCATGAATAGCCAGATCTCAGAAAAGCCCCAGATTCACTCATGCATTTTCCGAGGAGCAAGTGCGAGAGCGACGTTGGAAGGTACAATCATGATTTGAGCACCTACCTAAAGTATTAGCAGTCACTGATTTCACGAAGCTATGAGCAGGCAGAGGGTCACTGTTATAGCACATGACATCGCCGTGCACTCCAAAGCTATTCGATGAAATTGACGACTGACAAAAGACTGAGTAGGGACCGTGAACAAAGCGAACCTGGCCGCGACGAGGTTGGATGGGGATGAAACTCACGCATCGTAAATGAGCTGGACTATACTATTTCTAGGCAATACTGTGTCGCGCTGAAGGCGTGTCTCGATCTGGAGGGCTGAAACCTTTTCATCTCGATTCGTGTCAGAGATATCACTTGAGGAGGTGACGAGTCTTAGGAAGAGGTTGCCTGCAGCGCAGGGAAGCCTATTTGCCGACTTCGACTATAGGGACGCTTGCGCTGCGTTGAGAAAGTTGGCTGGTTGCGGACGAAAGAGCGACGACTGAGTATGAGCATGTTGCAGACGTGTTGGCGCGGCGTCTACCGCTTTGTCGTTGCTCTGAAGCTGACGGACTTTTCAGCATTGCACGGCGGTGGTTCATCTCTCCGCAGTGACCATGGCATGACGTGGAGGGAAGCAGTGCATGCGTTGCATCGCGTTGCGTCGTAGTGCTTCACTTACCGCCTGCAAGCTCCTTCCAGGGTCATCGTGATGATGTCGCTTTGAAGCTTGCTTGGTTACACACACACACAGCCCACGCATTGGCACGAGCTGCACGATGTCGGGACCCGTACGCCAGGCTGATCTACCCATGCACGTAACATCCCGCTTCCCCTTCGACGTGGCAACCTGGAGTGGGTTGGAGTAGCGTTAAGTGATAGCCGGCTACAACGGCTACGGATAAATGGGTCTGCCATGTTGTGGGCTTAAGAGGATGGGTCGGACTTCTGGCGCGTCAGTTGCATTGCAGACCGACAAACGCTGTGATGTGCCTCTAAGAGGATGATCGCCCAGCACAGCAGGTCGGGTGGCCTGGTTGATCCACGCAACACGACAACGATCCGCGTACATAGCACGCAGCTGTGCACGAGCACGAGCACGAGCACGAGCTGGAGCTGGAGCTGCCGTGACACCCCATCATCGAAACTGTGCATGATTTCCGTGCGTGGCAAAGCGTAGTACACTCAGTGGCAGGAATAGCAACGACAACGAGAGCTCGACCGCTGAAGTGATTGAGAGGAGTGGTGTAGGCCCACAGACTCTGCTTGGAGGGCGAGCAACGTGGCCATCATCGCTCGCTGTCGCTATCCATCCGGTCGCTCATGCGGCTAGTAGTACGAGCATCCAGTCCAGTATGTTGACGATATGCAGGGAAGCAGAGCTTTGCATGCACGTGCCCGTTCGACGAAGCGGAAGATAGCGAAAGCCCGTGCGAAGGGTTGTGTCGTTGAGAAGAGGTGCGCGTCTTGTCTCGTTGGCGTATGTGTTGTACTTGGCTCCAATACCTTGCATATGGTCTGTATTTTTCCGACAAGGTCCGGAATTTATTGGGCCAGCCTCGCAAGGACGACACAATCTGGTGTAGCTACCAGGGTTTGGCTTGCATATGTTCCTGATCCCTGCTGCCGAGGGGCATATGTCTAGTATGTAAGCTGCAAGGAAGCTGCTGGTCGAGTCAATAGCTATTGCATTAGCATTGCCGACGTTGTATCATCATGGATATAGTGGTACGTAAACCTCGAAATAGCCACGGTGGATCGACATGAGGAGGATGTGGAGAACGCATTATACAGAGAGAATCGACACAAAATAGTAGCACTCTAAGAACTAGTATCTAGCAAAGTCCTCGTACGCCGATGTGGCTCCTGCTATCAAACGCCTCTGGGTCGTAGCATTACTTTCCCTATTCCAGACATAGCCCTGACTCGGTCTGATGCATTTTCTTCGCTTCATCGTCACTGTAAACATCAAACATGCAAAGGAAATAGTTTCCGCGCTTTAGGTCCTGCGCAGGTAGAGAGTGATCCAGCACAGTATCCGGTAGCCCAAGATAATACCCAGCATGATCCCGACCCACTTGCCAGTCTCACCAGTCTTGTAACCGTAGTTCTTGAGCACACCAGTACCTGCGATCATGCACTGGGAAGCCAGTTCGGTCTCGTACATGCATGAGCACTCTCCTTGATTATTGGTGCCGCAGGTGAAGTTTCGCTGTCCGAATTCATTGACCATCATGCCTTGGAACACGTACGACTGGTAGTCGATGTAGTGAAAGACGTATCGCCAGAAGGGGTTCAGAGTCTGTGGTGGTACCAAGAAACCACCTGTGCACATCCAGAGACCATTGGCGAATGCAGTACCGGCAAGAGCAACGACGAAGATGGGGATCAAGGAGCTGACCAAGACGACCAGGGATTCGGCTGCGATAAGATCAAGGAAGAGCCACATGACCCAGGTGAAGAAAGCCTGCGCGGTGGGCCTGAAATTGGAGAGCCAGTAGGCAACAATCGAAAAAGCATTGCAATCAGGAACAAGTAGGGAATGCCAGTGATGAAGTTGGCGACCAGGAAAGAAGTAGGACCGTAAAGACCGTTGGCGCGCTCTTTGATGAACAAGGCGCGATCCTCCAGGAAGGCTGGAATGTAGGCCACTGCCATGAAGGACATGAAGGCTCCACCGAAGAAGATGGCGTTGATGAAAGACTGGATGTTGCCTTGATCTGGGTTGAGCCGAAGCCAGACGGTTCCCATCATGACCGCCAGACCCATGTACATGGCAATCCGAATGCCGTACGCGATAATATCTCGATACGACTTGATGAATGCACGGTGGATCAGAGCGAGCGGGATCGCAATGGCACCGGCGGATTCGTCTTTGAATTCAGCATTGATGTCGGTATCCATTGAATTGCGTGCCATCTCGTCAGTCAGTTCCGTAACGGTGGCTGTGGCGAGACGTGATTTGTGCCATGATGAGTGCACCATATTCAGCTGCTGGTCGACCTCACTCCTGTCGCGGGCAAAATCGGTGTTGACGAAGTCGATGATGAACTCGGCTGGGTTCATGTACAGCGGAATGGGAAACCCGCAGGCGTCGAAGTATGGTTGCACCTCGGAGACCGGTCCACTGTATGCGGTACCACCTTGTGACAGCAACAGAAGTTTGTCAAACATGGCGAAGGTGGAGGTAGAAGGTTGATGTATCGAGGCGATGACAATCAAGTTGTGCTTCTTCGCAATGTCTTTCACGAATGAGATGACCTCGAAAGAGGCTGCCGAGTCCAGACCAGATGTAGGCTCGTCCAAGAAGAGAAGCTTTGGGCTGGTGATGAGTTGAGCAGCGACACTGACACGACGCTTCTGACCACCAGAGATACCCTTCCTGATCGGTGTGCCGATCAAGTTGTTGGCCTGGCCCTGGAGACCAAAGGCCGTGAGAAGTGCCTCAATACGCTGGATACGCTCCAGCTTGCTGACCGTCTTCGGTAGAGACAGTCGTGCTGCAAAATTGAGTGTTTCCCGAACCGTGAGCGAACCGACCAATGCGTCTTCTTGTTCGACGTAGGCCGAAATCCTGCGAAACGTTTTCGGGTTGGCGGCTGAGCCGTTGATGTAGATGGCAGCCTTGACGTTGGCGGCCAAGGAGGCTGTCCGGTGGGCAAGAACGTTCAAAAGAGTGGACTTTCCGGAACCACTGTGAGGATGCTGTTAGAAGGGCGAGCTTGGTGCAAGACAAAGCGGTGTGATACTCACGATGGTCCCATGAGGGCCAGAAGCTCTCCAGCCTTGACGATGCCATTGATGTCTGAGAGAATCGTCTTGGGTTGCTGTGACTGTCGGTCCTTGACGGTGACTGTGACGCCCTTCCAGCCGAAGCTGCGGATGTTGGTGTTGGTGAGTTGGGCGTAGTCGCCTCCGATCATCTTCTCGATGTCGGACATCTTGGAGTATCTTCTGCGATTGGCAGTCGCAGCCCGGTCGTACAGTGCCAGTGTGAGAAGGTGCGACCTTCAGCGCACCGGTGACGGCGGTGGTGTAATGATTGAGTGAGTGAGTGAGTGAGTGAGTGAGATCGCGATGGGAGTTCGAACAGGGACGCGCGTGTTCCGTGGCTTTGTGACTGACTTTGCCGGTGTCAGTGTGTCAGGCCAGTTGCAGGCGATGCGAGCGCAATTCCCAGCACAGTCGGTGATGCTCAAGAGGTGCCACGCCAGCGGAAGCCACCACAAAGAAGCAGGAAGCAGAAGTAGCTCTGAGCGACCGTTGAACTTGTTGACCACCAGAGCAAGGAGTGGATCTGATGTGTGCAGGCAAGAGTATCAATGCGGAGCGCTCTCTCAGTAATATCGATCCGCGCAGCAACCTGTCACGGGGGCAATGCCGGGGAAGTCGAGGAGATGGGCCAGGAGGTGGGTGCAACGACGAGAGCGTTTGGCGGACAAACGAGATATCAAGAAGCAGCAGGCCGAACAGCGTCCACGGCCAGTGCCTCGCCAACATGGACATGCCGAACGCGCCAGAACGCGCCCGTCGCACTCTATCCACTGTTGCCGTACGGACTACTGTGTGCCTCCCGGGTCGAGAACCTGCGTGGGCACGGTGGGCTCGGTGTGTCTTGCATCGCTCGAGACGCGAGTCGTCGACGATGTCCTTCTGCCCCGGGCGCCGTCGCACAACGATACCTAACCCCTGCGCCGCGCCACTATAGGCTATAGCACCGTTTCAGCGTGGCCGGCGGGGGTCTCGCCCGACGGTGTGCGACCAGTCGGCCGTCGACACTGACAGGCTGTGCCTGCCAAGAGTAGAGGTCGACCCGCACCTCTGAACGTTAATCGGGTACGCCATCTACGAAGGTTCGACTCGACTCACGCTCGCTGCAGGAGTAGCCAGGTACGATGCATCTTAGTGTGTCCCTGAAACCGCGGAACAAAACGACCGCTCTCGACGATGAAGAGGTCGGCCGTCCACGCTCGGCAATCTCTCCGCCGTGGACAGTGCATCTGGCCCACGGCCCAACGCTTCACGGCTCCTGCTCCCCCTCTCCTGCTGCGGCCGTCCTGGGCAACTGGTGCCACCGACGCAAAGATACGCGACTTCACGGCTCGCTGCAGGTTCTGTCCTTCCCGTCCCCGCCGGCCGTCGCTCATAGACATGGGTTGTAGCGGTGCGCCGTTGCGGGCTTGGGCGGAGAGGAGCCACGCTGCGTCTGCCGGCTTCCTGCCGCGCTGTGCCGAGCGTGTCAAAGCAGTCGCACGGCGACGAGGCTTGTCTGGGAGATTATCACTTTCCCGCCGGGGAAGGAGGGGGGAGGGTTCGGCACCGCGGACCCGGAACGGTACCATTCACGACTGACGCTCTGAGAGCGGCGGCGTGGGCCTTGACGTCTATACAGGGTTAAGCTCAAAGCTCGCAGGTTGTCGATGCGGCTAGGCTAGCTCTGGACGTTAGACTGTGCAGCAGCGCATGCAGGTCGAATGTCCGATGATGAAGCATCCGCAAATCATCGACCCCGTCGCCAGGGCCATGCCTCAGGGGCCTCTGCTGCTGTCTGAGCGTGCTCGTCGTCGGTCGATCTATAGCAAGTGACGAGTAGTATGTATCACTAGCGCGTGCTGCGACCTGGCTTGCAACGCTGGAGAGGGGGCTTCCCGCCATTGCCAGAAGGTATCATCGACTGCCACTGTACGCCAATCTGCCGCCACGGCGCATCATCCTGCGGCGTGGACAGTCGCCCATCCACCACGCAGTGTGGTGCTAATACTGCTGATGGGAAGCCGACAAGGCGTTGGCATGACACTGTACCACAAACGTTCTGCTGTTCCTGCCGAGCCCACCAAGGATACCGTTGGGCATCACACGGATCGGCAAGGTTCGGTACTGCCAGCGTGCTGCTGGTGCTCTACTGCATCTTATTGATCATATTGTGGCGCGTTATGACAAGTCGTGACAGTCGAGTTGGACAAGGTTCGCATGCCGCGGTCGACGCATCTTCACAAGCCGCGACGCGACGACGTTCTCGACAGGCACAAGTTGAGGTACGCTTGTCTGGTCTTTGGCACTTTGCTACTCAGGAGGTTGTGGCTGCGACTCTAGTGAGCCGCCGTCGACCCTTAGCACAGCTACAGAGCCAAACTATTCCCCAAAACGGAGGACCCGTGCACGGCCATCCATCGACCGCTAGCGAGCACATCCCAGAGTACTCGCTGTCCAATTGAGTCTCAGTGCCCGTTGCGCTCATCTGTCAAGTTGCTGCACCTACGTCTGCTTGTGTCGCCGGCTCTATCCACTCGTTACTGTCGGCTATGACCTTGCCTGGCTCACTGATGCACCCCAGTGTAACCGTCCTGTAGGGAACTTCGCTTCTACCACACACCTGACGCCTGCCTTTCCGCTGTAGTACCTTCAATCCTTCTACCGGACAGCATCGTGGCTCGACGCCCGGCCTCACAGCCATAGTATTCCTGTTTGCGGCACCACTGGAACGACAATCTTCGGATAATGAAACGAGTCTCGCACGCACGTTGAAATCTGGAACAAGGACATACTTCCCCAGGACGATGGACATTCCGGCACATATCTTGGATGCTGTCCAGACCACAGACCTGCCTTTATCGAAAGGGCTAGAGACGTCGAGCAGGACGTCCAAAACATCGCCATTCTCTTCACGATCCCCGGGAATGATACTCGACGCACATTCTTCGGCAGAGGATGTATCAACGACGAGCGATTCCGACCATCATGACTACCAGACCGATTTCACGACACCAGCTTCTTCTGACTCGCACTCGTGCCCCGGCGACATGCAGCCAGATGATGTGGAAGACTTTCGAGATCGCGAGTACCCACAGCTCAAAGGCAAAACGTACTTGGATCACGGAGGAACGACTGTACGTTGGCTTGAGGGAACCAAATTTTGCGCAACGATTACTAACACGCTATAGCTCTACGCCAAATCCATGATAGAGGAGTTCTCGGCAGACATGATCAGCAATCTCTATGGCAATCCGCATTCGGCATCAACACCTTCCGCGGTAGCTGGTCACCGCGTGGACGAGATACGAGAGCGTGCGTTACGTTTCTTCAACGCGGATCCGGATGAATTCGACCTGGTATTCGTCGCCAACGCTACTGCGGCAATCAAGCTTGTGATCGACTGCTTCAAAGACCATGCCGCCGCTAGCAACACCCCTGTGTGGTACGGGTACCACAGAGACGCCCACACTTCACTGGTTGGAGTGCGGGAATCGACCAAGATGCATCGGTGTTTCACCAGCGACGAGGAAGTAGACATCTGGATAAATAGTGGCGGCTTGGGCGGTCCTCGTGCAAGGCAGTTGGGTTTGTTCGCGTACCCAGGGCAGTCGAACATGACGGGGCGACGACTCCCGCTCAGCTGGTAAGTCTCTCATTTCCTGCGCATCTATGAACAGGTGATGTTAACGTTACGCAGGCCTAGCCGTATCCGCAAATCGTTCCACAAGGCCGCAACGTATACACTCCTGGACGCAGCTGCGCTTGCAAGCACAGCGCCACTGGATCTGGCTGATCCGGCGACCGCACCTGACTTTGTGGCACTTTCTTTCTACAAGATCTTTGGCTTCCCGAACATTGGTGCACTCATCGTGAGGAAGGATTCGGCGCACGTGCTCGAAAGCAGGAAGTACTTTGGCGGTGGAACCGTGGAGATGATCATTTCAATCAACGACACCTGGCATGCCAAGAAGGACAACTCGATACACGACAGGTTGGAAGATGGGACTCTGCCTTTCCACTCGATCTTCGCTCTCGACCACGCCATGAATGTTCATGAACGATTATACGGTCCGAATCCGATGAAGTTCATATCAATGCACACTGCGCAGCTCGGACGGCAGCTTTACGATGGTATTTTCAACCTGAAGCACGCTAACGGTGTGTCACTTTGCCGCATCTACAAGGACGAGGCAGCTGTGTATGGCGATCCTTCAATGCAAGGATCGACGATTGCTTTCAACGTTCAGAGGTCGGATGGGTCACTGGTCGGGTTCGAGGACGTGGAAGAAGCGGCGGACGAGCGCAATATCTATGTGCGCAGTGGCTCACTCTGCAATCCCGGCGGAGTGGCCACCTATCTTGGTTGGTCACCGGCGGAGATGAAAGCGGCGTATGCGGCCGGTCATCGCTGCACCAACCCAACTCAGGTCATGCTGGGAAAGCCCACTGGAGTCGTTCGCGTCAGTCTTGGCGCCATGAGCACCTCAGGAGACGTCAGCGGATTGCTGCATTTCCTGGATGATGTGTACGTTGAGAAAACCGTTGACTCACGTTCAGCTACCGCAGCGCAACACGCATCCGTGACAGGAGCACTAATCAAGGACTCGAACACCACAACCACATCCACACCAGCACCACCGCTCGACATCAGAGGAACAAGACAGAACAGTCTCTTATCAGTAACAGGAACACCCAGCACCGCGAAGAGTTTTGATATGGGAGATTTCAAGTCATGGGAAGCAGGATCAGCGGCGTCGTCAACACCTGACCGGATAGACCTCGACCGACCAAAGCCACCACCGTTCGTTCCCGCCGATTACGTGAAGCTACGTAAACCTTGGGAAGCCGAAATGCGACAGAACGCCGCCAACTACGCAATGGAAATCAAAGTACGCGAAGTCGAAGATGCCAGCATGTTCTCCCGAAATCCGACACCCAGCGTGAAGGCGAGGAGGTTTGGCAGAAGCGTGGTGAATCTTCTACGGACGAAGAGCCATGTTGGTCTTGATCAAAGGTATGAGCAACCAGCATGATCCCCTTTGTCGCGCAAGCGTTTTTTCGTTCTGCATTTGCTGGCAAGTTTTTGCTGCGTCCCGCGCTGTCAATGTAGGACTGGCCTAACAAAATTTCTTGCTGACAGGCCGCCAATATCGCCACGACCTCCTCCGTTAGAGAAGCCACCGAGTCTCCCTAGTCTCCCGTCACAACAGCGATCACAGAATGGTGTAGAGAGGGAACATATCAAAAACGTAGTTCAGACGCTTGGGATGTGATCTCGGCAGATCCACTCTCACATTTACTTTGTTTTCGGAATTTTTAATGGGGCAAAAATCATTCATCTAGCATGGCGTTCGAGGGGGATCTGAACAGGAGATCTATCTTTGCAAATCACGATACCAGATGGGGTGAAACGTCAATATTTTCGCATTTGTATACGATGTTCATACGGGAACAGGGCCCGGCCTCGGAAAGGGCAGAATCCTTAGGAAGGATATCTTGGGAGGACCCAAGCGCTATGACCTCAGCGACAAGCCGATGGACACGGCAAGAAGAATATGTCACATGTACTAGACACAGACTTTTGCACATACGCGCAGACCCCCCGGAGGGGATGGGTGTGGGTTGGGCGTGGATGGCCGAGCAAGCAGTATGCAGTATGCATTAATCACGAGACCAGCAAGCAAGTATCCTTCGAAACCCACTTTTTGGAACCATGGTGAAGACGTGGGCGTCTTGGGATCATGTGCCTGCTATGAGCTGTCAAAGCATGTATCCGCGGCGGCCGTGGGTTTGACAGGCGCGAATGGGGACAGATACGCAATCAGAGAGGTGAGGTGCCGCGCAGTATCCTCGAGGGTAGCCATACAGTGGGCGGCCGCGAGCCAGCTAACGCGCTGCAGGTATCCAGACGAGGCCAGCTGACGAAACCTGGACGCCATGTCTTCGATTGATGCGCCTTGCCGTCGACCGTGACGGCCGTTGATTGTCATCGTCTAGAGAAGGCGTTCGGCGTTGTCAAGGTCCACCTTCGATCGTGGTACACGCAACTGATCCCTGGGGCGGTTTATGTCGGCGCCCAGACAGCGGGAACATGTTGCATGGGCGCTACTACGCCCAACGGGCATACGGCCCGATGCTCTCAAGGACTGGCAATCACGCGTCGAATTCACTACCAGGTTGGTGGATAGGTGCATCTTTCTTGTGTTCCACCAGCGCTTTGCCATGGCTGGTGGATCCGCCGTGTCGTGTCACAGATGTTACGATCATGGCGCAGGGCATCCTGGTCGTTCTGGCCAGCAGCTCCACCACCTGATTTTCATTGTAGTTGCTTTCGTTACACGACGGATCTGTCATACACGAGTCGAAGAGTCTAGCAAGGTCAGCAGATTTGGGCATCCTTCTCCCCATCGACGGGCGCGCTCCGCTCATTGTCCTGCCGTCAACCAGATGAAGTCGACTTCATCAAATCTGGCTGACCCATTCCGCGAATCAGGACTAGCAGACCCTGACTCGAGCACAGGGCGCCAATGTCGCAAGCAAACAACAGCCATGCCACGCCTCGTCGACAGGGAAATTCCTGTCATCGTCAAAATTCAGTAACAGTTTCTTCGAGTTTCAAGTCGCCATATCCGCCCGAGATCGTTCCGCCTGCAAAGCATCATACGAGTCAAAGCCAGGGCAAGATATTAAATCCGACTTCTGATCATTCCGCATGTCTCGCACTCTGAAGACGGCGACTCTCCTTCGCGGGCCTGTTGTGAACATTCTCCGATGTGGTATAGGAGATCGTACGATCGGATCCTCGGGACAATCAGCACGCGAAGGGCATTTCGGCGACCAGCGCTTTGGGTTTGAGGAACATGTCGTGAATAAATGATGCGTGAAAGGTGATCACACCGGAGATGATCTCATAGAGCGAGAAGACCTCGCCTGCAAAGTGTGGCGATGCGATTGCCTTGTTCTGTACAGCTCGCAGCGGCCTCGCGTCTTCATGGTGAGGTACATACAGCGACCCGCATGAAGTGGGTCGAAACACATCAAATTCTCGAAGGGCATTATAAGATTTTCATTCTGCAGTAGAGACGCGATGCGAACATGTGATCGATGCAGGCCTAGCGCGTTCACTAGTCGTGCTAAACACAGAATACTTTGCATGGCGATTGAGAAGGGCTGAAAGTCCCTCACCACTGGGGTGCCACAGCCTTGCATGCAGGAATTGTGCGTGAGACAAGTACGTGCTGATCGTGTTCTGCTCTTTAGCTATATCGAAATCTACTCGAAGTTTGCAATGTTGTCCGCAGTATACATTCCGGGATGGATCGTAATGCCTGTTCGAAGTTGTTAGCAAGAGCAAAGAGACTTGCACCTACAAACGGACTCACCGGCAGTACGGTTGGTCACTGTGCCATCGTAGTCATTGGCATTCGTGGCGTTGTTGAGAGTGTAGTTGGCGAAACATGCGAAGTCATAGTTCGCGAGCTTCATGCTCTCGTACTGACTGGCCAAGAAGTTGTCCATCGCGCAAAGACCGTCAGTCCTGCCTGAGCACTTTCCTCCGCGGATGGTGTCTAGTGGAACAATGCCGTTGTTCAATCGCATCTGAGAAAGTACGAGGTCAGCATACTTTGCGCCCTTGTGCTCGAAGCAATGTAATGGCCACATTGCAGCAGGGGCATAACTGTCTGCCAAGTAGCAAGAAAGGCATGCCTATTGGAACTTACACGAATGAACTTGTGCGTTGCATTGGCCGGATTGTATCCATATTGGGTCGGGTAGTACTGCGTCCTGCTGCTGTGCTGCGCCTCTGGGTTGGACTCTGCACAACCGATGACCTCTGTGAATAGACGAGCACCAAATGGCGTCAGGCGAGACAAAATGAAGTGCCTATCTGGGTCCGGTGGGTACGTCGAGACATTCGGATGATCACGATAGTAGTCGACTGACATCGCCGTGAGTGTTGAGACGATAATGTCGTCATGCGTGAAGTCGGCGTAGAATGGTCGGTTCAGAGGGAAGTCTTGAGCGTTATTGTCGAGAGTGCTGTTGACGCTACTGTTGCTGCTAGTGATGTATTGCTTGGTAAGGCGAGCAAGAAGCTGTTTCGAACAATCAGCTTGACCATCTGCATTCGTCTCGAGAAGCATTCTTACCTCTTGCTGATAGCCAAGACCCTGGGCACGTCCAGTTGGATTGCCCCAAGCGTAATCGTAATAGTATTCGATATCCAGGGTCTGCTCGAAGCCCGCCCACTCGTCGACAGTAAAGAGATTGCAGAAGTCACTCGTGCCAATGTAGCCGTTTTCATAGGCACAGATCGATTGCATAGCGTACTATTGCAGATCAGAATCCGTGAAACGACGTGTTCCACTACGATACTTACTGTGTCGTTGACGTTGAGCTTGAGGCCATCGGGCACGTACTTCTGCAGCCTGGCTGTAGCTGCTCCCAAGTAACGAGGAACATACTTGTAGAACAGCAGGTTGTCGCCGATATATCTGGCCACGTATTAGCTTGTGACATATCGGGTGACTCTCACTCCACCTACCCAACGTCCGCAACATCATCGCGGAAGCAGGAATCATAAGACGCCAGAGTATTGTTCTCAGTGCCGCCTTCTGGAATGATCACGACATCAAAGAGCGACCCGTTGCCGAAAGCACTCAGCTTAGGTTCGGGAATCTCGTAAAATGAGGGACCGAAGAATCCCAGCGCCCAGGAGATCTGTGAATTCTCAATTCGGCTTTGTCCAGTAGTCCTCAGAACTGGCTTCGGTCTGGCGGTGCCGTTGGTGTACGAACCATTATATTGGACCTGACCAACAGTGGCATTGTACAGAAGCCGTCCGTACTGGTTCCAAAACTGGACTCCAGATGCGAATTCAGTTTGAGCTCCGATGTTAGTGAGATACGACTCGCCCATGCGGTACTCGTAATGCTTCAAGAAAGATAGAGGTCCGTTGAAAGTCGCATTCGGATTAGCCTTGGTGAAGTTCAGGACTTTCTGGGCGAATCTCTCATCGTTGGCGCCATCATCGAAGGCACTGGTTGGGAAACGCTGGGCGTGTCTTTGCAGCGTGTGGGCTTGCTCGATCTGGCATCCATCTGGGAGGCCAACATCCTGCACATCGAAGACGCTGGCAGGATTGTCACGGTAGGTGGAGATCTGCCCTGTTAATCTTTAGCACGTGGGTGTACCTGATGCTTTCAGAACATCGTACCCCAATACTGCGAGATCGCGTTGATATCAGTCAACAGAGTCTGATTGCTCGACGAGCCCTTCTTCTGGCCAACGCTGGCCTGTACGCCGCCCAAGGCCAACAAGGCCAATGCACTCCTGGAACCGAGCATTTTGTGCAGACGGATGATGTTGTACCTGCGTGGAACGCGGCGGCTGCGGCCTTGGCCAGTTCTTATCTTGCATTCTCGGAGTGCTCTGACCTGCCTGAATCTCCTCACACCAGACCGATATGGCCGCTTAGCCTGTTGTAGATACGTCTCACGTCCAGCGATTTGCTGAGAACTGCGATGGCTGTCTCGCGGCAGAACTTCTGCAGAAGGCGGCGTCATCCCGCTAAGGTTTTGCGGCAGGCACCGATGCTAGGATGCCACGTGCGTCCAGCATTGGCATCGATGATTTAGGTCAACGAACTGACTTTCTCAATGCCCATGAACATCGGTTTTGGCTGACGAAGCTGTGATTCTGTGGCGTGTGTGCGCATCGAGAATTGAGGAGAGCAGCATCAGTCTATCAGAAGTCTTTGCTTCCACAACGCCGGTTGAAGCAAAGTGTGGATGGAGTGTCACTGCCGGCGCCAACGGCTGTTTGAGGCCGACGTGCCTACAACTCAAACCCAGTATCCGTCCTGTAGAGACTTCGAAAGGGCAACCAGTGCGTAACCTCTGTGTGTGCTTTACTTCCCACTGTACATGTCCGCTAAACCGGTCAATCGTCAATAAACCGTACATCTACACCCTTTGTTTCCCCTCTCGCAAGACTGTTTCTTCTGTTCCTTAAAAGGACGCGAGATGCCTGAGCGATGACCAAGAGGGCCCAGCCACACCAAATGTGTTCTCAACGGCGTGACCACGGGCCATCATCCTCTCAGCAGTACAAGTCTGACCCTCCAGGCCCTCTCCCTAGATGATCATCGTCTAACTCGCAATGCGAGATGATGGCTTAGATGTGCCTACCACACCTCATTAGCAAATTCAAAATTCACGGTCTGACTTCTTCTTTTTCCCGCGCTTCTTCCTCTGCTTCTTCTTACCACCATCGCCTGTCCCTGCGCCATCACCGTTCGGGAAGTCTTTGCCATGAGCGACATCGTTGTCGCCGTTCGTGCTGCCCTCATTACCAGTATTGCCCTCCTCGCTGCTTGACGTCATCTCCAAGACGGTCTTCTTCATACCGCCTACGTCAACTGTCGTCTCAGTGATGCTGCCAGAGCGCGTAGCTAGGCGCTTTTTCGAGCGATCCAGGGCAGGCGAGTCTGGGAGTTCTCCAACTTCGTCGTCCTCGGCACCCTCGCCCACGATAAGCTTATCAGGTATTTGCAGCGGTTCTGGTTCGTGCTGTCGGTACTGGTCTTGCTCGTTATCGGCATCGTTTGCGTGATCGTCCTCAGGTCTCGATGCTGTGTTCTCGGCGGCGATTCGACTCGCTTCCTGTGCGGACATCGTCTCAGTGGCAGACATGCCTCTTGCTCTCTGCTGGGTTGGCGAGTCCATGGTACCATACACTGCTGCTGCACCGCCACTTGAACTCTTGCCCCGTAACGAGTCGACTTCAGCGGATTCGCTTGCTTCAGCGATTGGCGAAGGCTGCTGCTTTGGGCTCAGGACCTCAGCGCCAGTAGTGGTGGCCTTGTTCTCTGGGATCGTTCCGACGCCAGGCTTGATCTTGACTGAGCTGTACTTCGTCGTGCGAGGATGTGCAGCAGCGTTGCTTGGGCCTAGATGCTTTAGATGCTCCATCACATCTGTTGCATTGCTGCGTACTGGGACAGCCTTGCCTGCTTCCCGAGCAGAGTCGGATGCCGCACTTGACTTCCTACGCATCAAGAACGTAGTCTGACCGTTTGCGAGACTTGGCCGCTTGCTGTCCTTCGCGTCTGTCTTGAGAAGCGGTTCGTTCTCAGTCGCCTCTTTGCCATCATCTTCGTTCTCGCTGAGTGCCTGGTCGCGCTCAGCAGCAAATTGCTTCTTGCCAAAACGTGTCTTCGGCGCAGGAGCCATGCGGCGAATAGCTTTGTGCACGTCCACGAAGACATCGGATTCGTCAATGATTTCTTCGCCGATCAATTCCTCGATGACATCCTCCAGAGTGACGACGCCGACTGCACCCTTGTCCTGACCGGGAAAGTCGGAGACCAGGACCATATGGCTCTTGCCTTCTTGGAAGAAGTTGATGATGTCGAGGCAGGACGTACGCGGTGCCGTTTCTGGAAGAGTGGCCAGCGCGAAGTCGCGAACCCGCTTCGCGTCCTCTGGATCGTAGGTGATCAAAATCTTGACCAACAGCATTCCCACAAAGTTCCTCGGGTTGTCCGGTGCATAGATTGGTATTCTCGAGTAACCCTGCGAAAGGATCGTGTCCATCATTCGCTCGTCCAGTACCGTGTCTGCACTCATGGTGAACACGTCCTGCATCGGAGTCATGATATCTCCCACGGCCTTCTCCTTCAAGTCCAGCACGCTGTTGATGATTGTGACTTCATCGTCCATAAGACCGTCTCTTTGAGTCAATGCCTGTTGCTTGTGCAGGCTGACCAGCGTCTTCAACCCTGCCTTCTTGTACATTGTGCCATGGTCTTCTCCCAGTATCCAGTCGAGGAGTTTCGCGGTGGGCCAAGCAACAGGGCTCATGAGCCACATGAGACCTAGAACCAGAGGTGCGCAATACGCTCCAATAGAGAGTCCATAGCGCACACAAACGGACTGGGGTGCGACTTCGCCAAAGATGACTGCCGTGCACGTTAGTACGATGTTCGTCACAGCTTGTTCCTGGGGATGTATACATACCAATTAGAACAGTACTGCTGACGACAGCCGGCCAGCCGCCACCCAGACTTCGATCGAGCACGATAGGCAGCGTCTCGTTGGTGATGACATTGCTCAGCAGGAGTGTGACCAGGACCCAATGTTTGCCCTTGCCCAACAGTCGCAGCACTCTCGCTGCATGCTTCTTCTCAGCTCCCTCTCCGCTGGTAGCTATCACTTGCAAGTACGTCTCATCCTGACCCATCAATGCGATAGTCAGACCTGCGAACACACCACCAAGCAGGACGAGCGCCACAGCCACGCCAAGATATATCCAGAGCGACGGGTCGTCTGCATCTTTCGAGAGGTCTTCATCGGCGAGCGTGTGAAGGATAGGCGCTGCGGATGCGAGAGGAAGGAGGAGCAGTCGGGCAGCGACCAGGACGGCCGGTCTCAGCGCCGCGAATCCATGGTGCTGAAGTGATCGCGCGGAGGGCGTTGCGTAGCGTTGCAGATGATGTCGTTGCAGGTGCAGACCTGCCGACACAGACATACGAGCCTCTGTGGTCCTGCACACCTTGTCCGTTCACGAGATGCGGGATATGCTGGTGAGCTGTGCGCGGGAAGCTGTTTTGATGAGAGGGAATGGCTGCGGCGTGGGTTCTCGCTGTCGTCGCCGGCGACGGGGGTAAATGCAATTGTGGGCGCTGCTATGTGGTAGTATGTGGGCGGAAGAGATGCAGATGCAGACGCGCGGAGAAGTGGTCGGATCTTGCAGTGATCTTCTTCGTTTAGACTCCACTCTCTCACACACGCACATGGGCGGGCCAGACACTTCGAAGCGACGGGACGCAGCGATGATGAGTTTGTAGTTCTACCCGATCAGGACGTTGGAAGTTGCGGACCGCACAACATTCAACTGCCAATTCCTATCTGGGCAGTCCCGTCGTTCTTCGTCTCCTCTCCTTTCGCTTGATGATGTTTGTCATCAGATGGAATTCGCCGCCACTTTGTACGGAACTCATCGCCTACCGTGCGTTGGAAGAGGCGTGCTGAAATGGTCTGCGTGTGCCGCAACACAAAGCTCATCCCAGTCATTTGCTGGGATCGTACGCCCGTGCTTCTGCTTAGCACCAAGCTCCACGCGGTTCATCAAGCCGCCGAGAACTGGTCGCTAGCATCACTCATATGCCATT
Organism: Dothistroma septosporum; assembly: GCA_002236755.2. Lineage (NCBI taxonomy): Eukaryota > Fungi > Ascomycota > Dothideomycetes > Mycosphaerellales > Mycosphaerellaceae > Dothistroma > Dothistroma septosporum. The sequence goes on from NBZP02000054.1 coordinate 3,814,563, forward strand.
CTTGGCCACCTTCACATATGTAGACAGGATACACAGATTACTGCACGTAGTCGGCAACATGCAAGGACTCTAAACAAGCAGCTCCGTACGCCTTCGCACCTGCAATACTCCTCAAGTCAACCCCGCTTCCTGCGTAGCCATACCCCTGGTATCATTAAACGGCGCGCTAAACCTCAGGCAGAGCATTAACAAAGCAGACGCAAGAGCAGCAGCCGCGCAGAGCGCTCACTCCCAATCATCATCGCTATCGTCGTCCTTCTTTGCAGCCTCCTTAGGACTTCCGTGTGCACGACTGGTGGCACCAGACACCAAATCGTAGCTGGCGTCCGAATCGGCAACACTCTTATTCTCGTCCTCGCTTCGTCGCGGCTCATTAGGCTTAAGGTGGGCGTTGGCGTCAGCAGCTGAAGCGTTAAGAGTTGTCGTGGATTCCGAAGCTTTGCTGTTGATCGCGTGAGGCGGTTGCGGTGTGGACGACTCCACTTCATCGTCGTCGTCCCAAGCCACTTCTTCTTCGGTATCTGCTGTAGCACCTGCGTGGATGTCAGCACATCGAGCGCCCATGCAAGCCTTGTGGAGAAACATGCCTCTGAGCACCTCCTTCCTCTTCTTCTCATCCTCCTCCACAGCCTTCCGCAGAAAGTAGTATCTGGTTAAGAACGTCTTGTATTCGACTTTCTCTGGTACAAGCTTCTCCATTGCTCGCCTGAGCTCCTCGTACTGCTCCAGATCTGCGGCTATAGCATCTGTATTCTTCTCCGCGTCAAAGTTGGTCTCCCACGTCTTCCACTCCTCACCTTCCGGGTCTTCCGTGAAGGAGCCCGCCGTGGTGTGTATGGCATGCAGTTGGGCATCAAGTCGGGTTGTGTGAAAGATCTTCTTGCCAGTTCCCGGTTCTTGTGTCTCGAACAGCACTTCGCTACCAGGCTTGATCGCATCATCGTCAGGAGCGGAGATGATGACAGCGTCTCGAAGGAAGTTCCTAACGTTGGTTCCAAACTTCAACAAGGCTTCATCCGCCGCGTCTTCAGCCTTCTGTAGGTCTTTGAGTCTACTCACAGCAGTCGCTCTTAGACTCGCGACCAAGCTTCCAGCTTCTTTCACGATATCAGCTGGTAAGCTCTCAGCCTTCGTTGCGCCAGCCTCATCTTTCACTTCCTTCTCGGCGCCTGCGGTGGTGATCTTGGGAACAGCCTCTTCGCCAGGTATCTGCGCTTCAGAAACAGCTTCAGCATCTAGCGTCATGCCCCTCGTCCTTTGCACGACCTGTTCCCTGAGACTGCTGAACCCCTTCGTTGCTTGTTCTGATGCCTCGGTGGCTTCCTTTTGTAGATCTTGTACGAAGGTTTCGCCTTGTTTCCGGGCCTGCGAGAACCATCCTCCTAGCTTCGCTCCCCATGGCGAAGCTGATACGGCCTTGAAGGCTTCTGAAAATTCGTTATTGAGGTTGGACTGTGTCTGACTGGGGCCTGAATCGGCGGCGCGCTTTTGATCGGGACTTAAAGCTTCCTCTTGTATGTGGTCGTAAGCTACATCCATGCTGACGACAGTCGCTCCAGTGCTGTCGCAATACTAGGTGGAGATTTAGGATGAGAAGGTGTTTGCATGGATGGCGTCTAAGGTGTACGACCACTGTACCGAGCACATGTATTCATGCAGGGACGCTCTTGCAGATGTGGCCGTGCACAGTGGGGGATCCTGTGGACTGCCTCATCGTTCTTCCTTCTTCCTTTCACACATGCGAACACCTTAACCACTCATGCTTCGGACATGTGTGTCCAACATCGGTCGTGATGCAATCAAACACTTGATCAGTCTTCCCTCAGCGAGCACATACAGGGCAGATTACGATCGAAGACAGAGGTGGGCAGGTGGCGTGACTTCGCGTTGGTCCGTGCAAGATTGCCATCGCGTCCACGGTTGCTGGGGTCCAACTCAAGATAGGAGGTAAATCCCCGATACATCACATCGCGTTGTGGCTATTCTCATCATGTGAACTTTCCCTCAGCCAGGATACAGACATGTCTGCAGTGCCTCCGAACGGGCTTGCGCCATACGGTCAGGGCCATGAGCAAGCGAAAGACGAGCCAGCAGATGACGTCGTGGTCAACAAAGAGGAAAAGGACGATCAAGATGAAGACAAAAGACGACAACGAAGGTTCTGTGGCCGATCTCTTTGGAAGAACAGTCTAAAAAGGTCCTCACAGACGCTCTCCACATCGCCCATCAAACCCGCGATATTGCACCTGAATGAATATGGCCGACTACGTGGATCCTGGATTGGTGCTCGATGAAATTGGCTCATCGAGCTGCCGTCATAATGAGAAGCCGATGCCCGACGCATAAACGCGGCATCGCATCAAGCTCTTTCCGGCATGGGCTCTAAGACAAGCGTTGACTAGTCTGTTCGAAGTGCTTGAGAGCACAACCATGGTCAAGTCCATTTGATGAAAGGAGGATCAAATCAAATCTTGTCCGACGTTGTCCGCGATGTTGGCATGAAGCTCGGCCTCCGTGAAAATTTCCAATACAACAGTGTAAGTGCTGCCATCTGAGGAAGGAGCTCATTTCAATACACAATGAGAGCAGACCTCCTTCAATGACCCTCAGTGTACGCGTTTGACTTCGTTCCAGCACGGAGAAAGCGCCTGGAAGGTTTGGTATCATGACGACACGCCTGCCTTCGAGACACCGGGGCGGTGGCCATGTCTTGTCTCACAGTGGAGTCAGAATGCGCTTCACGACTTCCACCCCTCAGCCGACCTGCGCATGTTGGTATTCTGACGCTGTTCATCAAGACACCAAGGCCACGGAGGGCTGTCGACTGGTGCTGACATATAACATGATCATGCCTAACCTTGTAAATCAATCGGTACCGGGCTGCAGAAGCTGTGTAGCAAAAGTCTCTGCTGCAGCGTGCGCTCAACGCTTGGACATGAAGGCGATCGAGGTGAGTATCTGCTGTTCGTGCTTGATCCCAAAGACACCGACATCAGTTCGGAGTCCAGCAGCTTGGACGGAGCAGACAAAACTGGAGTGAAAGCGTTGCAGCACTACGCGAGCCAGTTCCGCTGCGACAGATTCCTGGTCACAATGGAGCACCATCGCACCGGAGATGTGGAGGACTCTTACGACTCTTACGATCACTGGGGCAGGCGTGCTCGAAGACGTGAATACGGCTGGTGGGATGATTAAAACCCAGAGTATGACACAGAGAGCCTTTGGCCATCGTCTGTGTGATCGAAGGTGAGACCAAGCTGAAGCACGTTGTAGATATGGAGGGAGAGTCGCTACCTCAGGGCGTCGATGTCGAGGAATAACAGGTTTCCAACCTCGATCCGCATGGCGAGACAGACTCAGATGAGCACCACCATGAGGAATATACTGGAGATGCTGGCGTCCAATCTGCCCATCGGTATCGTGGCGCGATATGTCTTCCCGAAGCACTCTGCAGCCTTCGCCAGTTCGCCATAGGAGAACCAAGCTGCGAAACGATAGCAAGCCACCGGGGCGTGCCGGCGTCACCTGACATCGACACACTAGACAGTCTCCGGCAAGATCGTCTCCAGCGTAGTGGTGGCTTTGGCAGGTTTGATGGGAGTCGACTTGCTCCCCTCCACCATTGGAGCCGCGCAAGAGAGCCTGTCCGTGTCGGGTTATAAGGCAACGGGACATGCATTCTACAAAGCAGGATCGGAGACGCTTAGGGCTATGTGAGCGACTTCCTGCTTGATGAGGTTCAGTAGCACGATCTGACGGACTGCAGGATCTCCACCGCACTCTCGGAACTTAACAGTATCCGCGGCAGGTCTGTTGCTCTTCAGAAGCTGTTTGGCGGCGACCTGCGCAATTACGAAAATCCGCCAGCGGATGCAGCAAAGGAAGCTGTGAGAGGAACTTTGTTCGGATGCGCGGCTCCCACTGTTGAGAACGGCCACGCACTGACCAAACTCGCCATCTGCCACAATGATCCTGCGTTCGTCCTTGACCAGTCGGATCTGGCTATCTCGCTGTCATGCCTCTCACTAATGCTTGACAGTGTTGAGATACTGTTACACGGCCACCGTCGACGAACATACTTCTTATTGGGATCTCCTCATAGCGCACGGAAGCATCAAGCGGGATCAAGCTCGATATCTTTAGCACGATAATTCACATTACGGTGGCCAGCGTCCACCTAGAGGCACAGGACACGCAAGCCAATAAGCAACACATAGTTGACGTTCCCCAGACTCAGAAGTAGAGCGCATCGCCTTCGAACACGGCCTCTGATCTGGGCTCGGTCATAACCTACCCCATCAACAACGACAAGCTTACTGAGCTCCAAGTCTTGTGCCGCATCCTTTCAAGCGAAGCCTGCCTCGGGCGACCAGGAGTCTTCCACAGTATCTTGACCTTGTCCTTGAGACATGCTCAAGGTCTCGTGATGACCTGTCTAAGGGACGGCACTCCGGGACTGCCTGTCATAACTATGCTTCACCATACTCGACGCCTACTTGCGAAACCATGTCATGGTGCTGGAAAGGCCGGCACCAATTGCACGCTCGAGACAGAGCGCCACACATGACTCGAGACTTTTGTTGTCACCAAGAACAACCGACGCAAAGGGAAGTTCGACGCCTGGGTGGCTCGTGACATTGACGCAGACAGCGAGATCGAGTACTTTGATGAAGACCTTTGGAGGCGGATACTGGACGCGAAATACGACTTGTGAAAGGACATGCATCAGGTGATCGCGGATCGTGCCAATGCTCCCGCTTCCTCTCAACGGCCGGCGCTTCGAGAGGATCAAGATGTTACTCTTGCATCAGCGCCAAGTCGAGCTCGAAATAAACGCAAGATCGAAATGATAAATCTTTGAGACTCTAAGTAGGCGGGCCAACATCTTCAGGCGGCTCACGGGTGCTGTCACGTGTTGTATCGGCGAGACTACGATCACGTCGATTACGCAATGCAGGGGCGATCGTGATTGTAAAGGTGGCAGGCACAAGTCTTCCCGTGAGATGATAGAGATCCACGTTCGCAGTGTGTCGAATTGAATGATGATTGGAACTGGTTCACCAACAGCCACAAAAGCAGCCCTCAGTCTTCTCGACCTTTGGCCAGGTTCATGCACGTCACTGGCATCTTCCCAGCAGCTGAGACGCCACATTCAGAGACTTGCAGTGCCGCGCAGCCTTTGGAAGCCGATCTAAGCTGCTGTTTCACACGATACTGCCGAGAGGACCAACCTGGGCTGAATGCAGACTTCTTGAAATAGTCATCGCACGTACCAGACGAGTGTCCTGTTGGCGGTGATGGACGGGTCCGGTCTTCGTGCTCGCTTCGGGTCAGATACTCGATGCAGTTGTTCTGGTTGTATAGAGGTCGTTGCTTGTGCTAAAGACACGCTGCCGAGCGTGCCGGGCGGGCTTGTGCCTATCAGTGCTCTTTGAGTTGGCTAGAAGTAACAGCGCAACGGATGGTGGCAAAACGAGTTCGCTGTCCATACCGGTCCGCATGATCAACGATGTACAGAATCCTCGTCGTGGGCATACTGCCAGCTCCGTCGTATCTTGAAAAGGCCTGACGATTGACTTCAGTGACCGATCTATGACTGCTTTGGAAATCCTTTCGACGTGCCGGTACGGTCATGTCTATCTCCCTCACATCTCAAGGTCGGCAGCGAGCAGCACGAAGGACTAAACGACCGATCCCTGAAGCAATTCGCAGCACGCACCAGCACAAGCACGAGCATTCTCTCGACAGAATACGCGGTTCCATCATCCGCCACAGCGCGCCCACGGCCTGATCTCGGCGTCTACGACTTCTGCAGCAAATCTAATCACCATACTCACGAACCACTCGTTCACGCTCCTCGACGGACTTGCAACCACATTGTTCGAGATGCAATATGTCGTAACAATCGAGATTAAGTAGAGATGGCGAGCTCGCCACCCAATCTCCTATTAGTAAAGACCGTCCACGAGTCGATCACGTGTTGGTAAAGTCTGGACTATTGCACCATACCATGTATTTCCAGCTTACTGATATCCGAAATTCTCCCCTCGACCAGGTGCGGCATGAGCTCTCATCGCCACAATGTGGTGAGCGCACGGTCGGAGACGTGGTATGTTTGTTAGGAACAGCGATTACTCCGAGTATAGTTGCTAGACGTCCTTCGACTCGTAGAGCTTTCGACTCGTCAACACGACGTTGTTGACTCATGAGATGAGCCGCATCTTGCGAAGAACAGCCGCCGGACCTGTCTCCCGCTCAAGCACCCCCAGTGAGATTGCCACGCATGTACACGAGCCATTATGTTAGCCAACGCACGCGACCATGGCGTGAGTGCAGACCAGGGGGGGGATCAGCTTTATGCGGTAGCAGCACGATGGCGACAAGTCGGACGTTGCTCAAAGCGGTGGTCAAGGTCGATCACCATACACTTGGCCAGGTGGAGGTCGATTGTGGTTGCGACTGTACCTGTCAGCAATGAGCGTGGCGGTCGTCAGATGTGGCCAGCCAGCAGCATGTCTCACAGTCGCTGCTGGGATCAAACGAATTTGACCCGTTTGGCCGCTTTGCCTGAATACTGCCTCCTGCATAGCTAGCAAATGCACTCATGTGCTGTGGCGAGTAAGCTGCAGAGACAGACTTCGCGGTCTATGCAGCTCCTCAGGAGCAATACATGACCTTTCTGCACGACATACGGCTGTCTCGTTCACGATGTGCCAAGCCATGTTCACGCCAGTGTGGGTTGTGATGTCCTGAGAGTGTCAAATGCATGGGGGCTATCGCCGAAATAGGCTGTCCGCTGTTCTGCTGTCGTGCTGATGGGCAGTCAACAATGACCCTACTAGGTTGACCTCATGACGACTCCGACACAGCGACGTGCAGTAGGACGATCGCGGTCAGCTCCTGGATCTTGTCTCGCGCAACAAGTAAGCTTTCCGACAGGATCAGACTCCCCGTTCCGGCCGCCGTCGACTAACGGTTCGGGTCAACGGTCACGCATGTGAGGCGTTTGTGACACAGTGGTTACACCATTGCCAACCAACTGCAGCGCATATGGGCGAGGGACGATGGACGAGGACCGCCAACAGCACGATGTATGCACATGCAGCGACCCAAAGCACTTCCATCCCGTTAGCCTGCGTGCAATACCAACCCCGCGAGCGGAATTTGTAGAGCTTGATGTCAATGACACTGCTGCTGTTCGCTGTCCGCCCTCGGAATATCTCGCTGACCAACAACGTCGTCCTCCACCTTCTGCATGTAAGGGTCTTGCCTCACGTCGCCTCTGCAGTCGTTGCTTCTGATTTTAGAGCGGCGCCGCTCCTGCCGACGAGCCCGGGCCTTGGACACAACGCATCGTTGCTGCCGACTCCGCTGCCGTGACAAACACTCGCCGATAAGGTGAAGCAGCATCTTTCGATGCAGAAGGTGTGTGTTGATTAGACATGCAGCGCTGTTGACATGTCCCAGTGGTTCTGCCGTCTGGTGTGGCGAGACGGCACGTAGCGTCAGCAGCCAATGAAATGCTCCATCTGTTGAAGCCTGTCGAACTCTGTCCCTGGCCTGCTGGTGCGCTGCCGGGGGGAGCAGAGCCGGAGCAACGATAGTCAGGGGCAACAATCGACGGCTAACCCAACACCGTCGCGCAGGCACAAGTCCGCACAGGGAGTCGGCACTCCGGCTAGATACGCCACTGACTTTGTGCCGAGTGAGAGCGAGGGTGAGGAGCGCGTTCTTGTTGCGCAGTTGCATAGAGATTCATTATTATCGTCGTTCACGCGATGAATGGGCGACCGGGCTAAGCTAAGAAGCCGCTGGTGCAGGTTGGTTGCGCTGGACGATGCTCAGCTGCGCAAACAGGGCTACGGCTACAGCCATGTACGGCTAGAGCTCTATTTGTGCCTGCAGGTGCCTCGTGGCATGCCCGCGTTGCTGGTTTCGGGGGAGCGAGCACAGCGTTCGCTCAGAGGCTCACAGCAGCAGACAGCATGGGATGCTGTTGTAGTCGATGTCGCGCCGCGCAAATCAGCGCTGATGGCGGCGGCCAGACGCGTGCCCGCCACCCGCGACGCGATTTGTTCAATGAGTAATGCACATCGTGCAGCGTGCTGCGGCTACCTCTTTGACTTCCAACTACGGTGCGCAGCGCAACGTGAGTCGTGACGGGGGGGAGTTGCACACTGCCGCTGCCGGCTCCCAGCTGATGCTAAAAACAGCATAGTCCGGCTCGGAATCTTGGACGCTTCATCAGCCACTGCTCATCAGTAGTACGGAGGTGGTGTCGCTTGGCCGCTGAGAGGAGGCTGTCACCGAGCGTCACAGCACACGGCGCCTCCCTGCTCTGCTCATTTCAAAGGCCCAAGTCGAGTCAAGTCAGCAGGCTCGTCTGCTGCCGCTGTATCTGCGACCGACGCAGAGTAAAGCGCGCTGCATCACGCACACGCACACGCACACGCACACGCATATACACCCATCGCCGTCGAATCTCTGTATATGGCAGGCCTCCGACTGCCCACTCGACTCACGCAACGCTTTGGGCAGCCAGCAGACTCTTCCAGCGACACTCCCACGTCACCGCTTGCTAGTGTCGCGTCCAGGGGCGCGCGAGTCTTGCGATTCGCAGCCAGCGTGACAGAGGCAGGCCACGGCCGACGGCCGTTGCTCTCACAACCAACTGCCACCCAACAAGCGCACGCACATCATCTCGACAACGCCGCGCTGGCAGTGGGCCACTTCTCACCCTTCCTGGCGTCTGCCCGGCCTGCCAGTCCGCAACTTTCTGGAAACGGCGCTAAACGCCATCAGTATCATCCATCACACCCGTCCTGGCCACCTCGTGTCTCACTTAATTCCCGCCTAAATTAACACAAGGCACGCTCGCTCTTCGACGGGCATCCCTCGTCGACACTCCACAGAAAACACGCGTAGGCCTTTCGAAGTCGCATGTGTTCACATTGTTATTCCTTTACCATCGCAGCCTTTCGACAGAGCGCACCGCAGCGGCGCGAACCGTCGTGGGAAGTACGGATTCTGGCTCGAAGCGAAACCTCCTTTCGCGTGCTCAAAGCATCGACCTGTCTCATCGCCTTCCAGACGACTCAGCACAGGCCAAAGTGACCAGCCGCGAGCCACGCTACTCTGGCACTGGTCGTCTTTGATCGGCTGCTAGAGGAGACCATCCTTTCGGGTTCCCATCCGCCAACCGTGGCATTGGAGCCTCCCTTCTCTGGACCTACCGGCCGACCTCATCCTCGACATCAACTTTCCAGGTCTGCACCGTCTACACTCTTTTACGTCCCACTCGACGCCAGTCCCAGACCCTGACTCCAGTCCACTGGGTCATCATCCTTATCCTTTTGTATCTACAGTCTACTTGTCGACGCCATCTAATCTCTAATACTGTGGCCTTGACGGCTCACCACATCCACCACGATCCATCGACATAATCGTCACAACCATCAAAGGTATGTGTGGCGAACCATAGACTCGATAGAACAAGCTGACTGACCACATGGTAGATCTGCCACATCTTCTCTCAAGCTCCATGCCACGGTAGCAACCAGCCCAAGTGCGGACCAAATCTTCGAAGTTTGAAGCTGTCAAAGCAGTCATGACTGTCGCGTATGACAATATGTCCTACCGCGGGTGGTCGTCCAACTCGCACTCCGCCGTGTGTCTCGAGGACAGGTTCGAGGTCCTCAAAGACATTGGCGATGGCAGCTTTGGTTCTGTCACACTCGGTAGAACGAAAAGCGCTGGCGCACATCTCGTTCGAAGAGGAACACTGGTAGGTGTCGCCGTGTGACGTGCTCACGCGAGACTGTTTAGCTGACCCGTCTGACAGGTGGCTATCAAGACCATGAAGAAGACTTTCGAAAACTTTGCACAGTGCATGGAATTACGCGAGGTCATCTTTCTCAAGTCATTGCCTACCCATCCGCATCTCGTGCCAGCTTACGACATCTTCCTTGATCCGTTGAGCAAGAAGCTTCACATTGCCATGGAGTATATGGACGGCAACCTTTACCAGCTAATGAAGGCACGCGACCACAAACCTCTCGACAGTACTAGTGTGAAGAGCATACTGTTCCAGATCTTGGAAGGTTTGGAGCACATCCACGATCATCATTTCTTCCACCGCGACATCAAGCCGGAGAACATTCTCGTCTCCACTTCAGCGCCCGAAGCTGGCAATGCATTCAAGCGATACTCGCAGCTCGTCACACCTCCCTCGACACCTCCGACGTACTCGATCAAGATCGCAGATTTTGGCCTTGCGCGTGAGACACACTCTCGCGTTCCATACACCACATACGTATCGACGAGATGGTATCGTGCTCCAGAAGTGCTTTTGAGGGCAGGTGAATACTCTGCTCCTGTGGATATCTGGGCTATCGGTGCGATGGCAGTGGAGATTGCGACGCTGAAGCCATTGTTCCCTGGCGGCAACGAAGTCGATCAGGTCTGGCGAGTGTGCGAGATTATGGGAAGCCCCGGCAGCTGGGTCAGCAAAAACGGTCAGAAAGTTGGAGGCGGGGAGTGGAAGGAGGGTATCAAGCTCGCACAGAAGCTGGGTTTCTCTTTTCCCAAGATGGCTCCCCATTCGATGGAAACCGTGCTACCAGCACCACAATGGCCCGCTAGTCTGGCCCACTTCATCACGTGGTGTCTACTATGGGATCCGAAGAACCGACCAACGTCAAGGCAGGCCTTGGAACACGAGTACTTCAGAGGTGCGATCGATCCATTGAGGCCAAAGAGCAGCGCCGCTCACGCGTTGGGACGAAAGAAGTCGACGATCGTTAGCAACGACTCGAGCGAAGGCTTGCCAATGCTCTCCACAAAGACATCTTCGTGGTTTAGGAAATCACTAGGTGCTCGCGATAATCTTGGACCAGCGGTGCCAGAGCATGTTCAGCCCCTCCAGAACTCGTCACCGCGTCCTTCTCCGGTGCATGCCAGCACCACCGACCCGGCTCTCGTCACAAACAAAAGCAGACCAGCTGCTACCAAGCGCGCCACCTGGACGAACGGTGCTGCAAACAACGCTGCTCCAATCCCCATCTTACCATCTATTCGACCGATCTCGCCCCTTCCAGACGCTACTGTAGCGCAAGCGAGCACCCGGAGGACTGAACAGCTGGATGAAAGGCCTGGCAAGAAGATTGGGAGGCAGTTGTCTGTGAATTCGCAGGGCAACCACTACGCTGACATTCACCGTCAAGAAGCCGAGCGAGCTCTTACTGGCGCTAATGGTCTCAAGTCGCCCATTGGTAGCCAAAGGGAAAGTTTCTTCTCACACCTTCGGAAACGTGCGCGGAGGCTTTCTGGACGCAACTCGGGGACAATGTCTCCTAGCGCTGAGGACGCCGAAGCGAACGTGGGTTGCGCTCCATGGGCCACGAACAATCGGCAATCGGTACAAGAGCCACAGAGCATTGCCTCGGTGGCTGCTGACCCATCTTCGGATCCCAACTTTGCCGAACTTGATCGTGCCTTGCAGAGCGTGCGCTATAGCCTCGACGCCACTGCGGGCGCTGTCAACCCCCAGCCGAAGCAGCCAACCAAGATGGCAAGCAACCCTACCTTGAAGCGGCATCACTCTCTTCCCTATAGCAAGGAGGAGGCCACAAGCAACCCCAGCATGGCGAATCGCACGCGACGATCTCTTCGTCACGCACCGAGCAGCCGGTATGAAACCCCTTGCGAGGAGGACGAGCTGCTCGATGAAGCATTGGCTGTTGCTCACCTGGCTGCCAAGAACCTCGACAATGCACCCTTGTTGAATGCAACGGCAACATATCAGCCAGCTCGTCCACTGCTGCCACAGGCAACATCTGAGCCAGCATTCCCAGCACCCTACCTGACACCTTCACCCTCGAAAGACCAAATGAACACGAGCTATGGTGCAATGGACTACACTCCAACCAAGCCCATGGACATCCCACCTATTCGCGCGCAGCCACAGGGAGTTGTTGATCCACAATGGCCGACACCGCCCTATGATGAAAATGACTGGGCATCAGCAGCCGCAGCGAGTATCTTTGCCACGCAAAGAGCTTACCAGCAGTAAAGCAACTCGTTCACGGCTGTTCGGATCTAATGCCGACGACGCTGCGGCGCACGGCGTGTTGCGCTTCTCAAGAATCATTTCTTTTGTTTGTGATTTACAGCATTGCGTCTGGCACTCGATTTTGGAGTCGGTTCTCTCTGGCTGTATCTCGACTGGCTGGCCTCGAGCGGCACTCTACTATCATCTTACCGGAGTTTACGAGCGGTCGGGAAAGGCAAATCATTCGCTCACAAAAGCGTAAACACGGCGTTCAACCATGTACAGGAACTTTTACTCTGAGCATCTACAGCTTGCTCATGCAGGACATCCGCGACCATCGTTCATCGCAACTCTATCAAGCTAGCTCAGCGCGAGCCCAATATCTCTTTTGATCATCAAAAGGCCTTCTTGGTTGGCCTGGCCTACCAGGTTCAGCTGGAGGTGTTGTGTACGGAAAGGTGCGACATGGAAGCGGTGGAGCATTTTGTATTTTCTGTTCAGGACTCGTTATAGGTCGAAAAAGACGTACGTCGGTCAGCTGATACCCCTAGAGCGTGGTCTCATACCGCTCGATTGTTAGTGAGGATTATCTGGAAGGCAGTGGCGCCTGAAGGCGTGTATTGCTAGAAATGTACTTGAAACTTTGGAACCCGCCCACCTCTTCTCATCTCGCTCTTGCATCTCGTGTTGACTTGTGCCAGACGAACATGATAGCGTTTAGTAGTATACATGCCACATCAAATCGCGTCTACGCCACTTTGCAGCTGTTTCCCGTTTCCGGCTGTATAGGAGCTCCAAGCGGGTTTTGGTCTTGGTGAAATTCAGACCTCATTTCCTCCATCAACTTATGGAGCAACGATCACGTTCCCTTCTCAACCACAACACCTCCCGCACAAGACCTCACAGCTCTTGATGTAGTCGATCCCACAACACACTCGCCGCTACAACAATGGCACCCTTCACCAACATTCCCCTCTCCCCCGCCGAACTCTCCTACCTCCACAGCTCTCTCTCCCAGTCACCACCCATCCGCCCCGACGGCCGGACACCCACACAATTCCGCCCTCTCGTCGCGGAAACAGATATACTCCCCCTCGCCAACGGATCCGCGAGGATATGTTTCGCGGACGGGACTGAAGCGATTGTGGGTGTGAAGGCTGAGGTTGAAAAAACCTCACACCGATGGGAAATTGACCATGCGCGGGGGGATCTGGGCTTTGAAATAGAGATGCAAGATGAGGAGGTGGGTGAAGAGGAGGAGAGGATAGGGAAAGGGAGGGATGAGTGGTTGGAGGTTGCGATTGAGATTCCGGGAATGAGGGACGATGATGCGTTGCCGGTGTTTCTGGCGGCGATGGTGACTGAGGCGATGTCGACGGATGGTGGAGGGGTGAGGGATCAGCTGTGGATAAATCAGAGGTTTCATTGGAGGCTGTTTGTTGATGTAGGTCACATCGAAGCCTCAAGGGAAGATTTGAGGGGTTGTGGATTGGGATATTTGCTGATCACGGTAAGGAATACAGATTCTCCTACTCTCGCAGCCGCTCTCGTACCCTCTGCCTCTGCTCTCCTTGACGACGCATCTTGCGCTGCTGTCGACACGGTTGCCGGCGCTGATTTCGGAGAAAGATGAGGATCCATTGTTCAATGATGATTGGGAGGCTTCGACGTATCTGTTTCCAAGGCATGCGAGTGGGAGTGTCAAGGCGAAGCCGCCGGTCACATTGCTGGTGATGACGGCAGGATCGAATGTTCTTTTCGACCCGAGCAAGGAGGAGCTAGCAGTGGCTGATGCGGTTTTGGCCATCTCGGCTGCTCAAGGACAAGATGGACAGCTGAAGATGGTCGCCCTCAGGACTGTTGACCCTCCCTCCAGATTGACTGCTGCGGGTGTTCCCAACAGAGCAGATACTACAGCTGGAGGAGGGCTTTCGGCGGAGGAGACCGTGAAGCTACGGGAGAAGGATGCTGGTCAGACTGTCTGGCGTCCACCACGCGGTGGCGTGAGCAGGACGCTCATATCGCAAATGATCAAGGCAGTGCTCGCGAAAGGTGGTGTTGGGCAGGAGGTCATGGATGGTCTAAATGCTGTGGAGACTTGAGCAAGTGCTGGTGCTATAGAAGGGCTACGGACATCACACGACTGGGAGAGGTCACCAAGAAGCCGCTGCATTCAAGGATGCTGAAGCAGTACACCAACGCTGGGAAAGCACTGCAGGGATGATGAAGGCGCGATCATAAGCTCAGGCGAAGATTACGGAGTTGAAGATCGCCGCGTGCGAAAAGTCAGCAGAGCGGGAGATGCGAGGGCGAATAGTGGAAGGAAGCATTTCTCGAGCCGTTTCGAGGTCGACACCAAATGCGCCACTGCACGCCTCTATCCTGTTGATCTAGCGACACACGGTGCACTTCTAACATGATGCACCGTATGACATTGCATTCCTGTGCGTCATGCGTATCTTCAACCCCCAAATGCCTTGCTGCTGATACTGAGGCTCATTATACATACATGTTCTGATAGTCGGTCGTGCTTCAGGGAGTCGGTGTGAAGTCTCCATTTAACATCCTGAACACGGAGTTGGAGTTGGACGTCTTCGTCTTCTGTGGGCTGGATCGGATCGGTACAGGTTCCAGATCGCGCACATCTTCATCGTCCGACTCGTCCGACTCGTCCGACTCGGCGATCTCGGGCTTCCTAGGCGCGATTGTGGAGATGTGACTGAACTCGAGAAGCGGTTTTACGTCCATCGTGTATCCGGTGGTAGTCGGAATCATCTCGTGTTTGAGATCCCATCCTGCTCTGCGGCATAGCTCGTACACCACATCATCGCAGTTACCGAGCAGCTGAATGTCGAACTCGACGTGCTTGATCGTTTCTCTGGAGATGTAGATGTGTGGGACTGCCTTTGGAAGGAAGTTTGGCATCTCGCTGACTGGCGCCACCTTCAAAGAAGTGCCAATGACAATCACGAGATCCGTCTCCTGAGCATCACGCTGGGTAAATGTCTCGAAGAATGTGTTGGGTAACGCCTCACCGAAGAAGGTGATATCTGGCTTCATGATGCCAGCCTGTGCTATGTCATCGTCAGCATCTGAGTCTGCGGATGAGTTCCTGTTTTTCGACTTTGAGCGCTTCTGCGGGGGCAGTGCTAGTTTCGAGCTCCTGATCGCCTCGAGACACCGCTTGCATTGCGCCACCTGCTTGGCACGAATATCGGCGAAGATCTCTGTACCCTTGACCTGATGCTTGCATTTGCGGCAGGATGCTGTCGCGAAGCTACCATGACACTGAATGATGCGATCCCGCTCAATGCCTGCCAGCTCTTCGAGGTTGTCGATGTTTTGAGTGTAGTTGGTTTGTAGTCGATTGTGGTCCTGGAGCAGGCGGATGAAGCCGTGCGTGGGGGAGTACCTCTTCTGGTCCGGTAAAATATCGCCAGCCAGACGGTAGAAGATTTCAGGATTTGTGTCGAAGTTGTCAATGTTAAAGACTTCCTCAGGTTCCGAGTACCCCATTTCTCGAACCTTGTCGTAGAAGCCAGTGCCTTTGGAACGGAAGTCCGGTATTCCGAGGGAGGTCGAGATGCCAGCGCCAGTAATGACCATGATGTTACGACTGCTTTGGAGCAGCTTTGCAGCATCTTCGATGGTGTTGTACTGCGCGAGCTTCGATCTCTTGTGATAAAAGCGCACAATGGCGAGGCTCAATAGCCGTAGATACGTGTCGTCAGTAACGTGGAGCAGTGGATTGATACCGAATACGACCCCAAGTCGGCGTGGACTCAGCCCATGATTGTTGATCGCTTCATCGAAGAACTCCTCTGGTCCAACTCCACGGAGCTGCATTTTATAGGCAGCGATCGTGTCTGAAGACATGGAGAAAGGTCCGCCTGTGGCTCTTGTTAGCGGCGAGCTATGTAAGTCAGAACGGGTGTCTGGTGTTACCATCCGTTATGTCTGCCCATGGATTGAGTTCCGCATCGTCCATAAAGTCTTCTAATTCCTCGTCACTCGAGTCTTCGTAATCGAACTCATCGTCTTCGAGATCACGCTGAGGAGGCACTTTAAGTGGTCGCGGCTCACTATCCCGAGTTGTGGCCGGGGAGTGTTGATCGCCAGTGGCGGTAGTATGCCTCTCACCTGTCAGGTCCACGACCTCGCTGTAGCGCCTCTTCTTCCCGATATCCAGAGGCACTGCTTCTGTAGGGAGAATGGTCGGCACAGCCATCTCAGCCGTGAGCCAAGGCCAGCTTTGACTGCTTCAGCGGAAGTCGTGGTTCAACATAGGGAGTGAGATGCGCCTGGATTTCTAAGCGGAGCTTTGGGCCAAGCGCGTACAACGACAGCCAATCGATAAAGACCGCTAGTCAACGGTTTCGAGGCACCGTTGCCAGCTTGTTCACAGACAGCAAGCAGGGCAAAGATGGCACGGCACGTGAGGTGAACATCTACGACTCCGGATATGCTGACATTGTTGGTGTCTGTATTGTCGTGTGCCACATCGCGTCAGGTCTACAAGTACGATGCTTACAGCAGCCTACGGTCACCATTGGTCGGTTCTGTGAGTGCAAGTCGACTTCCTCCATTGACATGGAAAGTCCCGCGAGCGTTGTTGAAACATCAGCGACTGAAGTGTGTCCGATTCCCGTGGGACCACAACTCCATGCTGCCCCGGTGTGAGAGACGTAGGCCAAGAGTTTTGCTGCAGCGTATTTCAAGCGCTCTGCTTCGGCGACGACGATGTATGTTCCTCCCGAGGGCGTCCACACGAAGCTTGACCACAAGCTCGTCAGTAGCGTCGCACATGCTCAATTGTCGGCAGCACAAGACAGGAGCTGACTGGTAATCGTTTGGTCGACGTGGGGAAAATCAAGGGGTGATGGACGGTAGTGCCGAGTTCATCGCATCGCATCGTGCATCATCCGGCAAAGAACGGTCGGAACCATTCGGACGTTGTAGTCCGGCCGGCCGGCCGGCCGGGACAAGACGGCGTGGCCGCGCAGAAGTGGTGGCCGTCAAGCACGTCTCCTCTGAATCTCGACGACGTGAATGCACGTGAGGTGCCATGACATGAAACATCATGTATGTGTACTGACCGTCAGGTGACACCCGCGCAGTCGCCGGCACTGCTCGCGTCTCGAACCGCATTGCAGCTTGTCTAAGCAGCATGTCGTCGTGTGATTCTCGCGAGCGCTGCGAGATAGGCTCGATAGGATCGATAGGATCGTCCCTTGCCGACTGCCGTGAGGTGACATCTCCATCTCCAGCTACTACATGTATCGGAGGATCCTGCCCCACAGTACTACATGTATTGCACTACACCTTCGTCGTTCGTTGCCGCCATTGCCCAGCCGCAGTCCCACGCCCACGCTTCCCTCTTCTGCAGAGCCAACTGCTCGTGTGTTCAACACCTCTCTGCTGTTTGACCAACACCGAGATTCGCGCATCGCATCCACAGCATCTTTTGGCAGTGTTAGCACCGCGGCAACAGAGCTACTATCGCACTCGAGGCACAATGCCAATCATACGGAACCCGTTCAAGAAGAACGACGAGAATGTGCGCCCTCCGCCAACGGTCAACGGCGCGGAACATCCGCCGACCAGCAGCAGCAGCAACAGTACCAAGCAGTTCAACGTCAACGACAAGGAACCCATCGAGTACAAGCTAAGTGGTGCGTGGGAATGCGCCTGGGATGGCGACCTCGGATCAAGCCCGGAGCAATGCTAATGTCTACATGCCAGAGATCAACGATTCTGGCGTGTATCTACCACCTTCCCCGACCGAGAAAAAGTCATTTTGGGGTACCACAGCCTCGAGATCGACCACGTCGTCCTCGCTGCACAAATGCGCCTTCGACGAGAATGAGCCGTTCAGCATATCGCGAGAGTCGTTCGACTCGTACCGCAGGTCATTCGATATATCTGCTCGATCGCCGATAGTGCAGGCTCAAGAGGGACGACCGCGCGCTTCTCTCGACAGCCGGACTTTCTTGCCACCACCGCGCAACTCGAATTCATTCTACCGACCTGTGCAGGTGCCGCAGACGCAAGAGGAGGATAAGTTTGAAGATGTTAACATTGACGATCCGAAGCCGCAACCAGTCAAGAAGAAGGGAATTTTCGCACGAATGCTAGACAGCGACGATCATGCAGACTCCAACGGCAGGCCTATTTCGAGTCACGACAAGCACAGCACATGGCACAATTTGACGAGCAGGAGACGAGGCCAGAGTGGGCAGGGTGCCGAGCTTGGTTCTATGCCTAATAGAGATGGAACTCCCAAACCTGAGAAGCAAGAAGCAGCGAAGGTGGAGCAGATGACATTGGAGCCATCGAGGCCTGTAGAGCCGAAGCCGGAAACGCCGAAGCAGGGAACATCAACACAAACGCAGCCACCAGCGCAATTGCAGCCGCAAACACAGGCGACAGCAGCGAAGCAAGAAGGAGTACCACCGCAGCTGATCGTTGGAACTGTTCCAGCGCCAGAGCCGGAGAACACTCAGGCGCCAGAGATCAGAGTAGATTCTTGAGCAAGTTCTCCGAAGCGACAGAGGATCTGTAGATCGAATTGGGTAGGTCTGGTGGCGCTTGGCGTTCGAGTTTGTTGCTGAGGGAATGGATCCGGTTGTGTCAGTGAAGCATGAATCGCCCTAGTCGGATGAACACATGCATGATATATGCATTGATGCACACAGGCAGCGTCGGGGATGAATTGTAACAAGCGTGCATAGCTAGAGTGTATGAGATAATGCAGAGCAAGAATGCATGAAGTTGAAGGTTGACTTGAATTGTTCATATGCATGCAGCCCGGTCGACGATCCCCGCCACCTCCGGCATCAACGCGTCTCGGTCGCGTGCTTCGATCGCGGCAAGAACAAAGCACTTCCGCTCGGGCATCGCATTCACTGCCATTGCTGCCACCACTCGACCTCACCTACACAATCGCACTTCGCTTCTATCGTCCTCGGCGAAGACTTGCCACAGATCATCCTCTTCTTCTTGTTCGGCATGAAGTAGACCAACATACCACAGAAATTGCATAACAACACATCGGCAGCGCTTGAACCTCGCATACTACCTCGATATGGTAGGTGCTTCAGCAGGCGCATTGACGGCGCACAGATGGCTGATACAGACAAGAACTCGCGCGCATTGAAGCGCCTAAGGGCAGACTATGGCGCATTGCACAGCCAGGAGCTGCCAGTCAACTACCTCTTCCACCCGTCGGCTTCGCACCACGACGACCTCACCCAGCTCGACATCCTCCTCGCAGGTCCAACACATACACCATTTGCCCATGGCGTCTGGAAGCTTCACCTCAATATCCCGCCCAATTACCCCGAGCAACCGCCTACCGCGAACTTTCGTACGCATATCTTTCATCCAAATGTCGACCCTCAGACTCTGGCTGTCTGCGTGGAGACGCTCAAGAGAGACTGGGACAGCAAATTGACGTTACGAGATGTGTTGGTGACCATCTCGTGCCTGCTCATCCAACCAAATCCGGACAGCGCTCTGAACGCCGAGGCGGGAGCATTGATCCAGGACAACTACGCGAACTTTGCAAGACAAGCCGAAATGATGACCAGCGTACATGCTCGAATACCACGAGATCTACAGGCGCTCGTGGCAGAAGCACAGAGCCGAGGACAAGATGCGCCTTCGGAGCGGCACCAGGATCAGGATCGAGATCGAGATGCACACCTGGCTGGAGAGGTCCCAGTGAGAAGACGACGGACAATCGCCAAAGTGCGAAACGCGCGCAGAAGCGAGGCGTCGCCCACTGGACCAGCAACTCGCCGGCGACAGCAAGCTCCCGCTCGGTCCACACAGGATAACGCCTTCGTGCTCCAAGCAGGTAACGACGACGTCTTCGGTGTCACACCACCTCAGCTAAGTCAAGGGATGGGATCTATAGACGAGGATGGCGACAGCAGTATGTTAGATGAGGCCGAGCAGGAGAATGACACCGCGTGCTCGCCACCCAAACAAGAAACACCTAGGCCAGCAATGACTCCACGACGACCACATGGCCGAGCAGTACCTCTGGGAGAACTGGTCTTGGAGCAGGAGTCTGACGAGGACATGTCAGAGGAGCTGACAGAATACCCTCCCTCTCCGCGCAAGAGTCCCATCAAGAGCGCACGGAAGCCGCGGCAAGTGCGATATCACGACTCAAAACTCCATCTCGAACGACCCGAAAGCAGTCGAGACGCTACACAAAGAGCATCGAATCGCACACCTCCGAACATTATTGAGAACACACTAGCACAATATTCACCCTTCTATATGGACGTCACCTTCGACGAATCGCTCTCACCTCGCAAAGCTGGTCGTGGACTTTTCCAGACGCCCGCGAAAGTATCTGGGCGCATATTCAGAAGCGGTACACATGAGACTGTGCAAAGCAGCGGCATAGCTAAGGGGATGTCGATGTCGCCTGCAGAGAAGCAGCTTGAGGAACAGACCTGGGCGGGTGAGTTGCACGCGAGACTTTGGGAGCTGAGCGGACACGACATCAAGCGGTGGAATCGAGGCGACTTTGACGGCGAGCCATTCAGGAGAGGGGCGGGACGATGGTGAACGAGTTACATTGGACAGTGGCTATCCTGTTGGTCCCCTAGCATTTGGTCTCTTATTGGTGGCAGTCGCGCTGCAACGCAAGCTTGCCTAGACTTGTTGAGCCCTACGTGGTAGCAAGCGTTTCATCTGCTCCGCCTTGTGTTCGCAAGACCACGACTCTCTTCGTTCATAGCGATACGGGTGATACGCCTCATGCATAGCTACAGCAGACGCCCTGTCTCACACGGGCAACCACATCTGACAGTCGAACACAAATTCTCGGCTTTGGTCGTGTCGCGTGTCTCAACAAAGAGAATCGAACACAAGCGAGACCTGCAAATTTTGGGTTCTTGGGCAAAGAGCTAGAACGAGAGCAGCACATTCCTCGAAGTTTGGACTAAACCAGAAAGTCAAGGACTCTGCCGAGACTGATGACTTGATTACATTTGCATGACCTCGTTCGACTTCGCAAAGCTGTGCGGAATGGACCATCCCCCACCACTCCCTTACGTTCAACCCGAACGGCAGCGACAAGTAATACCACGCCAGAGCAACCCTCCCAAAGCGCCAGCCGCCGACTCACCACCACCGCATCCACCAAAATACACCCTTGACATCCCACCTCCCTGCTACCAACCACGTGCAGATTCATACTACCGCCCCTGGTCCTGGTCCTACTACCCACATCGACAGAATCAAGAAGAGGACGCGCTCTCGCCCCCATCGCCTACGAATTGCTCGATACGGGCTATGCATACGGGTTGTGGTTGGAGGCGTAATATGGCGACGTTTGTGGCGGTATTTGCGGCGATTGCGACGTTTGGGATTGCGGGTGGATTGTTGGTAAAGGAAAAGGGAAAGGGGAGGTGAGGTGGGGTGAAGAGTGAAATTGGAGGAGGGTCCGTTGGTCTGAGGAGCAGCACATGTGCGTGGGCGGCTCTGCAAAAGGTGGGTTCTGTGAGGGGGAAACCCCAATTTGGGGACGTTGATTGTCCCAAGTGCTGTAGTGAGCATTGTGGGATATCCGATGTATTCGATCCACTGGGCAATCGTGACCGGCTGTAAGCATCATTGATCATGATGGCAACGGCTTTCGCTTGATGCTCCTGGGTGTGGTATCAGCTACATGCGGTCCGTAATGGAGGGCAGCACGTCTGGTTCGTGCTTTCTAACAGTCCACTGGGTCTATGCTCTGGTGGCTGTGATTTCTGTTCCCAGAATCCTGTCATTTCTTGAGATATCACTTACGCGTCCTTGGGTCTTTCGGGCAGAGCTCGAGGGATGTCGGCCTCCTTAGCATCCGCCGCAGCTTCGTCGTTCTGCAAGTCCGCACTGATTACGGGTCGGCGGGCCGTACGTTGAGACCACTGTGCCTTGGCTTTCTGTAGTGCCTGCGATGCGCTTGTACCTGTTGCGACGAGCTTCTCCTGTGCCCAGCCAATGTAGTTCTGTTCGTTCTTCTTTTCGATCTGCTTCTCCAGATTGTCGACGTACTCATCCGACACCTCGGTCTTGTCACCCCTGCTGGAGACTTGGCCATCGTTGCCGGCGGTTTCAGACTCTGCGCGCTCGCGCTCGATCTCGTCTTTCGCTTCTTGCAGTCTGAGAGCTTCTTCTTCCTCTTGCATGCCTTGGATATCCAGGTCCTCAAAGCCAATGAGTCTTAGAATTCTACCTGTCAGGAAGCGATAAGCAGTGTGTCCGCTCACAAACTCGCTGACATCCACGTTCTCGACGCCTTTGACATTCTCAACGGCTTGCAGACCAGCTATGCCAAGTGCCACGCTTTGGCTGCGGTACAAGAAGCCAAGAATGTAGTCGTTCGTGCTGTAGACATTGACCACTCGGCCTGCAACGACTGATCTAATCATCCTCCAGTCCGCAGAATTCGAGGGTGCCGGAGTTCCTATCATCACAGCAGACTCAATCAGGCCGAATGCTTTCCGGTCTGCAAGCTTCTGCAGACAAGAGTAAATGACCTTGCCGCCTAAGCTGTACCCGACTAGAGTGACTGGCCGCTCGCCTTGTGCTTTGTTGATCAACGCATCCGCGAGAACCTCGCCTGCCTTGACAGCTCTGTAGTTCGCAACGCTGAATGGATTGTCGATGACCCGTCCGACCTTCAGAAGGGCGAGTGGCCAGAGTCCTGCAGTCAGAGCGCCGAACAACGTCCTCTTGATGATTTCCACCTTGGCGTAGCTCCAGGCAGCAGATGTTATCATCGTAGTCATTGCGTTTCCGAGGGCGAGCAAGCTTTCCATTTCAAAGCGAAGTGCGAAAGATTCAAGTTGAGCTCCAAGTACTTTCCATGGCTCTAAGACCTCATCTTGATTCGTGAGCCAGCCACTGATGCCGATAGCAACGCGCAGCCTCCGGTACTCCTTTTCGATCTTTCGAGGTTTGTGGTGATCTCTAATGGGAACGAAGGCAAAGTCTTCGACCTCGCGGGCATATGAATCCATCATCTTGCCCGTCATGCGGCCGCCGTAGGCTCCGAACAAGCCTCCTACAAGCACGGAGCTGGCAGCCAGAGTCCCGAGATAACCTGCTGCAGCAGTTGCGCCCAGACCAAGACCACCCATGACTGTCCCGATACCAGCTGCCAGAAGCGGCGCTGCGAGACCGCCAGTAATGCCAATGAGGGCAGCTCCAGCGACAGTTGCCAAGCCGACCTTCCATTTTCGACCACTCTTGTTCTCCTCAGCTGCCTTCTTCGTCTCCTGGTCCGCGTTCATGCTCTCGGCGGCTGTCAGCAGGACTCGAGCAACTTTGCTCTCGTCTGTAGCCAGGAACTCGATCGGAAGATGGAGGCTCGTGGACAAACGGAGCAGTAGAATTCTCGAATGAGCTTGATAGTTCTCCAGGCTGAGCAGGAGCAGTAGAACGGAATGAAGTATCAGAGCTCGCTTTGCTTCCAGCAGGCTTTTCAATGAATTTCGGACCGGCGGAAATAGCTCTGTTATGGAACGTTGGACTTCCTCGTCGTACTTTGGCAGATCTGGAAATTTCATAGGAGGTGCCATTTGCTGTTCATGATCGACGATCTCTTGCTTGGGTGCAGCATGGCGTTTCTGTTCATCTGCTACCTCACGAGAGTTCACAACCTCGCCTACTCTCTGCATGACAGCAGATCGCCAGTCGTCGAAGTGCTTCAGTGCAGCAGTCCTCAACTCTTGCATACTCTCCGCATTGAGCTCCTTCTCACGTTGTGCTAAGTCTTTCTCCTGCTTTTGCTTGAGATCTGCCACATCTTTCCCCTGCATCTGCTTCTGGTCTGCAGGATCTTCCTCCGATCCTGTCGTCAGTTCGTCCTCCTTTCCCTTGCTCTCGTCCTTGGCTACCAGATCCTCCTTCTTGCCTGTCTCCTTTGCGTCAAAGGCGTCAACGATGACCTGTCTCATAGCCTCGGTGCAGTCCGCGATCAGGATAGTGAGTGCGCTCCGATCCTCCCCGGTCTTGAGTACTGTGATAAGGGAATCTCCATCCTCATGGTTGGCGCTGGTGTTGCTCTGGCCTGTGAGAGCTGCCGTGGCTTTCGAGAATATGCTGGCCATGTCGACAACTGTAGCGAGACTGGGTCATCAGTCTCACCGAGCTGCTTTTCAATGATGTCAAAGAGTGCGCCGGAAAGCTGTCGAGGTATGTGTCCAGGTATGGAAGTCACAAGAACCTGGAGCTCACCTCACCTAATGCTTCCTTACGTCATTCTGCTGTACACATATATGATTTCGTACCTTGACCAGGAGCAAGATCATTGCACTTTGCTGTTCATCGTCTAACGACTCAGTAAGTAGCTTGGTACTCTCGTCGCAACAGCCAAATCGGTGCTGCATCTTTCTCACGTAGGGCTATTGCGGTCAAGAATCATCCGACATCTCCGAAGATAGATTGGTCTTTGTCATTCCCTAGGATTGAGATCTGCTGTCAGCACGTAGGGGCCAACTCGCCATTGACCGCGACGAATTAATGCATTTGCACACGGCCATTGCCGATTTGCATAGAGCTGGAGCTGGAGCGTAACAAGATGTATCAACCAGCCCCGCAGCGCCAAGGCACAGAACATGTGATCCTCCAAACCACAACAGACCAAGCATGTTGCTTATCTTGGCATTCAAAAAGGGCAAAAAATTGGAAACGTGATCTGATACCATCACTTTCGTGCTGCGGACGCGGTTCGAACCTTTTGTAAATTAGCCGACTGTAAGCTCGCTATGTTGAAGTGTCATCACTTACGCGCGCCTCTCTCGAGAGCAGAGATTGAATCATATGACTTAAATCTGCCGCCTTAGACCACTCGGCCACCGCAGCGATAGATGTCGTCGACGACACTGGAACAGTAGAGCGGGAGTACCCGCGTATAATATGTAGCCTTACAATTTGACTCTCTCTCACCAGTCTGCGCATCAAAGCGCTTCGTCGCAATACTGTCAATCTCATCGATGAAGAAAGGAGAGTCAAGCTGACTGGAGGAAGAGATCGCAAAACAGTCGACGATTTCTGACTTGTTGAGTGGTTCTAATCTATACATTTCCAAGTTTACATGGTTTGCGATCGGCTGACCGATTACCATCGACTCTACTCCGTGGACAGGTAGGTGTCGATAAAGCCCTCTGCCAATGCATCTCTACACTGTGAGCATGGGATGGTCTTGTCGTCCGCCGTGTATTTCCAGCACCTGACACACTTTTCGTTCTCTGGAGGGATGACGACGACTCTCATATTGGACTCTGACTCTGCTTGCTCGCCGACAGAATACAGGATCGGTTGCGAGTAGTGCCATGAATCATGATCCCGAGTGCGCGCTACTGAATCGTCCTCCCCAGTGTGCTCCGACGGCTTCGTGTACGCTTTTCGATGCAAGCTTGAATGTAATGTAGCTTTGCTCACCACAAATAAGCCAGCCAGGTCGTCTTGCTTCAGCCATTTGCCACAGCTGGAGGACACAAGGTGCTCGGGGAGGAAGATCTCGACTTCGGAAGCCAGACCGTTACCCAACTTCATTGCATTACGGGCATCTTCTTGGGCAAGCTTGATTGCAGAGTTGATGCTCCTGAACAGCTCAAGTGCATCGTCCAGTCGCTCTGTATTGTCAAGACCCATAATCGATACGTTGAATGGCTGCTTCCATATCTGCCTTAGTGGATGCAGCGAGATATCTCGAGCGCTGACGCCAGACTTTCCAGCCATCTGCTCAGGCAACCAAGCCCACACCTCCTCTATAAGATGTGGCGTTGCTGGCGCAAGCATCTTCATCAGCTCCTGCAAGACAACGACAAGCACCGTCTGGGTGTGCCGCCGTACTGGAGTAGTGCCTGTATAGCATCTGTCCTTGATAATTTCGAAGTAAAAGGTACTGAGATCATTGCTGACAAATTTGTTGATCTCGTTGATGCCGGCGTAGAACTTGTAATCGCCGAAAGCATCGAACACGGCCTTGCTGCACCTCGCCAGTTGGTGTAGCACCACCCTGTCGGCGAAGTCAAGCTCGGACAATAGCTCCAAGGCTGGCGCATGGGTCGGATAGTCATGGAGCACGCCAAGCAGGAACTTGCACGTGATGCGGTACTTGCTCAGTGCTTGTTGGACGCTTTGCAGCACTGGCTGTGATATCGACACATCCCTCGTGTAGTCAGATGAAGCCACCCACAAACGCAAGATGTCGGGTCCCAAGGTGCTATCTTTCGTCTTCGAGCCGGGTGTCGATCCAGTAGGCGCTTGCTTTTTGGACCTATTCTTGTTCTTTCCTCTTGGAGCGGTGAGCAATGAGCCAGAGATAATCTCGTCGGGGGATATAACATTACCCAAGCTTTTGCTCATCTTCCTGCCTTCGCCATCCAGTGTGAAGCCATGCGTCGCAAGAAGTCTGAACGGTGCCATGGGCCTGCTGTTTGAGTCCAGCGTTGCGACAGCGGTCAGCAAGCTGCTTTGGAACCAACCGCGGTGTTGATCGCTGCCTTCCACATATACGTCGCTGAGGCGTGAGCCCTCATGCCTGCTCCGGAGAGAAGTCCATGTAGTCCCGGAGTCAAACCATACGTCCATAGTATCTTTGCCTCGAATCCACTTTCCAGGCTCAAGCGACGAATGCAGCCACGATGATGCGTCCACGGGGTCAGAGAACCAAGCATCGATGCCTCTCTTCTCGATGACGGATATGATATGGCTGATGCTTTCGTCTGTAATGCAAGCTTCGCCAGTCTCAACATGGTACATTGCTGGGATTGGCACGCCCCAAGCTCGTTGTCGCGAAATGCACCACTGACTTCTGCCCTCGACAAAGCTTCGAAGTCGATTCTTTCCGCTTTCCGGGATGAAGGTGACATCTTCGAGCGCCATCAGTGCCCGATCTTTGATGGCAGATGCATCCACGAACCATTGAGCGGTGGCACGAACGATCACTGGTTGCTTGGTCCGCCAGTCGATTGGATTCTTGTGAACGAATTTGTGTGCGGCGACAAGCAGACTGCCATGACTATGGCGCGCGTCCTGTGGGACGTACTGGCCTGGATGATTCAAGACATCGAGTACAGCCTGCACACCCTCTGTCTGCACGTCCAAGCCTTTGAATTTCTCACTTTTGCCCACTGGAAATGCATCTGCTGTATAGCGACCTTCGTCATCCACCGGCGCCAGTGCAGGTCCGACGCCTTTCTGCAGGCAGATCTGGTAGTCATCCATGCCGTGTCCTGGAGCCATGTGAACCAGACCCGTGCCAGTAGTGGACGTCACAAATTCGGCCTGCAAAATGGGCGACTCCGTTCCGGTGAAGAGGTTGTAGCAAGATGCATTGCCGTCTGCCAGCTCAGACCCACGTATTGATTCTGTCAACGAGCTGATAGTGCGATCTTCTGTTAGGTGTAACTGAACATGCTCTATGCGATCTTTTGCAACAATCACCTGTTCTTTCCGACTCGCTTGATTCGGGATTGAGCTGATCTCAGCGACGACATATTCAATATCGTCTTTGACGGCCACTGCCTTGTTTGCCGGCAGTGTCCAAGGAGTTGTGGTCCAGATGAGAGCACTGATGTTGCTGGGTGAGACCGATGGATGCCGCTGCAGTACAGCGGGCAAACGCGTGAAAGGTAGCTTGACGAATGCTGCAGTACACCTGTGACTATCGTCATATTCGAGCTCTGCCTCTGCTAAAGCAGTGCGTGATGAAGGTGACCAGTACACAGGTCTGTGATGTCGAGAAATGAGTCCTGTGTCCTTCTATCAGTCCTGCCTAGCTGTACGTGAATGCACCAACTTCTGAGCTCACCTTTCCGAACCATCTCTTTGAACACACCGAGCTGCCTCATCTCAAAGTCCCGGTCCATCGTCATGTATGGGGCATCCCACTCGCCCATCACGCCCCATTCGCAAAAGCTCTTCTTCTGCATCTCAATGGTCTCACTGGCCAACTTCCTGGCCGCGGTTCTGATTTCAGTCGCAGTCATCTTGCTTGAAGCGGCTGCTGCAGCCTTTGCCTCTTGACTAGGAGAGTCCTTCGGTGCCTTCGCTTTCTGATCGGGTGCCTTCGGCTGCTGCAGCGCTTTGAGCTCGATAGGAAGTCCATGGCAATCCCATCCAGGACGATATTGCACTCTCTTGCCTCGCCCTAACTCCGTCCTGAGCATCAGATCCTTGAGCACCTTGTTGAGCGCGTGTCCAACGTGGACGGCACCATTAGCATACGGCGGACCATCATGCAACACAAACTCATTGTCTACTTCTTCCCTTGTGCCGCCGCGTTCGCATACTATCGTTCTCGGTCGGTCGGCTCGTTGCCAGGTATACAGGTCGTCGGCGCATCGTTGGCGAGCTGTTTCGATCTGCTCAACGCTGGGTCGAGCAGGGAACTTCGATTTCGGCAGCGACAACGTGTCGCTCCAATTGTCCTTGCCCTGCGCGACCTTGCGTGTCTTCTCCAGCAGGGCGCGACCATCATGCAACGCAGCTCGAAGTACGCGAGCCGATGAGATGGCAGGCATGCCGAGACCTGCATAGTGTCTGTCTCCAGAGCTTCACGTTCACGAACACTGACATCGGCGTTTGGTGGATCACCTCCGACGTGACAGTTTCGCGTTTGCGCCGAAGCGGGGAAGTCGAGCGACGGCGGCCACTGCCAACAACGCTGCCGCAAGCACCCAGGCGACTCGCTATACCAACGAATAGACCAAGGTCGGAGGCGACGACAGCCGTGGGCCGCGCTGTCATGGCGCCGAAGAGCAACAGATCGCGCAGTGGTTGGTGAGTACCAAGACAGATTCGCTGGGGACGAGCGATACGCTGACGACCCTCTCGCCTCACCTGCCGACAACGCAAAGTAGGTCGTTCACACACCTGTCGTGATGCGCATTGGGACCGTTGAAGACCACTCCATGTACCTGCTGACATGGCATGCCTTCCTCTAGCTCAAGTGTACTGAAGAGAGACCGACGTGCGCGCAATGCGTCAAGGCCAACCGCGAATGCATGCCGAGCTCGGGCATCACCTTTCGCCATCAACAGAACCCGTCCATGAACGGGCAGATTGGCGATGACAGTCTGAAGAGCTTCTACGGCTACAAGGAAACATTCGCGGAGTCGACACAATGGGTGTCGGTGCCCAGAGACTTGACATTCGTGCACACGACCAACCCATACGAAGACGAGGAGGGCGAGCAACTCGGTGCACCTCTTGTTGGCCCTGACCCTCGCTGGCTGGCAGGTCTTGCGCATGCCAGCTGTGACGACCCCAAAGTCCAGGGAGATTTCGGTTCTGCCTATGCCACCCATGGCCTCGAGGCGCTCAGCGCGGTCGCCAGCCAGGACCAGTACAGCTTCGCCCTTCCCCCAGCGCCAATGAACCACCACGAACAAACGGCATCCTTACTATCGCAGCACGCTCACCCTGCTTTGTCGGTATCGCCGCAGCACAGCCATGCGACTCCCAGCCAGAATCTCGACTTTATCCTGAACCCAACGTCGGTCATGTCCACCACCGAGAGTAACCTTGATCCTCAACTCCACCTACAAACACCTGATGCCCCGTCCGTGAACACGCCTCACTCCCCTTCTCATGTACGTACTACATCGTTATCTACATCCGGGCGGACGAGCTTACGTTGCAAAGATCGACGAGCTGCAATTGAGGATCCAGAGCTAGCGTTCCTGCTACGGGATTACACGGAACGACCAGGCACATGGATGGATCTTTTCGACCTCGATCTGTTCTTCGCTGCCAAGGTTCCAGTTTTGGCGGTCACTTGTCCTTTACTCCTATATAGCTGCGCATCATTATCGGCCAAGAGCCTTGCTAGAGTCCATGGACGAAAGCCAGTAATGGGTGGCCAAGTCTCCACATCTCGACAGAGTAAGATGGAGTTTTGGCCTAGTCCGAGTTTGGATCAGGAAGGCTGGGTCAGGAAAGGCAGGGAGTACTACGATATCGCTGTGTCCCTCCTGCGCCAATCATTAGCAGGCGCTTCGCGACCGCCGACATCCTCACTGCCAGAAGACGCCACTCCCGGGACGATCCACACCGCGCAAGGCTCGCCACTGCCGACCACAGATTCGGATGAATTGGTGGCTGCCACGGCCATCCTTTGTGTATATGAGTTCTTAGACGCCTCAGGGCCGGAATGGAGTAGACATCTTGACGGTGCAAAGACTCTGTTTGATATCACGAAGGACCAAGTACTCACGCTACCACCTTCTCCAGTCTCCATTGCGCAACAGGTTACACAACAGCTGGCAAGCCAATACGGGTCAGTTCAGCCAATGCCGACGACGAGAAGGGGCCTCAGTCAGGGTCGAAGAGCCGTGTTTTGGAACTTTGCGAGACAGGATATGCTTTCGGCTTTCATTAACAATACCGGGACCCGGCTAGACACGAACGACTTGCCCATGTGGACATCAGCTGGTCTGAAGCTCACACCAGAAGGGTTCGTATCGACATCCAACCGTGCCGACACGGAATTTACCCCGGATCAGGCCATGAACGATGATGTGAGTGGATAGCTCAGTCCTTGCCCGGTGCTTGAATCGCTGACACTCCCTACTAGATGGTCGGAAATGCCCTCGTCTGGCTCGTGATGAAGTTGGTGAACTTCATAGCCGCTGGCGATGATGTACCCGACAACATCTCGCCCCGGGGTCTAGGCGTCCGCCAGCGCGAGCTGCTAGACTACTGGGAAAGTCTCAACGAACAATTATGCGTCTGGCACGATGGTCTGCCCGACATATTCCACCCTACAGCAATCCGCGGCAACAGCGTCGAAGAGTGTGGCACCGAGATGTGGTTTCCCCGTTCTATGTGTGCAAGTACGATGCAGTGGTTCCACTTTGCAAGGATACAGCTGTTGCATAACAAGCCGCATCTTTCAACAGCAACGCCAGTGCACGGCATCTTGGGTGTCGGGGCACCGGGGACGAGTCTGGCCACGAGGTATGCAAGTTATGTTTCAATTCTGCAGCAGTCGAGAAGTCACGCGAAGGAGATCGCGGCAGTGTCTCTGGGACGCGCGGATGAGGGAACCCGAATCCATGCTGTGCAACCTCTTTGGACCGCGGGATTGGTCCTAGGTAATGATGATCGCCCAGGTGAGAATGGCGAGGTCAGCGCTGACACTGATGAATGGCGGCGCACGATCGTCGGGCTGCTGCGCGGTATCGAGCGAGACATGGGATGGGCTAGCGAGTACCGCGTGCAAAGCTTACTTGAGCTTTGGGGCGGCCTCGCTCCAGATTGGCCCGGCGAGAGTCCGGTCGAGTAGCTTTTAGGTCACCAGCGATAACAGCTTGCACATGACTGTACATTCATCAGATCATGTTTCACGACACGCTTTGCCATGCTGGGACCCAGTTCTCTTTTCCTTCTCCTTGCGCTTGTTGATTGGCAGCCATCAGGGCGTTGATCTGCTCATCGATACGTGCTTTCCCACGCTGGAGGACCTCTTTCTGCAATTTCGTCATTGTATCGAGTTCTTTGAGCATGCTGTCCACAAGAGCCGAGCAATTGCCCAAGATGATCTCGAGACTCGAAGGCATATCTGCGCCTTGCCTCGGTGGAGGTGGAGGCAGGACGCTGATATCACGTTGTATTGAACGTAGCTTGAGTGCCAATGATGTGTGGATCGCCCGCCATGATTCTGGCAAAGCTTCGATGAAAGTAGCCGGATGCTGATCATTCAGTAACATGCCTTCGGCTTTCGTTGCCCAGTCGTCGAATGTATCAACGGTAATGGAGTACCGAGTGCCGGCGTCTGTATATGCGCGGAGATCCGTCACAGTGCGGCTCAAGGTCTGAAGGTGCTCAGCCATCAGAGCCGCATCCGGACACCACGACTCTAGCGCATGCAGATTGACAGCTCTTCGGTGCTGCTGTTCATGAGTACGGATGTCTTCGTACTGCTTCCGAAGTCTGGCATGTCTTTTGCTGAGCTTCGACTTTGCGCTGTCCTCGAAAGCTTGCATCACTCTCTCGGCGTCTTCATGCAGCAAGGATAGTTGCAGGAGCTCTATCTGCTCGAGAGCGATATCGAGAGTCATGGGAACGTCGGGTTCCACGCTCGGTGGTGCGGCTGACCTCGTGGGCTTGGTAGTAGGTAGTCCCGGCTTTGGGAGAGCAGACTTCGAAGGACTGTAGTGCTGCTGGTACGTAGAGAAGGCCGGCCGTGAGGGGGGTGGCATCTGTGACAACCTCGTGCTCGGTCTTTGCGAGGTCGAGCCAGGCGGAGACGCTGGAGCAGGCAATGGCTGCGTCGATCGAGATGCTGGCCTGTCACCTTGGGTCGGCTTAGCGACGATCGATGATCGTTTCTGCGCTGTCGTTGATGCAGTCGCCCTGGTGCTGCTCCCTCGTGTTGGAATCGCATGCTGCGCGGGTGGAGCCATGGGACCTCCTGTCCGAGGAGACTGTGGCAGCTTTGTTGAGCCTGTTCGCTTGATGCCAGAGTCTGCCTTTACTGTTCCGCCTGAGGATGGCGTCGAGGCATGACTGCTCCTGCCACCTTTTCCAGCACTCTCCTTTGAAGATGCTCGAGTGTGTGTGCTGCTCGTCCTGGCAGGCACTGAGCCCGGCAGCCTCATGGACGCCGGGCGTGCTGGTTGTGGTGGAGGCGGCATGGCCTTTCTCTCGTCCATTGCGCCTGCCCGTGTGTTGACTTCGCTATCCGACGTGTCCTCTCTGATCATTGCAACGCTTTCCTTGATGTTGTCTGGAGACTGTTTACGCGAGAATGTGGGGAGCAAGCTCCGTCGCTTTGCTTGCTTCGAGGAGCCTGAGGTTGCCGGCAGAAGACTGTCTACATCGATCTCGTCGCCCTCGCCCAAGTTCTGCAGCTTTCTCATGTGATGTGACGGGACCTCGAACATGGACATAGGCCTTGCTCGTGGATTGGGTTGGCGTGACGCAGGCAGAAGGCTTCCTGAAGCCATGATCGAGACTTCACTGTGAATACGGTGGGTATGGCTCCAAGGTTGGCCTGGCTAAGTGGGGAGCAGACATTATTATACTTGAGAGACGACGCAGGAGCAACGAGTTTGTTGACAGTCTCCCACTATCAACAGGCCCCTGCAGTCGCGTGTGTTGGCACGGATCGCATCGAGGTCTAGCATGCCTCGGACTTGCAAACCCTCTCTCGACACCTCCTTCGTCTCCTGCATTTCCAGCGACATCGTGGACCAATGCAGATAGATCGGTACGAGCAATGACCCCCCGCACATGCACCGCATCACTACATGTGTGCCAATGCGGTTACTGCAGCGTGATCGGCCTTCCTCCAGTGTCACACCACCATACTTGCCACGTCAATGCTTGCTAGGCCGTGGCTGGCCTTGTGCATGTGCCGATGAGTACAACACCAAGATCACAGGTAGTGACCATGATGCAACAAGCAATCCTGCAGAAGCAAGGTCGAGGCATGCGCCCTGCTACACTGGAGCACAGACTTGCGAACAGTTTCTGCCCGCTGCTGTGATCTTTTCCTACTTGGCCAACTTGGCGATCGTTGATGCTCCTAGGGCAACGTCACGTCTACGGCACTCTGCAGACAGTGTAATCCAGCTATACCCCAAAGCGTCTCCGGACTTATTCGTAGTGCTACCAGTGGTGCGCTAAAGCCGCAAGAGGTGTCGAGGTCTGGGACGGGCGCAGCCATTGATCGACACTGCAGTCCTATCGCGGAGCTCAGTGACCGGCACTCAGTTGTGCTAAGGTGAAGGCACGTTAATCCAGCAAGTCTCCCTCATGCTCTTCGACATCTCAGCCTACCGCCTCCCTTCATTGCGGCACAATGTCATCACAGCGTAAGGTGGAAGACTGACGACCAGTTCCAGCACGGCGCGTACAACAGCAAGACCAGAAGCCATTGGAAGAGGGTCTGGAGCGACAGCGCGATATAGAGGTGCGACTGCAGTACCTCAACGACGCCCCTCTTTACGACAAGCAGAAGCCGTTACAGATCACGCCAAATTTCCTAGACGGAGAGAAGAGAACCAATGTGCGACTACTGCCTGGCCAACCAGAGATCATCCATGACGTCCGTGGTCGCAAAGGTCAATACTCGCTGGATGAGAAAGGCTTCCAGTGCGTGAATGCGCCGACGGCTTTTCAAGAATGGTCATCACAGCCGACGATAGGTAAGTTTGAACGGCAGGAGGCAAATTTCCTTCGGGATGTATTTCTACGTCTCACGCAGACGACACTACTTGTTCAGACGCTCCACAGGGGTATTCCAGTACGACCAACACAATTCTGCTTCGGTAGCAAAGGGTAATCTGCCAGAGCTGGAAGAACTGCTGAGGAAAGAAGGCGCTTTCTGTGATGAAATAATTTTCTACGCTGCGAGGATCGGCCATGCGGACGACGCTGGTTTGCGAGTTGACGGATTGTCCTATAATCCCTTTGCCAGACAGATTCACACCGACAATACCAAGAGAAACGTTCTGACGAAGATTCGTTCCCTTACTGAAATCAAAGCACAGTATTTTCTGGGTGGACGCGCTCGCACCATCAACATCTGGCGGCCGCTGAGGCATCCGATACTTGACTACGGTCTGGCTGTTGCTGACGGCGGCAAACTGCAGTCAGGCGACGTGATTCAGTGTCATCGACATCGTCAAGACACAAACGAGTTCTAGGATACTATGGGAGTTGAAGAGTACAGACCGGGCTTTGAGTGGTAGTACATGTCGGAACAGGACGAGCAAGACGTACTCCTTTTCAAAGGTTACGACAGCGATACTGATGTCAGAGCGCGAGCGTGCCTTCACACAGCTTTCGACCTACCTCCAGGAGCAGTCAGCAAGGATGCGCCCACCAGGGAACGTATTGAGGTTCGCGCCCTGGTTTTCACCTACCCTGCTACCGGCCAGAGACCCTCCGACGGACGGTCTATGCCTCAGCCACTCGCTGGAAGTCTGGAGCGTGGGCATCTCAAACGTGTCGATGTTGAGCACAGCATCACTGATCGTCCCCGCACCGAACTTGATGAGGGCAACGAAATCAAAGATGCCGTGCTTATACTCAGCAAGCAAGAGATACAGAGACTCGAGATAGAGCTTGAGCACACTCGAAAGCAAGCTTCAATGCAAGGAAAGTTCACTATAGCCTTGCAAAGCTAAATCCGAGACCTTTCTTGCAAGTTCAAGCGCAGTGACTTTGACCTAAGGCTGGAGAATGACAGGCTAAGAGCTGAGATGATCAATGTCCACATGCGTCAGACCCAAATCGACATAAGCGCCGATGAGCGCACGATACTCTGCCAGCAACTTGAACGAGCACAACACGAAGCGCAAAAGTGGAGGGCTGAAGCCATGGGTTATGCCAATGATGCAGTCATCCGAGTCTGGCAAGGCAGCGTGGACGAAGCTGTTCGACGGGAGCGTGAGAAGGATGCCGTCACTATCGACAGTCTGCATGCTGAGCTGGAGGGCCTAAGAATTGCACAGGGCTCGTACACTGCGACGCTTGTGGACGTGGAAGGTCACGTGTCGGGCTGAGCCGACGGACTGTGGTACTGCAAGGCCAATCACGATGTCAATAAGGATGGCGGAGGAGGTTCAGCAGCCATGGCAGCTCGAGAGCGGTGAGCTGTCTTCATCAAGTAGTGACCACACATGGCATCCGATTGCATGCAATCCGGACAAGACGACCGTGGTTGATCCTACTTTTCCGGGCGAGTGCAGCTGCTTTTGCGCACAGGTATTGCCCAATCACTTATTGTGGCGGCAACTGACTTCGGACCGTGCACCTAGCTGCGGCTAGATTCGCTACCACACTCGACAGGTCCGAGGTCAGCTCTTGAAGCTTCCAAGAAGCTCTTCGATCTTTCATGCTTTCACGATTAGGGTATCAAGGTTGCACGACATTTACAAAGGGAGCATTGAACTTTGAGCTTGTTCTGGGACCATGCCCTGAGTCTCTGGGCGACCACTGTAGTTTCTTTCTACACCATGTAACATTCCACAACTGAAAAGAACATGCCCTTCATAGACGAACCTCGAGAACTGTCGCTCACCATAGCCATGGACCAAGAACTCGACGCAAAACCAGTCCGATCCACTCTCCGCAGAGACGTGGCAGACCACAAACGCTCAGAAGAAATCCACGAACAACGACCCAAAGAAAAGCCCTCGAAAGGTGCCCTTCTCGCCGCACACCTCGAATCCATAGCCTCCGAATTCATCTCCGCGATCAACACCCGCAACCTCGACCCTGATGTTCCCCCATGGTCCACCAGAATGGTCGACCATTTCACCACCGGCTCTGGCACAGGCGCACGTCCCTCCGCGACCAACAAAGTCGAAATGCTCGCCGGCCACCGCAAACTCGCCGATGCGAATCCGAACTTCCAGATCCGCATCACGAGCTTTACGACGAGTGTAAGTGACAAGATTGGGACGGCGCAGGTTGTGATGAATGCGCAGAGCACGGGGGTTCCGGGCGTGCCGGTGGGGTTGTGGAGGAATGCGGTTACGATTTTGGACTTTAGGATGTTTGGGGGGAAATGGTTCGGGGTTAGGGAGAGTACGATCTCGGGCGCAGGGAGGATGGATCAGGACTGGTTTTAAGCGATTGTATGGGGATTGGCAATTCTGAAGGGAAAACACTCGAGGCTAAATGGGCGTTCCTGGATGGTCTCCAGTGACTCTGGAGGCCAGTGTTTTGGACATGTCTGATTGCCGAGTCTTGTGGAACAGTAATGGGACCTGGGGCTTCTGGTTCTCAAAAGGCATCATTCGGTGTCTGGGTGGACGAACGGCCTCAGCACAGCCTGATAGTTGTGACGATCGTGGAGAATGCCAGACAGGTACCGATATACGCCGCTGGTCGCGCGTGTTGCTCGAAATATGTCTGGCAAAGAGCTTCGAACGAGGCTGCCCACAATACTCATCGTGGCTGCCATGGAGGTCGTTCCCTGCCAGCCTTCCACCAAATCCCCAGTCTGCGAGCCCATCGGTACGCCAATTGTGGTTGCAGTAGCTTTCGCCGTACCACTGAGCTTGGCCGCTATTAAGCCATTATCAGGACACAACTTTTTGTCACCTCGGAGAAGCTACGACGCTCGAGATTGAGGTATCCTTGCAGGTGGGCAGCGAAGACGAGACTTTGTGGAGTGTGCACACCCTCGACAAAGTGAGCAACAAGTGTTGCTATGATTGGCTTTGAGGTCGATACGAGTCGCTCTTTGCTGGAATTTACGTTGTGCGCAAATTCGATGGACACCCAGAGCACGAATTGGAAAGAGCTCTACTGAGAGCAGGCACCCGGTTTGTTGCGTCTTTGGTGTCATAACAGGACGCCATTCGATATTGTTATTTCTGTTTGACAGCTACAGAGGCGACTGGGTCGTGCTTTTGAGGCCATATTTGCAAGTATTGTGAAGGAGAAGTCGGCTGTTGGACCAGGTTGCTGTTGACATCTACTCTCTCCCAGGCGTCTCTCGACGGCAGGAGCTACCCGTTCCAGTTTCACACTCATGACGGTCTTCGAGAGTCGATGAAGTAGTTTAAGGCCTTCTCTAGCTCATCATACGCCCAGTGCAGGCAAGCTGTCATATCGCCGTGCGCTTCCTTCGGCATTGCGCTAATCTTCAGCTTGTCCAATGCGGCTCCATCAAGGTCGCCTTCTACATGGCCACCCTGAAATAAGAAGGCATGATCTTTGACATAGTTAGGCCAGACCACGTTATCGACATACCCTGGTGGATCCTCCCAGAACCCTTCCAGTGTGACATAGCCTGATCTGGCCTCTCGTCGTGACTTCGCCGTCTGGTAATCTGTCCGCAAGAAGAGCTTGATGTCGAACAGATCCCGCACGCTCTTCATGCCTTCCGAGTAGAGCAGGAATCCATCGATGATAGCTATGGGAGGTGCGTCTGCGAACATCCACTTACTCGCCTTCCACTTCAGATCCTCGATTGCAGTACGATCCACATTGACCTGGCCAACCGAGTTCTGGTCTTCTTTCGATGTGAAGTCGGGTGGCGACATGCCATTCTGACGGATATATTGTAGCGCCTTCTGGAAGGCAGGGACATTGATGGATTCCAGACAGTCCCAATCAGCAACACCGTCCTTATTCACGGGGATCTCGGCATCAGTTTTGTAGAAATCGTCTTCGTGGAGGATGAAAGCTCGTGGGAATATGTCCCTCAGGAGTCGAGCGAGTGTGGTCTTGCCCGAAGAGGAGACGCCCGATATGCCCAGGATCACAGCTCTGCTATCAGATTCGCTTGCTTCGGCCATGTTGTAGTGCTACAGAAATCTCTGTATGCAGCGGTGCCCTCCTTCTTGGCGTTCGATGTCTCGAAGAAGCAAACGCGGGAGCATAGCATGCGCTTCTGCGAGGCGAGGCGTGTAGCAGCAGTACTTCAACGGAGATTCCTGACATGCAGGTGACGCTGGTGTATATTGTCAGTGACTGAATCAACATCTGCGTCCTCAGACGACGGATGTTCATGTGTTGATGCACTTTCATGAGCTGCGATTGGCTGGAAGTTGCTTGGTCGCGCGCGGGCCGCATTTCGAAAGATCCGGCAAGCTTCAGACAGACAATCTCCTTCTGCCAACTTGGACAACAACCTCCCTTTCCACAACATCTCGTCGCGTCCTTTTCTCGGCTACTTCGACGAGAGAACCATCATTGCATTACCAGCACAACCCCTACAGATCGATCGTGCGACCAAACATTCGACCGACACTGCGAGCCATACGCACGAGTGAGCACCGCGCGACATAGCGCAAACGCGAACATGGCCCAACCAGACATCTCGCAAATTCTGGCTGCTCTGGGTATGCGCATGTCACCAGTAATACCACGCACCATCTACTGACTGTCATGACTAGCAGCGCAACCGCAAGCACCAGCGAACGGCACTCCGCAACAGGCTTCCGCAGCGCAGCACCCTCCCCCTAACCAGCCACCTCCAGGATACCCGCCCATGGGCCTTCCATCAGCACCACCCAGCGCCCCGCCGCCGGCGAATCCATACCTTCCACAGCCGTCGCATATGGGCAATGTGGACCTCAGTGCGATCAAGCCTGTCAGCAGCGGTTCTGTGAGCATTGCGGATGCCATTGCAAAGGCACGCGGCATCGCCGAGAGTCATGGAGTCCAGTCTTACGACAATCGTCAGCCATCGGCAACACCTCATGGGGTTGACCCACGTCTGGCTGGCCGGGGCGGTAGGCGTTCGAGGTCGAGATCGCGCTCACCTCCACGGAGGGACAACTACGGCGGCAACCCCTACCGAGACGAACGCCGCGAAGATCCACGACGAGGCACTCACCGCCGCTCTCCCTCGCAAGATCGAAATGACTTCCGTGGCGGCCGTGGCGGTCAGGCCGGCAACCAACGTGGTGGCGACACCGAGATCGAGACTATCCGTGTCAAGTCTTCTCTCGTTGGCCTGATCATCGGTCGTAATGGTGAGAACTTGCGCAAGGTCGAGGCCGAGACTGGCGCACGCGTACAATTTATTCAGGCAAGTGACAAACACCAAGCTGAGCGCCAATGCACGATTTCCGGTTCGACTCGCGCCAGAGAGAATGCAAAGACGGCCATTTTCACTATAATCGAGGAGAATGGCGGCAGCACGCCGTCGCAAGACAGAGGAGCATACACCCCCGGTATGCCAGGTAGAGCCAAGGTAAACCTACCTGCCCTACGCGAAGGCGAAGCAAGCAGCCAGATCATGGTGCCAGATAAGACAGTGGGACTAATCATTGGACGTGGCGGTGAGACCATCAAGGAACTTCAAGAGAAGTCCGGATGCCACGTCAACATCGTAGGAGAGAACAAGAGTGTTAACGGCCTTCGGCCAGTCAACTTGATTGGCAGCGAACGTGCTACAGCCCTGGCAAAGGAGCTCATCCTGGAGATCGTCGAAAGCGACAGCCGTGATCAACGCGGCGGTGGTGGCGGCGGTGGTGGCGGAGGCGCTAACACAGTTGACCAGATGCGCGATCGTGGCTACCAAAATGACAGTCGTGGCGGACGAGGAGGTGGCGGCGGTGGTTCTGGCGGAGTTGCGGGCGGTCGTGATCACGTCGAGAAGACTATCCAGGTACCATCCTCGGCTGTTGGTATGATCATCGGCAAAGGCGGAGAGACCATTAAAGACATGCAGCGCACGAGTGGCTGCAAAATCAATGTCAACCAACCTCAGCATCCGGACCACCACCGGAACATTGACCTTGCAGGTACGGCAAGACAAATGGAGGAAGCAGAACGAATCATTTGGGAGAAGGTCGAGACCGTTCGGCAGCGTGATGCTGCTGCTGGCCGTGGTGACAGTGGACGTGACCGCCCATCGCAGTACGATGGATACTCACAACAGCAGCAAGCGCCTCCTCAGGTGCCCAGCTACGGGCAGTACATGGGTGCTGCAGCGCCACAGGTACCACCGCAGATGCCGGCATTCCAGATGCCACCCATGCAACAATCGACGCCTCAGCCCGGAGCACAGCCACCGAGTGATCAGCCGACGCCGGACCCGTACGCTGTGCAACAGTGGTATGCGCAATGGTATGCGCAACAGATGAGCAATCAGGGCGGCGCTCAACCAGGCACTCAGTAAGCGCATCGAGTGGTGTGC
Source organism: Dothistroma septosporum (assembly GCA_002236755.2). Classification (NCBI taxonomy): domain Eukaryota; kingdom Fungi; phylum Ascomycota; class Dothideomycetes; order Mycosphaerellales; family Mycosphaerellaceae; genus Dothistroma; species Dothistroma septosporum. The sequence goes on from NBZP02000054.1 coordinate 3,855,242, forward strand.
TGAACGTACTGTGACGATGAGATGATGCCGTGACTGGGTGACATGCGACAGTTGGCTTTTGACGGTTTCCTCACTACTCCGGACTGGTGATCTTTGCCATGATGCCCGCGCCTCAAGCGTCTGACTGTCCGTCTACTCGATCGACATGGTTTTGTCATGCACTTTTGGGGAAGTGAAGCGTCCGTCTTACGGTGCAGAAGCCACCATGTGCTGCATTGGACTATGCTGCGCCTCGTCATGCATGTCGTCGCTGTTATGTATTGGCGTCGCGTCTACCTCTACGTCCAACGCTGATACGTACGTACATCACGGTACCGTGTGCCTTGATCAACGGCGCCAAAGTCGTGTCAGACCTGTCGCACCAATCCTCGATGAGCTGCAATATCCTCGAGCTGCCTCAACGATACCATGCCTGGGGGCAAAGGCACTGGACATTTGGTGAGGTGGAAGCGAAAGTCGCTCAGCGTGATGGGAGCAAAATCGATCGAACATTCCGTTCGAGACCAATGCACTAACAGTGCTGAGCGCTGTATGCCCGGAGTAGCAGACAAAAGTATCGTCCACTCTGTTATCGTAGTGAATTTGCAGCGTGTAGAACAGCAGAATCGGAAATAATACATGTACCCAAGCTATCAACTACTCTTTGCACAATTTCCTTATGAAGTCGTGAAAGCAGCCGATCTTTGTGGCTGAGGTAATACGATCCACGTGAATCCCAAACGCGTCAACACAAGTTACACAACAACCCAATCTCGAACGCGCATTTGCGGCCAATGTACGACCTATTGTGACGGTAGAAGCGGAGACCATACCCTGGCGAGCAATCAACAGAAACCACAATCACAGAGTTCTTTACGGCGCAATGAGCGACTGGGATGAAACAGCATGAGCACGCCTGCACTGTCCGTCGGGCTGAAGGTCGAGCTCAACGACGGCCGCATTGGATCGATCCGCTACGTTGGCACCACAGCGTTCGCAATTGGGGAATGGGTGGGAGTCGAGCTCGAGGAGGCGACGGGCAAGAACGATGGCTCCATTCAGGGTACCCGATACTTCGAGTGCGCCCCGGCGCACGGCATCTTCTGTCGCGACACCGGCATAAAGGATATCCTGCCAGAGGCGAAACCTAAGACCAAGCCAACGAGCAATGGCGCTCCGGTCAAAGGCAGGCCGAGCAGTATACAGGGAGGGCTGAACGGGACTAGGAGGCAGACACTGCAGCAAGATGCACCAGGCAGGAGAGTGAGCACACTGCAGAACAGCCCGACACCAGCTGGAAGGGTACCCAGCGGCATACGCTCGCCGGTTAAGTCACCCACCAAGCAGCTCGGCACCAATGGAACCTCCAGCGCTTCAACTTCGAGGACAGGCACACCACCAGTCGCTGGCAAGAGATCTGTCGCTGGAGCTGCGGCCAAGTCAAGCAGAACAAGTATGCTGCCACCGAGCACGGTGGGTGCAGCTGCAGGGCGTAGGACATCTACACTTCCGTCTGCCGGCGCAACGAGGGCAGCTCGACAAGCACCACCGTCCACCACCACTTCCAGGACTTCTGCCATGTCAAAGACATCAACGGTCTCGCGGACGGCGCCAAATCCCCGGCCTGGCCTCCAGGAGCGGTTACGAGCTGCGAAGGAGGAGTCTAGAGGCGATGAAGCGAGCGAGCGTTCCAGTGTGCTTTCGCCCCAAGAGAGCACAGCGTCAGACGTAGCGAGCCAGATTGAAGGCGAGAGTGAGGAAGACGAGCGTGACGACACGATCACCAACTTTGCGCCTCCACCGGTGGCCCCCGTGCCGCAAGACCCACCTCGACCTTCCTCACGGACAAGACGAACATCATCGCCCGGTGCTTCCATACATTCACAGCGCACGCTACGCAGTGGAGCTGCTTCCAACCGAGAGATCGAAGAGCTGCAGACGAAGGTCCGCCTCTTAGAGCGCAAGAGGACAGAAGATCGGGAGCTCAAGCAGAGTCTAGAGAAGGCAGAACGTGAGCGTGATCAGTATAAGGGCATCATAGAAAAGCTGCAAGACAAGTACCGACCTTGGGGAGCGGAACTTGAACGGTTGAAGAAAGAGCTAGCAGAGTGCCAGAAGCGGACAGAGGACGTGGACGAGATGCAAGCAAAGCACGATGATGAAATGGAGTCGGCTCTTCTAGATCGAGAGGTTGCTGAAGAGCAGGCGGAAGGTCTCAAGGAACAGCTTGAAGCTCTGCGCTTGAGGACCGCAGAGTACGAGCTGGAGCTTGACATACTCAAGCAGCAAGTTGCAGGGTACGAGACCAAAATGACTCCAGAAGAGCGTGCAAGCGCTGGGTGGCTTCAGCTCGAGCACACCAACGAGCGACTGCGGGAGGCGTTACTCAGTCTGCGCGACATGACACAGGACAATGAATCCGAACTCAAAGAGCAGATTGACAGCCTGGAAGAACAAATCAAGGATATGGAGCCAACAAAGGCACAACTCGAGGATACCAGAGAGCAACTCAGTCGTAGCGAAGACCAGAAGGAACAGCTACGGCAACAATTGGAGGCTGCAGAAGGCGCTGACGATATGATCGAAATTCTTGGCGAGGAGAACGAAAACCTCCGGACGAAGATGAATGAACTGCGCGGCGCGATCGAAGACCTCGAAGCTTTGAAAGAACTCAACGATGAGCTCGAGATTAATCATATCGAGGCCGAAAAGCAGATGCAAGAAGAGATTGACTTCAAGGACAGTCTGCTTCTGGATCGGGAGCGAACGGCAAGAGAACAACAGCAGCAGCTGGATCAGGCCGACTATAATATCAACCGATTCAGAGAGCTTGTCACTCAACTGCAGAGTGACTTGCAAGACCTCGAAGCCAGCAAGCAGATCTCCGAATCCGAGGCTGCCCAGCTCTCGAGCAAATCGCGAGCCATGATGGACCTGAACCGCAAGCTTCAGTCAAGCGCCGCCAAGACCCAGGGGAAAACAATCGATCTTGAGTTGCGCAAGTTGGACGCAGAGCAGGCTTCGGAGCATTTGGCCATTATTCAGCTTTTCTTGCCCGACTCTTTCGAGGCCGAACGCGATAGTGTTCTGTCACTATTGCGCTTCAAGCGTATTGGCTTCAAGGCCAACTTAATACAGACCTTTGTCAAGGAGCGGATCGCGTCGTTCGATACTTGCGGCCAGGATATGGCAGTCTTTGCAGCCTGCAATGCACTCGAGAAGCTGACCTGGATCACCGGCATGGCGGAACGCCTGGTCAACTCCATCAGCAGCTGCAGCGCGGCAAGATTTGCGCAATATGGCGGCGCGCTTTACGAGCTTGATGTCGTCGAGCGAACGATGAACGATTATGTTGACGCATTACGGCGTGATGATCTTGACGAAACCGACATGCCCGTCCGCCTAGGCAGATCGATTGACGTCATGACACATCTTTCGGGTCTGCATCTGCACAATGGCCTGGCAGATCATGCCGATGATCTAATCAACAGAGCCCTGCTCTTGCAAAGTCGACTGGACAGCGCCACCACGGCGTTCGCTTTGACCAAGACGATGATTCAAAACCACTTGCCAGTGACCTCGAATGAACATGAAGAAGACGACGATGGTACTGCTTCGGATACCGTGCTCATTTTGAAGCGACTCAAGACTATCATTGAGCAGACTAGGAATGCCAAGGTCATATCCGGTAAGACGCATCGTGCCCTTTACGACCTACAGGTGAGCCACATGACACTAGATCAACGTTTCGTGGAACACTTTCAAGTGTCGGAAGCCGTGGTCTCGCAGATAGCCACTTACGCTTATCAATGCGGCTCCAAGCTGCAGGAGAGATTCTTCGAAGAAGGTCGCAACGAGCCATTTAAGCCGTCAGAAGTGGCCGCTGTGCTCTCTCGAGCAGCTTCGGACTTGTTCTCGCTGCCCGGCGAAGAGTCTGGGCCATACGCGACCCTGGCAACTAAGGTCCGCAATCTCGGCAGCCTGCTGACCGATCTGTCTGCGCTGCCTACGGATATTGACAATAGCGTTGAGTTTGAGCGATCTCCAGCGCCATGGGTCGCTCGCGCGGAAGAGCTGAAGCAAACCAAGATCTCTTCTGGTGAGGTCGAAGCGGAGCTGACAAGAACTATGGAGTCTGTTCGCGAGCGTGATAGTACCCTGAGACAGAAGGAGACTGAGCTTGAAGAGCAAAGCGTGCGCATCGAAATGCTCGAAGCCAGGATGAAAGATGCCAGCAAGCGGTCCGCGAAGATCGCCGAACTCGAACGCGGTCTACGAGAAGCGAGGGAAAATGAAGCTAGAGCCAAGAACGAGCTACACTATGCGCGACAAGAATCGCAGCGTGACCTTGATCGTGTGCGAGAGGAGATGGGCCGATTGGCTGAAGCGCGGAAGACAAGTGGGCACAGCCGAGAGCTCGATGGCGATGCAATGGGTGCGGGCGTCAGAGTCACCCTCAAGCGTCAAGAGCACAAGATTGCTGGTCTTGAGGGTGCAGTGCGATACCTCAAGGAGGACAATTACCGCTTGCGACTGCCATCTGCATCCGCGCCGCTGGCTACGCAGTCGAGTATCAGCTGGCTCAAAGACCCACTATGTAGGCCACAAAAGACATCGAAAGTGCTGCAGAGAGAGGGTATCAAGGCCCTGGAACATCTAGTCGTGCTTGCTTCGCAGCCCCCTAGCATCGATCTTACCAAGATCCCGTCGAACAAGCTTGCTTGGCGACCGGCGAAGGAGAGTAGTCGATGGCAGGTCGAGCGCAGGAACGAGGAGTGGGTGGACTGGAAACAGTGGCGAGAAGATCTCATCACTAGAGCCACTATGCCCGTGCCTAGAGGTCACAGGGCGTCGACGGACGGCATTGCAGAAGCAGCGGCATAGCACAGACATGCTGTAGTCGGCTTCGGCGTCTTTGATTGTATAGCACTTGATGCGATGATACCCATGTAGAGCGAATTGAACAAGCTGTGAGTTCACATTTCTCGACAGTTCAGTGATCTTGACTGTAATTTGGGGTCCTCTTCTATGTCTTAACCTTCAGCTGTCAGACATCAGCACCTCCCCTCATGCCTTTACCTTCTTCTCTTGCATCTTCCGCTGCTTCTCCTGCTTGGAGAGCTGTGCCTCAATTCCCACGCCACCAAACACCAGGCCAACACCTAGCCATTGCATCGCACTCAGCGCATGTCCAAACCACACCACCGACAAGATCATCGTGAGCATCTTGCGCGTGACCGTCACCGTCACCAGGAAGAGACTACCAAAGATTGACAGCGTCATGAAAATGAACACCTGCCCCATAGCACCACACGCCGCGAAGCCCAGAATGTCCCAACCTACGGCCGGATGCCTCTGCGCAAATGCCAGCGCCTCCTGCAGCTCACCAGAACCCTTCACATCAATCCCTATCGTGGCGCCCATGCCACTCTGCATCAAATACGGCGAGACGAGCAAGAAAGCACTTGTGAGGAACGTCGACATGACGTTCAGCGCACACATCATCTGCTGACCCGTATAAGGCCTGAAACTCGCGTAGATGTCGTCCTGCGTTGAGTTCGTCAAGCCATCGAAAAGCAAGTTCACCCCAAGGAGCATTAAGCCATAAACGCTACTGCCACTGGCATTGCCCTTCTTCTTGGTGCCCGATCCGGAGTGTAGCGTGAACACCGCGACGCCGGCGGTGACCAGCGCTACTACGGCGTATTTGTAGAAGGGGTAACGCTTCCTGTAGAGCGTCACGTGGAGGAACATGACGGGAAGCAGTTTGCAGGACTTGGCGAGGATGAAGGTTATGTAGTCAACATGCTGTAGGGAGGCGTAGCCGAAGGGTGAGGCCAGGGATGAAGTGATGGCCACCAGGGATAAGGGCCAGATGATCTTTCTGGAAGGGTAGACTGGCAGGTCCTGGGGTGTCTTCCGGAGGTAGAGGACGTAGATGTATCCCAAGATTGCGGCGAAGAGGGATTGGACCGTGTTCATGACCACGGGATACTTGAAGATTTCTGGAGAAGACTCGGTGCCATAGTTGGTGGTTGTTATGCGTTCTTGTAGGACGCCCCAGGTGAGGAAGGAGGCGTAGATTCCGCCTACGCAGATGAGGAGGTAGGTTGTGTTGGCGGTATCTTCGGCTTTGGTGTCGGTCGTGAGGGCGGCGTCGTTTTTGCCGGCATTTGTGGTGCCGTTGGAGAGATCCGGGAGTATCTCGTTCGCTCGTCGAAGGCGGATGGAGCCATTTCGGGTGGCCATTGGGGAGGATGTGTGGATGGGAGTTATCCAACAGCGGTCATTCTTGCCAGAGTGTGTTCAGTCCAATCGAGTTCTTGTGCCATGTGCCGTGTTCGAATAAGGCGTGTTGACTTTGTTCCTGAAATGTCGTGCATGTCTTGAGATCAAGTGTTGATGAAGAAAGGTGTCCCTTGGAAGCACGGACATGTCTCGGCGGTTCGTGTCATGACGTGAAGTCGCTCCTTCTCTTGTGCACATTCGGCACGAGCTCTCATCACTTGGGCTGGCATTGCGAAGAGACTACATGTACTTCCTCCACGTAGTTCACTTGACATATCGGTGGTAGATGTCGATGCAGACCACCGACCATCTCGTGGGGGCAGGAGGTACATGTAGGTATAGTATCCTCGGCATGTTCCCCGCCAAAGCCGTTCTAGCCAAGCGGCGTAGCCATCATCATACCTGCCTCCTCCATGCCACGGAGAGAGCTGGAGGTCACGAGATCATTCTGTAGTGCCAACTCGTGTGGTCACAATAACAACATGGTCAAGCCAGAGCATGCGACCCAGCCAGTATGGGAGCCTTCGAACGCTGGCCGAACCCCTATGGACGACTACAGACGAGACGTCAACAAGAGGTTTTCCCAGGACCTCAAGACCACCCCAGAGCTACAGAGATGGAGCGTCCAACGGCCTCATGAGTTCTGGATACATCTCTGGCACTGGCTCAAGCTGGAACCTGCTCTGCCCGCCGGAACAAAATACGCGTACGACTCGAGTATTCCAATGAGCCAGAATCCCCCATTCTTTCCAGGTTTGCAGATGAACTATGCCGAGAATGCGTTGTTCTCCAATCCTGACGATGATGCCGTCGCACTGGTTGGCCTGCGGGATGATACCGATCTCGGTACCAACGACGGAGAGACTTTGACTTGGCATCAATACCGGGAGCAGATCCGTCTTGCTGCCAGTGCTTTGAAGAATTGCGGCGTGAAGAAAGGGGACAGAGTCGCTGCTCTCGTGGCGACGTCGATATGGGCGATGGTCCTCTATCATGCATCAGCTAGCATGGGCGCAATCTTCACATCGATCAGTCCCGATCTTGGTGCAGAAGGTTGTATCTCTCGCTTACAGCAGGTCACACCTGCCATCCTATTCGCGGATTCCCACACAGTCTACAAGGGCAATGCAGTGTCCACTTCTTCGAAACTGTCCAGCATCATGGAGCGCCTGGAGCCAAAACCTCAAGTCTACGTCGTGCCTGTAGAACCAGGGCGTCCATCCTATCCAACGATCGACAAGTTCTTGGAGCAGGCAAATCCCTCTGACCCTCTAGTCTTCACTCGCGTGCCTTTCAATTATCCGCTGATGATCTGCTACTCCAGTGGTACCTCAGGGGCACCGAAGTGTATTGCACATAGACATGGCCTCATCCTACAACTGAAGAAGATAGCTGGTACGTGTGAGCCGGAGAGATTTGGAGTGATGCGCCGGTCTAACTAGCTATAGTTGTTCACAACTCTGGGACCCCAAAAGATGTTATTTTGCAGTACTCTTCGACTTCGTGGATTGTATTCAATGTGATGTGCGGATACACTGCCACTGGTGCAAAGACAATTCTGTATAACGGCAGTCCAGTGAGTGGCATATGGCATCGTGTAAGACAGCTGCTGATCTTGCATCCCAGATGTACCCCGACACCAAGCAGCTCCTTCGATTAATACAAAAGTACCGTGTCACGTACTTCGGCACTTCACCACGTTATCTACTCGAGCTGGAAATGAGCAAGGGCATACCGAAGAGCGACTTCGACTTGTCTTCGTTGCGTATCGTGTACACAACGGGCGCCACTCTCTCTGCAGAACAGTATCGCTGGTTTTACCGTTCATTTCCGGCCCACATCCATCTCTGCAACACTGCTGGAGGTACCGACATAGCGACCTCACTCATCGCAGCTGATCCATGTGGTCCCATATATGCCGGAGAGTCAGTGTGACCCCAGACTTGGTGGTTCGTGAGCTTTCTGGCTGACCTGGTGTCCTCTTACAGAATGCAGATACTCGCGCTGGGGCATGACGTTGACATCGCACACCCAGAGACCGGTGTTTCCATTATGGCCTCTGGTGAAGCCGGTGAACTTATCATAAGGTCCCCGTTTCCCAGCATGCCTTGCTTCTTCTGGTATGGTCCTCTTCGGTTGCCTTGTGGACATTCCGAACGTGACTGACATGCTGCAAAGGGGCGATCATGATGGCTCACAATATAGATCTTCCTACTTCGAACGGTTCCACGATATTGACGTTTGGGCGCAGCACGATTGGCTCCAATGCAACCCGAAGACTGGAGGTCTGATCATGCACGGCCGGAGCGACGGCGTCTTGAGTTAGTCTTGCCCCCCTACATGATCGCTTTTCCACACTGACGTATCGTTCAGATCCGTCTGGAATCCGCTTCGGCAGTTCAGAAGTGATTATAGCCTCAACATCGAACTCTGGGCAAGTGAGGTCTCACGCACAACTGCTGATCACTGCCCCAGATTTACTCTATTGTCGAGGCTCCACCCTTCAACGGTCGAATATTGAATAGTCTCTGCATTGGCCGTAGAAGGCCTCAAGACAAGGACGAAGACGGTCAGTACGATTCTACACATTGTGGAGTCATCGGCTGACAGACGGAAGTGTTCCTCTTTGTAGTCATGGCAAACAACGAGCAGCTCACTCCTGAATTGTCGCAGGACATCAAAGCAGCAATCAAGAAAGGACTATCTCCTCGCCATGTGCCAAGGTTTCTCATAGCAGTTCCGGAGATTCCCACAACTATCAACGGCAAGAAGGTCGAAGCGGCGGTTAAACGGACGGTCAGCGGCCAAGATGTCAAGCCAAGTCAAACAGTGTCGAACCCAGCGTCGATCGACTTCTTTAGGCGATTCCGGGAGCTCGAGCACGAGCCGAGGACAAGCAGACTTTAGTCTTTGAAGGAGGTGGTGATCGTTGCGATCACCCGCCCACCTCAGCGGAAGCATGGCAAGATCGATACTGCACCCACGACCACGTACCCGTAGCCAGTATTTGCATTGCGGAGACTGGGGAAGCAGTGCAGCGCGGTAAAGGAGGACCTCGCTGAGCAGAAGAACGTGCAATTCAGGCCGGGCTTACTTGCTCCAGGCTAGGCGACTTCTTGTCACGCTTCACCAATTAGACAGCTCGATTTGCATGACGATAGTGAGTTTTTGCAACAAGCGTTGGAAGGTTGACGATCAACGCGAATCTGGTTGACGCTGTGCTTGCCGCTGCTTAGAGCAATCAATCACAGAGTGTCTGGACATGTCGATTCATTTGTGGGCCCGACAGCTGTTCAAGCGTTCGAGCGCTCGAGTACCAAGAAGAGCAGTTGCGGGTCATCAGGCAAGATAGCGAAAGGGCACAGAGGGGTGCAAGAAGAGCGTGACTCCGAGCGAGCTGTCTACTACGTTGTTCTCAGGTACACAACAGGATTGGACCCTCCCAAGACTATGATGAACTAGAACCCTGACGAGGTCTAATTCTGTTGCTTGCATTGCCGTCGATAGTAAACATGTTTCATGTCAAGACTCTCCGTACCCACGTGAGGTTGTTGCCACCCCTGCCGCCTCGTGGTGGGCAAGCGTCCTTTCACCCAATTTCACCAAGATTTCTTCCTTCTTTCACTACAACATGCTCCATCTCTACTCATCAACTGACAAGCGTCCGGGTACATGGATCACAGTGTCGACAGGACATCACCGGACTAAGCCCACCAGTCTCCTACCGCTCCTGCAGAGACGGTGTCGTGAACATCGAACGCCCTGGCCGTTTCCAGCCCTCGAACTTTGCGCTGCACTGAGGCCTAGTACAGCTTGCGTTCTTGGAAGACTCCAAGATGTTGGCATCTCGTCTGTGTCCTTGGATCGCAACACACTTCAGCGAGCGCATTCATCAACGGGTCGATTGTGTTTCTACGCAGCACCTTCTGATCTCTGCCTCTATCGGAGGCTGAGCCCTTCTGACCACAGAGGCCCTCGATGGCGGCGATACATTCGCCGAGGCAGCATCGATATATATGAGCTAGTATCCGATGCTGCGAGCGCGTCCCGGCCCCCATGAGCTAAACAGGATCTGTTCGTTGCCTTTGTATTGCATCCCTTTCAAACATCATACATCTGCTGCTGCGGCTACCTGGTCTCTGACTGCGCGTGTCCACCTTCACAAGCATGGGCGGCTTGGAAAGGTGTTCATCAAGCACACATGGAATCTCTTCCAACTAGAGGAAAGGCGGGACATGGCGATCTACATTGGCGGGACCATGCTGTACAAGTTCGGGCTCGAGGCCTTCAACGGATCGATCGTTTCATTCGCTACCAATGGATGGAACGCTGTTGAGGGCAGTGCTCGAGCCTTCTAGCGCATGGGTCTGTCGACGGGTCTCAACCACGCCTGCAAGTATGATTGGAGTTATCTTTTGAACCGCTCCTTTGTGTCAGTGATGCCGTAAGTCATCAAGCACATCATCAGAAGGCATATGCCGACAGGAGCGTACATCTACTGAGAACGTGCTCTCGCATGTCACCATCATCTTCGGTCTGTTGACAGCTATCTTGCTTATTGTCGATGCAGCGACGCGCAGTACCATGAAGCCTAGGTACCTATCCAGTCACGCGTGTCGTCAGTCAAGCCGACCTATGGCAAAGGATGTGCCAGATCAACACGAGAAACGACATCGGATACTACGGCAATTGGAGCACTGATGGTCTCATCCCCGTGTAGTACATTACTGGTGTTGCGTACGGCATGGTGGAGCTCATTAGTCGTATGACCCCAAGAGTCATCGTCGGCGGCCGTGTGCAGAGACTTCGTTACGTGGGCTCATTTGTGGACATCTTCTACGAGGTGGCGCACACCGCTGGTGCCTTTTGCACTGCTCTTGGGCTGCTTCCGTAAGCCATGACAGCAAGCCCCCGTAAGCTCACCGCGGCAGGTGACTCCATTGACAGATATTTTGGCAACAACCCAAGATGCATCATTACGCCGATCACCTTCGCCTATGCCGCTGTCGTCTGACTCTTGATAGGCAAGCTGCACTTCAGAGAGCCGGCGGCACTCGCGAGATCGGAGAGAAGCATGGCCAGATATTGCCGCAAGCAAGCATCATCCGCAATACCAGTCCCCTGGGATCTACGAGATCTCGATACTGATCTTGTCTTTGCTGGTAGGCAGTATCGATAAGAGCAGTTTGGTCTCGCTACATACACTCGTGTCTTCATCGTCTTCCCGAGCAGAAGCGCCAGCTGGCTCCTGCCTGGATACCTTTGCGCTCTACGGTCATCGCTACCTCGAAGACGGAATTGTTGCACTTCTTACTCGTCGCTACGTGGGCAATCCTGCCCTCACCGCACTTTGCATCGTCACGCTTCTTGCCACACCCATTCCAAAGGTAAATTCAAGCCAACACAGATAATCTCAAGGCCACCAGCGGACATCCCTCTTGGGGCGCCATCAGCTTCGACCCACCTACAATCTACGGCGAAGCGCTCGAATTCGACGTCGATGGACTCATCGATCGCGCCTCGTCCGACACGAACGAAGAGACAGACCGCATTCGCAAGGGCAGTGTCACCGCTAGCATAGAGGAAGCCGTTATGCCTGACGAGCCAAGTTCTGCAACAGTTGTCGAGAAGACATCGAAGATTGATGAGCAGCCGTGCCGATCCTGGATACCCAACCGCACGTCCAGCATGTTCGGAGGATATCCTGGGCGACGCCCGCCCGTTGTTAAAGCTTGATGAGTCTGATGCCGCTCATTTTGAGAGCTGCGGCACACGATGGCTATGTAGCAAAACTTCAAAAATGCAACAGACATGGTTCGAAGGAGTCCCTTCCGTGGAGTGCGTCGCCAGTGTCAGAATGTTGCGAATCTTGGGATTCTGTCATCAAGGTATCCTGGTACGTCACTAACTCATTGTCGGTGCCACAGCGAGAGTGTTGTTCGCGATGTGTCACCCAACTTGAAGCTCCCGAACCCCATCTCGGCCCGTAGGATGGGAAGGATTGGGCCGGCAGTCGCTTCCGTAGGGAGCCATGCCTCAGGCTTGCTGATCACTGTAGGAAGGAACGCGTCTAGAGGAGCCAATCTCTAGCCGGAGCGCGTCGGCATCAAGCCACTTCACGCTGTTCACTTCCATTCACGAGGGCTCGCTGTCGACAAGCAGGATACCGAATTCGGTGGAATCTTTTTTGCTTGCAACTGCCCGCGTATGGGCAACGATACGTTCGCGTCAATCGCATGAGTGCACGCATACTTGTGATCTCATCGCTAGACAGACACGAGCACTTGACGCGCCCAGACGTAAAATGATGTCCATCATCATCGAAGGCGCGAAATGTGAACAGGTTATGCACCTCCTGCGCGATGCTGTGCCCGATCTTGACAGCTTCTTCCGAAAGGTCGGTCGCGTGGTTGTGGCGGTGCGGAAACACAATCACCCTTACGCTGTGAATGAGCGCCCTGACGTGACGGACTGGGTTTGGTAACAAGACTCGCGCTTTCTACGATCCAGCACACATCTGCTAACAACACGCAACAGGGTCAAGGCGCACGGCAAAGTCGCCATTTCGAAGATACTGGAGGCGTACCGCAACCAGTGTGGCGTCAGCGGCGATACAGATATAACTCTCAGGATGGCCGATTTCACCACCCCTACACCCGCCACCATCATGTCGGCGCTGCCAACTCAGCAGCGCGTGCTGGTTCTTACCGCCGCCGAGACCGCGGCACCATCCTCGCGAGGAGCATCTTCTGCTTCAGCCTCTTTCAACTCGGCCCTGTCCGACAGCATCAGGCCACCGCTGCAGCCGATCAGTCGCCAGCTGGCAACGCCTTCCTCACGGTCGCCTGCTCCAGAGATGAAGCAGCAACAAGCACCGATGTCGGCTCAGCGCGCTGCCGTTTGGAACCCCTACCTCAACCACCTCGACCGCATGCCTGAATCTTCGGCAACGTCCATTAAGGCCGAGCATACGGAGAACGTCAATCCTCTTCCTTCTGCGTATCTTGCCAGCCCATCGGATGTACCATTTGGACCAGCTACTGCTATGTATGGAGTCCCTCCTGCTGCTCAACCAAAGGAAGAACCTGAAGAAGACGGCCAGGCATACGTACCACGAGAGCAAGACAACCCCTTCGCGGCATGTCAGGAGAGCGAGCAAGAGCACACGTCTCGCGGTAAAGTGCTTCAGCAGTTGAGTAACGAGACGGTCCCGGAGCGACTTGAGGCTGCTGTTGCAGCCGGCGTCAAGGCACTTGCCGAGATCGAGCTTCCTCTCAGAGAGCTTGTGACAAACGAGGACGCCTTCAATTGGCTGAAGCAGATCAACACCGTCCGTAAGGATGCAGCTCGAACCCGCACAGTCGTTGGCGTCGTTGGCAACACAGGTGCTGGCAAATCCAGTGTGATCAATGCTATGCTCGAGGAAGAACGTCTTGTGCCGACCAACTGCATGCGCGCGTGCACAGCAGTCGTTACAGAGTTGTCATACAACGATTCCGCAGATCCCAGAATGAAGTATCGAGCTGAGATAGAGTTCATTCGCCCCGAGGACTGGCAGAAGGAGCTTCACATCCTCTACAAGGAGATCATCGATGAGTCTGGAGGCCTATCCCGTGAGATCTCCAATCCGGCCTCGGATGCAGGTGTCGCTTACGCAAAGATCCGTGCGGTCTATCACAAGCTCACCAGGGAAGATCTGACTCGGACCAACCCGGATGCACTCATGACACACAAGCACGTACGCAACGTACTTGGACAAATACGGAAGTTCTATGAGTCTGACCCAAGTGCCTTCTATCAGCGCCTCCAGCAATTCGTCGATTCCAAGGAGAAAGGCAGCGAAAAATTAGATAAAAATGGCAAAAAAAGTTCGAACCAGGGTAGACGCGAATTCGAATACTGGCCGCTGATCAAAGTCGTCAAGATCTACACCAAGGCCGACGCCTTGTCTACTGGCGCAGTCATTGTGGATCTTCCTGGTGTTCACGACATGAACGCAGCTCGTGCAGCTGTTGCCGAGGGCTACATGAAAGAGTGCACTGGTCTGTGGATATTGGCACCTATCAACCGCGCCGTCGACGACAAAGCGGCAAAGACGCTCTTGGGCAACACCTTCAAGCGTCAGCTCAAGTTCGACGGAACATACAACGCCGTCACGTTCATCTGCAGCAAGACCGACGACATCTCACGCACCGAAGCCGCCGACAGCCTGGGACTCGACACCAAGGAGCTTGACAACGAGATGGAACAGACCGTGACGCAGCGCAGAGAAGTCGATAAGCAGCTCGAAACGGCGGAAGAAGAGAAGGCCAGCCACGACGATCGTATCGAAGAGCTCGATGACCAGGTTGAGGTGTGGGAGGAGCTGGCCGACAAGATTGAGGAAGGCAAAACCGTTTATGCCCCGACGCACAAGAAGCGCAAGAGGCCCTCGGCTGGTGGCGCCAATAAGCGTCGACGTCGGGCCATGGACATCGATGACGAGACAGATGAGCGACAGAACGACGATGCTCACTCAGAAGCAGAGCCGGAAGCGACGTTAAGCGAACCGCTGACCGAAAAAGCCGTGATGGTCAAGGTCGATGAGCTGAAGCAGCAGAAGAAGGACATGCGACGCGGGAAGCGAACCCAGGATGAACGCATTGCGAAGCTGGAGAAAGAACTGGACATTCTCCAGGCGAGAGAAGACGAGCTAGATGCCAAACTCAGCGCCATGTGCATCAAAGGCAGGAACGAGTATTCCCGAGGTGCTATCCAGCAAGATTTTGCGGCTGGCATACGAGATCTCGACCAAGAGAACGCCGCCGATGAGGACCCTAACAACTTTAATCCTGATGAAGATATCCGAGACTACGACGAGGTTGCAAGAGGCCTGTCTGTTTTCTGCGTCAGTAGTCGGGCTTACCAGAAACTCTGTGGGCGGCTCAAGAAGGACACTGCTGTCGCCGGCTTCACTCGGGCAGAAGAGACCGAGATTCCTGCCTTGCAAGACCACGTCAAACGCCTGACTATCAAGGGTCGGCAGGCAGGTTGCAGAAGATTTCTCAACAGCCTCACGAGCTTGATGTCCTCTCTAGCACTTTGGGCATCAGACGATGGGACTGGTGTGAAGCTAAGCTCTCAGCAACGAGACGCCGAGAAGGCCTTCCTTGGCCGGAAGCTGAAGGATCTTGAGAAGGCTCTCGACAAGATTGTGACGGACACTCTCGAAGATGTCGTGGAGAACTTACATGAGCAGCTGTTCGACAAGATGAATCCTGCCGTGCAAGCTGCTGTGGACAGCGCTCCACATATCTCCGCCGGCTGGGGCGCCCATAAGGACGCCGGTGGCCTACACTACATGACATACAAAGCGACTGTTCGCCGCGACGGTGTATATGCTGGCGCAAAGGGCCACCGCGATTTCAACGGCGAGTTGACTGAGCCGATGTACAAGCAGCTGGCTTCGGCCTGGGAGAAAGCCTTTCAGCGCAGATTGCCGCACATTCTCCAGACCTTCAAGAGATCTGCGAGCAAAGTCCTCAAACAGTTCCACGACGCCGTAGAGGCCCGCACTCGAGAGAAGGGACATGGCCTTGCCAGAATCGCGATGCTCGGAACACAGCTTGATGCCTATTCCGCCATCTTCGGGGATCTAGCCCAGGCCGCAGTGGATAGTCTCATGGAGGGTCAGAGGGAGATCAACCGCGAGTTCACACCTGCCATCGCACACGCCATGAACCCGGCGTACGAATATTGCACGAACGAAGCGGGCAGGGGTAGCTACGCCAGGATGAAGGCCGGAATGGCTGCACACGTTGAGCAAGAAAGGAGCCGGATGTTCGACAGCGCTGCAAAGGGCGTTCGCCAGAGCCTAGTGAGTCTGTGCGAAGCCGTCAAGAAGAACATGCTTGACAAAGCGGATGGTGTCTTCGTTCAAATGCAGCGGGATTATCTGACTTTGGTTGGCGTCCACAAAGGTGATATGAAGATGTCTCGTGAGGAGCGCCAGGCTCGCCGCAAGGTCGACGAAGCCATCGCAGATGTCAACGGGCTCTTTCAAGAAATACTTGACGCTGATCTCAGCCAACTCAAAGCCGACCATGTTGCTGGCTCTTTTGATTTCAAACCAGAGAACGAGGACGAAGACGCAGCGGTGGCTGAAGATGAAGTCGTCGACGCTGATGATGAAGACCTTGATATCGACGACTCCAACAGCGAAAGAGAGGATGCCGCCGCGGGCGCTGACGAGGGGTCCAACCCACGGAGCCCCAACAGCGACGGCACAGGCGATGACCAGGACCTGTAAGGTGGTGAGACTGCTATCATGTTCGGTGTTGCTGCCCTGCTGCGCGCTCCCGGCTCCTGGTCGGACATTCTCGCGCGCACACTTGCTGACCTCTGCCGCACAATCAACATTGCTAGCATGTCAGCCAACGTCGAGATGGAAGGAGACACTACGGTCCACTTCACGTGCCATAGCTTGCGTTTAGAGAGTAGATAGCTGTACAGGATCCTCGATGTCACCTTCCATTCCAGGCATCGTGGAGCACTCATCCGCACGTAGTAGTGCTCGTATGTCGTGAACACAATGCGGCTCTCGGACCGTCTGATCGTTGAATGTTCGTGATGATCGTGAGATCTTGGCAAGCTATTTTTGGATGACCCTGGGCACCTCATCGCCTAAGTCGCACCTCCTCCACATGAAACAGCTATGCTATACTTCGCATGCGCCTCGTGCAATGCGAGATGACATAAGGAGAAACGGCAGTCTTGATGGCCCCCGAGTGTGCGCCGCAGTATCGTGTTAATCGCTGAGGCAAGCCTGGCGATCTCGACGGTATCGAGCACCGATGAGCAGTGTTCCATCGCAGAGCGCGCTCGCGGATGCGCTAGAACTAGTCATTGCAGGAAGCACGGCTAAAGTGTGTTCCTTGCCGCGATACGAGCAACCACAGCCACAGCGACTGCTATTCTCAACCGATCCAACACCCGCGGAATTTCATCCTACACAAGGCCGGCCACACATGAACACTTTTTTCACCGCCGTTTCGCGCTACGAAACCAGTCGTGATACTCAATATACTGCCTGACCCGGCAGCGGAGCGGCGCTGTAAGCGCAACGTGACCGATCCCTCCAGACCAGATCCGGATCGTGATGAAGCTGGTTCTTTCGAAGGCTCATGTACCCATTTACGGCGCCCGCTCACATCATAGTTTAGAACAACCCGAGAATAGTTGGTCGCGCCGCGTCCTCTTGTAGCAGCTACTAAGCATGCCCGTTACTGGCATGTGGCGCTATACGTCCGAGTAGTCTCCCGCACACAGAGACAGGGCGACACCTTTTCGGCAGGCTCTTTGCTACTCCAGTGGTTTTGCTGCAGGATGTAATCACTCTACTTTGAGGAGGACCCTTCCCACCATCACTGGATGTGACATGGAATGTCCAGGTACGTTCCTACCGTCATCTCTCCACCATCCAATTGAGGAGATTTGCCATGCGGCGGTCGTCGGCGGCCACGGGCACTAAGCGAGGCTCGGAGTCGTATAACGATGCTGGAGCTGATGTTTGCCCTATATCATATCCATGTCCCACCGATCCGGAGCCGTCTGGTCCTGGAACTTTGCATTTGAGCCATTGGCTTGCTACAGCAAGCTGTATGGATCTTCGCCCACAGAGCAGGCATGAACAGTATCGTGATCGTCTTCACTGTCACAATAACTCCTTGTATCTGCCATACTCCAAGTCTAAGCAGGCAAGGCCTGCTTCCTACACTGGACCTTTGACACGAAGTGAGTGGTCTGATGTGCCGCTGCCATACCGGCCCAGAGACTGGCAGGACGCTAAGGACGAGCCTTTTCCGGCGACGATACAAGAACCGCACAGATGGCGACTGCGGCCGTTCGTGGATGGGGAGAACCAGAGTAGTGCTCAATCACGAGGGCGTCGTCGACCTGACGCCGTGAAAAGTATTACTGCAAGAGATTATCACCAACAACAAAGACCAGATGCGGATCCCGCCGTATTATACCCTCAGATGAGCCCGTACAACGACGCCGCAAGCTCTTACAGTGCACCTGATGACCTTGGCCTCGCGCCAAGAGCAGTCTCTCAGCCGAATAATACCAGCAGCTATTGGCAAACGCCACACCATGCGTCAGACGGCGATGATGGATCAGCACTGACTATGATACCAAGAATACCAACATATCCTCCCGCTGGCCGAAGACGAACGCGAGCAGTAGCGAATAGTGCAGAGGCCACCTTCACAGACGAGGAAGAGTTCCACCTGTTTGTACAGGCTACTGCAGGCCTTGGACCAGAGCAGGCCTTTAGAGACTTGAACTCACCAGAAGAATCTCCTCGAAGAAGTCGGACGAGGGCGAGCAGAACCTTCTCTACACCGCAGGCTCCACCATCCAACGAATTAGTCTCGCCGGTGCAGGAGACGCCCACAACTATTCATGCCCTCCAGCAACTCGCGCAGATGCCCCGTGATCCGCGGCTGCACGCACCGGCACGGCTCGGTGCTGGACAGTCGTTCGCAGCGCAAAGACTAGACACGGCGTTAGGTGGCATAGATCTCTGGCTACAACCACCCAGCGCTGTTTCCGAGCAAGACGATGGAGTAGTCAGTCCCATTGATGATGATGATGATGATGATGATGAATTGCCAAATTACGCCGCAAGTCAAGCTCAAGCTCATGCAGCACAGCGGGCGGAGGCTACTCGGAGGGCGCAAGAATTGCAGATGAGGTGGCAGTTGAGGACGGGATGATGGAGTGAGATGGCTTCTATCTGGGAAACGTGGGAGTTGAAAATCACCTTTGCCTGGTATGAGATATTCCGCTGCAGGTCGTCTACGGCTGCAGGCACGTACGCCATTTCCATCTGTACATACATGCCTAGTGAGGCGTGTGGGTGTTGATATGGTGATGCACGGCACAGTGGATGCCTGCTTTGACTGAACGCCGAAAGTAAGTGAAACCTATCAGTGCTTCTTTTGACAATGGTGCGTTTCATGACAGTTCAGCGGTATAGACGTACAGAGGTGAAGGCTAAGATCCGTCCAGTAGCGTGACGGCTTTCCGACGTCAGGCAGCAGTGAGACTTCACTCAATGGGGTAGTTGTACTGTTTCGCTGCAGCAAGGACAACCTGTAATTTGGTGAGCAGGTTCCGGTGTTTGTTCTTACCCTCTATCGGCGCCACTCGGTCCAGCTAGCTGCACGACCTCGGGTACTTTAGGGTGATGCCATGTGTTGTCGACCGCCGTACAGAAGAGGTGATAAGCCTCAAGTTTGGTCTGATTAGCCGATGCCTGGAGTGATTGGCGAACCGCTGCGGCATGTATATGACCTGCATAGAGCACCGGCGCTACGCGCGAGTACGAAGAATACAACAACTGATATGCTCCCTAGTCGAAGCTACTGCTCTCCACATGGAGTTGCCCTGGTCCCTCCCCTCAGGCCAGATTGTATGAGCATGTACCACATTGCGTGCACATCGGAAGGAATGAGTTGCCAAAGCTCGAGCAGGTGTGTCTGAGATCGAAGCACGCGTCTGCATAATCATGGTCACCATACCGTCATTCCGATGCTGTAATGTGTCGACGTGAGGTGTTGGCATGGACTCGACGGTGCCTTCGCTTGGCAGTGGTCCGTGATGCACTCCAGGGCGGAGCACCAGAGCTCCAGGATATGAACGGTAGTTCAGGAAGTTGGCCGAGATCCCGCATTGTCAGAAACGTGGTGGAGGGCCGGGTGTAACCAATCTGTAAATTGGACGAGTGGAGCTGTTGATAACTTAGTCTGCCCAACGAAGTGTTCTTTTGCAACACGGTCGAATTGTGGACCTATAATGGGCCGACTGCGATGCCACTTTTGTGGCCTTGTACTTTGCACGCTGAACGAGCATCATTGTACGTAGAGCGGAACTGCGGTACTCTCACATGTCAATCCCAAATGTGAATGGAGGTGGAGGTCCTGCATGTGGCTGAATGTTGGCAGGCGCCTGTCACGCCATCTACATGGGCTCCCAGCTAAACATTGGTACCAGCAGCCGAAGGCTGAGCGTCGCGGTCGTCGCCTGTACGAGATTCTGGAGCTGTAGATTGCTCGTCGCAAAGAGATCGGGCGTGGTAACTAGACGCCCGGCAGTGCCTGGCGAGGTGAGAGCCACTATGGTATGGTAAAAGACGGCGTGGTGCACTGGGTCCGTCGATGTCGAAACCAGGACCGTTCGTGCAGACAGCTGACGCAATCAGCTATGCGAATAGACGTGCTCGTAAACGTAGGCAACTAGGATTGAGTCAGGAAGCATCCCACCAGCTGCAATATCAAAGTCAGAATGGTCAATCGCCACAGCTGCGACATCGCCTCTCAGGAATGGGAGGGTCGAGCGTGTTGCGATGCAAACATGCATGTCAGTCCGTGTACTCAAACAGTGGCTGGCCCCGCAGGCTGTGGAGGAGGGTCAGAATACAGGTAGACTCTACCGATTGGACGTCCGATGTGAAGCATTGAAGACGCCGTGGATGTTGGAGAAATATGGGGCATTGGAGCTCGCGATCCTCTCATGCGCGGGTATGGAGCATAGGAGTGGTGGAGATAAGACTTTGTCATCTGGCGCGACGCGTTCCTGAGCAAGCGCCAAAAAGTGGTCAACACTATGGATGCGTCGACGTCTGGGCAGCTCACCCAACTCTACTTTGTAGCAGTGATCGTAAGTGTCGACTAGTCCTGCTTTTGGTGGAAGCGTTGAAGAGGTACGTAGACTGATGAGCCTGCTGTTGACCCGCTGCATCCACAGCTAGCTGCAGCCCAGAGGCGCTGGGACCCATGCGCGGACCGAGTTTTGCAGGCCTTTGTGCCGCAGCCATGGCGACAACGTTTCTGCATACCATGACCGACGCACAATCGCCGGCGGAAACCTCAACGGCCAGTCATTACAGCTGCATGTCAGAGGAGTGCGTGCATGCTCACGCTGCGGGTGCTGTATGCGCCATGCGTGGTGGACGTGATGTATGGGCCACGAGCAAGGCCCGTCGTGTCCGCGATCCGAATTTACCGTGTGCGTGGATTGCCTTGCCAAGCGGCGGCTCGCTCGACAGGCGTGGACTTGTTGTTGCAGGAGGCAGACTTGCAGCACGCCGCTGTGGAGGAGACGCTTGCGGTGCGGTGCGGTGCGGTGCAGTGCGGTGGCGGCGGCGGCGGATAATGTGAGGTAATAACAGCAAGGTAGAGCGAAGCGCTGGCTAGGCGTCTGTCTGTTTGGGTCCATCATGGCACAACGCCGTGTCTGTAGGTAGCACAGTCGGCGAGGTCTCGTGCGCTGATGATCATTCCATGGTGGGCGGAAGCAGTCAGCAGCGAGAGCAGTACCTCCTACTACTATACCGTCAGCAGCGAGAGCAGTACCTCCTACTACTATACCGTCAGCAGCGAGAGCAGTACCTACTACTATACCGTCAGGAGTGGTTGAACACCGTGGAAACTTGAATGCACCGTTTGGAGCGTTGTTGCACGGGCGATCGGCAGTAGTGGACTCGCGCCGGTACACGTTGCTGGCTTGCTGGTGCGCGGAGCGGAGTAGCTCTAGGGCCTAGGGGACTGCAGAACGATGACGGTGGAAATGATCGGCGCTCCAATGTTGTTCTGGGCCACGACGCAGATGCCTGCAAAAACCTGCTGCTGCATCTTCTCCACTGCTACTGCGAAGCGTCCAATGCCGGCGCCCTCACCTCATCTTGCCGTCGTCCCGCCTCAGCGCCAGGCTTCAGCAGCACCAGCGGCTGCTTGCCGTGCGCATTATCATTATCAATCGCCTCTCAATAGAACAGGAGGTACGTAGCAGCGGCGGCAGACTACAAGGGCCACTAATAATGCTGGGAATACGGGAAGACCGCACACGCACACACATACAACCACACTGACCCCTTCTGCACGCGAATTGCGTCGTCGTTTGTGTGCCACCCGCCAGTCCTATCGCGCCCGCCCCGGACACCGTCCACCGCAGACCCCCGCAGAGGAACAGCTGCACCCACGAGGAACGACCTCGAGCGAGCCGCAGACGCCCAGCGCGCCGGGAAGTCGGTCCTGGCTCTTGTACCAAGCGGTCTTCCCCGAGAGTCACCCCGTTGCAATTCTTCGCAGGGAGCCCTGGCGCCCTGCCAACTCTGTTGCCCACATCTACACCTCCTCGGGCTACAGTCAGCAATAACGACATTCCTATTCAGCGCCGTCGCCTCGACTCCTACAGGCCCGGTACGATTTCGCTATCAGCACACCCGCTGCAGCACGGCAGGCCACGACAGAGCACGATAGGGATACACCGCCTGCGCCAAAACTTCTTGGCTGTGAACGACACTGCGACTCCCGGGCTGGCCTTGGAGTGATAGCGTGGAGGAAGCAGGAAGCAGAGACGGAGAAATAGTGAACGACGGTGCCTCCTACGCTCGTTTTGTCTTGTCTTTGCATTCGCTACCTATGGTCTGAGTGTTTGGACCTGCGCCCACCATGACGGAAGTATTACAGGTTCCCAGGCAACCTGACGGCCAGTCGTATTACCAAAACTCTGGGCTGCGACGCTCCAGTCCATCTTCCTCCTCGCTGTTCCTAGACTCGGGAAGCCTGTCTTCGAGCCCCAACAAGGCGAATGCTACCCCCACTCCTCACGCTGAACACCAGGAGTGCCTTCCTGTCTCGTTACCGCCCTCGAGCGCGAGCTCGTTTTCAACAGTATCCAACGCTACCACATTGGACTCGACCTATGGCAGCACCAACTCGTCGATAGACACCAACCTCACTCTCGACACGGACCTTGACTTCCCCAACTATGACGATGTCCCATACCGACACGATTCGTCGACTGCGGGCGTCCCGCCATCGTCACCGGCTTTCTGCGACGACTCGAGTGAAGGCCAAACCGAGTCCACTTGCACAGACACGACGCGGTCTGACTCTCCTCTGGCGACGCCGACCGTAGTAGACGATAGTGCCATCAAGCAGGAGCCATCGCGGCAGGTCGACTTTCTAAGCCATGACTGGCGAGAAGAAGATATATGGGCTTCCTGGAGAAATATCGTGTCTCAACGGAAAGCGGTATATGGCGAGCGGTCGAGGTTGGAAAACGCTTCGTGGCGGACCTGGGCAAAGACCAAGTTTGATCTCGATACCGTCTCGCCAGAAAGGCTGAACTGGTAGGCACTAACATCTGCCCTTGGCCAGATTTGCTCTCTAACGTGTGCACAGGCTCAAGGAATCCGATGTGACATGGCTCTATGGTCCGCTGAAAAACGCGGCGTCCTATCCTATCACCCAGAACACGTTCCATCCGGACTCCCAAATCTCGAAGAACAACTCATTCATCAACAAGAAGCCAATCCTGAAGAAGCGGAGCATGTCGGAAGTCATGC
Source organism: Dothistroma septosporum (assembly GCA_002236755.2). Classification (NCBI taxonomy): domain Eukaryota; kingdom Fungi; phylum Ascomycota; class Dothideomycetes; order Mycosphaerellales; family Mycosphaerellaceae; genus Dothistroma; species Dothistroma septosporum. The sequence goes on from NBZP02000054.1 coordinate 3,878,904, forward strand.
TTCAAAAGTCCCTTTCAAGCTCATCGCTGGTCAAGCAGGCAGCGTCCGCAGTCCAGCTGTCAGGCCGTAGCGGCCGAAGATCTGGCGCTACTTCGGACACCGTAGACTCCAAGGTACAGTCAGAGACACCTAGTAGGGACCAGGTCGACTACTTCACCAGCCGCAGCACCAGTAGTGGAGGCACGCCCTGCGAAACGCAAGAGAGGCGGCACATCCGATTCGATGACCGAGTGGAACAATGCATTGCCGTTGACTGCAAGGATCCAGCTCTAGACGAGGAAGAAGAGAGTGAAGACGAAGAAGATGAGAAGCACAACGGTAGTACCGACTCGAGCAGTGATGATGGAATCGTCATGATTAAGAGAAAGAAATTGCCCGGGCAAAAGCAAAAGAAGGCAGGCAGCCGCAGCAGTTCGACCAGCGGGCGCAGAATCATCGAGACCCTACCGGCCACGACTCTGAAATATCGGACGGATAGTCCGGATGTCACCGAAGAAGCACAACACCACACTTTTGGACGATCTTGGAACTCTGCCAACCTGAGCCCGAGCCCGTCACAAGAAACACTCCGGCCTTCAAATCCCTCGAGGAACTTCCTGCTCCAAGAGGACGACGACCAAGATGACGAGGTGGACTCCGACTCGTCCTGGTCATTCGGCGCCAGCAACCCCAAGTCATCGTTTGCCGTAGTGGACAGACGACCGGCTGGTCCAACAAGCAGTAGAATGAGGAGCGCAACTCCAGGTCCTGGACCCAGGAGTGGCGATTACGAGATCGAAGGCATGCGCAGAACCAGCAGCGGCATGTTCATGCCCATTGATGACGAGGAAGAAGATGATGCGGTCGCCGCCGGTCTCTTTGGTCGCGTGAGCGAGACCATCAACACAGCTCGAGACATTGCTCATGTCATCTGGAACGTTGGCTGGAGGAATTGAGCTTGGCACAGCTGGTTGGCAATTGTCAGTACCCTCAATACATACGCCACGCCACGCCTCTGTACAGCTAGAGCGACTCATACGACTCATTTCAAGTCTGCCGCGGCACGCTTGGACACGATATATCTATCTCACGACCACAGTTACAGGATCGCGAAGGCTGGCAGAAGCATGGCGAGACTGCTGCATACACGCGACGACGCTGAAACGACGTTACGCACTTTGGTTTGGCGAACACTTGGTGCCCTGCACCCGTTGATATTTTGCTTCGTGCTTGCAGCGAAAAGCTCCGGTGTTGATGATTGGCCAGCAGTTCCGCGGGCTATAGAAGGAGTCGGACAACTGGGGAGGCTTCACTTTGATATTCTGCGGGAAGATGGACAAGCTCCAGGCAGGCGTTTTGAGCCGAGCAGTTGCCCAGTTTTACGGCCTGCTTCTGTGTATCTATTAGTAATCTCGACGCCGTCTTCCCGATGGTCCATTTTCTCGGTCGATACGATGCCATTTTCTTGATTCAGGATCGCGGCGGGAGTCGTTGGCTCGTACGGGTGAGCAATAAGCTTCAGGTGGTGTTTGGAGTTGACGCAAGCATTGCACATCGGTCTTCGTGCTGCGGAGGTTCTTCTCCATCTTCTCTCCACACGCCGGTTAAGAACTATCAGTTGGCGGTGTGGTCCATGTTCGCAGCGGTTCGAAGTCAAACGAGAGATGACTTCAGGGTAGTTGGTGCCTCAGGTGTGAAGAACAGCACCGAGGATGATTCGGCATAACCCTTGTCACTCGTTCGGCGAGTGGGCTTGTAGACGGGATGGTGCACCACGTTTCTGGTTATGGCTCCACAGTTCTTCACTTCCTACTATATGGTAGGCACTGCACAAAATTAGAGGCAAGCCGTACCTTTTCTTGTCCATATCCTCGCTCCTTGTCGTACAAACCGCCTCATATCTCGAGACATATCTTCCACAGCTTTTCACAGTCTGTGCGCCGTTGAACGGCTCCAAGTCGTCACCCATCGCTAATCTCCCACTTGGTCCTAGTCGTCTTCCCTCTGTTGTCGACACGACTCGCGGCAGCACGGACTCGTCGATCTGGTCGAATAATGTAGAGGACCTCGACCATAACATGTTCCGCCACCTGCGTCTGCTCCTCTCCATCATCCTCTTCTGTCTCATCTGCAAAGTCTCGCAGAAGCTCTCTGAGAAACCCGATCCCGAAGTCTAAAACACAGCTCCAGTCCCACGCCCCCGGTAGCGAACAATGGACGAGCCTCCGGACGTGGCCACGCTGGTCGCTGGCCTTGTCGCGGAAAGCGAAAGCGCGAAGAAGTATGCGGTCTATAAATTGAAAGGACAGCTGGCGGATCCGAGTTTTGCGGACGCGTTCATACAGAATCACGGGTTGGCGCCGTTGAGGCAGGCCGTGCTGGTAACAAGTGGGAATACGCAGGCGTATGCGCTGGGGAGTCTGAACGTTTTGCTAGAGTTGGATATGGGGTGGGAGTGTATAGACGAGGAGGTGCTAGACAAGGTATGGACAACGGTAGGGGAATCGTGAAGAGCTGCAGGAAGTCTGACAGTATGTGTAGGCACTTGTGCTTGCCATCTCGCATCCTCTTGTCAACATTGTGCGCAATGCGCTGCATCTCCTGGTGCTGATCGTTTCGAGGCCTTTGACCACGGGTATCTCCGATGAAGAAGCGCAGTTTGGATTCGTTGCGCTGAAGCCGGCTCTGGACAATCATCCGCAGTTTCTGGAGTCATTGGTACATCGATTGAGCGCGTCAGATCATGGCTTGTGTGCGAACGCGTTGCAGTTGGTCAATGCGTTGATGAACGATGCGATTGTGAATAGCGGGGAGCACGAATGGCCCAAGTTCATCAAGAAGCTGCAAGATCTGGGAGTAATTGGGGGAGTGGGGATGCTCATGCGAGGCGATGCAGGGAGTGATGCCGACAGTCCTCTATCGACAGCTATACTGGAGTTTCAGAGCTTGACGAAGGTGCTCTTGCGGCAGTGGAGGGACGTAATGGTTAATATGGAGCTGCCAGAGCACAAGAGGGCGCTGAAGACGATCAATCTGCTGAGCAAGCCTGAGCCGTACGACCCGCCAATGGCTGCCAATGGAGTGAAGCCTAGGAAGCATCACCCCGAGAAATGGCGGCGATTGGGCTTTGAGACTGAGTCTCCTGCTTGGGAGTTCGATGAGACTGGCTACCTTGGCATGATGGATCTTGTTGAGTATTGCAGACGCAACGAGGATTCTTACGTCAAGACGTTGATGGAGCAATCCGCACTTCCAAAAGAACAACGATGTCCGATCGCCCGAGGTAGCTTGAGTGTCACCCTGATACTGTACGAGCATTTCGAGGTCGACGATGCGGGATTTTCCAATGCCAACCATCGCAGCAACAGTGTCTCAGGAAGTCTGGCGCACAGTGTCGACAATCTGTACAAACCGTTACTGCTCCAATGGGGTCGCTTACACACTTCTGCGTTGAGTGCGCTGATGCGGCTGTGGAAAGATGCTGGTGCAGAGCACGAGGACTTTTACAAGATGGAAGAGGTCGTCCGCATCATCGTGGAAAGGATTGTGGGTTCTACCGGCCGTAAGACAGATGTAGGTCGAGTCGAAGAGGAGCTCCGACGAGTCAGCCTCGAAACGGCCAGACGATGGCAGATGGAGAACCTGAATGAAGTCTACCAGGACGCCTGGGGTCCACACCTCGTACAGGTCCGGGAGCAGTTGCATCATGAGAGCCTGCAGTTCATGAAAGAGCAACGGATACGTTGCCTGCTCCAAGGCTCATGGTTTCCAGCATCATCGCATGCGTCGGCGGATGCGAGTTGGCGCTATGTGCGACTAAGCCAGAACAGAAAATGGCTACACTACCAGGATTACTCAGCCAGAGGCGAGACCGAACCACCGCTGGCAGATCTGCTTGAAAAAATCGACGTGAACGCAATCAGGGCCGTCGACAGTAACGTATCGGCTTCCGAGCAGCCTATCATGAAATCCTCAAACGACAGCACAGAAACCCTCAAGGACTCCGCGCGCGACTCCGCCACAGGCACCACAACAAAAATAACAATTCTAGGGACCACCCCAGCAGGGTCTAAAAGTGCCGAGGCGGAGGAAGGCGTGTTGTTGGAGTTGTTGCCCCAGACCCCCTGTTTAGCATCAGAATGGCTGGACGGACTCCTAATGTTGTTGAACCAACAACCTATTACCAAGGACACGTCACGGCTGATCGAGATGATGGAGGACTGGGGAGTGAGATTGCGGATGCTGAACCTTCGTTGGGAGGACGTGGATTGGGAGGCTTTAGAACTGTCTGTGAAAGGAGATGCCGTGGACTCCAGGGCTGTGCCGAGCAGGGAAGGGGTGGATGATCCGTACTGGTATGCGTTGCCGGACGAGGTTGATGAGTCCTAGGTTGATGGAGTAGGAAGAGCTTTTCGATGACCTATGGATCAGTCCTATTCACCTCTGCTTTTCCTTCGTATCTGGACCATTCTGTCCACCAGGTTGGTGCAGAACCTGGCGGAAGCCAAGTGGTCTGCCCCACACGTGGGTTGCCTGCACACGCATCGGATGACTCGGAGATTTGAACATTGCTGACAACTTGCCTTGCCAATGGCGCTGAGTTTGTTAGAGCTGTCCTTCGTTTGTGCTTGTTACACAGCAGCAAACAAACGGAAAGATTACGGTATGTCGATGTACGATCGTTATGCGAGAATAGCAGTGGATGAGTACAGCTGCTGTCTGTCCTCATTTCGCGGCAAGCGGCTGTAAGCTCCCTCCTCTCAGGGTGAACCACATGGCGGCCAGGTTGGGGGCGGTTCTCGGGGATGGTTTGGCATCACTGCCGTCTGCTGCTGCCACTCCAATCGGGAAATGGAGCAAGATTAGCGAACGGATGCCAAGGGAAGACTTGCACGATTGGCAGTCTCACTCCTCCTGAAACATCAAATAGGTAGGATCCATACAATGAGTCTGTCAAACGGCCGATCGCGTGGCCATGAGCTGTCATGACGAGCGACACAGTCGATCCACATGTGAGACAGCCGTCTCGAAGTTTCGAAGGTCTTGAGACTGTGGGCCGTCCGGTTGCAGAGACGGTCTTTGGCAGCAAGCAGCAGAAGCGAGCAGGCTCAGCAGGATCAGCTGGCGCGACGTCCTCTCTGGTTGGAGGCGTCTATCTGTGGTAACGCCTGCGGTTGTGACAGGAGCGCCATTCATGCAGACGACCGACGCCTTCCTGCTTACGGTACCGTAGCCGAGTTCACGCCGCTTTTGCTGCACGCTCTGGGTTCGGTCTATTCACGTCCGTGTCGATTTTGAGCGTCGTAGAGTGAGACGATTACCAGGAATGAACGTCGTGGGGCATCCTGGCGAGAAACGAAGTCACACAGCATCTCGGTGTCAACGGCGCATGCGAGCGAGACTTGCAAGCATCGTGATTGATATTGCCATAGATGAGATGCACGCTGCCCTCAGCCAGGACAGCTGGTGGGGGGATATGCCCTAGGCTTGGTCAAGGAGGATCGCGCGCCATACTGTGATAGACGATGGCTCCTCACCTCTGCGTACACATGGTTGCGGCTACGGCGTTTGGGCAGCAAACGAGGTCACGAGATGGTACGGAAGCGTGCCGAGTCTTGGTACGACTCAGGCTCGTGCAGAGTCCACGTGTAGCGGCACGAACCTCAGCATCAGTTCCTGCAGCCCTCCCCCATGCTCGCCTTTCGATGTCGATGGTACATGTGCGTTCTGCGACAGCCATGCACGAAGACCGCCCCATGATGATGGTGATGATGATGATGATGATGATGATGATGATGATGATGATGTCGGAGTCTGGAGCGACCGCGTCGCGTGTCGACGATACCTGTACCCCGCTAGCGAGTTTGTTGGCAGGCACGATGTTTGCTAGCGCACTATAATCTGCGAGGTACGGCGCTGCGCTAAAAAGCTCGTTCCTGTCGTCCACCACACGCGCGAATAAGAATGATAATAATGTGACGAGCGCGTCGACAACACCCACCGGGCGCCCTGCTCGTCACGCCCTCGGCCTGCCACGAGCGGCTTAGAGGAGCGAAGAGGGGCGGCAGCGCATGCCTGGAGCCGTATGCTGATCCCGACCTGGCGATGCAGTTGTACGAGGCGAGGAAGAGGCATCATACACCCGTGTCAGTGTGTCGCGAAAGGTGCAGCGCGGTAGATCACAGGCTCTTGGACGATGCCATGCCGCGCTTATTGACCATCACTAGTCTCGCCAGCGATGCTGCCAGTCGCCCACCGAACCTCGCCTCATCAGGTGATGATGTGACCGCAGTGGGGGGACCAACACGCATTGGCCGCTGAAGTTCGGGCTCGGGACTTGATGTCAGCAAATGTGAGCAACCCGGGCGGGGGCTACGCAGAAGGCCGTTAGACGCGTTAAGGTGCTGACGGGTTTTGGTACTCCTTGCCGTCCTGCTGGCGCTCTGCAACTTCTGTTGCGCCCGAGTACGAAAGTTTGAGCATCCTGTCCAGGTGCAAACTCAGCCCTGCCGAGCCGGGGGGTGATCTTAGCCATCATCATCACAAGGGAAGCGTGGTCCTACCTTATTATCTGAACCTCGAAACCCGCTCGCTTCCCCTCCCTTCCTTGACTGCGCAGGAACCGTTCGCGTTGGTAGACTCGTTTGTATCGTACGGCCCCGGTAACACAGCATCTCCATGCGCTACGCTTGGCTGACCACGGCGCTGGGACAAAAGCAACAACCAGCCACCGTGCCAACGGCATTATTTCCCTAACCAGCTTCCCTTCATCTGCAAGGCACTTCTCGCCCAGCATGCACCCTGCCGTCCACCCAGTGCTTTGGCCTCCTCATCAATCTCATCCTCTGCTTCCAGAAGACGGTGAACAGCCCATCGGCCTTCGCTCTTGCCAACGACGTGCAGCAACCGAATTCACACCAAACCGCTCACGCCCCAAAACCCGTGACGATCCATCTCGATCTCCATTGTTTGGGACTCGCTCCAAGTCGGGCACGAACATGGTTACGCCAGAGGAGTACGATTCGCTGCCGCCTTCCATACAGTAAGCCAGCTCCCCAAGGCCAGTCACGACTGCCTGATCTGTTCATGCCATTACCCTCTTCATCCACCATCCACCATCCACCATCCACCAACCCCCACCACATCAACATCACGAGCCATCACATCCGCATGTGGCAAGCACAGAGAGGTTCGAAGTGCTTCAGGGTCTCAGACATGTGAGCTCATCGCGCGGTCTAGTTGAAACCACTACCACATTCCTTACCCATGTCCACCACATGGTGAATGGTCGACGTGCCTCATCGAGCAGATGATGTCCTCTAACTGACGCGCCATGCAGAAAGAAGTACTTCTCTTCGGTCGAGCGATTGCGCATCGCCCAAAAGTCCGCTGCACAAAAGCGCAAGAAGCAGGCGACAGAAAGGCGCCCCCAGAACGAGCCATGGTTATCTCCTAAACCATCAATGGAGGCTCTATCACGACCGAAAACAGCCCACAGCTTTCGATCATCAGTACTCACGTCTTCACTCCCACCTCGGACAGCTCGATCGGAGCGTTCGGAGGCTGACGTGGACGAAGAGCAAGCTCTTCGTTTTTTGGCCTTGCCTGACAAAGTCAAACGATCTCACTTCACGCCCGAGGAGCTGTTATTGCTGACAGAGAGCTCGGAGCGGGCACTTGCCTCCGCATGCATCTCAGATAATGGACTATCAAGCCGTACGACCACAGATCGAAAAGCCAGCATTGGCCCTGAAAGCATCGAGAGCATAGGCTCGTCCTTGTGTCGATCTTCGGTTTCAGATGGCATGGTGGACGACATAGACGCGAAGGACTGGCTTGATGTAGACGCGGAATCGATCGGGAGTTTGGAATATGGCGAGGAGATTGTGAGGTTCTACGCCAGGAAAGGGTCTATCAGCTCGATGCATAGCCTGGCACCCACTGTTACTTCTGGGATGGAGTCGAGAAGGAAGTCATTTTCCAGGAAACGTGCCATCAAACTGGCACCGATACCTTTACCACCACCGACGCTCCTCCCCGCCGTGCCACCACTCCCTTCGCCCACCACACTCAGCAATCTCAACAAGCTTGTACAGCTTCCTGCTCCGGCTACCACACCAACAGAGACTGCTCCACAGACCAAGTACTACAAGGACTCACATGCCAGGCAGAAGCTCAGAGAGTACCTCGCATCACCTGAGAAGTTCGATGAGGCGCTCGAATTCGGCTTTTCTGGCGAACAAGGTCTACCAATGCGATCCAGTTCTCTGGCATCGCATGTAGAGCGTTCAGCGGAAGATGAAGACGAAGGGCTTTCAGCGGCGGGCAGTAAGGACGACGAAGATGAAGCAGCTGTGGCGGGCTCTCCTAGGACACCATCTGTCGTCAACGAGGTCTTCACTTCCATCAAAACACCACACTCATCCCTCGACTCGGGAGTTGTACTTCCCTATACTCCAGGGAGAGTAAGTGGCCGGTGCACGTCACCAACTTTCGATGGCCGCGAGATGACTCTCCGCATGACTCTCACCAGGCCTGATCTCCGAGCTCCTGAGGAAGAGCTTTACGCATTTCAGAGGAGAGAGGTGTCTGGCGTCGACGTCGCTTCCGCTGACCCGCTGGCACTTGAGACACTGCCTGTTTGCAATGATCATACCGGTGCACACGGTGCATTCGCAGTGCGGCAAGGTTCGAGAGGCGGCTTCAAGCAAGTCTGGAAGAATATCCGTGGAAAATCTTCCTAGTGACGGATCGAGAGCATCCTTCTGCCAATTAAGCGCTTTCTTATGTAATCTGGAGCGTTGTAGCATTTCATTTAGCGATTGCACTCACCGTCATCTGCGTCGCCACGTGCACCGCCATCGATGGCACAAGGGAGGGCAGGTTTGCTCGCGTTATAGCGCGTCCCACATGGAACCGACTGTATCTAGTATTGTAACAGTAGGAAGCAAGGGTAAAGTGCAGTGCACTCAAGCATAGATACTGTGTTTCGTCCAGCTGTCACTAAATGCTTAGCCTGTGACGAAACCGCGTCGTCGTCTGGCGTCACATGCTAGTTTCTTGTTTGTCGTTCCCTCCACCAAACGCTCTCCGGCCAACGCCATACCAGAGGCTCATGGCAAGCTTCCTGTAACAACAATCCTCGAACCCCTAACAATTTGTGTTCGGAGTAGATCACGTGCTGCCTACGAAAGACATCCTTACATGATCGCGATTGGAGCACCAACCTCCCCGCTTGCCCTTCCATCTTTACCGCCAACCAGCAGCTGCTCTTCTCCTCAACAACCATGGCAACCTCGGTGAGCCTCAAGGAGCTCGAAGATGACCCACGCCTCTTCTTATACACATCCCTCACCGCCGGCTCTTCCCACATCATCACCGCAACCTCACGCATGGAGACCATCCTCAAAGCGAACAGAATCCCTTTCCAAGCGATCGATACGGCTACGGACACAAAAGCAAGACAACTATGGCAGAGACGAGCGGGGCAAAGGAAATTGCCGGGGCTGGTGAAAGATGGGTTCGTCATAGGTGTATGTGCGTTGTCGCTATATCAGGTCGTGAAATGGGAGTTGTGCTGACTTGTGAGGGATACAGGATCTGAATGAGATTGAGGAGTGGAATGAGTTTGGGGAACTGAAGGAAAACATCGGAGATGTACCAGCTCATAATGCTGCAGTACCAGCTGGCGGACAGATCGGTGTACAGATTGCTGCGACGCTGAATTCTGGCGAGCCTACGGTTGGTGGAACTGTGTCGAAGACACCGATCAACAAGGCACCACGACCTACCTTCGACAAGACGAAAGCGATCGCTCTACCTGGAGCAGCCGAGGTCGCAGCGCGGAACAAGGCGAAAACAGAAGCGACGAACAGTCCTAGTCAGTTGGAGGCTATCAATGCCGAGACTCTGACTTCGAGTCCGGAGGCTAAGAAGGAGCACATCGAGGAGGTGAAGGATGTTGGAAAGACACACCCGAATCTGGATCATCTATCAGCTCCAGCGTCGCGCATCCAGTCTGGGACTTCCACGCCGGCACAGCACGACGAGGCAGAGGGCAAGTTACCTTTGACCTCATTGACTGAGCCCACGGAGAAGACGCATGAGAGCAAGGCAGAGGACAGCAGGGAGAAGAACAGCACGGAAGAGGACAGCAAGACAGCTGAAGTGGCTCCCAAGAATACCGACATGAAAGGAGAGGAATCGATTCCGACAGCCGAGAAGAAAGCAGACGATGTACCAAAAGTCCACTTCGAGAAAAAGGAACAAGGGGACGCAAAGAAAGGGTCGGAAGACGACAAGGCAACAGAAGCCGCAACCGAGGGTGTACAAGACTTGAAGCTCGAGGGAAAGACGAAAGCGCTCAAACCTCAGGAAGAGGCGGCAAAGGAAGAGGATGATGCAGGAAAGTCAATTGAAGACTAGGTACGTGTGCTGAGACTTCCGCGCGCGGGAGGAAGGTAGTAGTCATTCGAGGGCGTTTGAGTTGAGCCTTTGAGATGATACCCACTGCGTCTTCGATCCTGGAGTGTATAGCGGCGTTGCATGGGAATGGGAAGTGTTTGATACTCTTCAATTCGGCATCGACTTCCACATCAGGCAGTCACATCTAGTTCTAGTACTACAAATTCCTTCTCATCACGGGGGTATCACAAAGGTATCTCTAATCATCAATCTCATGCCTGCTAACCTTCCCATCACAACTGGCTTTCCTCCTCTCCTTCTTCTCCAACGTGTTCCCGCTTCCACTTCAGCTGATCAATCACACTCCGATCCAGCTCTCTCTGTGCCTCCAGGCTCGCGATTGTTGACTCCAGCTGTACGATCTTCGCATCTCTCGCTTTCACAGCGAGCCTCGAGATGTCTCGTCCCTTTGTCACACCTTGCGTTTTCAAGTCGTGCTTTGACAAGATGCTACGAATGCTCGCCAGCTTTTCTGGACGGAGCTTGATCGATGCTAGTTCGGCTAGGACTTCGGTGGTAAGGGAGCTTGCGGAGTCGGCTGGGTTGACCAGGGCGTCTTTGTGCCGTGAGGGCGGTGATGGTGTGAGAGGTGCGGCTGGTGTGGGTACCTCTTGAGCTTGAGGGAGCGGTGTGAGAGGTGTAGCTTCTTCGGAGGGACTGGAGATGACTTCGAAGGAGACTGCCTTGTGACCTACCTTAGCTGTTGAGGGGCTGATGAAGTAGTCATTCACAGTCTGTTTCTTGGCCGTTGCTGGTGTCATGACTTCCTGTTCCTTCAACCATGGGAGTGTTCTCGAGCTCTTCTTGCCGGAGGTCGCGGGCGTGGCGTACACGCCCGTCTTCTGTGCCTTCTGTGGTGTCTCCAAGGTCGACGAGACAGCCGCGGTGTCTGCCAGCTCTTTCTGTTCGTTGCCACTAAGGGACCACGGCTGCCCGTCCTCGCCCTCGTCCATGATCATGTCTCGCAGGTTACGCTTCTTGCTGACATTTGCCGGCCGCAGCTCTGGCTCTGGGGAGGGTGTCTCGGAGTCTTCTCTGCAGACTGGCTGCCTGCTACTCGTGCCAGAGAAAAGTCCTCTTCCTTGTGGCAGAGGCTTGCCATCCTGCATCTCCTGCTGCGGCTCATTGCGGCTGTTGGCTAAGACTGTCGATTCCTCTCGCAGTTTCGCTTCTTCGTCCCAGAGGAAGAAATCACAACCTCTTGCTCCAGTGGGTTGGCGCTGTTGGCACGTATAAAACCAGCGACCTTTATTCGGACCCTCCTTCTTGACTCTGAAATGCTCTGCAGGTAGTCTCGGCGTACAATTGCAGTGCCATGTTCCGTTTGCGAACACGCCTTTGCCTGTTGCAGTCGCAGCTCCACCTCTTCCTGAGGCTCGACCACCGCGACTGCGATAGCGCCCGCCTCGTTCCATTTGGATCCGTGTAGAGGCGAATTATTACGGCCGCGAGTGTTCGCTCGTCACGATGTCGACAGTCAGTGTGATTTGCTTCATTCTGAGAGTACGAGGCAGAGCAAGCTCACACAAAGTGAATGGTGCAGTACTGGAATCTGGCATCTGCTGGTGGCTGGACTGCCAGCCCTGCCGGCGTCATCGGGACAAAGTCACTTCATTTCTTGAAACCGCTTGTCCTGGCACAAGGGCACTCTGTTCTTATCAGCACAACATTGTAGTCGACCAATCCACTCTGTATACAACATGAGTACTTGCATTATCAATGTCAGCATGTGTCCTACGAAGCTGACTGCGGGCTTCCAAGCCGCGGCTTCTTCGCGCAGTCGCGGAAGCTCTTCTTCTGTACCACGAATGTCGCAGTGGGGCAATTAAAGGCACACGATGGCCCTGTCAACGACCCATGGAGATGACAGAACATCGACATAGGCCCCAAACTACGGAACCAAGCTCTTGCAGCGTCGCTGTCGTTGTCTTACATGCCGTTACCTGGACCAGATTTCGGTCGTGTCCTGGACACTCACCCAGCTGCCACTTGGGACGAACCTGTCATCACAGCCACAGAGCCACTCGGTTTTGGTCATGCTGGAGTTATGGATCAGCTGGGCAACGAACAGCGTCTGCACACGAGGGGCAGTATCGGCTGGAGGCTACGATGCATTGTCCTAAAGTTGGGCCACGGACGCGGACGGCGACTCGCCCTTCAGCCGAATGATGCTTATCGATGGGAAATTCATGGGAATCGCGCAGAATCTGTATGAAAGCCTACGGCGTCTCCGGAATCATATCTCGCCGTTGCGCCTGCGGGTCGATGCCGTATGTATAGACCAAAGCAACACCGAAGAACGGAGCGCGCAGGTAGCCAACATGGCTGACATATATGCTGATGCTGATCGGGTCCTGGTTTGGCTGGGTGACATTCAACCCGAAGAGGACATGGGCATGCATCGATTTTGAACCAGATTCGCTGAGCATGCTAAGGCTGCATAGGTGATGCACAAGTCTTGTGCGATGAAATGCTCCACGAGTAATGCTGCCCTTTGGTGCAAGTGTATCGACTCACGTCTAAGGGACAAGCCTTCTTCACTGGAGCTGACCTCCGGTACGTTGATGGCATCTGTGCTAGAAGGACCTGGGGGAAAGGACGCCAGCAGAGTAGCCAAGGCCTACGACGCATTGTCCCAGAGGAGATAATGGTCTCGTTATTAAATCATCCAGGAACTGGCACATGCGAAGCAGCAGTACTGGTCTCGGGGTCCATGTGGGTTCCAGAGAATCGACATGGTTCAGGATTGGGTCGATACAGTCGACGGTACGTATGTGCGTCTGGAAGGAGATCTTGAGTACTACCTGGGTTCGTCTTTAGTGGCACCTGTCGTCTCAGAGAGCGAGCTTTTGCCAGATTTACATCCAATCGCAGCATTGACCTGTCCTCTCAAGCAGCGGAAGCACCATATCGTGTCACTCACGAAGACAGTGACTCGATTATCAAGCTGAGACTGCACTGATCCGCGAGACCGCATCTTTGCTTTTGCCAGCATGTGCGAACTCAAAGTCAAGGCAGACTACAGTCTGTCCACTGCTCAGGTCTTCAACAACTTTCAACGACTACTTGTAGAGCAGCAGAGGTATCCCTGGCTGTTCGGAAATCCGCAGATCCACCAGATGTATGAGGTGGCTGATTTTGGTTTGGAATCGCGTGGACTGCCATCCTGGGTACCTGACCTGCGCCTTCCTTTCGATGAACATCCGTATGGCTTCACCTCTGATCCCATCTCGTTCCATATGGCAGAGACACCTCCTTGGAGTGCGACATGCGTTGCGTCGGCATCTTTCGCGGACACGAAACCAGTCACAAGCAGAACGCTTCGAGCCTTGCACCGACCTTTGAACAGGACGGTATATCGCCGAGCACTTGATCCCGCACGATTCATCTCGACCACGACGGATACAATGCTGATATCGGGATGCCCGATCTCATCAAGCATGGAGACATTATGGCCGCCTCGACCAAGGAAAGGAGCGAAAATGATTTCGCGATGATACTGAGAGCTGTCAGCGAGATCGCTGGAACGTACACCATCGTGCACCTACAGTCGTCGTTCAGCGGAGGTATCGTAGACCAAGAAGGCTGGGAATTGGATCGCAGGGACGTTGCACGTCGTCGGAAGATGAGGATACATATAGTATGAGCCACTCCTTCCAACGATATCTCACAGGGAAGTGCTCCGTGTCCCGAAGAGTACCACGGCGAATACGACGGCATTTGTCATACCAATAGTCAACAATAATGTCTCCAAGCCCCCCATCGAATTCATCCACCTGCTCGCGATGAGTCGGTGACCGACACTTGCGAATGCGTTGTTGAGGTTTAGCTCAAACAAGTGAATCCGATCCGGCGCAAGGTCGTCGATGCTCCGCTGGAGACCACAGCACATAGGGCGCAATAACCTATACAAGAAACTCGAGAAGGCAGCGTCGGGATCGATGGCATGGTTTATGTAAACCGACGACGTCATTCTCATGTTCTGCTCTGCTGTACATATATGCATGACTTGGGACACTTGTTGTTGATGATGATGATGATGATGATGATGATGATGATGAAAAGGTGGAAGCAAGAGCGTTGAAGCCGAGAAGAGCCTGCCACGCCCAAAGCATCTATATCACACATTCATAAGCGTGATGTATATACCATCTACCATCTACCATCACCGGATATGTCTACATCACCATTGTCCCGAAAGTCGAGTAAACAATACAGATAAAGTCCTCGTTGTGGGCGAGACTGTATAAAAGATTTCATACAAGAGCCATCCGAAAAGAGCTCGGCCGTCAAAATTCCAGACATGCCCCTGCCGTGGACACTTTCTAATATCCGAAAGCGTTCAATCCAAATCCATCGGCTGGGTACATTGCTGAGCTGAAGGTCGGTGGTGCTGACACGGTGTGCTGCATCATGGGTGCAGTAAAGTCGTTGCTTGAGAATGGCATCGACGCCGCGCAGTCGACGGGTGTTGGGTAGCCAGTGGCGAAGTCAGTGACTTGAGGGCACTGTTGGAAGCTGATTGCATCAGTGGGAAACATTTCCTGGTGCGAGAGATCATTCTCGAAGTTTTCCTCAAAGGCTTCGGGCAACGACTCCTCGTTCCGCAGCTCTGGCACGGTGTTCATGCTCGCGCCAAAAGCTTGGTCAGAGGACACCTCAATCTCCTGCAACCATCCATTGGCCTTCAACCACTCAATCGGAGGCCAGTCGCCACCTGCCTTGCCCGCTCTGCTCTCCCTCTCCTCGCCTCTCGCCTTGCGACCTCGCTTGCGGGGACAGAAGTGAGCTCTCCTCAAGTGAGCAGCAGCGTTGTAGTACACGTTGTACTGCTTCTGTTGTTTGCACTGCTTGCAGATGCCAAGTGGCTTTGCTGGCCACCATTCAGTTTTTGTCGTCGGTTCGGTACAGATCCAAACTTTGCGGCACTCAGCGTGGGCTCGATCCCAGTGGCGTCGAAGTTCGTGCTCGCCCCGGAAACCGGCCGGGAATTCTTCGCACATGTTACAGTACAGCTTTGGGTGTTGAGGTCGGATGTAGGTAGCCTTTGGAATGGCTTCCTTGCGCTTTGCGCCGATGTTTTGAGGCTTGGTCGATCGAGGTGTGGCTTCTGGTGTAGCCGATGCTGAGGACGAGATGGGTCCTTCCGGCATGCTCTTCGGTGCTATCGACTGTCTGGCGTTCTCGATGTGCTTGCGTCTTCGATCCGAGGCCACGACGTCGATGGATGCAATACTGGAGCAGCTGTCGATGCGCTCCATCTCTTGCGCTTCATGCAATAGCGTCGTGTCGTGCACGTTCTGTTGTCCAGCAACAGCAGCAGAGAAGTTCTGACCATCAACAACGAAAGGAAATGTTTCCGTACAACCTAAGCCATATCCCACATTGCTGAGCGAATGCGAGGCATTACCATCTTGCAAGCCGATAGTAGGCTGGTACAGACTACTAGCTGACTTCTCAACAGGACAAGTTACGAAAGATGGTTTTCCTAGATGATGAACATGAAAAAGATCGGAAGCACTGATGAGGGAGGAAGACTCAACACGCATCATGTCGAAAGGCTCAATCACCGACGCACTGGTCACACTACTCTGTCGACTCATCGCGTCACTTGATGAGAGTGAGGATGGCGACAGGTGGGTCGGCATACCCGTACTTGGCGATACTTCATGTGCCGATGAGAGCGCGCACGGATGGGAGGCGTACGCATGCTGAGAGGAGGGCTCTGAACCCTCGACTCTCGCTCGCTTGTTGCTCTCGAATGCCGGCGATACCACTGCATCGTTTGAGTCGCTTTGAAACTTCAGGCAATACTCGCCTGGTTCAAAGACTTGCACGGCATCGAGTCGACATTGAGGGTCGCTCGGGGCAGTCGGTCGGCAAGGTGTTGAGCCGTAGGTATAGCTGTGCAGGTAGTCCATGTCGATGTCGTGATGATTGCGCTTGCCATTGCCGTTGCTGCTTGCGTAGACGGGGTGATTCGAAGTGGGCGCTGATTGGTAGCCAGAGTCTCGAGAGCCAGCCATTGTCAAAGATCGAGCCATGGGCACGGGTGCAGCGTCGTGCTGATAGTCGAGATGTGAGAGGCCATCGTCCGGGAGGCGGGAGTCCTGTCATGATCAGTCATAGTCACTGGCCAGTGCCAAGCCGAGATTCCCTACAAGAGGCCCGTCATGCGCATCGCCGGCCAGGTCCTTGCGTACGCATCGAGGTGTATGTTCGTCGAAGACGTGTGTTGAACGACCCGTTGGCCCGAATGTTGGCGTGTCAGTCCAGAACAGTGTCGGGTCGTCGAACTGCAGAGTGCTGCGGTTGGGGTCGTTGGGTATGCTGTGGTAAGACATGATAGGTGAGTGAGGCTTGCGAGGAGGCACGGCAGGGCAGACGACAGTGATGTATGTGTTTGTTTGGCGAGGCACCGAATGGTCGACAGTGGTTGGTACAGGAAGTGCGTGTGTGTCTGGATTTCCGGCGAGGCGAGCGGTCGATGGTGCAGACGGGGGGGGGGCGAAGGACGACCTCTTAAGCAAATGCACGTATCCGAGATTGCAGCAGAAGCTTGTTGATGATGAGGATGATGGTTAGCGGCGCGAGGAAGGCGACGAAGGCAGACTGGTGAGCATGGTTAAAGTTGGCAGTTTGCCGTTCCCTGCCTTCTGTGCATCGGAGGATGCATGGATAGTATGCATATGTCCGCAGCAGCAGCAGTAGTTGGCACTGCGCACTACTGGCACTGGCACTACTACTGGCACTGGCACTACTGGTGGCACTGGCACTGGCACTGGCACTGGCACTGCTACTATGCACAGCTACTATGCACAGTGCAGAGGCATGCTTCGGGCCTCGGGCTGGCGACGGTGCTAATGTGTGTGCGGGTGCGGATGCGGGTGACAACAACAGTGAAAAGACGAGGCAGCAAATGGGCAGCTCGCACGGCAGCGCTTGATATGAAGATGGGCAGGGTCGCATTCACAAACGCGGCGGCAGAGCATGCCGCTCCCTGTGGCTTCGATGCGTGCGCATCATTCGCTCGATCGTGCAGGGGGGGGAGGGGGGAGGGGGGGAGGGAGGATGTGGGCGTGATGCTGCACAAGAACAAAATGGAAGAAGATCACTTCCATTGCTGCCCCCCGCTGCAGAGCTCAGCTTCTCGCATGCGAACTGCGCTTGCCGAACGTGGCCACGTCGCACCATGCCGTCAGTCCTCAGGCACACAGTGCACTGTCACACAACACGACAGATTGCGCAGATCGCCGCCGCCGCCGCGCCACGGTGACAGGAGCCACGAGGCTCCCAGTGCCAGACATCATCGACACCCTCACCCTCCTCAACAACGCAACATGACGCCCTTGAACCGAGCATCTGGCATGGACCGCATTGCCATTGTGATACATCCGAAAAGCCCCCCTGCATCATCTCGAAGACCCAACAAGACTTCGAGACCGCGCAGAACACCGACACCATGTAAGATGTGACACTGACATGGCGCTGCTGCTAGTCACTTGCTTCGGCAAACCACACGGCGAAACGCTTGCTCACGAAGCATAGTCAGCCAAATCCTGTCTGGCGAGTGTATACCATCGACGCCTGACCGGGCAGCAATCACGAATAGCATAGCATCTCATGTGCCGCCTCGATCCCAAAGACAAACGACAAGAATGTAATAAGTCAGGATCCACCTATACTGTACTGTACCAATCCAGCTAGCCACACCATGCCTTACGTCATATAACTGTGGACGCCGTCGCAAACAGCCGTCGAGCCTTGGCAACTGGATTCCTGGTCTTGCGCGTCGACAGCCCTCTCGTGACAGCCTTCTTCGGAGCAGCGACACGCGCTACCCAGCTGGATCCAGCATCAATCTCGTCAACATCGTCGTCATCCCAATCGAACCCGCTTTGATCACCACCTGCTGCACCACCACTTCGTCCGCCGCCGCCGCCGCCGCCGCCGCCGCCGCCGCTATACCCACCTCCACTTCGAGTGCTGTGCATGCTCGCTGTGTACGCAGCTATACTCCCATCCCCTCCACTTCGAGTGCTGTGCATGCTCGCTGTGCACGCAGCTATACTCCCGTCCCCTCCACGCCGATTGCTGCTCACGCTGGGGTCGTATGCCTCGTCGCGGCCCATCGTTCTCTGCCCGTGCCCGCCTTCTGTGTAACATGCGCTGTCCCGAGCTCCAGGTCGTGAGGGTGCTTCGAGCACAGCGTCGAGCATGCTCTCCTCGGGAGCTGGAAGCAGCGGCAACCCGGCACTCGTCTCCAACGACCCGAGTGTCAGAGATTCCTTTCGTTTCATCAGCTTTTCTTTCCCCGATGAGCTCGAGCTTGCCGATAGCCTGGACAATCGAGCGATGCCTCTGGCGCGAAGCGTCTCCTCGGTTTCGACAGGTGGTACGATGATCGGTAGAGCGGCCGCTCGGGAAGTTGCCAGCGGCGAGTAGTCTGGTGTCTCGAGAACTTCCTTCGTAATCACCACTTCGACTGGGGTTGCGCCCTGCTGTTCCGCTGGCGGCGTGCTGAAACGTTGGATTGCTTTGCCGGCATCTTCCTTGTCCTCGTCCATGGCAACGGCCATCATCGACGACAGTGCCTCGCCATCGAAACTGACAAGCTCGAACCCAAACTCATCAAAGAAGTCGCAGATATCGTCGACAACGGCATCGTCACTCCGCCGTCTGGGTATGCTGAGCGCATTCTGGTAAACATTATCCACCGCTTCCTGAAACGGTTCCAAGCTCGCAACAGAATTCTTCCGAGGCATTATTGCAGGTTTGGGCAACTTGATCGGTCCGTGGATGTAGACTGTCGGTTTCCAGGCAGTGAGCTCGAGTGGTGTTACAGTCACGATGGAGCCTCCCCGTAGATGTATCTGCGTCGCCACTGGCGTCGTTGCGCCTGAGGCTGGAGGCGTGTTTTCAGCTCCCGCTGCATCTTCGGGAATGGCTGCCAGCCCGCCTGATGATACCTGGTCGGACTTTCTTCTGTCGCGTGCCTCCCTTCTGGCGTTTGTATCACATTGTGTGATCAGGGACAAGGGACTGCGCCGGACTCCACCAGATCCTCGATTGCGGTTCTTTTTTCCTGGTACGTCGGGAAAGTTGCTGTCTGTCTGATACGCCTCTACAGGCGTTGACTGCACCGAGTTGGGTGTTTGTGGTAGGTCCTTGTCGATGAAAGTTGGACGAGGCGGTAAGTTTAGACCAAATCCAATGTCTGACGGTGGTCCAGTGTTGCTTTTCTTACCATTCCCATACACAAGCTCGGCGACAGGAAAGAAGCCCTCGCTGACGAGCATGCTCATCGTCTCGCCTTTTCGCTTCCTCTTGCCGCCACTCTGCGCTTGCGTCGAAGTAGGTGGTCGCCCCTGTTTAGTAATAGCATCCTTGCGCTCGTCTTTCTTCACTCTCCCAGTCTTGTCGAGCTGGACAAGAGCAGCACGAACCTCACTCGCACGATCAGCCCGATACGACCATCTCTTCTTTTCCAAGACCTTCAGTAACGGACTGCTCGACGATCTCCTGGCGCGCATTGGCTTCACTTGATGGCCACTTCCGCTCAGTGTAGCGGCTGGCGCCGCTTGCATGCTGCTTGTGCTGGCGGTCCTAGTCAGCGATGGCGGCGCGGTATTTGCGCGGGCTGTGCGAGGTCGAATGAGCTCCTCCTCCGAATCAGACCATGTGGACCCTTGTCGGGCTCTGTTCTTCATATCATGCAGAACTATGCTGAACGCGACTTCTGGAGACTGTGCAGCTGGCTGGACCGCTTCAGGCGGAGCGCGCACCGATAATTTCGTTGGTGGATGTGACCCAAGTGAAGACTCTAATTCGAATGGCGATCCAACTCTGAATGGAGAGTTCGACCGCACCGCAGAAGCAATTTGAGATCTAGGTTGCGATCTGGTGACTTTCACAGTCTTAGACCCACGCACAGGCACGGCGGGCAATTCACACTGCGGAGCCGCCGCCCTGACAGATGGGAACGGAGACGGAGGTGGAGGCGGAGGATGCGCCTGCTGCGACTCCTTGGATCGATGCTCCAACGACTTTTCCTCCGCGATAGGCGGTGTTTGCATCGGATGCGAAGCTCCTATCATGCAGCGCCCCACCTCTCTGGTCGTGCCCACCTTCTCATGTTTCGGGATACACCTTGGCGTTGGTGGGAGGAAGAGTTCACTGGGCGGACGCGGAGGCCGCTTGGGTGGTTGTGGTGCCCGTCGGGGTTCTTCAAAGGATGGAAAAGTCGACTTCACTACATCTTGGCCATCGTGGAGAGGATGGCGGAGTTCTCCTATGCGTGGAGATGCACAATCCGGTGGGGGAGGTGATGATTGGCTTGGTGGTGGAATTTCTAGCGGTATTTCCGCGGTAGAGGAGATGTTGGTAGACGGGTGTTTGGAGTTCTTCCTCAATGGTACGGCGATGCGGCGGTCAGTGCGTTGGACGGTGCTGCCGGTCCTGCCATCGGGTTGGACTCGGGCTACTCTGCGGAGGGCACTGGTCGGTGATGTCTGGGTTGATTGAAGCCGTTCTTCGATTTCCGCCAGGGACGGCATTGTTGCTGATCGAGGCGCAAACGATTCGTATAGCGGCTATGGCACCGCTCAGTGATGGTAGTGCAGCATATTGAGGGACGCTCCGTTGCATGGTGCCGAGCAGATGTGGCTTCTTCTGCACAGTGAAGCGATTCCTTTGTCCTCCGCAACGAGGCAAGTAGTCGCGGTGTACAAAGGACCACGGTCCAGGGCAACGCTTGCCAAGCATTCCATAGGTCATACTGTGCCCGGATTCGGTTGTTATTCTCGGAATGGTCTGCTGCGAGCCACGGAGTCCGCAGGCAATTCTTGCAGTGTACATTCGCTAAGTACTCAAAAAGGTCCCGTGTAGACCCGCCTCCACGATCCCGAGCTACACTGCTTCAAGGCCTCAGCTCACAGCAATGATACTGCTGACACTGCTTGCAGTATCCTATGCTCTTACCCACGTCTTCGCAGACTTGAGCCTCCTCCTCCCCATGATTTCCTTCGATTACAGGCGCGCAAATTGGCCCTGGTAAAACACTCGTGTCCGTAATGGTGATCGTGGAAGGCGACCGAAATGTCTTCACAATGGTGCAACCAGGTATGGTCACCTTCCCTTCCGTGATAGTCTTCGTTGACACTTTCTCTGCCGTACTGGTCAGGATACTTGTGACCGTAACGGTTGTGGGAATGCTGCTGATCCTCACAAGAGTACCCCCAGTCACTGTAGCTGTAGTTGGTATCTCCTTGGTGAAGGTCGAGGTCCAGACCGTTTGCACGGTGGTCGGTGTCACGTTTGCGATGATCTCCCATTTCGTGACGGTTTCCACGATAATGTAGGAGATGCGAGGATCCTGTTCCTCGGCACTCTGGTACTGGATTGAGGTCTCAGTCTCGGTGAAGGTCGTGGTAGCTAAAGTACCATAGCCCATGTCTGTTTGTGTGGGACAGCTCGTGACGGTGCGATCCGCTTGAGAAGTTGCATCAGGCTGCTGGCTCGCTGTCTCGCGAATCGTGACGGTACATTCCTCTCGAGGCGTCGCGCCACCAGTCTCAGTTGTTGTCTCACGGACGGTGACTGTCTCCGTGCAAGGCTCATCACTAAATCTAGCTTCATAACCCATCTTTGGAGGCGCCCCATCCGTGGGTCCTCCAATTTTGACCGTCTTGGTGACAGTCCTTTCGGTAGAGAAAGTGGTCGTCGCAGTCAAGTACTCCGTCTTCAGCAACGCGTGGAACAGCGTGGAAGTAACTACCTCCTCGAACAGATTCCACTCATTATTCACAAGCTCGACACGGTCACCATGCTGCTTCCTGGAAGCCTCGTAGACCCAATCCGGCACGTGGAGGCCCCGGTGCTGTAGATCATGGATCTTGACCCAGCAGCCTGGCGTGTTCCGCTCTCGACGGAACATGATCGTAATCCACAGCAAGAGGCCAATGATGAACCACGTACATGTTCCCTTTTGCCACAGCACAGCTCGATATTTATGCCAGTCGCGAATGTATTGTTGGTCGTGGAACCGCAACACTAATTCCAGGGCATTCTTCCTCACATAGAGAGTAAGTCTGTCGAATTGCACGCGCGGCCAGTGGCCCCAGTCTTGAAGTTGTCGTACTCCAGCCTCCCACTGTTCCTTGGTGAACCAGTCGAGGGCACCCTTCAATAGAAAGGTCAACACAACAACCGTAGTGAATGGGACCACAGCTTGGTAGAAACAGGGCTCCCAATTCAGTCCAAGAAACCAACCCATAATCCGCTTGAAGATTCCTTCCGGATGTGTATGCATTGTAGTAGAATCCGCCGACTCCCACACCGCACTCGTA
This sequence comes from Dothistroma septosporum, assembly GCA_002236755.2. NCBI lineage: Eukaryota > Fungi > Ascomycota > Dothideomycetes > Mycosphaerellales > Mycosphaerellaceae > Dothistroma > Dothistroma septosporum. The sequence goes on from NBZP02000054.1 coordinate 3,901,694, forward strand.
GCCTTGAGTGTCGGTCCATGATGACTATGACTCGAATGCGTTATACAGGCACTAAACTCGTCAATCGCCGTATTGGTGACCTCCTTGATGACCTCCTGCGCATGCTGTCCGTACTTGGCCATGAGATTTTGCAGTCTCTTCTCGTACGCCTCTCTTCTAACGTCATGTAGGTACGCCATCGTGACCCTTTCAAGGAGGTCTCTGCGCCGGTGAGCTTGCTGTTGGAGCTCGTGTAAGACCTGCATACCGCATCGCAAAGCTGCGAAGGTGATTTGGTGCAGCTTTGTTCGTCTTTGTGGGTGAAGCCATGTGAGGTTCTTGGGGACGCAGTCGTCCGCATCCGGTGTGAGGTTTGGATGACAATGGAAAGGGCGTTGCCGTTGTCAGCATATGAAGGAAGTTGGAGATGGACCATGCGCTCAAGCAAGCTCCCAGTGAAGATAACCTGCAGAGTGAGCAAGCATGCTCGCAGCGAGTAGCGGTGCTGAGAAAGCGAAATGTGCCTAGAGGCTTGTACTCTTGACTTTCTCATCGTACAGTCTAACAATAGGTGTCCACGGCACCAGTAATTATATCCAATAGTAAGTAGATTTTCGGGTTCAAATCTGCGTTCACTCCTTCCGATGCAGCTCGCTAATTGTCAAGGATTTCCCATCCTGGCTGTACAGTCCTAGCCTCGCAGAAGCCGTCGTCATGACATAGGTGGTGGTGGTGGTGTTGGTAGTAATACAAAATGGCGTAACGATCGTCTCGCAGCTCAAGGCATCAACGCCTCAGCCCTTTCTCTCTCTTCAGACACTAATGCCTGCAGCTTCCTCATTTGTGTCAATGCAGCGTCGCGCTCAGTCTGCAGCTCGGCGACTTCCATCTGGCTGCTGTTGACCCTTTGCACGACGACCTGCACGTCCTCTTCTGCCTCGCGGAGTAGCCCTTCAAGCTCCTTGACCTTACGCTCAAGCATTTGCGTTCGACTCATCTCGAGCAGACTGGTCTCGCTCAACTTCTTGCTACCAAGCTTCGGGCTCTTCTTTAGCAACGGAGATGCCGGTCCAAGCTTGCTGGGCTCGGGAATGGAGATCCTAAGTCGCTGAAGATGCGGTGAAGAGGCATCCTCGATCCTGCGGACTTCTGCATCGTGATTCGCGAGAGTCGTCTCGGAGTGCTGTTGAGCTGCCAGCACGCTGTCTTCCATGCCTGCCAAGCGTCTTTGCATCTCCTCAATTTGGCGAGTGGACTCTTTTTGCTCCCGTTCACCTCGTGACACGGCCGTGGATAGACGGTCTCGGAGTTCAGAGTTGGCCTGTGCCTGTTTCTCGAGCTCTTCAGCTAGCTCCTCCATACGCTTCGCAGACTTGATGAGACCTTCCGAGCTCTCGCCACTGGCTTCATTAGCTCGTTGGCGGTACTCTTCTGCCACCTGCCGAGCATGGTCTCGCTCGTTCTCAGCCCTCGATATGCTGAGCTTCAGCTGATCATCTTCCTCAGCACCGTCAAGGAAGCTGCGCTCGCTGACGGAGCTAAGGTCGTGCTCCTGCAAGATGATCCGCAATCCACGGGTCTCCTGCTCAGCTCGGTCGAGATCCATCTTGAGACCAGAAAGATTCTTCTCATATTGCCACTTCTGCTCCAGAGCATCTTCCGTTCTTTTCCGCAGAGTAGAGACCTCTTCCTTGAGGAAAGCGACTTCCTTGGTGTAGGCGCTTCGCTTCGGAGTGATTTGCTCTGCTTTGTCCTTTGCATTCGTAAGCTGCTTCGTCGCACGCTCATGATCCCGCTGCTGCCGCTCGTGTCGCTTGATCAGAAGCTTCAATGCTTTGTGCAAGGCATCACGTTGGTCCTCGATCTCTTTGAGACCGTCAGGATAGGCTAGACTGCCAGAGCCTGCACGTGCCCGACCGCCGTCCCGCTCCTTAATGGAGCCACCTCGTCTCAAGCTTGAGCTTCTGACTAATGACCCAGATCGTTGCAAGCTCATCCTCGCTGGATTTATGGCAGAAGCGACGCCCTCCTCGGCAATGCTATTGAATCTGGAGTGATTGCCGCCATCCTTCAGTGCGGCTAACTCTTGTTGCAAGCGAGTATTCTCGTAGACCAACGCCTGCGTATCTGCTGCCGCTCCTTCCAGCCCTTCTAAACGTGCTTTGAGTCCTGGTACGACCTCGTTCCGAAGATTCTCGGCATCATTTCTGTGCCTCTCAAGCTCCTCCCGAGTGGCGCTGTATAAGTCCTCAAAGCTTTGCTTCGTGTCTCTTTCTTGCCCCAAGCGCTTCCTCGTCTCGTCAAGGGTAGACTCCAGCTCTTCTAGGCGTTCTTCGGCATTGCCGCGGACCTCATCCTGCTGCGTCTGTTTGTCCAGCTGGTCTTCGAGATTCTGCACGAGCTCTTCGAGATCTCGCCTTCTGCTGAGCTCCGTCTGCAATCTGTTGGCCATCTCTACCTTCAGGTTTGCCTTTTCTTGCTCAGCCTTCCTGACTTGCTTGTCCATTTGCTCGAGCTTCGCATCGACGTCGGTGATTGGAAATCTGATCGAGCCGGCACCGGAATCAGAGAAATAGTCGCTGCCTCGACGTTGACTGAGCTCGGTTTGCGGAAGTATAGGCAGCTCCATACGGATACGGTCGAGCTCGTCCTCCAGTTCCATCTCTCTTCGGATAGAACCAGCCAGCTCTTGGCTAATGTGGGAGAGCTCACGTTCGAGTTCCCTGACATGTTGGTTATTAGCATCTGGTCCGATGAGCAAAGGCGTCTGAGGATTATCGAAGTATGTTCCGCCGCTGTTGGCCTTGTGGACATCTAGACTCGGGGGTGTGAGTCTCGCAGAAGCTCTTTGCCCATCCATCTCTACCGGGAGGGTCTTGACCAACCGAGGGGAGGGCAAAGGCGAGAGAGATCGATCTGAGAAAGTGGTCGTGGGCGAGTCGTCCTCTGACGCCCTTCCGGAAGACTTTCCAAAGCCGAAGAAAGATCCAAGTGCTCGACCAGCGGGAGACTTGGGTCGCTTGGCCGAGCCGACTGAGCCTGCGTCCTCTGACTCGTCTGACAACCTCCTCTGTTTCCCCTCGTACTGCACGGTCATGGTGGGTGCCTGCTGCACTGCGAGCATTGAGGACTGATCGTCAATGTCGGACGGCTCAAAGTGTTCACTGCTGTCTACGCTGGAAGATGTAGGGCGATGTGCCGCGTGTAAATCCAGATAGTCGGTAGAGTGTATGTGTTCGTGAGCATGCTTTACGTATACGGGTGGGCCAGAGTCTCGCGGACTGCTATATGCTGAAGAGAGTGCGGTACTGGCGATGCGTGAATCTATAGAGTCGTTCCGGTCGTGGGAAGCTGTGGCCGTAGCTGTGGGGGGAGGCGTGCACGAAGAGCTGCTTCGGTTAGCCAATGCAATGGCACCATAACGAATAGCAGGCCTACCAGTCATGTATGTTGCTGTCCCGCGGATGTGCTACCTCTGCATGTAGATGCGGCACAGGACCACTGGCGAAACCGCCTGCCGGCTGATGCGATAGCAGAGGACTGTCCAAAGACTGTGGCCTCAGCACTGGTTCGGCAAGCCGTGGACTGCCCTGTTCGGCAAGGGAGACGGACGCAGCACGCGGCGAATGGTGCTGGCTGGGGGCGTGGAATGCGGCGTCGGGCAAGTGGACAGCGCTGGGGACTGCCTTGCGGAACGCTGAGAACGAGGGCACGCTGATGGGCGTGAGGGAAGACGAGGAGGGGTGTTGCTGCAGACGGTGCTGCTGTGTACTGAGCCGTGTCCTGTGTGCTGGAATGACTGCGACTGCTGCTGTTGTTGTGCTGGTAGTTGCTGATGCTCCTCGCGCGGGCGATGTTTCTCGTGCCAACGCGGTGCTCAACGTGCTCTGCCGCTGCGAGAACGTGTCGTGGTCGGTGTCGGGGTCGTGGTAGTACAGGTAGTAGTCTTCGTCGTCGTAGTCGTCCGCCAGGGACGAGGCGATCTGCTGAGGCTCCATCGTCCGTGTCGTCGATTGGCGTCTCTTTTCAGCGCAGACTGCCGTATCCCACGTTGCTGCCAAATGGTCGCCAGCACGGCACTAAGATCTCACATCCGCACCGTTGTTGCTGCGATAGGCATAGTCAGCGCGGCGCGAGGCCCTTGCGCAACCTTGTAACCACTGTCTGGTGGGTGATCGTCGAAAAGGAGCCCTAGCTTTGCCAGCGGGAGATGATGCACGCCGTGCTGCGGCGACCGCAGGCCACACACCATGCGTCCTTGTCACCCCGTGTGCGCGACGGGATGCTGTGTGCACACCATCAACGACGGTCCACGGGAGCATGTGTCGGCCTTGCCAGCGTCAGCATCATCAGCGTCGCAGCGCATCCGTTGGCTGTCGACTCGAGTCGCGTCGAGTCTCGCTCGCATCAGCCATCCGGCGAGGCGCCCAGGAGCAGTACTAGCTGGAAGCCACAACGACACATGCAACAGGGGTCGCGTCCACCTCGGCGGCAGCACGCATTTAGCCGCAACTCTATCCGTCTAGCCAGGAACCACGCCGCTCTAGTCTACTGTGGCCGATAGGGGTCTCACTCTCTCATTTGCGCAGTGGAACACTTCTGCTTCTCATCTCAATCTCACGGAACGCCGCGACCGTCAACGTCGTGATTGGCGCGCACAACGATGCCCTACACTCCCGCGGTGGTTGCCACGGTTGCGAACTGATCGTTGCACCGGGTGTCAATCATTATCTGCAAATCACACACGTGATCGCGCTACAGCCCTAACGTGTACCGTACAGTAACTACAAGTAGATACTGCAACTCTGCTTGCAACCATGGAATTCCCCTCCTTACGAATCGCCTTCCCACTACTGCTTGCCATCGAGGTCCTTGTAGAAGTCCCAGCCGAAGTTGCCGGATGGGTCGTTGAAGCGCATCTTCTTGTCAAGGGCATCGATCTTCTTCATGTCCTCGGCCTCGAGCTTGAAGTCGCCCTCAAGGTTCTGCTTGATGCGACTCTCTGTCTTGGACTTTGGAATTACAGAGCGGCCTATACTACCGTCAGTATCGTTATCTCATATCCTGCGACACGTTGTGAGACAAGGCTTACCGTGTGCAATGCCCCATGCCAGCGCAACCTGAGCTCCGCTCTTGTTATACTTCTTGCCAATCTCGTTCAACGATGGATCCTCGATGAGCTTGCCAAGGCTCTCGCCCTCTAAACATTAGAGTGTCAGCGAATGTCCATTTTCGGAACGATAGTCATGCAGTTGTGACGAGGCAAGCAATGTCTCTGTCAGGACCCCTACAGGGCTCTGCTGCAGAGCGGCCGAGTCGTCATTATAAGACACATCAACCGCCCTGAGACACTGCCAGCCTGATCGTGACTGTATGTACATGCTAGAGATGACTCAACTCGTGTAGATCGCGTTCTGGTTTCCGAACGGAGAGTATTGTGTGATGTGGATGCCCTTCTCTTTGTGCCATGCGTCGAAGCCGGCCTGCTGCAACCATGGGTGGCATTCGATTTGGTGCGCGGCCGGTACCTGTCGAACGTTAGCAACGGTCTTCACCGAGCCCATGGCCATGAATCAGGTCTTACAATGCTCGTCTCTTTGATAAGACGCTCCAGCTCGGCTTTGCTGAAGTTGCTCACGCCAATGGCCTTGGTCTTGCCCTTCTTCTGGCATGCCTCCATGGCCTTGTAAGCCTCGACATAGTCGGCATCGCCTGGGATGACTTTGCCGTCTTTGTCCTTCGGGAAAAGCTCATCACCGTCTTGGAATGGGCTGGGCCAATGCATCAGGTATAGGTCAACGTAGTCAGTGCCAAGCGCTTTCAAGCTAGCATCGAGCTGCTTCTCAACGCTCTCGGACTTGTGTGCATTGTTCCAGAGTTTGGTCACCAGGAAGATCTGGTCTCTTGGTACGCCAGACTTCTTGATGCCCTCGCCAACAGCGGGCTCGGTGCCGTAGATGTGTGCCTGATCAGAATGTTAGCATGGGTGTCTGTCGTCGAAGGCGAGCCAACATACCGTGTCGATGTGGCGGTACCCATTCTTGAGCGCAAGGTACACGGCTTCCGACTGAGCGTCCTTGTCCTGCCAAGTGCCAAAGCCGACAGCAGGTATGCTGGCTCCAGTGTTGAGCTTGTGTGACGTGGTAGAAGTCATTCTCTTCGATATCGCTTGGTGGTGTACAACTTGGTGTGAGACTTGTGAAGCTCGGGAAATGGCAGTGGAAAGAGTTCGAGACGACATGATGGAAAGGAAAGCAAGCTCTTCTAGAGTTCGAGAGGTTCACGGCCACCTGCAGTTGAGTCTTCCGGTCCCTAGGGCTTCCTGTGACGATGAGCTGTCGGACAAGTGACACGAGACGGGGAGCTTGGTAAGTCGGGGCTTCTTTGATGACAGCTTGGAAGGCTCGACCTACTACTGTCGCGGCGAGCATACCAATTGCAAAGCGGCACAATGGACATGTACACATACACGCAGTGTCACTGCACGCTCTGATGATTCTCTAGTGACGTACACGTATCTTGGAGCACGCATCGGCACACGATGATCACCACGATGCACGATCGTGCACCGCTCTCCGCATTGGAACGCTCGATTGAGCCGCTCCGGCTGTTGCTTTTGCCAGGACGTGTCCAGGGCCTAACCTGCTGGAGACACTCAATGCAATGTTCCACCGCCAGCATGCCGGGACAGCAACCTCTAGTAGGCTGTGGATGAAGGAAGCACATGTTCTGGAACGTTATCAGGTACAGACGGTACACAGAACTTTTGTTGGTGGGATGGTGCGGAGGTGCGGCCGTTCGATGTTGAGAGCTGCCGAGATGACGCAACTGCCACCGCCGTGCCGCGTCCAGTCCTTCGATGTTCTTCGCTTCTACATCGTTCTTCGGTAGCAATAGTCTGACGAAGATGCCAACAAGGTGTATTGCCATACGTTTCAATCCCCTGGCTCCGCTAGTAATGCTAGGAGCTGGTCTCGGAACAACGGTCCCACGCGCGCCGACCACCACAAGTATATATACTATTGACATCTCGTTCGTCATCTAGTCAACAAACATTAGATACGGCAGACCTGCTCTGCTCTGCCACTGCCCTTGACCGCCAAAACACCACAGCGCCCTTTTCCAGCTATGCAAATGCTTCTCCCAAATATCCGAAGAAGACTGCACTCTACAAAGCGAGAACACCGACAAGGCCCACCGCACCCGCCAACCCAATGCCAACGATCGCACTTGGCATGCTCGCCCCAGCGCTCGACGAAGAGCTACTCCCACCCTTAGAAACACTCGATCCCGTCTCCAATGAAGTCTCCCCTGTTCCAGTTGCAGTATTCGTAATCGTAGACCTCCTGCTGGTGGAGCTTCTCGTGCTGTTTCCAGCTCCAGTGGCGTTCGCAGAGTTGATGGGAGTCGCAGAGATCAGAGTACCCTCAGCTGTAGCGTTGGGGTACAGCTGCGATGGAACAAGATAGGTCTGGACGTCTGAGGGCAGGGCTGTGAACCATGCGGGAGTTGAGCCGGCGGCGAATTGGGAGGAGATGTCGGCGGCGACGACCGCGGAGTTGGTGAGAGCTTCTTGGACAAGGGTCGAGGGGAGCGCAGTTTGAAGGACTGAGATGACGGAGACGCTGGCAGGGGAAATCGTTAGATGAATAGAGGCAGAAGGTATGTTGTTTGATCGGGCTGACTTACAGGCCTGCCACTGATTCTGACGCTTGGCCGTCTTGCTTTTGGTTGTTCTGCGCCAAGACGGTGGCTACCAGAGCGGAAAGAAAGAATGTGTACTGCATTTCGAATGGTGTGTGGTCGTGGTCGTGGTGAGTTCTGAAGTGAGACGAACTGTTGCTGGGATGGGTCAAATATCTCGACAGCAGAAGGAGGAGAAGGAAAAGAACAACTGGGAGATACCTGTCAATGCCCAACAACAGTACGTGAGCGCGCACGCGCTTCACCTTTTCAACACTTGAGTACAACAACGGACCCGTCCAACCACTCTCACTGGGTCAACATGTTGCTATTTAAAAGGGTCCCCAGAACATGCATATGCATGTCTACAGTCCCTTGCGCCAACATACCTCTTCGAGTATAGCGGCCACGCGGCTGAAGCGTCTTGACCAATGACACCGCTATATTACGCCTTCAACAAACTACGCCTCGAGGTCTCTCCACCGCAGTCATCATTGTGGATCCTATCTCACCATTCAGCAAAGATGCGAATCCGCAGAAGACGCGGTCTATGGCAATGTCTCCGTTCGCTTCACGCGATGGATGCACCACTTGCGAATTGTCGCAAAACCTGCGCGCTTGGCGTGCGTGCTTACGTTGACGCTGCGATTTCGCGACCCCTGTGATGACAAGGGTGATGCGTTGAAACAGGTTCGATTCAGCCCGACTCAGCGATCGTATTGCAGGGAGGGTTACAATTGACGAAAATTGTCCTCCACGGTGCATGAGTTGGTTCAGAAGAGAATGCTGCAGAACTTCAAGCCGACCGGCGACGTTCCATATGAATCGACTGTGCGGGACATTCTGCGACCCAACCCTCAGCCATTCTCCCTTTGCGATATTGCCTGTGCCACCGATTTGCATTTCAAGAGCATCTGCTCACGTTAGAGCTCGGTTGGTAGTGATAGTGACTCTTGCAGCTGTAACGACAGAAATGCTCTTGTTTGACAAAGTCGCATTGCGTGTGCAGGCTTTGTTTTGCCTCAGCGTGCCCTCCTCGAGATCAACGAGCTCTGTCTCTCGCGTGACGACAGTCCGGGAGGACGGCTCATCGAACCTCGTCTTGAGTTCCGGATGACTTTGACTGTATTGCCAAAGGCTACAGCCACAGCTTGCGCATCCAAAGCAACTACCGGACCCGCACTGTTCACGTACAACGACCGATCGTGCGAGAGGCTCACATTGGAGTCCTCAGGGACATCGATTGTCTCAAACTCACCATCCAAAGAGAGGCGATACGCCTCCCACGCCTCAGACACGTTTTCTCTTTGGGCTTGCGTGTTCCGCCGCGCGTGTCGCCTCTGCCTCAGCTCCGGCATGCTGGGTTGCTGCCTAGCTGCTACCGATTCAGAGTCTTGCTGTTGTTGTCGCCGCCGCAGACCAAGTATTGTCTGAGACTTGACAGCGCTCCAAGCTTCGGGTGAGCTAACGATTTGCGTGTCCTTGACAGCATCCTGTAAACCTAAACAGGTCGATGAGCTCTGACTGAGGCAAAAGCAGACGTCGGGTACGTCGCCGACAGACCAAGTGTTCATGAAGAACTCCCCGTTATCGTTGTTCTGGGTAGCGACCGCCATTTGTCGAAATGCAATCCCATTGCACGCTGGGCATCGCCGTGACGGTCCCAACAAGAGTTTCCCAACATGCGTGCTACCAACAGGGAGATGAAGAGTCGCGACCTTAGACAGGCTTGCGTTGTCCAGAAAAGTAGCAGTACTCCCAACAGTGACTACGATCATTTCCGTATCCAGATCGGTGTATAGCTGCAGTCCTGCATTAGCACACAATCTCTCAGATGTCGATTCGTTGCGAAGGGGCAGCGCATTTCCTTTTATCCATAATGATTCGCTCCATAGATACGAGACCAGATTGGCTTCCTCGGTAACAATAAGTAATCGTCGACCCTGCGAAGATGTGTCAACCATCGATGCGCCGACCAGCGGGACATTGGCTAGGTCTGTGCCACTCGACGTGCCATCCTCCATGCAGCTCATTGCTAGTCGGGCACCAGACGTCAAGACCAGAAAGTAAAGCTTACTGCCGGTCGAGCTGCTCAATGAAGCAAAGCTGAATATGACTGCCGGATGATCATCTGGGTACTGCACGAGGTTCGGCACCATGGATCCAGTGGAGACATTGTACGCGAAGATTTTATTGTCTGCACAATGGCATACGATCCACTCTCCAGCATCATCGATCGCTAGATGGTAGACGGGCCAGGTTATCTGATCGAGAACGTGCTGGGGCATGGCAATTGTGTAATGGGTCTGGTTTGACCGGTCTATGATGGACACAGCTATGGTCCGATCAAGCGCAATGGTGACCAGGTGACCGCTGTCATTGCTCGCCATCTTCACAACGTCAAGCTTGTGCGGCAGGCCGATCGTCGTCACCATGAGGGGATCTCTCATTTCGTGGAGAGCTATCTCGTTGTCTTCATCTCCAGCAGCATTGTAGAGCAGAAAGTTCATCAGTACTGCAACGAAGGCGACAATGAAGACGACAGCCACGGCCACTGGATAGAAGTGATGTATTACGAAGCTTCTCAGTGCATGTATCCAAACTTCTGTCGATCCCGAGACGTCAGTACGGTCAGAGCCTCCAAGTATGACCACCAGTGGTGCGAAAACTCTCACAACGAAGCTGTCCTCTCCAGGTTTCGCAAGTCTCATGACTTCTTTGGCTGTATCGAAGTCCTGCATCCGCATCCATTCGCCAGGTGTCAAAGATGCATTCATCGGTGGGGGTGCAAAGGTGTCCAGGTCTGTGAGGCTCGGAGTCCCGCCTTGCAGTAAGCTCAGGAGATAACGAAGGTTACCCGCCTTCTCCTTGTGTTCAAAGAAGTGATAGTTGAGAGATAGTACAAACGTGGTGGTCACCGCAGTGCCTGCCATACGCGTGGAGAATGGCAGTCGTCCCTGCACCAGCGCATCGAACCATGTGTCCTTCGCTGCAGAGGTGCGTCGCTTTTGCGGCGGATGGCTGTGCTTGGCCGCAATTGCGTCCTGGAGCTCAAGTCTGTGTATATCGACGTTGAGAACAGCAACAAAGAACGTCAGGAGGAAGAACACGTCAAAGAGCGTTGCAATTGCAGCAAAGGCGCAGAACGCAGCTACGCCGGGTGACACAACCGTCGAGAGAAGAGCGAGAATGGTCAGATTCTGCGCGGCTGCTGCCACTGATATTGGACCAATGTCACCAAGGGCGTTGGCGATGCGGATCTCGGTCGGCATGGTCGGAGGATATGCTAGGATGGCGTTGATCAGCCGAAACATGTTCTCCACCCCCAAGACGAGGACGACGAAGGGGTAGGCGTTCTGCGGTATCATCGACAAGTTGATCTTCAAGATAGCGCAGATGGTAAAGCTTGCCAGAATCGAACATGTCATTTGTGTGATAGCCGTGACCACCAGCCCAAATCGGGAGTGGAATGCCTTCATCCTGCGGAGGGCGACCAGCACGTACAGTGCCATGCAGCTGTAAGCTAAAGTCAAAGCAATGTGTTCGTGTGCACTCAACGGCATGAAGCTGAACTCATAGACCCGTTTTCTTGTCACGTTACCATCGCTTGGGAACAAAGTACATTTGTCGCAAACTCCTCTGGACAATGCTTGCATCTTGTGTTGCCAAGTGTGGCCTGCATTGTTCTCAACCTTGTTGACCAGGGTGATGACCAAGGCATCTGCTGCTATAAGTCGTCGGCGGTCGAATTTCTTGCCTGCGAAGACCGAGGCAGGTCGAAGCACCACATTTAGTGAAGACGCGGTTTGTCTCTGCTCGTTAATGGTCTTCAAGATGTCCGTGTCCGCTTCGATGGTGTCGACAGAGTTGTTCCAGTACATTAGGGGCGAGTGATAACCCCACTGTAGAGTGCTAGACCTTAATCTGTCGTCCAACGCCGGGACGATGTTCGAGAGCCCTTCATCGCCCACCAAGCTCTGTTGCACGGCTAGACATCGCTTGAGCACGTCTTTGTCCAGAGCATGCATGTAAGATCCATGCACCCATATTTGACGCATCTCCACGTCTACGGTCGCATTGCTGTCTCCCACAGGCTTGGCCGTGGTCCAGACGTGGTGTGGATAAGCGCTGAAACCAGCTGTGGGGTTGTTCGATAGAAAGAGTGTCGGGTACGAAAATCCCATAGCTATGGCGACCGAGAGCAGCATGGCCACCATCCAGTGTGTTGCGGTGGTCTTTCCATGGCGATAGAATGCCCGCCTGATAGGATGACCTGCCGATAGACGTGGCGGCTGAGTCGTGCCTCGCAGAGGCGAGAGTAGATACCAAAGCATTAGGCCAAGAGCACTGCCAGATATCCTAGACATCTATTGTCAGGGCGACAGTGTAGTATGGTATTGTTGAAATGCGGGTTGCTGAAACAGCGCATTCTTGCTAAGAACTCCTGACGCAGACTCGCAGGCTGAAGTCCAGGCCCGCTGTCCGTGTGCGGAAGTTGTGATGGCGTGTCCGATAAATATGTTCGACTCAGTCTCCGGGCACTGCAAATGTCATGCAAGTCATGGCGCCAGCGACATCAGCAGATGATACCCATTGGCTTGGTGTTGAGAAGTTAACGTTCGTGGCGTGCAGAAGGTGCAAGTGGTGAGTGAAGGGAACTTGGAGACTTGGAGCAAGTTGTAAGCGGGTGCAGGTGGAGCTCGAGCTCCAGCAGCCAGCAGCCAGCAGCCAGCAACCACGCAGAACATAACGTCACTTGTTGAGCTCTCAGTCAATGTACATTCACGACCACTTGCCATCAACACAAGGCTGAGAGCAATACACCAGCGCCGAGCCGTCTCAAATCTGCCACGATGTCGCTAGATGCGCCGGCATACATTGTGTCGCTACAAAACAACATCCGGGCACGGCCAATCTCATGGGAGGGAGCTGTCCGGGCGAAGACAATTACAGATGAAGATCTCAAGAAGATCAAGGCGATCGACAAAGTTCGGAAAGAGCAGCGAAAGGCGACTATAGAGGGAAATGTCCAGACATATACGGATCTGCTGCTGGGCAATGCAGAAGGCACCAAGAGCATATTCGAGAGTGCTGCGAAACGACCAGACATCCTCCAGTACATGCTGGTGCTGACTGGAGACCTGGTAGATGGTGTGTATCCACGGACATGGGATCCGACACCGCAGTGGTACTAATAGTGCAATACAGACATTCCAGCCTTGACACTGTCGCTCATCAAGCACATGCACCCCTACAAGCCGTTCCTCCCTCTACTGAAGCAATCCAACAATCCCGAAGATCCGATACCTCTTCTCACATCCTCGGTCCTGTCGTCACTTCTCTCACACGCAGTGATTGCACAACCAAAGTCCAATGGCGAAATCGACGAGGCACTGCCGAAGCTATACTCCTACATTGCACAGCTCATGCAGAACTCCGATCCCAACCTTCAAGATATTGCAGTGCAAGAGTATAGCGCGCTTCTACGAGTATCGAAATCGAGACAGCAGTTCTGGAAGCAGCGGAAGGAGACTCTCAGCCCGTTGGTCGATGTGCTTCGCAATGCCACCGGCGGCAAGGATTCGGAGAGCACAGCATACAATGGCAGTTCGACGGCAGGCAGTATCCGAAGCATACAGACAGACTCGAATGTGAAGATCAGTGGAGTTAGCTTGCAGCTGTTGTACCACATTCTGATGGTCATCTGGCAGCTGTCGTTCGAAGGCCAGCTGGTAGGACATGGTCTGGACGAAGAACACGACATTATACCTCTCTACGCACAGCTACTCCGAGTATCGCCCAAGGAGAAGACCACACGACTCATCCTCGGAACCTTGAACAACCTGCTGTCTTCGAACAAGACCGCACTCATGCCAGCCGCCCTGCCCGCCAAGCTTCCCACAATTTTGACGAACCTGAAGAGCCGGCATCTTACAGATCAAGATCTACTGGAGGACCTCGAGAGCCTCACTAACATGGTCGACGAATACACAAAGACACAGACAACTTTCGACGAGTACTCGGCAGAAGTGAAGTCTGGTCACCTCCGGTGGTCACCGCCACACAAGAACAAGGACTTCTGGCGCGAAAACGCACAACGAATCATCGAGGAAGACAGAGGAGAATTGTGCAAGAAGTTGGCAGAAATACTCGGCAAAGATTGGCAGAACGATAAGCAGGTGCTTGCCACTGGATGCAGCGATGTGGCTTTCCTGGTGAAAGAGTGCCCCGAGAAGAGGCAACAGCTCGAGAAGCTGGGTTTGAAAGCACGGGTGATGGCCTTGATGCAGGATGAGAACGAGACAGTACGATGGGAAAGTCTGCGAGCTGTTGGGGAGTGGCTGAGGTATAGCTTTGACCAGCAATAATCTGATCTTGATGTCCTGGTGTGAGCTTTTGTCCGTATAGACTGTAACCAGTATCATCCATGATTGCCCTGAACTCCTAAGCTCCTCGCTAAAAGCATGTGCAAATGCCGCTTTCAAAACCACATTTTAGCGGAGCCACCACTAGGTAGCCTTAACTTATCCATTGCACCGTATATCGGGTCAGAAGAACCACGACAGTATCCACCCTCCAACATACCACACCGCCAAGACCGCCGCAATTATTATCCCAGCTAATTTGAGAATCGCAACTTTGTTCCCCTGCTGAGCCATGACTGCTAGCCTATTCCCGCTACCTTTCAATGAGCCGGCCATGGTGCTGAAGGTCTCGGAGGTAGACTCGATGACGCCCTGATCGCGCGCATTGTCGTAGATGTCGACGGTTACGCTGCGGAGTTGGGAGACTTTGGCCTGGAGAGAGGAGATGGAGTCGTTGTTTTGTCTGAGAGTAGTGTTAGTAGAGGGGAGGACCGGAGAGGAAGGGAAAGAGCGCACCGTTCTCGCTCGTAGGCTTCGGACATTTTGAGCTATGATATGGTCTGGTCTAGTAGCTTGGTTGTTATGCGGAGATTCGGCGGAGTCTTGCAGAGGAGCGGTGATTGTGGGGCGAGCTGTGGCTGAGCAGAGGTGAATGCTTCTGCCTGGGGGATTTGTCGGTGATCTGGAAATGCTCGGCCGTGTGCAGGTATTGCTCGCTAGTCGTTACGCGTACTGCTTGGATACGATGTGCGACAAGCGGTGTTTTCTCTTGCTACATGTATATAGTGAGGATTGATTCAATGTCAGCAGCAGGCTGCGTCACTGCACAGCCACTCTTGGACTCCGTCTTGTGATCGAACGCTGACCTACAACTTGCAACTGTCACTTGCTCCATCTAAGGACTTACGACGTTGAATTCCTGAGACGTGCGACACAATACAGCATTGATTGCAGAGAACCTCCCAGTGACATCGCAGCCTCGAGGCTGGAGTCAAGATGCCGCTCATCAACAACCCGTTGCCATCGTCGATGCGGAGTGAGTCGCAACAATGCCCCACCGTACCACGTTCCGACCACGTCCATATACTGACTGCCACCCACAGGTGAATGCAAGAAATGTGGTCGCATCCTCGCCTCCTTCATCGACCCTCGACAAGCTTTCGGCCCAGACAAGATCATCCCACCCAACATCCTCGCAAACGCAAAAGGTCTCGCGATCCTCACCGTCTTCAAGGCCGGCTTCCTCGGAAGTGGACGATTCGGCTCTGGAGTTGTCGTCGCACGACTCGCAGATGGATCATGGAGCGCTCCGTCAGCCATTGGAACTGTAGGAGGCGGATTTGGTGGACAGATTGGGTTTGAGATAACAGACTTCGTCTTCATCCTCAACGATGCAAGCGCGGTCAAGACGTTCGCACAGGTGGGCAGCTTGACTCTGGGAGGCAACGTCAGTATTGCCGCAGGACCAGTGGGAAGGAACGCAGAAGCCGCGGGAGCAGCGTCACTCAAGAGCGTCAGTGGCATATTCGCCTACAGTAAGACGAAGGGACTATTCGCTGGTGTTTCGTTGGAAGGCAGTATTCTCATCGAACGAAGAGATGCGAACGAGAAAATGTACAATCGCAAGCTCACGGCGAGGGAGCTGCTAGGTGGAAACGTGCCGGTCCCACCACAAGCGGAGCCGCTGATGAGGGTGCTGAACTCGAGGGTGTTTGCTGGTACAGGAGGCAGCTTTCAAGTGCAGGACAATATGTATAACGACGTACCAGTGTACGACGACCGACATGACGACGTGGTGTGGCAAGGCCGAACCGGCACAGGCTTCAACGAGGGAATTCCATCGCAGCGGACGGGGAGCTTCCAGCAGAACAACAACGACGAGTTCTATGGATCGAAGCCCAATAGGGCGTCAACCTGGCAAAACAACGACCAATACGGACAATCTTCGCGAGCCAACCCGAATGAGACATTCGACCGCCTGACATCATCACGAGAGCGCTCGTCGACACTGGGCGATCAATCGAGTTACTCCTACAGCGATCGCAAAGGACCCGCGCCCGGACGACCATCGGCGCCAAAGCCTGCATTCGGCGGCGCGAAGTCATCTGCTGGTCCGGGTCAGGCAGTGGCGAAGTTCACATTCGAAGCTGACCAACCTGGCGACCTCGGATTCAAGAAGGGCGATGTCATCACGATTGTGAAGAGGACTGAGAGCGAGGCAGATTGGTGGACAGGCAGGATAGGATCAAGGGAAGGGATCTTCCCAAGCAACTACGTGGAAGTCGTCTAGACGGGATCCCACGCAATACGCGTTATCGAAGCTCAAGATACCACGGCAGCGATTCAAATGGTGATGTGGAGGATGGCTGTAGATAGAGGGATGGTCTGCTCTTTCCTGGGAAAGTTCTTGTTGATGTTGATGCTGGTACTTCTGCTGCTGTAGCATAGCGACAAGCCACGATACGATATGATGCGATATGCAAGGCGTTCTGACGGTGGCCTCCATGGCAGAACTTGTCTCCCTTACGCAACAGGGCGGACCCAAACAACGAGCAGAATCGGAGCCACTTTACAGCCACATGGCTCTACCGTAATCACTGCTGGGTCGAAAGAGGCTGCGAGCGAGAACAGGTGAGCGGATGCCTTGAAAGCCAGGAGCAGAATGAGGCGTACTCCGTCGCGCGATGTCGATTGTCATATGAAATTGACAGGGACCAGCTCCGAAGCGGGTGCAACACAAGCGCTACTTAATGACTTCACTTCAGCTGGACTCCGGCTTCAACAGCACACGCTCACGACAGATCGCCGCGCCAACATGGCGTCTCAAGTCAGTATCACGTGCAAGCAGTCTCGTCACCACAACGGACTTTCTCGCATGGTCCGCGACGCCAAAGAACCTCCGGCTTCGCCTAATCACGAAGGCGTGCAGTCACTATTCGCCGCTCGTGACAAGTTCCGAGCTCGCATCGACTCACTACTCTGTGCTGAGGAAGGCATTGGCTGGCACCGTACGACGAATATGATGAAACAAGGCCTCCATTTGACCTTCATTGGCCACGGCATGATCTCTTCCTTCGTCGGTGCTGTCATTCTCTCGAGGTGCATCTTCTGGCAGCGTTTGGCTTTCCACGAGAGAGACAGTCGTTGGTCAGACAAGCCAGCTTCGAGATCTTCGCTGGCCGAGTTGAGCACCCCATAGTGTGGTAGCAGAGGCTGCTCCACTTGTTCCCCTGGCTCTGACTCCCTGGCGACTCGTGTCCGCTCCGAGCAATTGGCCACGGCATCAGTGTCCAGCTGATTGATACATCGGGTCAAGATCCGACCACCTGACAATATTAACGAGCCGCCAACGTGAGTGTCAGGATCGCGACTCTTGTTGGAGGCTTCGACGGGATTCTTGGGCAGCGTCGTAGGGGCAGCAGACGACGCCGCGTCGACAACCACGACGGAAGGTCCTGTACCATTGCTTGATCAGAAGGTTAGGATTGCCCGTTTGCTTAAAGGTACTGTGAGACGCATAGAGAAGCATATATACAGACACAAACAGTGCTCTTGCACGCAAATCGGTCAGTCTCCTCTGCTGTCAAAGCAGAATACATCAATTCGTACACCATGTCAACCGTCCAGTCGTATGCCCTTTACAACGACAAGCCTGTAGGCGGCTTTGGAAAGGACATGGTCTGCGACACCATATCGGCGCTCACGTATAACGCTTGATCGGCCTAGTGCATGAAATAACGGTGGCATTGTAGTAAAGTAGCGTGCTCACCTGAACGGCCATCACGTAGACCTGGACAAGAGGGCCAAGAGCTGGCTCGATTCGCGACTCCAAGTACTACAGACGTGGACTCATCAGAGGAACGCGAAGTGAACGAGAATTCGCACGATATTCGTATGGAAGCCCCTCCATCAGCGTCTCCTCGTTTCTCTCCTACTCCTCTCACTACGGGTCGTTAGCATGTACTTGCCACCACAAACCCCGATCTCCAACTCACCTCCTTCCACTCCTCCTGCTCGAAGGCGGTGGTCGTTTAACCATCTTCTCATCGCCATAGTAATCATCGATCCTTTCCATCATCCTCGCTCTATCTTTCTCCTTCATCCTCATCGTCTCGCCGCTATCCCGCCGAACCCTCTTACTCCTCCTCCCATCTTCATACCCATCACCCGTCACCCGGTACTCTCCGTCATCATGCATCTGTCTGTGGCGTCGAGAGCTCCGTCTATGATCGTCAGGTATCCGCTCTCCCGATCTCCTTGACGGTCGCTCAGGTTGAGAGCGACGATGATCGCCAGAGCTGCGTCGGTCGACTGTACTCTTGGTATCACGGGAGCTTCTAGTGTCGTAAGAGCTCCGTCGATCGGCATGGCTGCGTTGTGTTTCCTCAGAACGATCTGAACGGGTTCTCTTCTTCTTGGGGACAGTCTTCTCGGCTGGTTTGAGGAGTTTGTCTCCAAGGCCGAAGGGGTTGCTGTCGAGGAGTTTGTTTACACCTTTCATGCACATATCTATGATTTTGGGGTCCGTCGGCATGTTGGGCTCTTGCACAGTGGTTCTTAGACGTCGATATCTTCTATGCCAACCTCTAGCTCAGTCTCACGGTGGCAGGTGGCCTTCTTTTGTAGTCCTGCCTGCCAATATGTCAGCCGCCACCACCCGCCGGACGGGCTGTGTAGTTTCATCATCTCCAAACATTCGGGCAGGTGCAAGTGTATGGGCCGAGCTGTTCGTGCTGCTTTTAGACAGGTGATGCCTGCTCTTAACAGATCGAAGGGAGTGGAGAAAGTCCCACGCTTTGCATCTTGCCACCAAACAGCATAGCTGTCGGGCATCGACCACCGACATGTAATCTGCATCAAGTACCAGCGAAGTTCTGCTAACGATAGCGTTGTGACGCTACTGGTATATAATTTTGAATAAGTCGTAAAAGAGTGGCTGTCGTTGCCAACTGAAACGTGGGAGAACGTCATGATACTTTGTTCGCAAACTCTCGTCAACGAACACGCCTGGTAGGCGATACACTTCTCAACATAAGGACTAGCTTCATGGTGCACGTACATCTTCAAATCGTGAAGATGGTGTGTGAAGTCAAGCTACCATCCCAGTCCAGTGACGATGTGGCCGACTTGGTCAGTCGACCCATCGTTCAGTGTGTCGTGCATATTCGCCCTCGGACCGTTCGTGAGCTTCGATCGGGAGCTTTTACCGGTGCCAGCCGCCCAAATGTAGAGTGAGGCCCTGCTTGAAAGTCACATTACCAGCCCCATGGCCAACTCTTGGGCATGGTGGCGTGCCATGGCGCATCGACTGCCTGGTCGTCATGCACGTCGCAGTTCAGTATCGGATGCTTCCGACCTCGACGCGCCGCGCAGCGTGGGTAGGTCTGTCCTGACAAATATCCCCAGAAAGATGAATTCTGCAATCGGACCAAAGACCGGAAGACATACGATGTAACCACGTGCAGGGCCTAGAGGTCGAGAAGTACTTTGCATGCTTTTGTTGATCTTGCTTTTGGGGCGTGGCTGTTATCTACAATGCTATTGCGTGCTTATGCTTGCCGCGGCCACGTCAAGTCTACTTCTCCAGCGTGACATAGTTTGCTGGGAACAGACCGACGTGTCCGTTGTACTCACCCTGCCACCAGTCATCGTCTGGGAATTCCTAGGCATTGTTAGCTACAGCTGTCACGGGACGGGCTCTGTAAAACTTACGATGTTTGTGATCTTGGCGCCGTCTGGAAAGCTCAGCTCGTTCTCTTCTGCTGCTTCATAGTCGTACTCGGCCGTTGCTGTACGTCCTGCGCCGCCGGCGGATGGCCGAGGAGCAGCTGGAGGCTCAGGTTCGGCAGCACGTGGTGCAGGGGGTGGGACGGCCGCTGCAGCTCCTGCGCCCCTCTCTACAAGCTCAACATAGTTGCTTGGGAACAGACCACGTTCACCTCGACTGTTCTCACCCATCCACCAGTCTTCATCAACCATCTCGATGTTAGTGATGTGCTCGCCTTCTCGGAGCGCAATCTCATTATCTTCGTCCTTCTCGTAATCAAATTGAGCGACAGCTTCTTTACCACCAAAATTGTCAGCACCGCGTGGGTCTTGTACTTCACCGAAGGTGGAATGCGCAGCAGCCTGAGCTGCACCACGCGATGGATTGTCATCCTGGGCTTGTGGTTCCGGAGAGGGTTCCCTGTGGCTCGCAATTGCTTGCTCGATTGAACTGGTTGGTACCGGCCGAGATGGAAGATCATCCGCTGGCTCCATAGGCTCAGGGCCACGACTGACCGGCATCGCGATACGGACTGGTGACCCTTGTGGCTCGTAGTCGTTGTCTTCCTCCTCCTCATCTGGCTGCGGTCGCGGCGGTGGCGGCGGCAGATCTTGATGCTGCTCAGCTGGAACGTCGGCCTCTACTGACCGCTGTGGAAGGCCAGGAATTGGCACGCCGCGTACGCCTGCGTGTGGCTTGCTCGAAGTATCAAGCGGTGGTGGTTCGGGTGCACCAGGAGCGTCGCGGCTGGCTCCCATCGGTGCAGCGCCAACAAAGCGCTCTCTGATCGATCCAACTCCGCCAGCGGGAGGCTCATTTTCCTCTTGCTGTTGATCGTGCTCAGTGCGCTGCTCGCTGACACCGCTGCCACCTGTACGTGTCGGAATCTGCACACCCCACTTCTTGCCCTCATACCCGCTCTGCCACTGTCCACTCTGCTGGCTCCTGATAGGCGAAGCTGGTGTGCCCGAGTGTGACGGGACCTGCGTCTGAGCCGCACCGCTATCGCCACGCCCTCGTGCCTTCCTCTCGGCCCACAGTTGAGCTGGAGTCTTGCCGCCCTCATCAGCAAACGTCTTGCTTGCGACTCCTACAGGAGCTGCGGCCGCAAGTGGTTTGGCCTCGAATCCACCAGGTGCTGGAGCCTTCGTGCTGCCAAATGTGCCGGCTGCCGCACCGAAGCGGTTCGCGACCTTGGGTTTGGGAAGCTCTGTTAAAGGCTTCGCTTGTGAAAAGGCAGCAGAGCGATCGGCCAACGACCTTGGTCGGTCCTGGTACTCCCCCTCAGCACTCGGCTGAGGTGGTGGAATCTGCGATGCTGCTGGTGCACCTTGTGCTTTCCGCCTGATCTCGTTGATGTCTACCCTGCCCACCGGCTCATATGCTCCTTTCACCACGGTAGGTCTGTCATCGTGCACATTTCCGCCTTCTTGAGCCTGCTTCCTCAGAGAAGCGATATCGACCTTTCCTATTGGCTGGTATCCGCCGCTGACTATATCGGCGCTTCCATTGCTGGGACGGGGAGGTGCTTGGTAGTTCGAGGGTTCGCGCTGTGATTGCAATGCGTTGATGTCAACCTTAGTAGGCTTATACGCAGGCTCGACCTTCTCCAGCTGCGATCTGGTCACCTGTGGTGCATCCTGTCCCCAGCCATCGTCATCCGTAGGACCTGACGGCGCAGGCACACGTGTCCGTGCTCCTCCGAAGGGCTGGAACCCGCCAGCAGCTCCAAAGCTCTTCGTAGGTAGGACAGGCTTTGCTTTAGAGGGCGGAGGTCCGGTCGCTGCCGGCGTTGGCACAGATGCACCGCCGGTGTACTTGGAGCCTGAGGAATCAGCCACCTTCTGCACGATCAGCTCGGCAGTCAGATCGCGGTCTGATCTGGCAGTGACCTGCACGTGGTATCCATGGAGCACTTTCGACACGGCATTGAGGTGGCTGGTGAAGTAACCCTTGGTCCTCTCCGGCACGCCCTCTCCACACCACGCAATGAGCACGCTCTTTGGTAGGGTTGTGTTTGGGTCCTTGACCTTGACGAATGCGAACTGGATGCGCCCATCTGAGAATTCCTCGATCAGATCGGCCAGCTCTCCCTCGCCAGTGGTCTGTACATTCAGGATGCTCTCTTTCCCGGAGTCTGCCTGGAAAGCATTGGCGAGTGGGGCCTTGACAGAGAAGACCGCCCATAGGCCGTAGGTAGGTGAAGCTGCAGCTGGACCGGAAGGTGAGGAGTTGACGATCTTGTGATAGCTGTTGGTGATCGCAGGCCCGTTGTGGGACAGATTCAAGGTAGCCATCTCGGAGGATTGTGAGTGTTTAGCGGAACGCCGGGCGAGTGTGTCGGAGGTGAGTCACTCGCCGGCCGTAGATGTCGATAGACCCGACCGAGTGGGAGTTGGAGCAACGAGTAGTTATGGAACAAGAGAGGCTCGCTGACATGTGTGTTGCTGTTTACTGGAAGTCTTCGAACAACGCGAGAGAGCTAAGTAAGCGACCTGAACTGCGAACGGCCTGGCACTGAGCCTCCGCCAAGGTCGAGCTGCGTCATTGGCGGGAAACACCACGCGTGGAAGCGGCAGGAAGCAGACATGGACGCAAAGGAATCCGACTCGTACATGAGGAGCAGGCAGCCATATGGCGTTCGTTTGAATCACGGCGGTCCACATCAACTGGCGTGCGGCGATACTACTACAGACATGCCTCATTCTTGGGAGAGAGCTTTGTTCTGAAGACGATGATTTGATTGATGATGCATTGATCATTGATCAGCCATTCCGTTGACTGCTGCGGCTTCATGCTGGGACTTCAGTGGACGAGACCGCGCCGAGTATCAGCTCATGATCACGAAGTATGCACGGCGATGCAGCTTCAGCTTCAGCTTCAGCTTCAGCTTCAGCTCCAGCTCCAGGTTGTGGGTGACATCGGCGTCTGTTCAATTCCCAAGTGGAATTGACGGCGAGACGATGTGGAAGAGCCTCAAGGATGTAAGGACTGGAAGGTCGTGAATCGGCACAATGTGGCACGCTACTTCTACTTTTGTCCGCCCTGCTTTTGTCATTCGCTGAGAGCGCGTTGCTCGACGTCTCGACGCTATTCCATTCTCCTGCACCCACACCACCACACAAGACAGTGCGCTTCACACACACTCGTCAGCCTCGCCTTCCCAATCTGCAGGTCTCATAACTCTTCTGTGTCGCGCGCAACTGTCAAAGCTGCTTCCGCCGCTGCCGTCAAGTGTTATTCCTTTTGCATCGTTTTCCCCCCCAGCACGCACCCCCATCAGAATCACGAGGACATGGCATCGCCTTGCACATAGATTCGGTGACGCGCATGCTTTACTGACCTCCAACCACCACCATGGAGTACACCAACGGGCGGAGCGCCAGTGAGGCGCCCGCAGACGACGAGGACTTCTATGGTGACGATACGCCCACGTGTCCGACCCTCGACACTCAGGAGCCTGTCCTGGAGGTTCATGCGCCAGGGGAGCCCACCCTGGCCGCCGTTGTCGATGGAGCTCCCGCTGTCACTGCCACCGCTGCCACCGCGCTCGCTGCTGCTACGGTCGCCATTGCTGCCACGGAGCCCGAGGCCGTGAATGTCGACGACGAAGACGATTCATCATCCGAGATGGATCTCTCGTCGCCGAGCCGATCGAGCACGCCGGAGCCTGTCGCGCTGCCTGCCACTTCTGCCGCGCACGCCGGAGCCAAACGGAAGCTCAGCGATGCGACTGATGCCAATGATGGTCCTCCAGTGTCTACAGAAGATTCGGCCAAGAAACGCAAGCTATCCGTCCAGTCCGCGAAACAAGATGGAGAAAAGCCACGGATACCACAATTGCCTCCAGAGGTCTGGCAGCGCGTGTTTTTGCACTTGCCTCCTGCAATGCTTTGTCGTTGTTTACGCGTTTCTAAACCCTTCAACGAGTATCTCACCAACACATCAGCTCCACCCGCTGCAAGGAAGGATAGGCCAAAGCTCCAAGTATTGGACAGTGAGAGCATTTGGGCCCAATCCAGGAAGAGTTTCTTCCCGACCTTACCCCGACCACTTGCGCAGTTCTCGGAGCTCGACATGCTGAAGCTGATCGGCGGACGCGCCTGTCAGTTCTGCCACAGACCGCCAGTGTTCCCTCCCGCTACTACTGTGCTCAATGCAGGTCCAGGGCCGAACGGCCTCCGCGTCATATGGCCCTTTGGCATTCGATCTTGCGGTCTGTGTCTACAACAGCGATCTTTGAAAGTAAGACCAGCTTCGTCTCCCTTATATTGACTCACCTGACAATTCCGCAGGATGTCCAAGTCCTCGGCGATCCTTCCCTCGGTCGACTGCGCAACGGTGTCACCCACGGCTTCCTGTCCCCTGACCTCCATTTCGCGGCAGAGTCCGTGCGACAGACTGTCCCAGGCGGTATTCCTGGGAATCTCAGGTTTTCGAAAATTTACTACATGACAGATCTGGACGCCATCAAAGGTGAGGAAGAAAGTGCAAGAGCGCTTGGCTCCGGCGCAGTTGATGAGTGGCACAAAGGGCTGTCCGCCCGCGGTAAGGAATCCATGGCGGACTCTGCACGCTGGGAGAAGTGGGAGCTGCAACAACTGCGTCCAGGCCAAGACCTGGCACAGGTGCTCAGGGAGTATGATCTTGCATCTTTTCCGCGACATGGTGAGGAAGTCCAGCGTAGACCAGTGGGAGTAAACGGTGTTCAGTTGTCTCCGACGGCAAACGGTAAGCAGGCATCTCTTCGAGCTCCATGCTGTTGCACTTTTCCGCTTCTTCATATAAACGCTTCGCACACACGAAGATCTGTGGCTGGCCGAGCTTTCGGCCACGATTTCGATGGGCGGATGAAGAAGAATGGACCTGACCTAACTCTCGCAGGTGTGCATCCTCTACCACAGCCGGTTCATTTCTTCCAGAATGGCTACGCCAACCACTTCCAAATGCCTCCTCAACCTCCACAACACTACCTACCAGCACCGCCGCCATTCCCAGCTCCGATGCCGCCACAGCACTTCTTCAGGCCAATCCGTAACCCCCAGGAAGTGGAGGAAGCCCGTCAAGCGCGGAAAGCAGAGATAGAGCGCCGATGCAGGGAATTTGAGCCATCGTTAGAGCCCAATGTTTTACAGCATATGGAATCTTTCCAGGCCGCAATGCAGATCACCACTCCCATGACTGACTCAGCCTGGGAGATGCTCAAGCCAAGGATCATGGCACAGAGAGAGACTGCTGAGCTTGCGGAGCACGAACGTGCCTCACAATTAGCTGCGTTGCAAGCTGCGTTACCATCCGGTAACATGGACGACTTCGTACCGAGGCCCGCCAAGGAGACTTACGATCGTGAGTATGAGCAAGCGCAGGAACCTCTTCGCAAGCAGCTTGCTGAATATGCCGATGATTATGTTAACGGCAAGTGGGGTGGCGGGAAAATGCTCGACAAGGACAACGCCCCTCTATTCGCCATCCACGCTCTCACGCACATTCGTGAACGGTATGCTGAGGACAAGTCACTGGGTCTGCTGCCCAGATTTGAGCCACCGAAGCCCAAAAATGGTGCAAAGCAGGGCAGCCCGCCCATGGAACCATTCCTGTCCTTGGACAACATGAAATGGGTTTATGATAACAAGGTGAGGCCACTGACTGACGTCCATCGTCGAGAGCATTTCATATGCGCTGGGTGCGCTGAGGAGAAGAAGCCGAAGTGGTTCGCCTTCGAAGGTCTCATCCAGCATTATGGAGCCAAGCACACCACTGCATTCAGCAAGGGTAATATCGTGGTTCATTGGCAGACCGCCGAATGGCCAGAAGAGCCACCGTTTCACTCCAACCCATCGCACTGGCTCAAGCTGGATCGTCGGTCGATAGACTACAAACACAACGGCCGTGCTCGTAGCAACCCTCACGGCTATCATGAAGGTCCATTTCCTGCCCAATCGACTCCGGCGCTATCAGAGACCCCATACCACGCTGCTACCAACGGCTACCCAACTGTAAGCCCAAGCTATCCACCACACTATGCATCTCCCGTGAATGGTCCAACGAATGGATACTTCCATCAGCCACCGAGTGCAGCAGCGCCCGATATTGACATCAGTCACGATGCGCAGGTGGCCAAACTTTCGAGCGATGCTCGCGAGATCTGGGATGCCCTCGACGGTGTGAAGGATATGATGGAGTGCATTCGCATTCACACCGTGATCTATCATGCAATCATTCATTTCGTTGAGCGATTCCATCAAAAACCTCCCTTGGATCTGATCACCGATGCTTTAGCCACCAATGCGCTTATGCGTCCTCTCAAGAACGCACATGGCCTGGCATGCCGAAGTTGTGTTGCTGCTCAGCCGAATGGTGTTGGTAACAACGGGTCTTACTGGATCAGAATCAAGGGTGTTAAAGTCTACAACACTTCTTCGCTGATCACCCATCTCAAGGTAATACATCAGCCACAAGTCCAAGGCGGTTTCCTGGACTGGACGCGAGACATGATCGAGCTTCCGGAGGCCCCGCTGGTCAAGGATTTGCTCCGTGCACCTGGCATGAACGACGATAAGCTTGCATTGGTAGCTGCAGCGTTCCCTAGCGCCTTCCCGGCCCCTCTACCCAAAATTGGCGTTGTGTCTGAAGAGGCCTCTCAAGCGGATTCTGGTCGGCTACCTGCTAGTCGTCTCCTGAATCGATTGAGTAAGAAGCAGAAAGCACAGGCGAGAAAGAAAGGAGCGAAGCAGAGTAACGGCGTGGCCGACGGCGACGACCCGCAGGAAGCGCCGCTACCAGAGCCGACTGAAGACGAGTATGACCCTCGTCGGCCAATGTTCGTTCCACCGAAGGAGCAGGTTGCGGATCCGTCGCAGTTTGACACAGATGCGCGTAAAAACTCGCCACCCCCTGCTGCGACCTCAGCAGCTGGCATTCTTGATCTGGCACCAGAAACCTTGGCGGTTTTGCAGAGTCTCGGTGTCTTGCCTGCTAAGCAACAGCAAGGAGCAGCTCCTCAGAACCGTCGGGGTAGTCGTAGTCCCTCTGTCGGGCGAGCTGAACCAATTATTCCGCGACAGGACGTCAGCAATCCCCCAGTCACTACACCATCCGGTGCACCGGATATTGCTGCAATCTTAGCATCGCTGACGGGTCAAGCTGCGCCGCTGCCGACCGCCACACCGCCACTGGCGGCGGGCGACACACCGGGTAGTATGCCACGTCAGTATCAGCATGATCAACACGGCAAGCCAAATCATGAGCCCATCGGTAGACAGCGTCACAATGGGCGCAGGCCCAGCTCTCGTTATGAGCCGGCGTCACCGCCAAGTCATAATGTTGGCAATGTTGATCTGCACGCACTACAAGCTGCACTTTCTCAAAATGGTCGACATTTTGAACACAACCAGCAGCAGCTCCATACGTACGTGGATGCGCCATGGGTGCCTCAACCGCAGCCAACGCCGAGATACCATTACGTGTACGAAGGTGAACAGCAATACAGTCAGTCACAAGCACACACGCCTACTTACAGGGAAGCGCATGTACAGTACACGCCTTTGCCGGAGCGTGAGCCTGCGCGGTACCAGTACGAGCAGCCGGTACCTCCGAAAATGATCTATGTTGACCAGTATGGTCGACCACTCGAGCTGATCCCTATCGATTCAGCAACAGCTCCGGTGCAGTACGCAACCAATCCGTACGAGCAACAGCAGTACGGTCGACAACACGAACAGCCAATGTACACTTCTGCGGCTCCCGCCGCCCACCTTCAACCTGTGTACGATGATCGACGTCCGATGTATTATGAGCCTATACCACCGAACGGCGTCACGCAGCGTTACACATATGATGACGCCCGTGCGTCGGTGCCACGAAACTGAGTGAGTTAGACACGAAGAATGGTTGCAAGGATGTGCAACTTTGGCGGAAAATCTTCAAGATGGCGAACTTCGTGGACTCTGCGGAAATAGTGAACGGACTGCTGTAAATTGGCCGCGATGATACCCACAAGGCGGATTGAACGATGATTGCGGCGCTTGAAGTGTACCTTTTAGTGGTACAACTCGTTGACTGAGATTTTACCTAGCTTTTTGCTCGACTTTCTTTGTCCTGGTGGCCACTAAAGCTTATCCATGCCCGGATATCCATGTTCCTATGCCGCCCGCTATGACCCCGCTGTGGATATAATCCTCGGCTTCCGCAAAACGACTACAAACCCGGACGTGGTTACCTCATGCAGTCCTGCGACTTCATCGCCGGGCGTCCGCATTTGATGCCAGCAGTTGACATGACAAAGTTTGAGATGCGAGATCTGAGAGGATGTCGTCTCCGTCCAAGAGCTCTTCTTCTGCTCTTCTGACGGACCGCAGTGGAGCGGCAAGCTACGACACCATGGCTGGTCAGTCGAAGACGAAGGCATTCTTGCCAACTTCAACCACATCTGTCTCCACCAAAGATGTCAGTACACGTCAGAACTCCGACTGCAGCATTGAAAGACAAGATGACATTATCGACCGGCATCTCGAACGACGCCTCCGTCTGAAGGTCGACCTACGCCTCTGCACGATAGCTGGCATTCTTTGCAGTCTCAACCTGCTCGACTCCGGAATCATCTCATCGGCTAGCGTGACTTCCATGCTCAAAGACCTGGATCTGACTGGCAACCGCTACAGTGTCAGCATCTTCATCTTCACCATATCGTCGATCGCCTTCCAACTCCCGTCTACGATTGCTGTACGGACCTTTGGGCCACGAGTATGGTTCGCCGTCATCACATTCGTGTTTGGATTGATCACGATGTGTACCGCGTTTATTCATACGTGGCAGCAGATGATTGCGTTACGAGTACTGCTGGGAATGGCGATGAGTGGAATTTATCCCGGTCTGACGTATTTGATCAGTACGTGGTATTTGCGCGAGGAGCAGCAGGTAAGGTTTGCCTTTTTGCAAAGTGGGCAAGTTATTATTTTGGCGACGGGAGGGATTGTGAACTGGGGTCTGAATCATCTGGACGGCCAAGGCGGACTTGAGGGCTGGAGATATATGTATCTCGTTCAAGGGCTCGTGACGATGGTGATTGGTCTCGTGACCTACTTCTGGGTCGTAGATTTTCCAGAAAAGTCGCACAGGAGTTTGTGGTTCTTGACCAAGAGCGAGCAGGAGCTGGCTGTGAAGAGGATTCAGAGGGATAGAAGGGATGTCAAGGCAGAGGAGTTTGAGTGGAGCAAGGTCTTGGTGCATGCGAAGGATGCGAAGGTCTATGGGTGAGTCGAGGCGTTCGACCTCCTGAGGATTTCGCTGACCTTGACACAGCTTCGCCGCCATGTACTTCCTGCTCAATCTGGTGTCGACATCAATGAGCTACTTTCTACCGATCATCCTCAGCGGCATGGGCTATGGCGAAAATGGGTCCATACTGCTGTCCGCGCCGCCATATTACTATGCAGTCCTCCCCGTCATCTTAACGTCCATCGTGGGAGATAGGTACAAGCTGAGAGGTCCCGTCATCATCTTCAACAGTATCTGCTTGATCGCCGGCTTTGGTATGCTGGGCTTCGCAAAACAAGTCACAGTCCGCTACATTGGGACCTACCTCGTGACAGGCGCGTATGTAAGCAATTGGGCAGCGATCACGACGTATCAGACAAACAACATCACAGGTCAATGGAAAAGAGCTTTCATGGCCGCGGCATGTACTGCGATGAACGGAGCTGGAGGCATTGCTGGAAGCTACATTGTCATGCAGAAAGAAGCTCCGAGGTACCCAACCGCTGTGTGGATCTCAATCGGAAGCCATATCTTGATCATTGCCTTTGTGGCGGCGTTTTCGAGTCACTTCTACGTGGCGAATAAGAGGCAAAGGGCTGGGAAGGCTGTGCTTGAAAGGACTGAGGGCTTTCGGTACACATTCTGATAGAGTCATTTGCGTTATAGGGCCACCGTACTGGCTCACGTAAGCCCTTTGGGCTCATGTAGATGCTTGTGCCTGAAACAAGCACGACTGTGAATAAAGTGCTGGAAACTGAACGGTTTGCTGGGAGACGAGTTATTGCGAAGGCTTTAAAGAACATCCCATCCGTGACTTCTGGGTACATCACAGTCGACACTGCAAGTGCATCGAGCCGAATAGTACGACGAGAATGCCACCAAAAAGAACACCAGCTCAGCCAGAGGAGCGCCATTCCAAGCAGACCAGATCTACGAGAGCTAATTTTGCGACGAAGAAGACCACCGGTGGAGCCACCAAGCAAGCCGGTACCAAGTCAGTCCCGCTGAAGCCAAAGACAAAATCAAGAGCGGCGACTGCCAATCCTGTAGACACTACGCCCGCAACATCTAGAGCAGCAGCATCCAAGTCCACATCGATGAATGCTCCGGATGCTAGTGAGACTCCGGAGGACAAATCTGCAAGCGAAGAGGCCGATGATATTGCCGCGCCATCTACATTCCCTTCGTACCAGCCTCAAGTAATTGTGAAAGGCAACAACATTCTCCTGAAAGGAGCATGGACTGTTCGCAAGTACAGCAACGATTTCGAGAACGACAAAGAACGACTTGAGCTCGATAGGCTCAAAGCTGATGTGATGAAATGTGCTGCGATTTCATTTGCTACCACAACAGAGAATGAGAAGCAGTTGCCGGACTCCAACGAGGGTGACTTTCAAGAATCTGACGGTAATGCTGATCTAGCACATGACGATGATAGCGACGTTGAAGTCCGCCGCGAGACACGAGAGGAGTCGACCAAGGGCAAAAGGCCAGTCTTTCGAGTCAAACGCACCGTCGATCGCACCGAACGGTCTGTGGTGAAGCACAAAGATCATGGCGGAGGTATCTTCGATCCCAGCGTCGAAATACCGCCTCCTATGGTACGCGATCCCACATATCAGTACGGACAACACCACGACAGCTTTCAAAAATCCGACGGTACCGTATTGGAAGGGTGGCTTGTGCCACAGTCTGGTATTGCTGGTACATGGCATTTCAAGTGCTTTGGCACAGGCGATTCAGATAACATCGTCGCCTGTGAGCTGATGGGCAGTAAGGGCTACTTCGACCCAGATACTGATTCGCCGACTGTCTTGGACGTTCAGGCTTACCGCGACTATCTTCGGAAGTACGAAAACATAAGACCAAAGATACACGACCCGACTGAGCCGATCAATATCGTCTGGATTCCTTACCACACGAATAGTAACCCTCACGGCCTCAAGGATGGACATGATAACCAATCATACTCTTCCGATGGAAGTGAAGACTATATCGATGCAGACGTTGATCGTGGTGCTGGCGGAGTGGTTGGCGAGCAAGATACCAGCGGTATTGGATTTTCTTTTCCTGAGGCCACGAAGGCGGCGCACACGACCAGATCTCTAGATGCTACCGTCCCCGGCCACGAACAGACTAAGAAGCGGAAGAGTCTGACTGCTACTGCTCAACGACACAATGAGACATCGATCGATCACGCAGGAGAACACAGACCACCGAAACGCGCCCGTCGTTGCGATGATGGAGAGTGCTGCGGCATTGCTGGCGAACAAGGCTTCAACGAAAAATCTTCCCTTCGCAGACGCACAGCTGACGGAGCCATGCCAGGCGCCAAATCTGTGGACGACACTCAGCCTGCTCCTTCTGCGAGGAAGAAGTCTCTCGCTGATCCGGCAAGTACAGGAGCTGGGCATCCAGCTGTCGATACTTCAGGGAATAGTACGAATCCGTCAGCCGAGAATCCATAGCTGATGCCTCCGCGTAGATTCACGGAGATGTATGAGAAGGAGGGGTTCAGATAGTACCATAGCACTATACATCAGGTAGTGATAGTGCCAATGGTAAAATAAGTCTCATAATTTGTAGACCATCATTCGCGGAAGGCATGCAAACAATGACAGCACATGCGCATGCTGCCTTCTCCACGTTTCACCCAATTGCCCACATGGGCACTGATCACTGCGCTT
Source organism: Dothistroma septosporum (assembly GCA_002236755.2). Classification (NCBI taxonomy): domain Eukaryota; kingdom Fungi; phylum Ascomycota; class Dothideomycetes; order Mycosphaerellales; family Mycosphaerellaceae; genus Dothistroma; species Dothistroma septosporum. The sequence goes on from NBZP02000054.1 coordinate 3,933,430, forward strand.
AGTGCTAGAGACCGCAAAGTGGCATGTCGTGATTTCGGGCTTTTACACGGCTGAGATGCCATTGTCATAACCACGGCAGACGACTGCAAACACCGCAGACTCCTCTGAAAGGCGAGACAGGGCATTGAAAATGTGCTGGCCCGGACATGGCTTGTCCGCGGTTGCTTTCGCCTTGACCTACACGATGACTCCAGCTGGACCAGATACGAACAATCCTCATGCGCCGAGATCAGTGTCGGAATCGAGTGTGATCACGTGTGAGCATGATGTGAATGACGTTGATGCCGACTACCAGGTATTCAGTGAGCCCATCGTTCAGGTCGATGGCGAGCTGAATCTTACTGGTGGCTGGGTTTTGCGAAAACATGTCAGTCCCAAAGGAGGAGACACCATCAGCATCTTTCCGGAGCGGCAGAAGGGTACAAGAGCCAACCTTGCAGAGTCCATCGAGAAACACATGAATTCGGATGAAACTTTGCCTCGCTACAAGGGCTGGGTCTATGTGCTAGAAGGTGACAAGAACTCTATCGACCCTGTGGAGACATCGACTATTCGAGGAGACAGGCTGCGAGAGCGCCAAAATGAGGGGATAATCTTGCGGCGAAGGGGAAAGCAGACGGCTTTCGTAACAGGCCTGCTAGAAGCATTGACAAGGCCTCTACGTAACCTAGGAGTCTCCACAGGCAAAAGGAGTAGCACAGTCTTGAGGTATGTCTCAGCCCTTGACTTGCACTGCTTACCGGAACCAATATTTTACTGCAAACATCGTCCTCAATTTATCCTCGAGTCAAGTCGAGAGATGAGCTCCAGACACTTTAGATGGAGTCATGCTACTGAGCGGCCTAAAGAACGCGCCCGAAGGCCTCGCCGACAAGACCGATGCGCAAACTCAGGAAAAGACCTCCAATACGAGTCAGCCTGCTGGACCAAATGTAATTTTGGCCAAGCGCAAATCTGCAGGCTCCAGAGCAGTCAGAGGATGTGTAGAAGATCTCACGCCAGTGACCTGCTGTCTGATCATTCCGAAGGTGAAGAGGAAGTGGACGAGTTGACGTAATACCTGAGAAGGAGGCGAAGAAGTCTAGTAGGCCTAAAACGGAATCGAAGGAGTGAGAGTGGTCATGGAAAGTCGTAATTCGCATAGTACTTCTGACCAGTACTTGCCTGCCAGTGCTTTTGGTGCCTCACACCGCAGACAACGATGCTTACAACGCTTTCGATATCTACCTTGGCCGTCGTAGCCAATCAGCTCTGCTTTGCCCACCCAGTTCGTATGGGCACATCGTGGAAGATTGCTACTCGTACAAGTCTTTGCATTCGACCAGCAGCAATCATCTCGCGCAAAGAACCGAGGCCCTGTTCATAACCATGAGACCAGTTTTCCGTTCTCAGATGGTTTCGTGCAGACCCTGATGTCTCCTCGCAACAGAGGACTTTCCAGTGACTAGATGGCTAGGTTATCTACATCCCGAGCCGCCAAGATGGCAGCTCATGTCCGCTCAAATGCTGATGATGTGTCCTTTCGTGGTCATCTCGTTAATCATGAACCAACTGTTGAGATTGAGGGCTCGGTGGACCTGGATGGTGATTGGATCTTGCGTCGCTATAAGAATGGAGCCACTGAGCAGGTCCTATTCCTCGAGAGGAAAATTTTTGGGCCGAATGTCATGCAAGGGGCATTCAATGATGAGCGAGAAAGCGTTCGAGAAAGGCCGCAACCAGCTTCCAGATCTGGACCGAAAGGCTCACGGCACGGATACATTGATGGTTCAGAGAAGAATGTCACAGACCAAGAGGAGAGCTTCGAGCGCAGGGACCCAAAAAAGCCGGGCACAAGAGGCAACTCGTTCGCCGCTGTCGACGAAACAAAATCGGAGCGACGAGCCCTACAATCTACCCGTCCACAGATCCCGGAGTCACCAAATCAGGAAGAATCCGCTCCCACACAGAATGGGGTAGCAGCCAAATGTTCAAAGCGCAGAGCCTCGGCCGACACCCAAGAAGTACAGGCTAGGCAGAAGAAATTGAAAGCTGCAAACATCGACAAGCCCACCAAGGGGCAGAAGCAGCACGCCAAGAACAGACGGCTTGAGGAGGAGGGAGAGCAGGAGCAGGCCACCATACCGGATGTCGCAGAAGCGCCTGTCGATACGGGTGGGGACGAAGCAACCGGACAGCAGCTGGAAAACATTGGCGAGAAGGCCGAAGATGTTCCAGTCCTGACAACAAGCACCAATAGCGAGAACCACAGGGCTGTTTGGAAGAAGAAGCCAAAGGAGCTGCCGAAGGATGATGATGCGATGGAGGATATTGAGGTCTCGGAGTCGGTTGAATCAGCGAAGGAGAAGCCAACTGCAAAGACGAACAAGGCAGCGGGCAGAACTACGAAGAAGGCGCACGCTGAGGAGGACGAACAGACGAGGTCTTCTTCTGAGGATGACGGCGAAGATATTACTGTTCCCATCAAGTCCGAGACGGAGCCAGGGGACAACATCGTGGTAAAGCATCCTTCGAGGGAAGTCAAGAAACAGTGAATGGTAGTTGTGCTTAGGTCGGGTAGACAGACAGTGGCGTGTCGATACCTCCGTAAGTGACCGAAGTGTACCTCCATTCAAGACCGACCTCGTCGTCCTTCGGTCAACCTGCGGGCTGCAAGTGCTTCGGTCTGCCATCATGGATGATCCCATCCGGACGTTTCACAAAGACTCTGGCTCTATGCCAGGACGTGGTGGCAATGAATGCTCAGCATCCCTGCCTCTAGCGATCGAGCCCAGTCTCTCACAGAACCATGCTTGTTTGCATGTGAGAGCAATATCGATCCGCCTTCGAGCACATATCGTCTTGTTCTAGGAAGAGAACAGATCCACCGCACAAAGATAGTCCTGGAGGATGGAAGACGGCGGTCTAGAACTTCTTCCTGTTTTCCCTCCTCCTATCCGAGCTGTCAGTGTGAACGTACTCACAATATATGATCTGCAGGCAGTCCGGTCCCCGGTGATCTCACTGGTAGACACCCACGTGAATATGACGGTGCCCAGAGTCGTGATTACCGATGCAGACAATCGCATTTCATCTCCTTCCTCACTCCACGTCACAGCAAGTGCTCCAACAGTCGCGGTCGAGGGTACTCTTATGCTCGATGGTGGCTGGACACTTTGTCGCTATAGCAATGATTGCGAATTCGAACGACTCTTGCTCAAGCGTCGTGCAAGCCATGTACTTCCAGCCTCTGGAGCCGAGCTTCCAAAACTCGCAAGCGCGGCACAGATCGTCGGTCCACGAGCCGACATCGTTGAATACCAGCCGAGCACTCAAGGCAAGACCACTCAGCAAGCACAAGAGAAGCCTGGTAGAGCCAGACCCGGGGTCAAGAGGCCTGCAGGCCGTGCCGTATCACAAGCTGACGCGCAGTCTACCACTCGTACTACTGAGCAACTTTCTACGAGCGCGGACGGTTGACGAAAAGGCCAAGGGTGCCGGAGCAGCACATGCTGTTCGATCCTGTCACTGAAATGCTACCACCAAAGATCACCTGCAATAGATTCGTGCTCGCGCCCGAGCATCCCCATAGTTCAGGTTTGATCATTTATAAAGGAGGTATGCTCCGACCACAAGATGGCAAGGGAGGAACGTGGCACTTCTTGACCATTCCCGCTAGCAAGACAGATGATGTTGCTTTTGGCATGTCTGACGAAGGCAGGGCTTCTCACCGGACGGGGGCCAAAGGTCACTGGGAGCCGAATAGACAGTATCCAAGTGCACAGGATGTCAAGACCTTTCGGGAGTGTGCGCGACTTCGCAAAAGCCGGGATCCGTCGGCTGGTATCGATATTGTGTGGGCTGAGATTGAATAAAGTCCTCCATCAGAGCACGACGAAGAAGAGCACCAGGTCGACGAAGCTGAAGGCGCTGATGACTTGGATGGTCCCGAACTTGAACCGCAGAAGGTACCTCGAGCAGCGATAGCGAATACAGCAGACGTGCTAGCAACAGCCAAGACCACACTGCAGACAGCAGAGCTTCGAAGGTGGAGTCCAGGCCTCCCAAGAACGAGCCTGCGAACGAAGGCGGGTTGGTATATCATAGTTCGAGAACCAAGAGGGAAAGAGCTCAGGCCGTGGTGATGGACCAGGCTGCCGTTGAGCACACCGACCAGCCCTCAACCCAAGCCAGAAACCAGTCGATTCAAAACCATCAAGGACGCCAACAGATCATATGGCAATGAGATCAATGGAAGTCCACCAAAGTGACAGCGTGACTCCACCGCGCCGGACGAAGAAAAAAGCTCCAGCTCTCTAGGCGATCCACCAGAGTCAGAACGTGGCTGTTTGGAGCAAGATGTAGGGTCACATGGCGGACCAGTCGAGCCGAAAGGAGAGACTTCGCGCAATCCTATGGTGATTGAGAGCGGTGATCAGGAAGATAGCGAAGAAATGGATGAGGTGGACGAGGAAGAGGAGAGGAGCACGTTGATGTTGATGAGATGATCGAGCAGAAATCAGTGTCCAGAGTTCGGGATGCCTAGAGCTGTTCGATGTCGTCGAGCGTGTGCACCAGAATCGCCGGGATATTCGTTCACGTGCGATTTGGTCAGTATATGCCCACTTTTTCGGAGCGTACTGCTCACAAGCTCATGCCCTAAACTGCATGATTACCCCTGCTCTTGACGCTATCGACTGACAGCCAGCTTCCAGCCCACTAGAGTGTTTTCTCCCAGCACGACAGGGTGTACGGCGTACCTTGACATTCGATTTTGCTTTGGTCCGCTGGAGCAGCAAATATGATATCCGTTTTCAGCACGTCGCCACCTCTCGAACAAGAACGGAGCCGGGGTTTGCATCACTGGCTTTCGCGTCAACGCAACCTTTTCAATATATATCCGTTTTAGTAAGCAATGTCTCGTGGCCGATTCAACACTCGAGTCTCGATACAACCACTTCTCAGAGTTCATGGTCGCCTTAGCATGTCTGGTGGCTTGAATCTGCGAGAGTACAAGAATGAAGGGCACTATGAGGACTTGCTAGTAGCGAGAAGAATAGGCAAAGCTCGCGGTCGTCCGCAAGTGCGAGATTGTTCGACGCAGATCGTCCAAGGAACGATTCAGCGTAGAATGAGGAGGCCCAAAGTGCCTGCATCGTTGGAAGGGGAAGACGACGTTCAATGGCCAGAAAAGAAAGGAAGTCCACCACAAGATGAGGAAGCCAATGTTCAGCCTGCGGCTCCAAGTCAGAAGCGCATAGCCTCAGACAGTGCCCGGTAAGCTCCAGACAGCAAAAGAAAGAAGCCTACTCCGGCTCCCGACGCCAAGAAGAAGGGGAAAACCGCGAAAAAGGAATCGCAGCCGGCGCAAGGAACGACTCCGGAGTACCCTAGAGGTTTTCGGACGCACCAGCCCCAGCACGCAGCGCAAATGCCAAATCTGACCTGAAGCAGATGTTTGCTGCCGAGGATGACGATCGCCAAAACGCCATTCCGAAGCAGGAGGCAGAGATTCAGCAGACCGAGAGAGGCAGCAGAGCAAGCAGGCTACCGTGTCAGACGCTTCAGAAGTATCTCCTGGTGCCGGTGCAGTTGAAGAGCCTCACGGAGAGGCTGTTGAGGATACGATCCCAGTGAATGGACTTCTCGCCCTTCAGGCAGGACATTATCGATGAAGGACCACCAGAAGAACTGTACGATAAAGGACCCCACAACGCCAGTGACAGAACCCCAGCAGGTTGCCAGCACTGAGCGACCAGGGCGCTCCAAACGCGGCGAAAGCAAGCCCAAGCTCAACTACACTCGGGCTAGTCATCCTGCAGTAAACTTCTAAGCTCGTGCCAGGGGAAGATCCAGTGTTGGCGATGGCTATGGCGGGATCCCTATTCTCCACAGCACGGCCATTGAAGAGAGACGGTCATGGAGCGCAGGAAGTCTGGCGAGGGAGGGAAGAGTGACGTGAGCAGGGCTGTTTCCAAGGCGCGTCCTAAAGCGAGAGGATGAAGATGTCGTTATCGAAAACCACGGATCGGAGGAGAAAGCAGAGTAGCGACCGTGTGGAAAGTAAAGGTAGTGCTAGAATTCGAATTAGATGTTCTCGTGAAGATGCCCCACCTAATCACTAGCCGTTGTCTGAACCCTGTTTACTTCTCCTTTGACTGATATTGGTGACAATTCCACCATGAGTGGTTCAGCGACGGTAGACCTCGTGGTTTGCATAGAGTCAGGCCTATAACGGGAATACCTTCGCGATCGTTCTCCACGAAGTCGCGCTGTCCTTATTCGGTATATACAATGCGTTTTGGCACGATTCGATACTGTTCAACGTACAGTCCACTGTGGTCGCTAGGGTTCTCGTTCGCATTCCTTCGTGGTTCGCTCATGGTCTGAGGACGCGGAGCCCGTCTCTGGACGGCGCCGTTGCGCGCTTAAAGCTCTGTATCGTGTCAGCCATTGAGACTGCGTCCCTCCATTCGGCTCAATCGTATACGCACACTATCGCACTCCTCCCAAGCTCTTCCAGCACCGAATCCAAGACCTGCCCAGACTGGCCATGCTCTCCGCTTGAAGACGAGGACGGAGAAGATGACGCCAAAGGAGGCGCCGAGTGTGCTTCGGATCAGGAGTGTGCTGAGGCAATGGTCCCACTAGCATGAGATCAGTCAGTATTCTGCGTCGATTACCGTCTCTGTCTCGTGTTGCGCAAGCGATACAGCAAGTCATGCCCGTGTCCTTACCTTCTCGTTCAGAAGCGCTTCGCTCATGGGTCTGCCGGATCTGTTTGGTGTGGGCACCGCCGGCGTCACGGACTTGTTGGAGTCGGCCATTGTGTATGCGGAGGTGAACACGAGACGGGCGTCGAAGGCGGTCGGGTGGGTAGGGGGTGAATGGCAAGAGGCAGCACTGCGATGTTGGATGGAACAGCTCCTCCTTCTGCGAAGCTCTCAATGCTGTCGCCGGATCACGGCTTGCTTCGGCGTGTGCCGAGTCCGAGACCGAGCCGGTTATATTGTGTCAAGAACTTCTGGGTAGAGATGAAGAACAACAACATCACCGGCGTGTTGTCGCCAACTGCTACATCTGCCGCTCGAACGATGGGGCCTCCAGCGCAATCTGAGCGCCCCTCGCTGGACCGTCTCAAGGCACTGGACACGCTACCGGATCTCGATGCACAAGTCGCAGAGGCCAAATTTTTGTGCAATCATGCTGCTCGTGCGGAAATGATCACGAAATGGCTGCTGGCCAAGCTGAAATCACAAGACGAAGCGCGGGTCAATGCGCACTCCTGGGACTTACTATCGTCTTGCTGTCAACTTCTTTCACCTCAGACGATCGCGGTCCTCCTTGGCACAAACGGCTTCATCGGCGTTCTGCAGGCTACTGTCGCCACGTCGAACTTGAATGGGCGCCTTCTCGAGGCCATTCGCAAGACTCTGCTCCTACTGTTCGAGCTCAGTCGATCAGCACATGGTGCAGCTGTTAAGTCCCTTCTCAGCACGGCCAGCCCGACAGCAGCAACCATTTGCGGCAGATGGCTCCATCATGTTTACTCGCTAGCCCAACAAGCTCCCGTTGCAGACAAGAGCACCTTGTATGAATGCTTGGGCGCGATCCTACCGCTATGGACGTCGAGAAAACCAAGTGCCCAGGACGATGTTCTGTTCAACAGCAGCTGCTTGGTCAACGCTCTCATGCTCACATCGAGACTGCAATCTGATGCTCCAATGTCGACAAAGCGCAAAAGGAGTGGTGTACTTGTCAACACCTCTCAAGAACAATTAGCTGCTCTCGAGCGACTCGTCGCAAAGCACACCATACTCCCCGCAAGGACGGCATTCTTCAAGACTCGTCAACAGCAAGCCGGGAAGTCACGGGGTAAAGGGACTAGTGAAGAACCTTCTTCGATCAAGGAACGACTAAGTTCCCTCAAGATGGCTATCTGGGCCGGTGTCGACAGAGAGGCTTTGCACAATGTGCCACTCGTGCTTGACATCGCTCTGCGATCAAAGTCAACGCCAACACCGCGCGATCGTATGAACGAGAGACCGTGGCTCGAGGAGCTGTGGGCAGCCCTCCGTGGCTGCTTTGCGAATCAGGAGCGAGCGTCAAAGAATCAGACACTCGTGGCACTAATGCATACTCTCCGCCAACAAGGCACGACGCTCTCTCACCAAATCCTTGCGGATATCGTGAAGGAAGATGCTGTACCTGCCGATGGCTCTTCCGAGTCCGTACATTGGCCATTAGTGGCCAGAGTCGTCGATTTGGACGCGACCATCTTCAGCGACCGAGCGTTGGCTCAACTCTTGTTCGATCATATCACCGCAGCTTCAGTCTCCGGAGAACATGACAGTGGCAGCGATCTGAACCAGACTTTGAAGGACGACATAGTCATTCCCGTCATGAGAGCGTATGGCAGAAGTCGCAGCTTGCGCACTTTCATGGACATCTGGGGTGATCAGTTGCAGCAAGAACAAAACTTCGAACCCCAATCCATATGGAACGACATCAGCAGCTCTTTCGCAGCTCTGGTAGAAGAAGCCCTTCCACAAGCGCAAATCATGTCGTCCATCCACGAAGGTACTTCGTCTCTCCATGAAATGGCCGCACTATCAATGCCGACTCTGAACACCACCCTTGTCACTCTTGAAGCTCTTTTGCGAGGCGTTCGCGCTGACAGCGCTGTCATAAAGCTGCAAGACGAGCTCGGCACACTACTTCGAGACCTATTCACAATCACGGAGCTTGAAGCATTTGAGGTCCACAAGAATCTTCCCGTCCAGCTGTGGCGGCTTCTATCGCGAGTGGTCACATTGTGGTACCCGCTGTGGGCATCAAAGCAGCAAGACCAAAATGCTATCGGCGACAAAGGGGCGGCTCTACTTGCACGAAAGACTTTCAAGATCGCGCTCAAGCAAGCTACGGTGGTCGACGCCGCTTTCAACAGCACTGAGCTCATTGCCGAAGCTGCGCGGACGTTCGTCGCAACGATGTGCAGCTTCTTCAAAGATGTTGAACACCAGAAATGCAATGAATCATGTGCTGAAGCCATCGACACGTTGGGCAAGCAGCATATATGTGCTCTTGATACCTTCATTGGACACCCAAAGATCCTCGCAAATATTGAACCTACTAAGCGCAAGGAGTTGTTCTCGAATGCGTTCGGCGCAAACTCTGCTGTCGACCAGATCAGCGCTACGATAGCTGCGAGTCGTTCGAACGATGGGCGTGCTGTCCTGGACGACATTCTTAGGGCGGTGAAGCAAGGACCCAAGCAGCAACAGCTTGACGAGTCGATTATGTCGCCTATCGTAGCTGTCGGTGGCGCCTCCTTCACCAGAGCCCATCGCGTCGAACTACTTGACATCATCAACAAGATGGATGACTCCAAGGCCAATGAGCTTCCTGGTATTTTGGCAATGATGCTAAAGTTGGCATCACCTCCTTGCCTGGAAGCCAAACTTTTCGACGACGCTTCAAGCCTTTGGAAGATATTGGCAGTCTTCGGCAAGCACGACGATAGTATCGCGGACATATCTGTGAGCGTGGATCTACTCGAACGGGTGGTCGATTGCGTGCTGAAAGCCTGGCTTTCGACTCAACAACGTCAACGAACCCGCCAGCTGTTGGCAGAGTTCTCTGCCAAGCTCGCTGAACATATGCACCAGACATCATCTACCCAGGAAAACTCACTATCAGCCAATCGTGCTGCGATCGCTGTTGTCAAGACTGCTGTCGGCGTCCTTGAAAGCGACAGTGCTGCAGTCGTTTCGAAAGAGTTGACGCATCGGGAAACGAAACATCTCAAAGCCTATATCGGAAGACTACTCGAAGATGCAGATTCCATTTTGACATCAATTGAGCAGGACGGGAAGAAATTTGCAGACTATTCCACAGCAAAATTGCTTCAGAGCGTGCTCGAAGCTCTTTCCTGTGCACCTGAGTCCGTCTGGCAGTTGAGCGGACAGTTCACCAAAGCTGGCGACGCTGCTCGTCGTCTTGCCGCCATACTGGACTCGCAGATCACCGAAGATGGCTCTGTCAATATCACTGAGGGAACAGCGATAGCCTGCGTTCGTGCCGCTTCCAATTTCTTGCACAATGATACTGTAAAGCTGACTGCACTGGCCCACAAAGCTCTTCAACACAATCTTGGCGCTGTGGAGTATCGCAGCGTGCTCGCGGAATACGAGACGTGTCTTAAAAATGTTGATCACGTCGAGAAGCTACAAGCGTTGTCGCAGTTCAAGGCAGATGCCAACCTTATCTCGATGCAATCGCTTGCATTGCAGCGCGTTGCGCTGCGCTCGTTGACCGCGGAAGATGTTGAAGCTGATAAAGCGAGATTGACCGCTACATTCCACGACATGCTGGAGGCAGCTGCCAACAGTCACGATGCTCACATTCAGCGAGCAGCGTTGGTGACTGTCGCGGAAACGGCCAAAGAAAAACCGTCAGTCGTCAACCAATACGCCGTGGAGCACACCATCTCCGTCATGGTCCGACTACTCAAGTCATCCTCCAACACCGGCGCAATCTACGCAAGTATCTGCAACATTCTCATCGTCCTCTTCGCCCACCATCGATCCCGTCTTCGGGGCCGGTTCCATCTTGTCATCGCCCTACTCCAAAGTCTCCTATCGGGTCTATCCCACAAAACCATTGGCTCCAATGGCGCATCAATCCGGCATGCTCGAGCCCTCTCCAAACTCCTCGAAACTTTCTGCAACCCACCTCAAGCATGGCACAGCAAGAAATCATCCCACCTCGTCGACGAAGCCCGCAAGGCGCAAGCTCATGCGGGCCAGTTCGCACAGTACCTCTTGCACCACTACTGCAGTCAAATCTTGATTGGGACTTTGGGCGAAGGCGTCAGGGACGCACTGTCACCTGGCCTTTGGGCTGTGATCGAAGCGATCGAAGTACACAATGCTGATGGAATCAAGAGCTTGAGTGCGGCTATGAATAATAGTGAGAGGGCTGTGCTCCGGTCGGTGTATGATGATTGGAAGAGGTTTGGAAAGTGGGAGGGTACTTAGACTTCTGAGTGTATATAAAATTCGATGAGAAGAGGGGCAATGACCAGTGAACGATGTCACAAGAAGATGTGCGTGTACATTCAAGCTGTTTCAGCCCCGTACCCGGTAGTTGGGAACGATCAGTTCTCATGTGTACCCTGCATACAGTTTGCAGATGGCGACTTCTCTGGCTGCAGTGCCTGCTCTCGCCTATGCCTGCGTGCTTGCGGCTGGAGGAAGTTCGCCTGGCCTTTGCATCTGAGGTCCAACATTCGCGGAGGCGGACGCAGCAAGTTTCTGTGTTAGCCAAAACATTGCACACCGTACAGACCGGTGATTTGGTAAAGGTGTGAAGGACTACTCCTCCTGTGATGGTATGTGAGCACTATTGCCGTTCCAGGCAATAATTACAGGGAAGTCGTTGTTCTCTCTTGGGCTGGCTTCGAGGCTCCAACCATCTGTACACGATCCTATCCACCCGGCCCCCACGTCCCAAAAGCCATGTGTGAATGTAGAACCGGCACATCTCACGCATGCGGTACTACATTGCCTCCCTCTCCTCCCTCCCCTCCACGACATATCACTGACGTTCTTGAAGAGCACGCCCGCACCGACACCATAACGCACCGCTACAATACTGCCCTCAGGAGCTGGACGTCAAGTCCCAAGCCGGAGAAGGCCGACACGACACCTTGGGCGGCAGATGCTGTTCGGAAGATGATGAAGCTATTGAGAAGCCATCATGGTGGCCGAAGAATGTGCCCTGGACGGCGAGGAGGTGATGCGGGAGTTCGAATGCAAGCAGGTCGACGAGCAGCCGGCTGGAATGACTGGTCGTCGATGATGGCGGCGGGAGATTTACGAATTCGTTGTAGATGGGACTATGTGCCGTGGCATCTTGGTCTTGCTAGACATTTCAAGTCAATTCTGGTCTGTTGTTCTGACACAGTCAGCGTGACCCTCATGTGAAGTTTGTGCGCATGTGTGATCTCGGTCGAAGAAGTTATGTCGCTTGTACACGTTGTTCATTTTCGTAGCACATCTACATCGTCTGCTCCTGTTCTTACACATCGCATAGGGTACAGTACGCAGTTAGGTATATCAGCGACGATTGTCGCCTCCCTGTATTCCGTCGAGGAAAGTCTCCAGCATGTGTGGTATTTGCACGATAGCATTGCCAATGCGTAGTCCGCCTTGAGGTCTGTCGTTTCGATTTGCTGGATCTTGCAGTCCGTGTTCTAGCGCCGTGACGTTTTCTTTGGTGAAGGCTTACGGCGAGACGAAGATCCTTATACGCTGAAGGATCAGGCATTGAGTATTCCAGACGGCTGATCCGTCCAGCTCAACCCAAGTCCGCTGCTGCAAAGTAACCTTTGTTCTCCACCACACCACGGTTCTTCACAACTGCGGTGTATTTGACCACCCATTGCGGTTGGACCTCACCCGTCAGACCCGTTGTGTGGTTACCATTGGTGTTCTCCTCCCCATGCAAACTCTTACGCTTGTCACCAGCTTTGGTAGACTCAGAAAGCACAGCGGCACCTTCAGGTCCAAGGAGATCGCGGAGAGTGCCTCGCGGTAGAACGTTGGAGCAGTCATTGTGCACCAACAGATCCACACTCCTGCTCTTTGCCAGACTCATCAGGTCCTTGGGAACGGAGCAACAATCTCGCAGGTTGATCTGGTCGACCGATGGCTTTATTCGGACCTTCTCCAGCAATGATTCCAAGCGCTCTTTTCCGAACTCCGCAATTCCGAGCCTGTCAACAAGACCCTCATCATGCAATGCTTCCAGAGTCTTCCAGGTCTCTAGTTGTCCTTCCAATGGCTCAGGCTCTGCTTCCACTGGTCCGCGTGTCGAGAGCTTATCAGGGCAGTCTTCTTCTTCGTCAAAGTATATGCCAGGGAAAGAGACGATCAGGAGATCGATCGAGGGAATGTGAAGCTCCTTCAGTACCAAGTCCAGCGCCTCTCGCGTATATGCCGCACGATGGTCCTTGGATGCGCCTGGCAAGTAAAAGAGCTTCACGGTGATGTCATATTGTGCCTTTTCCTCTGCTAAGGCACTGTCGCTGAAGTCGAGGGTCGGTATCTCGAGAGCGTCATCGCGCTTTGTCGTCCATGACTGGTAGCTGACTTTCTGTGGCTTGCTGTCTCCATTGGCCTGACCGTTCGTATTTGCCGCATGTTCGGCGAATTTGCTGCGCAGCGATTCGATGAACTCGGCATTCGATTTGCTGTTCTTAGGTGATCTCCGGATAGACGAGCCCGCGCTCAGTATGTTGCTGCCGCGGCGTCAGCAGTGGTGCGTGGTGGTCAAACAGGCGTAGCGACTGACGAGGTGCTGATGATCAGCTTCATGATTATAAATTCGTCGGAAAAGTTCCAATGTCCCACGGGGTGCAGTCGCCGGCGCAGGTCAAGGAGGCAGTAATTGGGGGAACGATGGTTAGCTGCATGTACAGTGCATGGTGGCTACATGTATATATGTATGTATGTATGTATGTATGTAGGTGAAGAAGTTGACGTTTGGAAAAGACTGTGCGGGTGCATGTGATGCTTGACCGTGACGATTAGCAATGCAACGACACTGCATTGTTGCAGACTGGAGGGAAGGGCCGCAGTAGTGGCGCATCTGTGCACGGGCACCGCCCCACCTGTGCCTTTGGTGCTCCGAAGTTGACACTCCGCGGGCGACCAGCCCCAGCGCACAAAACTTCCTCTCCATCCAGCATGGCCATCAGGCACGTTCTCGCTCCCACCCAGCAACCAGCAGGATTGCGAGGGCGCGGCTAATGTCCTCCCAGATACATCATCCTGCTGTCACGGCAGGGCAAGGTGGTAGGTCTCACACGCTCTTTCACGTCTCTTGTCCTGCAGGCTGTTGTCCAGCGATGTGTGCTAAACGACCGTCGTCAGCGCCTGGCAAAGTGGTTCACCACGCTCTCGCCCAAGGACAAGGCCAAGATCATCAAGGACGTCTCGCAGCTGGTGCTGGCGAGGCGGACGCGCATGTGCAACTTCCTCGAGTACAAAGGTATCCCGCCCGGGTCATCCATCCTCATGCACAACCTGCTGCCTCCGGCTGAGAGACCAACCAGGAGTCAACCTCGACTTCACGTCCTGACTTGTGGTAGACACCAAAGTCGTGTATCGCCGATATGCCTCGCTCTTCTTCATCGCCGCCACCGACCCCACCGATAACGAGCTCATCACCCTCGAAATCGTACACCGCTATGTGGAGCAGATGGACAAATACTACGGCAATGTCTGCGAGCTTGACATCATCTTCAACTTCCAGAAGGCCTACTTCATACTCGACGAGCTGCTGATCGCTGGCGAGATGCAAGAGAGCAGCAAGAAGAATGTGCTCCGTGTCATCGGCGCACAGGACAGTCTAGAAGACATGGAGGTAAGTTCCTCTGGATACGTCCGGCTTGTGGTCGCCTCGAGCGCCATTTCAACACTTGGTGCCTCGCGCATCGTGTATCGTCACCCGCTGACTCCTTGCCCTGCTAGGTCGAGGACGATGCTGTCACACGAATCGGCTGAAAGAGCTGAATCTATTCATCATGTACATATGTATATCCTTCGCTGGTCAAACTCACCTGACTCACAACCAAACGATGCTGACGCTCGCAGGAGAGTACTGAACTCAGCATGGAACTCGAAAAGCAGCTGAAGAATGCTGGTTTGATGTAGCTGCATAGTACCATTTCCTTTCGGGAAGCGGGAACAGCACGCTTCCAACACAAGGCGTTTCGTGGCGTCTGTTGGAACAGAGATACCCATGGCTCAATGGCTGTTGTTTTGAGGCCCGCCATTTGTAGGTATAGCATCATCCTGCACTGCGTCAGGAAGAGCGTCAAGCTCGAGAATGAAACAATCATACTCATTATCCGTGCATGTCCCGTGCACAGGCTGGTGTGACACGCTGTCACTCCTCCTCACTGACGCTTGCGACACTTTTGCGATGCCCTTTGTGTGCACTTCGATATCATGGTAGGTACTTTATCCTTCCACCCGCTGACAGAATGCCTGCTAAACTTGATCACTTCTCAGCTTGCGAAGGACAACTGTGTGCAACAGGGACGTCTTCATGCGGCACGAGGCGTGTGCTGGAGCTCCCGGCGTCCGACCAGGTGCTCTGTATCAGCTGTATGTGGACCTTGGGGCAGTGCTCCTGAAGCAAACCAGGAGCAACACGCCATGTGTCTCTCGGTGTCGGAACGTGCTCAGGGAAATGCTGGCTGATTCGTCAGCTTGGTCCTACGCAACCTTGTTTGAGGCTTGCTACACGTGACTGAGCCGGAAGTCAGCCGCCGCCCACCTCCAACTCCAAAGGCCCAGCTAGACGACCTCGCCCTCCGATTTCATTGCCACGACGACAACAACCATCGCGATCACAATGGCATCTATCATG
Organism: Dothistroma septosporum; assembly: GCA_002236755.2. Taxonomy (NCBI): domain Eukaryota; kingdom Fungi; phylum Ascomycota; class Dothideomycetes; order Mycosphaerellales; family Mycosphaerellaceae; genus Dothistroma; species Dothistroma septosporum. Next base: position 3,948,850 of record NBZP02000054.1, read on the forward strand.
AGTCCGCGCGCCTGCTAGACGCACTGAGCGTCTAGTACCAAGTCTACGCGACCGACCGGCACTCGATTGAGGAGTGTGTTATCAGGCGTATCAACAATCCCCGAACGACCTCTCCGACCGCGCCCGGGCGCTTCTACAGCTGCGCCGAGTCTACGAAAGCCATTTACGACCGGACATCGAAGTACGGCTCTGTGCAAGACTTTATCAAGGACGATCAAAGTTCTGCGATTTTGTGGACAACCTTGGCAAGAGGCAGCCTACGGGCTCACAACCGCAACTATGAAGGTGCGTGGATACAGAGATGCTGGTAGATGCGCGCCGGTCGAAACAAGGCCACTTACAAATTCGATGAGACGTGTTTCGAGAGTCCGGAGGCTCCACGCTCGCGAGCGCATCTGTCGCCAGCCGCCTCGGCGTGCAGTCCACCTGGCTGACTCATACTTCGTATGCATGATATACTGACTATTCGCAGTACTTACCCGTCCGCGAAGTTGACACTGTAACGAATGCGCTTAACTTCTCTACACCAGACACCCACGTCATCGGTGGATGCGATATCTACACCACGAAAGCGGCCGGTACCGATAAGAAGCTATACCGTGAGATCGAAAACAGCCTCGAGTCGCAGTATGAGTCTCTGGTCAGATTGTCAGCCTCGCTGAGTCCGCCATACCGCACAGCAAGCGACGATGGCAAGGCGAGCGACAAGAGCGGTCGCAGCAGACGTGGTAGAACCGCCGAACCAGCGCCGGAGATCGATCTGTCACGTGCATCGCCATTTGGACCGCTCAGCCAGATTACAGCAAGACGGACTTTCGCATACCTCATAGCGACCTTGAACGCTTCGCATCCAGATTACGACTTTTCGCACATTCTGCGGCCGTCGGATTTTCGTAAGGAGAGGAGTCTCCGTACTGTCATGCACAACATTGACAGCACATTGCAGAATTTGAGACCTAAGCATACTGCGGCGCAAAACTACCTGTCGCCGCCTTCGTTATCGCATTCAACGCCCGCTGGCTTCAACAGCGGAAACGATATCTGGAGCCAGAACATGTGGAAACTGATTGACAAGGAGATGGGCCTCCGGCATTGTGAGAAATACTCATACAACCCAGAAGAGGATCCTTTTGACGGCGAGGAAGGTGCGATATGGAGTATGCACTACTTCTTCTTCAACAAGGAGAAACGCCGCGTCTGCTATTTATATCTCCGCGGGTTCAGCGTGATAAGCCATAGTCCGGTCCACGCCGCCACGGAGCTGAGACCGAGGTCTGCACCACGAAAAGTGTCCAGCCTCTCGGTCGGTGAAGGTGCTGGTAAGCGTGCGAGTTTCTGGCTGAGCAATGACTATTTGCAGAGGAGTGTCGACACTGTGAGTTACGGCGAAGATGACGATGATGAAATGATTATCGAGGGACCGGATGATGACGAAGTCGAGGTTCCCTTCATGACGCTGGACGACTTGCGGAACGACCTCGCGGATGGACGCTACTATCCCATTTCCGAGGAAGACGAGAACGAAGACTGGCATCCGCGGCATGTCAGGGGCCTTAGCGAGGAGATCAGCGAGACGATGGAGCTCGATGAATGAGCCAGGCTGTGGAAACGAAATCAGAACTGTGCATGAATACTGTAACCACTGGGCATGGCGTTCAGCGACGGTGTAGCAAGGTCGATGGGCCTGGAGTTTACAGAGGTGTTTCGATATGGGACAGGACACGGTGCATGGGTATCCCAGCAGTTGGTGGCGCTTCTGCTCTGCGGGTTTGTGGGAGGTTGCTACGATACCATTATGCGTCCTGTTTTAACTTACATGCCTTTTCTATGGCATGGTTCATGCATGAAATAAGTTCAGAATGACCCTGGCATCTTTCTCATAATCATCGCGCAGGAGAGCAGGGGGAAGGCGCTGACTGCGGCACAATAATTAGGGACCATGGCGAGAGCAAAAAGATGAGCACGACCAACATCAGTCCAGCGGCGCGTATCGGAGTCCATCACCGACGCATTAAATCTGTGCCGACAAAGCCACTGATCGAACACCGGTCGTCGAAAGGGTCCCATAGCTATGAGTACTTACACGTCTAGCTTACGGAGACCGTAGTCAGTAGGCCTGTCGAAAGGCTTCAGTGCAGGGCCTGGGATGACTTCACTGACGGCAGCTTAGGGAGCAAAAAGGTCGAACAACCGGTCTCAGCGGCAGCCGCAAATCCAGCAGGCGCTCATACCTTTGTTTAGTGTATGTGTTTGGTCGGCAGCACTGCCAATACTCCATTGGAACATCAAAAAACACTGGTCGTCGAGGGCACCACGGTACGTGTGGCATAGCAGTATCTCCATCTGTTGTAATCAATCTCACGAGCTCCATGGAGGTCCTAGAAAATCTTTCTTGAGCTTGACTTATCTTGGAGCTGAGCTGAAGCCTCGGAGACCATGTACTCTGACGCTGAGATCGACAATTTGGTCATCTCATAATAAAATCGCTCCTTTCCCGTGCATCCATGGCTCCTACTTTTCGTTCCGATGATCATCATGAAGACATTCATACAGCATTCCGCAGACCCAACAGACCTTCCGCCACTCTGCCCTTCACAATACTACTAGTAAGTTCTTGCTCATCCGGCACAGTGAACCTCCCACCCGTTGGCGTCTTCGTGTCGCCACCTCGCGACATAGGTGGTGAGCTGGGCACGTTGTACAACATGCGGCTACTATATGCCGTAGGTAGCAGGAGTGGCGCAGGTAGTAGTGGAGCGCCTGGTCGTTGATCAGATGGAACCAGAGCAAAGGTGTGAGGTGGTGCAGGTACACTGTGCTCGACTTTTAAATCTTCGAAGGGGATGTCGGTCTGGTTCGTTCGAACTTTGTACATGGCCACCCGGAGTCGAAGTCGCAGAAGTTCTGCGTACGAGGGTCCTTTCACCAACGTGATCGGTTGAGCTGGTTGCTGAGAGCTGGGTGCCGTTTGAGACAACGGATCGTAGTTGATCAATGATGAGAAAGATGTTCGCTCGTTAGAAGCTTGGCCGTCATCTTCCTCGGGTGCTTCGTTTGGTGTATTCGGTCTTGTTGGCTCACTCGGTGAGACTTGTTGTATCTCAGGTAGCGGATTCTTCTTCGGCATTAGCTCAACTGTATAGTCAGGTCAAGAAGTGTCACAACATACATCATGCTGAAGTGGTAATGCTGGCGACCACTGTGGTGTTGGATGCGTCGTCATGAGCGGACCTGGAACACTGTGTACTTGGCTCACAGGAGAGTCAATTGAGAGCTTTCGTCTCTTCAGGTACTGAAAGCCGTGGCCTCCTTCAATGGCCGCTGTGAAACTCCGCTTCAGAGGGCTTCCGGTAAGTGGTTTGCTGTTGAGCATAGTCGCTGCCGGCTGCTGCTTGACATTGGGAGAGACGTCGCCCAGCACGCGTCGGCTTGGATTGGTTGAGTTCAAACGAGGCTCTGCAGAGTTGACCAGGTTCGCATTGGTGTTTTCCGCCATGATGCAGGCACGCGACTCTGGACGCGTCTCTTGGGCGACGTTTTATTCCTTTGAGTGATTTTAGCCCACTCTGACAACAGGGACTGCTCGCTAGGAGGAGGCGCTATTCGATGAAGCTCAGCCACGCGTGATCTTGGGTCACCGAATATTGCGTGTATTTGGTCGATGTTGTTGTGGTGGAAACATCTCGGACCCTGAGACCGGGTGAGAGAGGCGCTCGGGCTGTCGTGCATGTGCCATGGATCGTCCCGTCCTGTCCTTGAGATTCGGCAAAGCGACACCTGCCCACCTGCCCAGAACAACCTTCCATCATCTTGCACGATCCGCACTTCGCCGTGATGCACGAAGCCTTATGTTGTCCAGTGCAGCAGTCGTCGCAAGCCATTCTTCGGTATCTCAGACATTCTTCTGGCAGGAGGGACGCTTCTAAGTGGCCAAGGTGCTCCATATGATTGCACCTCACTGGTCGGCTATGACGTTGAGTTTACTGCTCTGGTGCCGCGTGATTACATGTAGGGAGTATCCTTCGCAGGGCAGCTCTGTTCTGTATCGTGTACACATACAAGACTTTGTACCCGTTGATCTCTGCTCTAGTCACAACAGACGTCGAGATGCCCACCGCAGTAGTCACTGGAGCCAACAGGTGGGACGAAGCTTTTCAGCCCGCCGGCTGAACTGCGTGCTGACCATGGCAATTCAGTGGCATTGGACATGCCTTTGCCCAACTATTGATCAGTGAAGTATGGCGATTGAGCTCGAGATCTGGTTCAATTGACGATATGGCTGACATCGCTCCCAGGGCTACGAAGTCCATGTGCCACACCCAAGACTACTTCTCTTGTACTTGCCAGAGCGATCATACTGACAAGCACATCAGGCTGCAGACCACGAAGTCGGCGAAAAGTTGCAGTCGTTACAATGCCGACTTCATCGTGCGTTTCATCACTTGCCATCCGAAGCCTCCTTCGAGCGTGAGCTCTGACCTCTTCCCAGGTCTCGATGTACGATCCCCCGAATCCATCTCAGGTTTCGCAGCCCAACTCGTCACCAAACCTGTCGACATCCTCCTCAACGTCGCCGGAGTGACGGCCCAAGGCGACCAGGACGCTCTCGGCAATGTCACAAAAGACAGCATGACCCGCATCTTTGAGACCAACACTTTCGGTCCCCTCCTCCTCACCCAAGCCCTCCTCGAGAACATCTCCCAATCGCAAAGTCCCAAAGTCGGAATCGTCAGTAGTCGCGTCGGTAGTATACAGGACAACAGCACAGGAGGCTCGTACGCATATCGCGCCTCGAAAGCGGCAGTGAACAGTATAGGAAAGAGCCTAGCGATGGATTTGCAGAGTAAGGGAGTTGTAGTGAGCTTGCTGCACCCGGGGATTGTCGTGTCGAATCTCAATGCAAGTGCGGAGGATCAACATGAAGCTGTGCAGCCAGAGGAGGCGGCAAGCAAGCTGTGGGCGATATTTCAGTCGAAGGGATTGGAGGACACGGGCAAGTTCTGGCATAGGGAAGGATATGAACTGCCTTGGTAGCTGAACAATGGTTGAGAAAGATCAAACAATATCGATACTGCATGATGTGTGATCAGAGGTTGTCTCTCGGATATTTATTGGTGGCTAGAGAAGGGAATACTGCTTCACGGCAGTGCTTGCAAATCATTTGGATCGTTAAAAGCACAGTGCCTATAAAACGCGACAGCATCGTGTCACATTCATGTACACGCAATACTAAAGCCTCAGGCAGCTCTGCATCTGCACATGCACTTCAGCCCAAGCATGACCAGCGCAGACTTGTCATCACCACGACCAACGAAGCTCGTGCGCATTCGCTTACGTACGAATGCATTTACGAGTACACGCTATAACAATCTTTCGGGGTATTGAGCTGCGAAGCGGACAGTCTGTGGCCCATAACAGCAGGCAGTAACATCAGAATCAATCATTCGATGAATCAACGCCAAGCACCCCCATCTTCTCGTGTCCATCTGGAACTTGATGCCCGAAAACGCCCATCAACGCCCTGCTCTCCGTCTGAAATATGAATGCGACGCTAGTGATGACTTGCTTCCTAAGCAGCATTGTTCGCGCTGGCAAGCTGACTCCTGATATTCGCCTCTGCAAGTTCTGCCTCCAGCCTAAGGATCTTGTCTGCTTGATCCGTGGTCTGACCCTCCAGTTCTTGAATCCTATTCTCGTAGTGGATGGCGTTAGCATCCTGTAATTTGATGCGCTCGTCGTGTAACTTCATTCGTTCTGCTTGGTCTTCAACCTGCTGGCGGAGTCGTCTGAGCTCCAGCTCGTTGTCCTGTGAGAAATCGATCTCGAAGCCAGCGGCCAGCGAACGCTTCCGTTTGTTGCCGACGGTAGGAGAAGTCGATGTCAAGTAGTGGTTCTGGTGGCTGACCGGCTCCTGTAACTCATTCATCGAGGCCGGCGTGTCGCCATCTTCAGTACCCATCGTGACATCTGTTGCGTCTCGTTTGAGCAGCATAGGCTGTGATGGCTGTGAGTTGGGGTCTCGATCGGGATGCACACGCCTGAGATGCTCGTTCAGGTTCTCTTTTCGAGTGAAGCCTTTTCCTGAATGGCGCTTGCAGTCTGCAACCGGACACATTAATGCAGCCTTTGGTCCTCCATGCTTGCCGTGAACTTCTCGCTCGTGCCGTAGTAATCCGCCAGAATAGGTGAAGCCTTGTAATTTTGCGCATGATGAATGTTGACAGCGGTATGGTCTGTCATGCTTGTCCATGTGCTTACTGCGAGATCATCAGCTGTGCGAAGCGCATCTCTTACATGACATGAGTACCCACCTCCATTCACATTTTCGATCAAAAGTTTGCCCCGCGCATTCCTCCGCAAAGTCGCAAATGTACTTGTTCTGGTCGTTCGTCGGTGGGTCGCCTCGCTTGAAAGCGCGCGAGCCGCGATGATTGGAATCCTCGTTCCCTCCATTCGGCGATGCGTCTAGCTGAGAAGCAACTGAACCAGAGCGACTATGCGGTTGCGTCTGTGGCTGCTGCTGGATTGCGTTCGCCATCGTATCCGACTGTGACATTTCTGAATGCGACCGCTTGCGAGATATCTGCTGGTCGGCCATGGACGTGTCGTGGGGAGAGTGCTGCGCGCTCACCGGCGACACTGGAGTCTGCATGTTGTCGTCCTGAGGCATGGAGTATGTCGGTTGGGGACTCAAGTGGCCTGGATTATGCTCTGGATAATTGTTATACGGATACGGTGGCAAAGACTGCATAGGTGACGTGGAAAAGTTCGTGTCCTGAGGCTGTGCGCCCGACAGGTCCGGCGATGTGAGTCTTATGCTCGGGGCCACAGGCTCCCGCGACCGCAGCGACGACTGATGGTACACCAATCCAGGCGGCCCGGATGCGCTGGTCGCGACTTGATACCATGCGATGTTGCTGTCAGCTGGGAAAGCGCTGTCGAAGTTAGCCGCGGCGTCCTGAGGCAACCAGTCGTCGTTAGCGAGCAGTCCCTCCGCGGTCCCCGAGTATGCAGGTTGAGCCACGCTGTACGTGGTATTTGTACTGGGAATGGCTAGGCTCGGGCGATGGCTCGTATGGCTTGCTGGCAGATCATGTGCTCCTGCTTGCCCGTTGATGCGGTTCGCAGCAGGCAGAACAATTCGGTTGGTGCGTGAGTCACGGCCAGGCGGACGAGCAGACGTGGATGGAGATTCGAGGTGCGAATCCTGAGGTGGCTTAGAAGCTCGGCGTAACTGATCGGAAGCTCCGGCGCCAAGATGTTCTGCTTCAATACGTTAACTGACCTCTTCTTCGCCTTTCTGACATTGCAAGTTCCTCACCTCGGAATTGCGATGCGCTCATCGAGTATTGTTGCTGCTGTCGGCTTGATAGATACTGCTGCACAATATGGTGCGGGACCATCACGCCGCCTTGCGCGTCCATCATATTGCCGGCCTCGTCCCACGTCCAATCCTCCTTGTTCCTGTTGGTGTTGCGGTCGTGGCGAGCGTCTTGGGACATTCGGCAGACTTTTTCGAGCGCAGCACGCACTGGTCCGGTGGAATAGAGCCTCTTGCTGGTCAGCAGGTGATGGACCAATGTGAGAGTTGGTATTTGTTCATAGCGGCACGCTATGGGACATCGGACGGTCGAGGGCGCTGCCGATGGGTCCTCCGAGCTACTGATTGACCCAGTAAATCAGTATACTAGGCACAGCAGACGCTACAGGCACGTGTGATGAGATGCTCGTCCGGCTAGACTCGATATCCTTGGTGGAAGAATTTAGCGCTCGATTGTTCGAATGTCAGCGGTCGACCGGGACTCGCGGGATGGAATGACAGTCGACGCTGTGGGTATCTGACGCCTGTAGTCCAGGAGGGGGTTATCGTGGGTCGGCGGTGTGATACCGCGCTCACTCGTCTCGAATGGATCGTAAAAACTTCGATGTACACGTGCGCGAAGGTGGGCGGCGGAAGGATCCGGTCTGCACAAGTCGCGATATGGATGATTGCAAGTGCTGCGGAAGGCCTCGTCCAAGTTCGGTGTATGTCGCGAGTCTTTGTCGTCTAAGCTCACAAGAAGAGTGAGCTATCAGTCAGTCTTTCGAGAGACCTTGGTTGCATCTACTCGCTCCAAGAATGATGCCGCGAGAAGCTATTCTGGTAGTGATGTACCAGGGGCAATAGCGACACTGAATGCGAGCAACGGCGAAGGAAAGCGAGGAGGAGGAGGAGGCGGTCGTGATGTATACAAGCATGTCAGACCATGCCACAGAGAAAATATTCTCACCACGCGTGATACGGCGGAACTCCATACATCAAAACTCACGCCGGCACAATGCTCAAGCACTACTCCACAGAGGCTATGTGTCAAGCTGCCACATGGGGCTATGTACGATTGTTTGCATGCGTGAACACCTGGCGGCCTCTCTTTCGAAAGCCTCAGTCATCAGTTTCCGGTGAGTCTTGACGCCAGCTAGCGGCTGATGATGCATAATTGCCTGTGTTTCTGCAGCATTCTCACCAATCGAGGCGATGAGCCGCCTGCTATAGTCCATTAGAGAGACGCCCGCCGTGCAAGATCAGGGCGGATTGTAGGAAGAACGCCCGCTCGAAATTATGCGCCCCAATGCGCAGCAGCCGGCCTCCGAGGCTGTGTTTGCAGTAACTCTTCGCACTCCTCAATCAATGGTCGGTGCCGACATTGACAAGTTGTTCAGCCAAAAATACAATCTCCTCGAAGTCGTAGAACGATGGACCGCGCCTTCAAAAGGTGCGATGCAGATGATTCACGTATTGTCGAAGTGAAGTCGTCGACCAGGAACGGGCTGTGGAATGCGCTAGCGTATGGCGCTAAAATCGCTGATGTGTGCCGAAGGATGAGATGCTGTACCAACGTTGTGCTTCGCGAGGTCTCTGCTATTAGTATCGAGTCGAAGATGCTTCTCGTGGCCACAACTCTCGCAAATCTTGGACTTGCGGCAGATAATGGAGCGTGTCAAACGCAATAGAACTGGGGCTGGGACGGCATCCAGCAGACACGAACACGAAACAACATGGGGTTGAAGCTGAAGCTTTGGCAGTCAAGAAGAAAGCGAACTTTTCTTCCTGAAATCGAAATCCGTGGTGAGTGCTGAAGACTGTAGATGGCGACTACAGAAGCGCTGCTTCGATACTCTCAAAGCATAGAAACCCTTTCAAACGCTCCGCGGCCAACTCCGATTCCATGATACGTGACATGACGCTGAGCACTACACACCTAGTACTCTTGCGCGGCTGGTGCCTCACCCTCAGCACCACCTTCCTCACCCTGTGCCTGCTGTTGTTGCTGGGCGTACTGTGCAGCCTGAGCAGCCTTGGCACCGTAGTCCTGGGAGCTTGGTGCGAGGATTGGCTGCTCCTCCTTTGGCTCGATGATGGTGACTGAGTCTGGCAGACCCTTGCCGCCGGCCTTCTCGCCAGATGGGTCGCCTGGAGATGAAGATGCGCGCATGATCTTGACCTTGATACCGAGCACACCTTGTCTGAGGAGGACGTGACGGGTTGCGTGATCGATGAAATCCTTTGCGGGTTGACCGGAGTGGATCATGAAGCCATCGGTAAACTTCATGCTCTTGGCGCGAGCAGCACGGAGCTTGCCGGAGACGACGACCTCACAGCCCTTGGCGCCAGACTCCATGATGAAGCGGAGCACACCGTAGCATGCACGGCGGACGGCGAGACCGTTGAGGAGCTTGTAGCGAAGCGACTCGCATTGGGCGACGGCGGAGAGACCACGCGACTGGACCTTGGCGGCGTAGAGGGAGACTGAGTCGGGTGGGAAGCGGAAACGGTGGGTGATCAAGCTGGTGAGCTGGATGGAGTTTTAGTGGGAGGCATGTGGTTCGAGATGCAGGATGTCCTTACCTCGCGGATTCTGCGACCCTGCTCACCAAGAACCTCCTGGGTGTGCGTTGCGCGGATGATGATGTCGGTGACGGTTGGGGTGACGCGGACTTCGACACCAGAGTAACCTTCCTCGGCCAACTCGCGTTGGAAGAACTCGTTCAACTCGGCGTAGAAGACACCGTCGGCCACGAACTTGCGGCGCTTGGAGATGTTGAGGCCGCTCATGGCTTGAGCTGGGGCGGTTTGCGACTGCATACTGGGCTACCTGGAGAAGGTGCTCTATGGGAAGCATGTTAGCACGTGCCTTGTAGAGAATATGCGCCGAATCCGTCTGCTGCTGCTGTCGTCCCAAGTCGCTGCTGCTTCACATCTTGTCATTGGTGCGTGTTCGCAAGAAGTCCGATCTATGAGCGCATGACATATTCAGAGCGACCTCAATGTTGCTGTACTCGCGCAGGTCTGATGTCGCCATATCGCTCCTGTGGTATTTGTCTTCCTTCAGAAGTGTCCACCTCTTGACATGTTCCTTCTCTTCCACGCATTTCATTTTGCTCTGATTTGGCAGACGTCTCGACGACCGCAGCAGCTGGAGGTGCGATATGCGTATGCGTATGCGTATGCGTATGCTTACCTTCTTGTTAGTATGGTGCGGCGGAAAGTGCAGTGCTGCAGTCGAAAGTCCAATCGAACCTGCCCACCAAACCAATTTCGAGATTCCTGCGCCAAGATACCCAGCAGCGGCTGCTTCCGCCTCACAAGTTCCGAGCTCGCCGAAGTCGCGGCCGTGGGGCCGAGGGCGTCTCTTGTGATCGTTGCTTCGTGCCACTATCATTCCTTTCTCTTGCACACAACTCGCTGCACCTGGAGTATTCCTCAATGTATGCGCCATGCCCGTATTGCACAACGAGGGACTTAATGGGCCAAAACTACTCCACTGCTTCTAGCCTCTCATGCCGTCACTGCACAGTATGGCAAACCTACTGTCGGTGATCTAACAGGAAAGCGGATGCATGACGGCGGGTAGAAGCGTAGTCATCAAGCTGATTCTCACAGTACGATTGCGCGGTCTGACAAAGATCATTCGCACCGGTCGAATAATTCCAGTGTCCATTCCAAGGCCGCTGTCAGCAGCTGCCGGAGACGAGGCTCGAGTGAGATCAAGGCCTCCCCACCTTCGGTACGAGTACATATTCGGCCAGACTGTTGCTCCGGATGCATACAGGCGAAGACATTGACGTCAAAGATATCATCATGGCCTCCCTCGAGTAGAATGCCAATCCTGGCAGAGTCACCTTTGGCGCCGGTAGCATCAAGAAGCTGCCAGATGAAATCGAGAGGTTGCACCTTTCCAAGCCACTCCTGCTGCCAACGCCTCAGCATAAGGAGCACCGCTGGATCTGATTCTGGAAGCATGGTGGTGTTCAGAGAGCTGGGGTCTACTCCAACGCAACGATGCACACGCCAATCAATGTTACTGACAAAGCATTGACGTACGCCAAAGAGTGGGATGCAGATTGTAATGTGGGCTCCGTAGTACGACAGGTCTGGGCGAGGTAACCTCAATAAGGACAGATCTGCCGCACATCTCAAGTTCTATGACCTACACTAACTCCGAGATGACCTCAGTCCTTTGCGAGACAACAGACGGCAAAATACGACCAGGTCAGATTCGAAGGTCCTCCCAGGTACTGTAATCTAAGATGTGGACTTCACGATGACCTTGCCGCCAGCTCTAAGCGCCGCAAGTGGCATCAATGCTACAGCTCATGCGGTCGCAGCGCTCTACGCTCGCAGCACGAACCCGATCATGAAGCTGCTTGTTTTGGAAGGGACGAAGTCGCTGACGAAGTCTTTGCAGGCCATCGTAAATGACTTGCAGAACTGCGAAGCTCGTAGCAGAGCTCAGTATGGTGCCTGACTGTGTACAATGTGTCTGGGAGCTGTTGGCATGGCCCTGCATCACAATCTCTGCCATATTTTGGGAGGATCTTTCAAACCTACCTCACGCTAAGACCCACACGATCGTACTACCGCACGTTATTGCATACAATGCCCCCGAGATTCCCAATACATGGAAAAAATTGGCGGAAGTAATGCCAGAGAGCGACAGCGATGCAGTCGAGGGTCCGAACGTGCGATTGACGAAGTTAAAAAAAAAGCGAGGACTAAAAGACTTCGGCATGAAAGAAGACGACGTCGAAAGAGCTGCCGAGATCACAGTGTTACATTCTTACTGGAACCAAGGGACATTGAGAAGGAGCCATTGAGGGAAACAATCAAGAGATGCTGGGCGGGAGAGGATGCAAGAGCCGACCTGTAGTAAGTCAATATCATGTGCACTGTAGTGGTACTAAGCGCCTCCAAGACCAGCAATGAACCACTAAGTGCTTCTCTGTGCACTGCACCGGGGTCTCTGCCTCTTTTCAACCAAGACGCTGTAGTAGAGCAATCAACCGCCCGTCAATGCCAACATAACGAATCCATCGCCGTGCTCTGGCAATACAAGCACTCCTGCGCCAGTAGACCACGCTGTAACCTCATCTGACTTCTCCATCTCGCATCAAGACATCTCCCTCTGCGTCCGAAGAAGCGCTCTGATCTGCCGGAAACTGGAAATCGAAGTCGAGACTCGAATCACGGTCTGCTGGCTGAGCCTGGCGCCGTATACCATCGAAGGTTCCGACGCGAATTTTTAAACTTGACCCTCGCTCTGGTATCCGAGGGGGCTGGAGGGTAGCTGCTGGTCGGCCGGACTGGACAGCCGCTGGGTCAGGAATCATGGTCCGTTGAGGACGTGTGATCGTACGCGGCCGACCTAGTCTTTCTTCTCCGGGAGAAAGCGAAGATAGGAGGTCGGCAAGAGCGTCTCCCCGCCGAGAAGCTGGCCGCTGAGCATATGACACCTGTGCTTGGCGGTGCACAGTTGAATGTGGATCAGAGCTTGTGGTGTGATCGACTGCGTTGACGCCATGGGCCACGTCGGGATATGCAAAGTCCACTATCGGATTTTGATCTTGTATGTCCTCCTCTGTCATCTCGGGTGCACGCACGTCCTCGAATCTGTCAGCTGGCCTACGCAGCGGATGGGGCCAAGAAGTGCCTGGGACCCGGGGCGTTCCACGATGCGGCGGAGATGCACCTGCGTTGTCGGAATTCACACCAACAGCATGTCTGGAGGCGGCCCATCCACCTCGAGGGAATCTCGAGAGTCCCTGAAACACTGCTGGCCGTCTCTGCGCTGTGGCGGGACCTTCAAGATCTCGATGATCCTCAGCACTTCCGACACCCTGCTCACCCAATCGCCCCCCGAGGCGGCGGTGCCGTGCTACTGTACCTGCTGCCGCTGTCTGCGGAGGTGATGGTGAAGGATTGGGGCCGAGAGAAGGTACGTGTGCGCCTAGTCCCTGTCGATGCCACCGAACATTGTTCTGAAGCTCTTGAGCCACTTGGGCCCTCTCCCCGGCTATCATGCCGTCAACAATCGCGTTTCGGCGTGCGCGAAGATCTGCGAGTAATTCATCTACTTGCGGGACAAGGCCAGGGTTGGGTGGAGCAGCTTCAAATGCATTATCAACCCAGTCGAAGGCCCGTCCAGCTGCACCAGCCTCGCCTTCCCACATGGCGTTGTAGTCGTTTGGGTGATTGTATCGAGGACAAGTCGACCCTGTACCCGGGACCTTGCTCCAGTGGTTGGAGTTGCCTTTGGCTGGTTGACCTATATCGAAGCGTTAGCATTTCTCGCCTCTTCCATCACAAGCCAAGCCCCCGGTTGTAGTCTTCGGCTATCAGTTTTGCTCACCACAAACGAAGCACAACGAAGTACCGCAGCGGCAGACGACGTGGTTACAGCCATCTTCCAACTCGATGTTCCTCTTGCAATTCGGACACTTTTGCCAATCTTTCCCCTTGCTCAGGCCCGCGAAGCTCGCAGCCTCCTGTTCCTTCTCCTCGGTAGATGGGTCGCATACGTGACCGGATCTGGACGTAGGCTGGGTTTCGCACGCCAGACAAGTCCTCTTCGAGCATTTCTTGCAGGTCGAAGCGAGTCTGGTGTGCTTGTCCTTGTTACGGCGGCCTCCGAGGTACTCGCCGCAGACCTTCCCTTCCTGCTCCGTTGGGCAATAGACACGATCATCCCACTTCTTCCTGTACTCATGCGTCTTTCTGCGATACTGCTTTACGAGATCTTCGTCGAGTATGTGCTTGTACTGGGTTATTTTGAGCTCCTGATCGGCCCAGCGCGGTGGGTAGTTGGACTCGTCCTCGGTGGCGTTGATGAAAATTTGCTTCACGCAGACGTGACAGACTGGCGAATTGTCGATGACGACGATATTGGGAAGGCCCACATCGCCGTTACATACCGAGCACTCGACGATCTCCTTCGGCTCGGTCCCGTTCGAGGATGGAAATTGCGCCATGGTTGTGCTATGAGCGAGGGCGATGATAGTGTCGTGCCGACGTGTTGTCGTACGATATTTGCTGTTGCTATGCTGGTGACTGCACAGAAGAGTCGAGAAGTTCCTTGGGTGGATAAAGCGCTCTGCGCGAAAGGTGAGCGATTTATGCGCCTCTAAGCATTGTCACAGGCGTCGTCAGTCTGAATGAAAGCGGAGTGAACCAGCTCTCGGCCATCATAGTGTGGTCTCGAGCAGCATGCGAGAACGAAGCAGTTGCTCTGCCGCGAGGCAGAAGTGCGAAAAGCAAGGTGTGTGCAGAAGTTCCTCCCGCAAAGCTACTCATCGAAAAGTCGAGATGTTTCACTGCTACCTTAAATACTCGTCATTGCTTCATAATGGACTCACGGCACATGTTGGTTCGAGCTGGGGTGAATGTTGCTGTCGGAAAGCGGCCATTATCATGTCAGCGCCATTGACATGTGCCACTCATTCACTTTCCCAATATTTTGTTCAAGCCCTTCACGGCCCGATCCGTCCACTTTGATGACTTGGACCAATGGCCTCTCCAGCTTCTCGCCAGTCTTCCTCACTCGGAGCTTTGACAGTGTGAAAAGGGCGACACTACCATCGCCGCGTTGTCCGAAGACTTGAGGATCCGTCAATTTCAGACCGTCAAAGTATGATACGAACGAAACGTTTCGCTCCACTTTTGCAATCCGTCATGTCCTTCATAGACGCCACCCCAGAGGAGGCAATTGGTAGAGCTTCAAGCCCGGCGATAGGGTCGCGGCCATACCAGAGAAGTCTCGTTCCTGGGTCGATGTTGCCATGTAGAGGATCTCTGCGTCGTAGAACTTATGATGTTGGCCCTTAAAGCTTGAGGTTGCATATAAGTCAACGCCTACACGTTGCAAAATCTCTGCGGGCGTTGCAAGTGATATTCTTGAGGAGACTACTGCCGGCTGGTCAATTGATACGGTCGGTTGCGGCCTTTCAAAAATAGCAAAATGATATCGAGATCCAGCGCTGGAAAGTACATGAGGAAAGAAGCTGCTCCTTCTTCTTCTTCTTCTTCTTCTTCTTCATCATGGTACTGCCACTGGCCAGTAGATTTTGTAAGGCAGAGTCCCTTCTCGACGTACATTGTCTGCCGTGCTATGCTCAAAGACGATAAGTAGTGCTCGAGAAGCGTCGCTTCGCAACTTTGATGTACAGCAAAAGTAAGTACGAAGTCACTACATATTTCGATGCGGTGGCACGACTTTGGCGCGAAGTGAGTCGGAATTGAGGCTCGATTGCGAATCTGTGGGCGGATGAGAGATATGAAGGGGAACATGGCAAAAGTAAAGTCACATGATATGTCAAAGGAGTTTTGGGCCAACATAGTGCCTGGAGAACCAAAAAGAACACTGGCTGAGGCCACGATCGTCAAGACGATTTGAAACAGCAAAAAAATTACATCATCTGGCACGACGTTGGCAGGACTCGACTATGAAAGTTATTAGGATGGAAGTTTGCACGGATCCAATGCAGTTGAACTTACACCTACGCCCCCGAAGGGAATTGATAGCAATTGTCATTTGACAGACATTCTAGTCAATCCTGTAGCCTGGGTTAGAGAAGGTGCGAACAGTTGCTCCGAAGAGAAACTTACGCATTAACCACTTTGCTACAACGCCATTCATTGGAAGTCGAGGTCACGAATTGTATATGATACTCCACAAAACGCAACGCGACTTCAGAGGCCATTCAGGACAAGACGAGAGGGGGCTGCAGGCAGGCAATTCAAAGCAATTTGAGGCAATCTAAGGCAATTTAAGGCAATTTGAAGCGCGGATTTGATGGAGCAGCGCATTCTTGAGAAGCTCGGAAGGGAAGCGTCAAGCCTGCGATATATCCCGTCCAGAAGAAGTGCCGCGGTATTCATTAGGCATGCATGCATGTATGTATGTGTCTCTGAGGACTCAACGGCTTTCGACGAAAATCAAGACGGCTTTCCTCAGCATTGCGTGACCTTCACCGAATTGCAAGAATGAGGGAGGGGACTTGGACGAAAGATAGACTCGGGCCAGCTTCATCGGCCGTCCCCGTAAGGAATTGCCGCTGACCCCCCGCCATCTGATCGCCAGCCATCAGCATCAACATTGATGTACGAGTATGCTCACAGCTATCGTTGGAGTCATCAACAACAATGCCTCTACCACTCATCGATCCGCCCCTCGTGAACTCGTCCAATCCATGGGCTACCACGACCGAGGACCTGCAGAGAATATTCGACTGTCGACACACAGGCGCCGTCACGACACGCACAAGTCTTCTCAATGGCTTCGTTCATGATGCGACGATACATCAGTACACCTTCTTTAGTGCGGACGAGCACAGAGTATATACCGGCAGCACGAAAGGTGAAGCAGTATCTGCTGCGTTGGGCGGCAGCCTGAACACGTTGGGCTACAGTCCGATAGACCTCGCTTCGTATCTCTCAATGCTGGGACGTGTAATGGCCGATTCGACGCTGCCAGATGCAGTACGGCGCAGCAAGCCCTTTATCATCTCGGTGACTGGTAGCGCTGAATCGGTGGCACTGTGCTATCGCAAAATCCAGGCGGTCCAAAGCATCATGTCGAATCCTCTCTGCATGGAAATCAACTTGTCATGTCCAAATATTCCCGGCAAACCTCCCCCGGCATACTCCGGATCGTCACTGTCTGAGTACCTCCAAGCACTGGTTAAGGAACGTCAGTCCAGCACTACTGCCGCGAGAGTCTCCATTGGCATCAAGACGCCCCCATACACGTATCATGACCAGTTTCAGATCTTGATCGATGCTCTGCTTGCAGTGAGCGAGCATCAGTGTCCGATAGATTTCATCACGGCAACAAATACTCTTGGTTCAAGCCTGGTGCTGGCTGATGCTGAAGGCAAGCCTGCGCTCAAGTCAGCAAATGATTCAGGCATTGGCGGTATGGCAGGGGCGCCGCTACATCCTCTTGCATTGGGCAATGTGAGGACTGTTCGTTCAATGCTGGATGAACATGACAGTCTCCGCTCGATCGATATCGTAGGCGTCGGCGGGGTCAGCGATCGAAGCGGCTTTGACAGAATGCGTGCTGTAGGTGCATCGGTCGTTGGTGTTGGGACAGCTCTTGGCCGAGAAGGCACAGCAGTCTTCCAGAAGATAATGGATACTTAGCAGTAAGTGCTGTCGGACAACACACCTCTGTGGGAATGAGACTGCACCACTGGCCACGACGAGATCTCACCAATTCGCAGTACCGAGTGAGTACAGCGCACCACATCCAACAATCCCCTGCGCCGGATCATCAACTCCCCCATCAGTCGAGACGTTCGGCACAAGATTTGTCTTCGCAGTCCGCCCACAAGCAGCCGACATACATTCCAGCAACGACTTTGAAGCAGCTCCACCAGCAATCACTTCTTGCTCTCCACCCACATCAAAATTCACCAGCGTACTACGCGCGCCCGCAAGCCTTACATTACCATCTACTACATTCACAGCAAAGTCATTGGCCGCCGCACCACCGTTGACAGAGAACTCTGCGCTCTCCACGATCAACTCTAATGGACCTGTTGCATGTCCATTAGACGATATTGGCGTGCGAGGAAGTAACGGGCGGCTGAAGGCATAGCTGCTATCGACGTATCCCATGGTACCCACACACTCCAGCTCTGCTTACCTTCAGCCCCAGTGACACGACGAAAACTCCCCACACTTCACAAAAAACACGTCCTCTCTGACCTCCGCGAACCCCATTGCACTAGTGATATGGGGGGATGTGCAGACCAATTCGGCTGGTTGTGTCTGATGTTCGATGCATCAAATTCCTGGTGAGCAAATTAGAGATACTAAGATTTTGCCATTGCTTCAGACGGCGAAGTTTACGACCTAGGTATTATTCACAGGTTGGTATACTTCTTGAAGCATGGCGTCGCCAGGGGACGAGATATGGTGGAGATGGGGAGGGCAGAAGTCGCGAGGGCCACGGAGGAAAAGCACGTCGATGGGGCAACTAAAACTTTCCATGGTGCGCGCTTTGATTGAATAGTTGACGTGCAGAGTGGGACGTTTCCGTAGAGATGTTGAGCGACGCTTGATGCACTTGGCGTTCGCGGACCGATATGGACACTGCAAGCTTTGGCATGAAGCTACAGCACTCATGTCAGTGCTAACAGCGCAGACGCCAAATGACCGATACAGACCAAAGGAAACACGTGGCTCGGAGAGGGTACATCCGCAAGTGGGAATCTCGTTTGAGCATTTACAGCTACCATATTCTCTTCGCAGCCATAGTATACCTCACCACCCCATCCAACTTCATTTCCGCTTTTTCAGCGCGTTCCCTCGCCTTTCGCTCCTTCTCCTGCAGCACCTGCAATGCCTCGGGATCGTCATCGTAAATCCATCTACGCTTATCCTCGCCAACTTCCACAGTTCCCCAGCCGCCGACTCGCTTGCTGCCTTGCGTGTCCACACTCTGCTTCTCACGCTCCTTCATGCCGGTGTAGCGACCTCTGGCGTATGTGAGCAGTGCCATGCCGAGGAGGAGCTTCAAGGCTAGCAGGACGAGGTAGATGGCGAGGAAAACGATGATCATGGTTGCGAAGGCGATGAAGTCGTCTAGACTCCACCAGAAGGCGGGGCCGGTGTGGGTGCCTGCGCCGAACGAGGAGCGGCCGAGCGCCCTGCGGAAGACTTGGTCGATGTGTTGGAGAGCCGCCGTTGTGGCGGGCGACGAGGCAGCGGTCTCGTTGTCCAGGGAGATTGAAGTTGCTGCAGATGGGATGGCGAAAGGCATGTGTGTTGCAATGAACATGTGGTATGTCTGCATGCAAGCTCGGATGAAGAGGCAGCTCAGTGGAATGACTGGTAGGCCTAGACGTTTGGTCAGGTTCTGATCCGCGAACGCGTGCGAGTAGTAGTCCTTTGCCAGGACATCTAGGAAGCGGCCGTAGATGTTTGGCTTGACGTTGTTGAACTTGGTGATGTAGGCGTGCTTGCACCAGTCGACTACCGCTTCGCTGCCGAGAACGATGAGGAATGGGCCGAGCAATTCACCAGTCCATTTGGGGAAAAGAGTGAAGGCCTTCGGTATGACGAAACCAGAGACCATTGGTATACCTGTGCTGTTCGCTCCAATACTGTCGGTGTGCGATGCTCCTCCACTGAAAGCGCTGCTGATGCTTATACTCAAGCCGCCGACTTCCACGATGTTGCGTAGGGCGATGATCGATAGCATTAGCCACAATTGGAAACGCTCGACGACGTCGGCGCAGGTCATCTGGAACAAGTTCTCCTTCTCGAATTTCTTAAAGACTGCACCCTTGATCTCAACGAATTGATTGCTCATCAGCAACGTGAGGAGGGCGTTGGAGTAGGAGTTGACTGCCACGTTCAATGTCACGACCTGATAGAAGAGTATCGTCGAATGTGCCACTGTGTACGCCAAGGCCAGCGCAAACATCCATAATGGTCTCAAAAGTTGGCTCCGACCGTTATCATCGCGCTCCAGGTTCTCCTTCGAGAACAAGCATTCCAAGACATCTTGGCCGAGCGCTGAGAACAAGCGATCGAAGACCTCCAATACGTTGTAGATCACGTACAGCTTGATGGCTGCTTGACCTCGGATCGAATGATACATGCGGCTAGCATCAAACCACATGAGAGCGATGCAGCTGCAAATGATCAGGAGACCTTGAAGCAGATCTGCTTTGTGGTTGGGCAGCAGCGCCGACGGCGAAGATCGTATTCTTCGATGCCGGAAACCTGATCGACGAGACCGTCTGGCAGGTGAAGGCGGTACGGCATGCCCGTTCGTTTTTGTTGGCATGGATGCTTCTATTGCATCGGCCGCGACTCTTCGTGCCCTGTCGCTTTCGTCTGCCGAGGGTCGCCGACTGCTTGGCTCAGAGGGCGGGAGAACGATAGAAGGACGTCGTTGCCTCTGCCATACTCTCCCCAGGCCGTTGTAGACAAAGCTCGCCAGATTTTGAATCTCATCAACAACACTTCTGCAGGTCCACTGCGCCAGAACGAGGACTGCCTTGAAGAACCGCAAAGGCAGGATCGTGAACGTATACAGCCAAGCATCGAGGCAAGCCACCGCGCCGAAGATCAAGACATGCTCTAATTGGCCGGGTAGCTGGATGAAGTTCTTGAGTCGCTGAAACTTGACCTTGGCTGACTCGTAGGGGAACTCACTAGCTTCCGAACGATGGATGTACAAAGCCGACGGCCGATCCGAGGAAAGCTCGAGGTGCAAATATGTCGGTAGCGACAAGGGCGGGATCGGTAGCATTGCTGGCATAGGGGATAGTTCACGAGTGTGACTAGCGGGCGAAGGCCTGATGCTGTTCTGCCTGCCGGTGTCCTCGATCTTGAGTGGTGGCAAGTGTGGCTTTGACTTTGACTGCTTTGAGGTCGAATTTTTCCTCTGCTGCGCCATGGGTGTTGAATACGCTCGGGCATTTCCTGGCCGCATAGCATGGTTTCCTGGTGTGGCTGCTATACTGGATAGGCTGTTCGTCAACAGTGCATCGGACGGGTTCTCCGACGCCCGCGCCCTCAGAGAATCAGGAGTAGGAGCCTCGTGCCATTCCTCGTTCTCGTCATCCTCTTCCAGAACTGGCAGGTCATCGAGTGGCCGAAGTGGGAGCGACTCTGGCGAGGCTGTCAACGCGTGCAGCTCAGATGGAGACAGCTTCAGCGCTCTGTTCTCGCTACTTCGTCGCCTTTCACGCGCTGGCTCTGCGATCGCATGATGAGGATCGATGTCCGGCAATGCTTGGTAGCCGTCGTGCTCCCTGATGGGTGATAATAACGGAGTGGCAAGTTGTCCGTTGGTTGAAGGAGTCTTTGCATTCGCCTTGGCTTCACCGGCCATCTCCTCGAAATGGCTCATCACGCATCGCGAACTGATGTGTCATATCGCAGGCAAATATCGATACAGTGCCGTGGAAAATGAGCGCGAGAAAGGGACTAGGAAAGTAGTGGTTGTGCCTGCGGCAGTACCCTTAGGGACGTGCGGACCCATCTCCGTGTCAACGAATTTGCGACGAAGAAGTTCGAGGTGAAGACGCGTGCGTTCATGTCGATGTTTTCCCTCGGGACGTCATGTGGTCCCTAGTGGCTACAGCGCAACGAATACTTCGGATTTTGCCATATCGTAGAAGTCGGGCAATCAACGGCATGTCGACCTTGGCAAGACACGTCCAGTCCTGCAGTTGGAGTGTCGGGTGTGTATGATTTAGCTGCAGGCCGGCGTCATTTCGTTCATGGTTCGCGTCGAAAGGGTGAAGCAAGTTTCAAGATTCACGTCTCCCGCTACGTGCGATATCGTACCAGTGTCTCCTGTTTACATATGTCTGGCGCACCTTTGAAGTCGGACCATCGGGTATGCGAATACACTAGGAATGACCTTGTCATCATCCGAGCAAAAGAATGGATCTGTCAAGAGCACGACTGAAACAGTAGTTACGGTTGGTCGGCATATGAGTGACAGCTGCCTGTCATGGATAGAAGGACAAGTGCTATAGGCGTCAAGGCCACAGCCGGCGACAATGACAAGAAGAAGCCTGTGACTGCTTCCTCACGGCTGAGCAGCGCGACCAAGCCGACGGTGTCGACGGGGAGCAGGACGAATCCGTCGACTCCGCGAACGACATCTACCACATCTGCTGCTAGACTGCCCTCTGCAGCCACTCGGCCCACGTCCACGACATTGCGCCGATCGACGAAAGATGGCGACGACGCGAAGTCCACACCTAGCGAGGCGCGATCGACTATAAGCACGAGAGATCGCAACCACACACCCACAGCTGCCTCCAGCGCACGACCTCCCAAGCTGGAGACTGCCGCAGACAAGAGCAGGAGGACGACGCTGGGCGGGACGGGATCCACATCTACGATTGTAGGCGCCGCCTCGAAGCGCTTGTCTGGTGCGACTCGTCCCAGCGCATCTGGCACCACTGCAATACGGCCGGGGTCCACCGCATCAACTCTTTCGAACAGCAAGCCTGCGGTAACGCCGGTGACTCCAGCAGGTAATGGCGTCAACACGACCAGCATCACCTCGCCCGGCGTCATATCGCCTGCCCGCAGCACGACAAGCTCTGCACGGCCTTTGTCTCGTGATACGATCCCAGAGGACGATGTGGTCGCGGGAGCGCCACGGTTGCTGCCAGCTGCTGAGATCAGTCAAAGCTCGTCTCCTCGATCGCCCAGGAAGATAGAGATCCGCTCAACACCGACGCTGAAGCCGCAAGCCTCTTCAGACGCAGAGAATGAGAAACGACCGAGACTGCTTGTTCGCCGTGGGGAGCACAACAGGGCACAGTCGGTCAGCGTGGCGAAGCCTCTCACCGTCCCGGGCAACACGGCATCTGAGAGGGAGCAGAATGCGCGGGAAATGGAGGTCATGCAGAATCTTCTGCGAGAAAGCATCGCCCGAGATACCATGGCGGCCGAAATCAGAGACTTGCAGGGCGAAATTACTAGGCTGGACAGGCACAACAAACATCTAAGCGAGGCGAAGACCAACGACAAAGATCTGGCGACTCGCCTATGTACAGCGGAAGATGAGTTAAAGGCAGCGCGCGACAACTCGCAGAAAGAGCTCGACGAGGCGGCTAGAGCGAAGAAAGACGCCGAAGCATCGCTCAAGAGGATGCAGGATGAGATGGACTACTTTCAAGAAGAGATGGCAGCGCTGAAGACTGCCAGAGATGACTTTGAGCAGCAAGTGGAGGAGCAAACGTCGGCTGCGAAAGTCGCGGAAGAGGAGATGGAGGCCAAGCAGAGGCGGATAGATGAGTTGACAAATGCAGCAGCGACCAGTGATGGGGAAGCCGCGGCAGCCAGCGAGCTGCAGACAAGATTCGATCAGCTCCAGCAAGAGCCGAAAGAAGCACGAGCGGCCACAGAAACATCAGAAGATGAGAAAGATTCCCTCCAGCAGCAGCTCGAGCAGAGTCAAAAGGGTATCGGTGACCTGAGGCAGAAGGCGGTGGAACAGGACATATCTAATACTGCATCACAAGCTAACATGGAGCAGCTGAGGAACGAGCTTAGAGGAGCGAAAGCAGACATTGAAGTCGCCCAAGCCGAGAAAGAGTCACTACAGAGGCAGTTCGAGCAGACCAGGGAGAATATCGATAAGCTCAAACAGAAAGCAGCAGACCAGGATGAGACATCTGATGCATCGCAGGCTGAGCTCTTGCAACTCAGGCGAGAGCTTGAGGAGTTGAGAGCGTCTTCTGCCTCTGAGCTCGAGCAGAAGGAAGCTGTTCAAGAGAAGCTTGACCAAGCTCAAGGAGAGATCAAAGAGCTTACCGAAGCGGAATCGGCCACAAAGGTTTCGAACAGCACTATGCAGACCGAGATTGAGCAACTTCAGCGGACGCTTGAACAAGAAAGATCCACCTTTAATGAAGTGAGCACAGACTTAGAGTCCAAGCTTGAGGAATCAAATGGCGTTCTCGAGGAAACCAGGGCTTCCAAAGACGCCCACATTGAGGAGGCTAGCGCTTTGAAGGCCGAAATCGAAAGGTTGAAGGAGCAGCTACAGAAAGAGGCTGAGCAGGCACGATCCGATGCCAACGATGAGTTTGAACTACTTGAGCAATCCCGAAAAGAAGTCGATGAGCTCAAGGCTTCCGCGTCCGTGAGCGCTGAGAAGATCGCAGAGTCGGATGCGCACATCGAGCGACTGAAGCAGCAGATGCAGGAAGACGGCGAAGAGACAAAGTCCAGCGCTACAAAGGAGAAGGAGAACCTTTCCTCAAAACTTGAGCAGTCAAGAAGAGACATCGCAGAGCTGAGATTCTCAGCAGCTGCAAATCTCGAGAGCAAGATTGCCTCCGTCGCTGAGATTCAGCGACTCAAAGATCAGCTTGCAGAAGCGCAAGCTTCTGCAGCCGATGCCTTGGACATCGGCGAGAAGACACAAAGTGAGCTCCAGAGAGCTCGACGAGAACTCGAAGAGGCCAAGGCCACTGAGACGGCCAACGTTCAATTGCATGAGCAGCTTGAGCAAGCGCAGTCAGAGCTGCAGGCGCTGCATGGCTCTGCTGAAGAGCACGAGAACTCCAATCGGTCATTGCGAGAAGATCTTGAGCGTTCTCGGAAAGAGCTTGCAGAGGCCGATGCAGCTGGCACAGCTAATGCTCAGCTGCAGAAACAGCTCGAGCAGGCGCAGTCAGAGCTGCAGGCACTGAAAGGTGCTGCTAAAGAGTCCGAACACTCGAATCGATCATTGCGTGAGCATATTGAACGTTCACGTGGTGAGGCAGAGTCTCTGAGGAGCTCACTCGCCACAGCCAATGCTGCTCAAGTTGCGTCTTCTGAAGTACACGAGCGACTTCAAGCTGTGCTCAAGGAATTGGAGGACTCTGAAGGCAAGGCAAAAGATGCTACATTGTCTTTGAAGGCTCTACAGGACGAGGTCGATCAGGTGCAGCAAGCGCTGAAGGATTCTCGAGCTACGGCGGCCGCAAGCGACGAAGCGAAGAGAACTCTGCAGCAGGAGCTTGATTCTGTGCGGGAAGAGGCCACCATGCTCAAGGCATCCGTAGACAACGCAAGTAAAACAACCCACCACATGCAGACACTCCAAGGCGAGCTCGAAAAGGCCCGAGAAGAAGTCGAGCAGGCGAAGTCATTCAAGGAAGACAACGCTGCTCTGTTGAAAGAGCTGCAAGAAAAGGCAGGCGCACATGACATGGAGAAGTCCGGCTGGACGACTAATGAGGACCAGCTCAATAAAGAAGTAGCGAAGCTTCAACAGCTACTTGCCGAAGAGCGCGATGCATCCGCCGCTGCAGCAAATGAGGCCGACGGGAAGCTCAAGGCCGAAACGGAACGCATGAAGGAAGACCTCGAAGGTCTGCGGGCCGAAGTCGAAGAAGGAATACTTGCGTTACAGCAGGAGAAGTCCGCCCGAGAAGAGGCTACGGCTTCGCTCAAGGCAGCCCAAGAGGAGCTCGACGACCTCAAATCTGTTAAAAGTATCACGGACAGCAGTGCATCCGATGGCATGAAGGCGCTTCAGCAAGCCCACGATGCCCTCCAGGCGCGCTTGAGCGAGCAGGATGCTGAATTCGAAGAGCTCAAGTCTAAGCTAGCCGGTCTCCGAGAAGATGAGAGTGGTCTTCGTGAGGATCGAGAGACCTTCGAACAACAAGCCAGGGAAAGGGAAGGGCGTATCGCCCATCTCGAGAGCGAGAAAGAGGAGGTCGAGGAGTCAATGGCGCATGCGCAATATGAGCTCAAGGGACTACAAGACGCTCTGCCTATGTTCGAAGAAGCTCAGAAACAAAAGAACGCCCGCATTGCTAGTCTCGAGGAACAGAACAACCACGCAGAGGAAGCCCTGTCGCGTGCACAAGAGGATCTTGGGCGTATACACAACCTCGAAAGACTTTTCCGGGAGGATGCGCAAGAAAAGGACGATACCATCGTGTATCTCACGGCCGAGAAGCGTGGTCTAGAGGAAGAGGTCAAGCGCATACAGAACCACATGGGCACCTCTTCTAGGGAGCTCGATGCGCGCGTAGCTGATTCTGCACGACAGCTGAACGAATTGAACATGCAACACAATCGCGAGCTTGAAGAAGAAGCACAGAAGCACGAAGCGACACAGCACGAGCTCCAGAATGCATTTCGCCAAATGAAAGAGCATGAGCATCGTCGGCATGCCGCCGAAGAAGCCTTGTTCCGTACTAGCTGCGAGCTACAGCAATTGCAAAGCCGTCTGGATGCTGCAGCTGGAGTGGAGAAAGAGCATGTCGCAGACCTGGCTTCTTCACTGGCAGCTGCACAGGGCGAGAAAGCCATCGCTGAGGAGCAGCTGATGGAAGTCCAAGTCGAGCTACATCGACTCCGAAATGCTCTGGACGCCTCGAGCCAAGACGCACAAATGAAGGACCGCCACCTGAAAGAGCTTGCTTCGAGTCTGTCGGCCGCGAAGAAAGAGAAAGACCTGGCCGAAGAAGGGCTCATCGCCTCCCAACAGCAATTCATGCAAGTGCGACACGCCCAAGTGCGAGCTCAGAATGAGCCTCAAAGCGCGCCAATACAGCCATTGACACGCTTTGAGACTCCGTCTCGAAGTCTTTCGCACGTCTTCATCAATAGGGACGAGATACCACTGGCCTGCAACGAAGACGACGACCACGACCCGGTCAGCACCAACGATAACAACAATACAGTCACAGTCACAACATCAGCCGACGGCGTCGTGACAGTCTCCACGCCACCGGACGCGGTGGTTGTCGAGCACGAAGCAGATTCGCGCTCAACCTCAGACGATGATCGTGACAAGGAGGAGCAGACCAGCTCACGGCATGCTACTATCGATGGCGACAGCCGTGCTGCCAACAGTCAGCATAGTAGCGCTAGTTCTGATAGCAATGAGTCAGGCAAGATCACACTTGAAGGAACTTTGGAGAGTTTGAGAGTGCAGACGGAGCAGCTGCTAGAGATCAATGCTGATTTCATTGCGGAGCAGAAGCGGTGGAGTCGGAGAATGGCGGAGAGTGCGTCGAGGAGGGAGGCGTTGAGGGCGCAGTAAGTCGATCTATTGAGACATGCTCGTGGAGACAAATTGTCATCTCGGTGTGCATTTTGATACCATGTAATTGCTGGTTCGAGTCGGCGCGCTCGAAATCCTGTGCTTCGTGGCGCGAATTGTGGATTTTAGTATTGGAGAATGTTCGAATGGAGTCGTGGGATTCGATCCAAGGACATGGGGCAGTGATGCTGCAGCCTACACGACGAAAGTGCGGGAGAGGGAAGAGTCGCGTAGTGCTTTGCACAAGCAGACGAGAGTATGTCATATTCAGCTGTTCATCTCCCTTCACGGTACCTCAGCACAAGTTTCGGGCGCTGCGTGTTCCTTGCCACAGCCCTTTCAAACTACCCGCCGAAGCTCATTCCTTCTGTCCTCTTGACAGGGTTGGAGATGTTCGAGGAGCTCAACACTTCAAAGGCATTTTCTCACTGGTTTTGGTTCGTCAGCGACCGAGCCTGTGTGCTGGCAGTTCCCGCTGTGCGTATACTTCTGCTGCACTCTCCGACATAGGACCCTAGTGCCTTGACCGGTCGCGATAGGTGCTCCCTGATCGAGTCACCTCGACAACGTGTCGCAATACTTGCCATGGGATCGTGCTGGCGTAGGTCAACCATCTTGACGATTGCCATGTACTTGTCGAGAGCGCGTGCGACGGATGCGGTCTAGCTCTCGACAGCAAGACGAGCTTCGTGCTTTCGTTGGTACATGGCTCTCTCGTACGCAAGGTCCTGGTCGATGCATAGATGTTCCTCGATGATGGTGTCAAGTGGGGCCTGGGTTAATATGGGCGCGGTGCTTCGGCGATTCTTGGATGCTTTAATGCCGCCGCAAGTTTTACATGTGCGCGAGCGTGGCGGTTCAGGATGAGCGGAAAATTGGTTGGCCGCCATGTCGATGCTGATGGAAGATGTGGCTTTGGACATGTTGTTCGGAGATGATCTTCATGACGCTTGGGCTGGAGCTTTGAGCTGATCCGACCTTGCTGAATTTGGAGCTGGCTGGTACTGCGAGACTCTGCACTTGCGACGGCGCTGTGCATGTTAGCAGTCTATAGCGAATGTATTTATACTGGCGATGAAGATAGTCTGAGGACGCTGGGTCATGCTTCAGGACTGAGGACATTGGCCAACGCGTATTTTATTGGTCCATGACATTCAGCTGTTTTCAAGCACCGCTTCCAACCAGAGAGCGGGGGACGGGGACAGTCAGACGTGCCATGTCGCTCCGTCCGGTTTCTGGGAAATGTACAGACAAGCAAGAAACGTATGGATGACCTGGCGAGGTGCTTGTTCACTTCGTGTTGACAGTGTGAGGCTCATGTCAACTCGTGAGATCCGCATCCGGATGCTCCGTTCCAGCTTCGTAATCTGATGCAACAAAGATGACCTGTCGTGTGGCTCGTGCCGGACTGCTGGGATAGCGTTTTCTGGATATGGAAGCAAGCTTGCAAGCATCGACTTGACGAGACGGAGAACGAAGAGTGGGCCACACGGGGATGTGGTGCAACATTGCTGGCACACTGCAGATGATGATCACAAAGCTTGAGATGAAACAAGACGCTAACATATACGCTTGTTAGCTAAGCATAACAGCGACCCCTTGAAGGGCGAGTGGTCCGCATCGTTCGAGGAAGCGATAAGACTGCCAGCGGTGTGCCACGTTTCCCGGTTGCGCGGAGCTCAGCAGCAAGTCCTCCAATCTCGTGTGCCCTCGATCACATCCTCGCGCGCCGTCTTTCGGCATGCAGCCCCTTTCTCATCGATCGTGGTGAGCGTGCCAATGTGCCATACAGTACTGGCCGTCTGTCTGTTGTCGCAGTGGCCGCGCAACGCTGAGACGAATTACCATCATCATTTTTCTTTCGGATTGGTGTGAGAGGTGTCGTCGCTGCAGCGTGTCGATCTACTACTACCTGCACAATCCAACGTACCGCTAGTAAGTGGTGAGCGCGTGCAGAGGGCGAGCTTGCTTGTTGCTTGCGACGGATGGTGGCTAGCTAATAAGACAGCTAGCACTGTCCAGGAGCAACCTCGGCGGAGCGTGAGAGCAGTGGCCGATGATCCCATCCACCAGTAGCGGCAGACGATCAGAGCAGTTGGACTCGCAGCGCCAGTGGCCGTCGCAACCTCGTCTCGCGTGCCTCGTTGTCTTCTTCCCTCCGCTCCGCTACTGCTGCTGCCACAGGCAACAACTCTTATCTCAAGCCCACATGGAAGTCCCTCGCTCGTCGCAACTATTGCTCTGCGCCTCACCCTCACAACGTGCGCCATCCGCAGAACTGGACGACTCCATCACGCAACCGTGTCCAGCAGGCGGCTGCTCGCGTCGGGCAACATGAACGCCGAGCCATCGCCTGCAGTCGCGCGACCAAAAGTCATTCCACCTGTACTTGTTCAGCCTGGTGTTGAACAGCTCGACTCGCCAGTCGCCATCCCACACGACACGGTCTTCCCAATACCGAGATTCGCAAAGGCTGTCAGAGACGGTCAGAAAAGGCAGATGCCCCAGTGCATTGCCCACAGAGGCTACAAGGCGCGATTCCCCGAGAATACCCTGCTGGCTTTCGATGAAGCGATAAAGGCTGGAGCGCACGCCATCGAGACCGACTTACATCTGACCAAGGACGACGTCGTGGTCTTATGCCATGATCAAACTTTGAAGCGATGTTTCGGCAAGAAAGAACGCGTTCTGGACTGTACGTGGGACCAGATCAAGGATCTACGGACGCTGGCGAAACCTCATGTGCCTATGCCACGATTCAAGGACTTGCTGGCACATTTGACCCAGCCTGGCATGGAGGAAGTCTGGCTGCTGCTGGACATCAAGCTTGACAACGAGCCCGAGACTGTAATGCGCCTCATCGGTGCCACAATCGCGGAGGTGAAGCCATCTGGCAAGCCATGGGCTGAGCGCCTGGTCCTTGGTATTTGGGCTGCAAAGTACCTCAGCCTGGCTGAGAAGTATCTTCCAGGATTTCCCGTTATGCACATTGGTTACAAGCTGTCATATGCTCGGCATTTCTTTGATGTGCCCAACGTAGGCTTCAACATGTTATGTCCAATGCTTTTGGCGCCGGGAGGGAAGAGCTTCATGCGAGATCGCCACGAAGAGAGCGGGAGCCGGCAACTTCTCGCTTGGACAGTGAACGATGCCGACAGGATGGAGTGGTGCATTCGTCGCAAGATGGATGGTGTAATCACTGACGACCCAAGCCTCTTCGTGGCCGCACGCGAGCGACACGATGAATGTCGAAAGGAACCTGTCTTGCCGGTCAGCTTCAGGTCACTTTTCGAAATAGCACGCATATACATCATGGTTACAGCTATGTTCTGGCTGATTAGGAGGCGTTTCAGGCCCGACGTGGATATGCCTTTGATTCAAAGGGTACCAAGGAACAAGACTTCATAGACGGATTCCCGGTTCGGGTTCAAGCATCGGCGTTCAGAGGCAAGTAGGGACGCATCATGAGCATGTATATAGAGGCATATGCGAAGACAGTACGGCATACTGGAAAAGTGTAGGGAAGATGGATGCAGCGTCAAAAGTATAAAGGATGTCATCGTCGGCTACATTATTGTGCTTGGCATGGCCATCCAATTTCGAAACGAGCAGGGAACCATGCGCGGTCATCTTACACCAAACTTCAGCTTTTCCGCCACGCTGATCTGCCTCAAAGAGCTGGCCTCACGCCACTTCTGGGGACGGCCGTTGTGCAAAAGGAGTCAGCCAAGATTTGGACCTCGCTTGAGGTGTCGCCTCCGACTGAACTGTCGCTTATGACTGTGCATGGTGCAACCTCCCAGATCGCCTTCGAGAAGTGTACGTTGACCAACCTAGGAGACGTGAACCCATTGCCTGATTAGAAATCGGTAGTCTTGGAGAGCATCACCAACACCACCGGTTGAGGGCCGACACCATCTCTTGCGATTAGCAACATCGCCGTTCTCAGCTCGCTCTCGGCAGATACAATCAAG
The DNA here is from genome assembly GCA_002236755.2 of Dothistroma septosporum. Classification (NCBI taxonomy): domain Eukaryota; kingdom Fungi; phylum Ascomycota; class Dothideomycetes; order Mycosphaerellales; family Mycosphaerellaceae; genus Dothistroma; species Dothistroma septosporum. The sequence goes on from NBZP02000054.1 coordinate 3,979,676, forward strand.
ACTCTCGACTGCAGCTGGCGCTGACGCTCCTTCCACAGAGTGTCTTACAACACCCCGTCACCCAGTCATCAGGACCCGAGCGAATAGATACTGTCAAGTGATACTGCTCCATCTGCCATTATCCTCGAGCACATTCACGAGGAGCAAGTGGCTACCTACTTGGACGCCGCTGTAGACACCTGATAGGTCACAATTGTCGTTGCTTGTCTTCTTCGATCCACGCCTTTCATAACGCCGGGCGATCTGTACCTCGCGCATGATGATTTCCATACCCCTCGGTACTCCGACATAGTCGCATGGTCTTGGGAGGCCACGCATAGGGCCATCGGATGCACGCGCGGCGATTCGACCGTGGCTTTGCTGTTGCATTACGGGAATGCTGACAGCTCAATAGAAGTTCAATGTAGTCCTTATCACTTGCATCTATTTCCCCTTGCAAAGCTCATCCTTCCTTTGATGACTAATGTTAAGCTTGCAAACGCCCAAATGACAATTCCAGATATGTCCTGCCCCTTATGCGGCGACTTCTGCTCTTGCATGGCCGGTAGTCGGTCCGTGGGCTGCTGCGGAGCCAAGCCTTGTGGTGCGACTGGTTGCTCAGCTGGTGACCTCGTAGCGACGAGTTTTGATAGTGAACAGCACGGGGAAACAGCAGATCAACAGTGCAGTTCCGGCCTCTTTCATACTTGCAGATGTACACCGCCGCCATTCTGAGGCTGCTGCGCGACAAACCGGTGCGCCAGCACGAGCGGTTACCCTGCTGGAAGTCTATCGGCCGCAGTTCTGTCGAGCAATCCGACTCTCGCTCAGTCTTTCCTGAGACTGAATGATACCTACTCGGCTTCCGACTCGAATATACAGCTACGAGATCCACCCAAGCCGCATTCGTTGACAGGTTTCTGAGCGCAACAAGGGAAGAAAGACGTCGTGGGAAATGTCTATGAGTGGAGGAGCATTAACGGTCTTATCAGTTCATCATGTGCAAGAAGAGGGTATACCTTCAGAAGGACACTTTGCCAATTTGTGAATATATCGAGGCTTTCTGGTCGTTGCGAACAAGGCCCTGCCCGCCAGCTCATTGGCGCGAGAAACACATGGTCCATGCTCCAAAACCTTGACGTATCGATACCGTTGCTTTGGGAACGCCGTTCGCCGAAACCTCACACGCTGCGCGTTGGAACACTGTCTGGTGCCGCGAGAGTAGACCAGAGAACTCGCACGGCAAGTATTTTCAAGATCGCTACCAGTGGTTCAACCACAGTCCACACGATAGCTATCTTGAGATCCGTGACGCGTTTTCGTGTTCATCTGACGAGGCTGGTAGCTGGCCAGCCACTCCAGCCATCAGCGCTCGAATAAACGCGACATTCTCGCAAACGCACACGCTGAGCTCACATCCGGTTCTGTCCCTTCTGCCAACCTCTGACTTCTCCAGCATCCATACCGGACACCTGCATTGTACCATTGTCACAGCAAGTGCAAGTGTCAGACCCGAACAAGACCAACGCACTAAGAAGTGAAGCTCAAGAAGTGGGGTCACATTCCTCGACAGCTACCTACCGCCATATCCACCACAGCGGTCCAGCGAAATCCGAGCATTCCACCATAATCCAGAGCACCACACTCGCATTCTTGCGCCCACGAGGGCACCACGAGCGCCATGCGCTTCCATCAGACGCCGCGACCGCTACTGCAGCTCATTACGACCATCCTGCTCGCACCGCGGCATTCACTCGCTTTCCCCAATGTTGGCTTCGAACTCGACGACCTCTTCGCTCGCGACTGCACGCCGTGCGGCTACTACAACCAACTTTGCTGCACCGCAGGGCAAACGTGCGGCACCGATTCTGCCGGCGAGGCCGTCTGCTCCGCTGGCCAGGTGACAGCTGCAGCTACCGCATCTAATGGATACTGGCAATACATCACCTCGACCTATGTCGAGACGGACCTAGTCACCAGAACGACAGTCATGAGCACGTACATATCAGGTGCGGCTACAACTGGAATAGCTTGCAACTATGCCAACAACGAAACGCCCTGTGGCAGTATCTGCTGTGCAAGCGGTCAGTATTGCTTCAGCGCGGGTCAATGTACGGCTGCAGCTGGTGGAGGCAGTTCTGGTTACTACAGCAGCTACACAACTCCGGGCGCAACTGCAGGGGCACCAATTCGACCGACCAGCTCGGGGAACACAGTCGTTACTGCAACTCACACGCCAACCACAACCGTTGCCTTCATCGCTCCCGTATCGACCGGCGCCAATATCACACTCACAAACTCCGAGCAGAGCGGCGGAGGAGGCCTCTCCGGAGGTGCGATCGCAGGAATCGTCATCGGTGTCCTTGCAGGTCTCTTCCTCCTCGGCCTCCTATGCTTCTGCTGCTGCATCAAGGGCCTGCTAGACGGTTTGCTCGCATGCTTCGGCCTGGGCAAGAAACGACGCAACCGCCGCACCGAAGTCGAAGAGTACGAGCGCTACTCTCATCACGATTCTCGCCATGGCGGAGGTAGGACCTGGTATGGTGCTGCACGACCGCCGGCTCGTGTCGACCGCACGTCTCGAAACAGCGACCACAACAAGAGCAAAGGCATTCTCGGCGTTGGTGCTGGTCTTGCTGCGTTGTGGGCGATTCTCGGGCTGAAGAGGAGGCATGAGAATAGGAGGGACGAGAAGTATGGCACCGAGTATTCTTACTCAAGTGATTACTACACAAGTTCGAGTAAGTCATGATCCCCAATATATCTGTTCCCACAGTACTAACCTGTCTCCCTCCACAGGTAGCACAAGCTCAGACGATCGAAGAACGCGCACATATGGCGGTCGTTCACAATCGCGGCGGTAGTATTTCGTGCTGTTTTATGATGAGAAATGCGAAGTTCATCGCTTGTTGGGCGATATTTGCGCGGCGTTCCTCGGGGATGCTGGTCCATCAGATTTGACCAGCTGGGTGGCGGATTGTACATAATTCCCCAGTTCATCCATCGAAGGAATGATGGAAGTGGGTTAGACAGGACACATGTTACCCAGAAACTATCGCTCTTGGTTTGATTGCGCTGTGTCAAGCCTCGTTCGTTACGGCGGCCATGTGAGCCGCGTGGCGACCATGGTCGTCCTCTTTGGGTGTGATGTAGATCGCAATGGTTGGGATTACAATACCCAGGGCCAGGCGGCTGTAGCAGAGGATGTGCATTGTAGTGTGATTTGGTGATGTTGGTGGAATGTACGAAGAAAGCTGGTCGAGGCAACGTCGGAGACACGAACCGAGGACGATGCCAAGACTGATTTTAAGATGACGAGGATCGCATGTCCAACATCAGGGCTCAATGTAGGTTGGGAGTTCTACGTGGCTAGTGACTATCGACTGGGCAGATGAACAGCTCGTATGTGTGTGTGTACGGTGAGAGACTGGAAGGCGTGAGTGCACGATGAGATATGATCTTGTTCTCGTGCTGCGGTGGACTGGAGCCTGGATGCTGGCGAAAGGGAGCATTTACCTGACCACGTCAGTCCACTCGACCTCTGACATTCATTCGATCTTCATATCATCTGATCATCATTGTGGTTGCGTTTTACGAAGTTTCATTGATTCAGCATGGTATGGAGCTGCTCGGTCGAACCTCGTCACCTACGCGATGCGACGCAAATATGATCAACGCCAATGACCAACACCACCATGAGCCCCATCTTTCCCTCGGTATAGTAGCCGCACGCTGGCATTGCATCTAGAAGACCATCTCGTGTGGCTTGTCACCTTTCCGAAGGCTGAAGTTGGTGCTGAGGTATCCCTGGAGCAATGGCTCCTTCTTGATCACGGACAGAAGAGCCTTGTCAATCTTCTTCTGGTCCTCTGCGCGCTCGCTGGATATTTGCTTCTTCTCTGGCTTCTCTCCGGATGCCTGCTTGAAGAAAGCCTCCTCGCTGCCCTTCTTGTCTGCCTTCTTGTCCCGTGCGAAGTACTTCTCGCCGCTGGCCTTCTTCACGGTCGCGGCGTCGAGACCGTCGAGGGGAACAGTGGTCTTGGTCGCAATTACATAGCGGGCGTTGACACGGCGAAGAGGCACGCCGTTGACCTTGAACGGACCGGTAACGAGGAGAGTGCCCTGCTCGAGGACGTTGAGCAACACCACACGCTTGCCTCGGAAACGACCAGCCAGTAGGATAAGGACTGTGCCTGGCTTGAGCGACTGGCGGGGCTTGTATGGACGAAGAGCCTTGCGGGTCTGTGTGTATCGATTGTTAGTGAGTGTGCTCTTGATACAAAGTCATTGTGTTCCCTCCAGCGCTCCCATCTCATGCCCAATATCCATGTACACTTTCGGGGTGGTCGTACCGTCTTTGGTGCAGAAACGTCCTCGGCCGGGTAGTATTTGCTGGCCTTTTGCGCAGCTGGGGTGATCAGGCGCTCGCCCTTCTGGAACTTCTTGGTCTGGGGCTGTTCGGACGACATGGTGACCAGCTGCGAGTGTCTCCTGTCAGTTTTGCTGTGTTCTTGTGCGGGTCGTGTAGCGGATATCGAGCGTACCAAGAGGGAAAGGGTTGCTGTTGGGTTAGTTGAGTCGTGTCGTTGGCTAGTCTGGCGCTCGAGAGAAGCAGGTGCGATACATTTCCAAGCCTTGGCGTTCGCCGCATGGTTTTCATCACGATATGCGTTGTCGCCAGTCCGCTTCGCGGTCGCTGCCGCCGCCGCGCGCTAGCGTCATCGCGCCTCGCCTTCCAACAAGCTGTCTCTAGCTCCACGAAACACTCTCTAAGCTCATTACACGATAACACGAACAATCACATCAACCATCGCCACACCGCACAGTATGGCGGCAACCCCACTCATCACCTTCAAGGCCGGCCGCTGCGAACTCGAAGGCCGTAAAGTCAAGCCAGACCCGACACCGGGCTACGTCTACCTCTACTCCGAAGATGACCTGCTGCACTTCTGCTGGCGGCCACGCTCCGCACCTTCCACCGAACCAGATATGGACCTCATCATGTTCCCAACAGACGGACAATTCTTCCCGCTGGTGAAAGAGCAGGGCACCGATGACCTCAATTCGCCCACAAACGGTCGCATCTTCGTTCTCAAGTTCACATCATCTGGTCAGAGACATTTCTTCTGGATGCAGAGCAAGACTCAGTCAAAGAGTGGCGAGCTGAGCTGGTTCAGCAACAGAGATCAACGGTTGGGTCAGATCGTCGATGCTTTGCTGCAGGGAGAAGATGTGGATGTCGAAGGCGAGGTGGAGGACTTGCGGAGAGCTGGCGGCGATGCCGGCCCGGATGGTGATGCTGACGCGATGGAGGTTGATGGAGGACCATCGCTTGAGCGACGAGAACCTGGTGGTGCTGGTCAGGATGCCACCGGTGGGGATCCACGCGAAGAGGGTTCGGCTAGCCGAGAAGGTGGTGCTGATGGAGGCAGAGCGTAAGTCGCGCCATTTGGTCTCATGAGAGTCGAATCTTGGAAGGTGTAAGGTCCAGGCAGGGACGTGATGGAACGTCTTTGGCACGTGGTCAAAGAGCCGTCCTGGGGCATGTATGCGAACGTTGAGAAATCATCTTGCTGTGCTTGACCTTTCATCGACTTCCTGCTTGGTCTGCTTTTGCATCGCAATTCGTGATCAAGAATCTCAGCTGACCTCCGTTTCCTTAGGTAGTGCCAGCTCATCATCGTCGGCACCGCAAGACACGAATGCAATCGTGCAAAATTTCCTCAATTCGCTGAATGGTGGCAAGCACGGAGGCGGACAGCCGCAGCAAGTTGAGAAGCCTTTCACAACCCTGCCCGATCTCTTGCCATCAACGACAACAACAGCATACATCGCAAAAGCTTCACCACAGCAGATAGATCACCTCTGCACGCTGCTGCCGCCAGAGCTACTCTTGCTTGCTCAAGAATCCGCATCATCGAGTATGGCCGCTGAAACCAATCCGGCGACAGCTCAAGCGGCCATCGAGACACTTTCGCAGAGCCAGAAGAAAGATATACTCAATCGTGTTCTGCGTTCGCCTCAGCTGCAGCAGAGCCTTGGCTCTTTGACTGTGGCATTACGAGACGGAGGACTACCAATGATCGGCGAGGCTCTAGGTCTCAAGGTGGAGAATGGTGGACTCATCAGAGGCGGCAGCATGCCTCTTGGCGGCGGCGATGCTGTTGAGGCGTTCGTGAAGGGCGTCAAGAAGACTGCAGCAGAGGAAGAGAACAGCGCGAGGAAGTGATCGCAAGCGCATGTGCCACGATCATGTCTTCGAGATGACATGTTACATTCTCATGACACTGTATAGTAGCTGTACCATGCGACTAGACCATAGAGCTGCAAAGGCCAAATGAGCATGATTTATCATGTGGCTGTTCCTACGTCGCCCTCTTCACTACATTCACTAGCCCCCGTATTTCAGCAGCCACTCAGAACCGATGCATCCCTGCCCATGCCCACAGGTATCCCCACAGCCCATTTCGCGGAGTTACGTCTTCCATGTGGCTATCGACCTTCCCCACATCTTCGCGCTAGCCTTCCACAACCCACCCATCCAAAGAATTCCATATAACTCGTCCAGCACATGCAAAGTTCCACGATGGCAGGCAAATTCGAACCCAAGCACAAAGTCGACCTCGATCCCCCGAAGGACGACATCATCAGTCTCGACCATCTCTCCAAATGTGACGGTTCGTGCAGCGCGGCCAAACAGTGCTAGACTAGGTTTGGAGACGTGCTGATGTCGTACAGGAAAGCACGAAGGGTTTCCGACGTACGTTGCGATCAAGGTTCGTGGGACTGATCAGATGCGGATGACCTCGTGGGGAGAGATGTTGATGTTCAGCCGCTGCAGGGGACGATCTTTGACGTAACGGGCAATAAGGCCTATGGGCCTGAGGGAAGCTACAAAGGTAAGGCCACATCATCGTCAAGCGTGGCTGATATTGGATGATGCTGATGCTGTACTTCGCAGTCTTCGCGGGCAGGGATGCATCACGAGCTCTAGCCCAATCCTCCCTCAAGGACGAGGAGTGCCGATCAGATTGGTACGACCTCTCACCGGAGCACAAGAAAGTTCTGAATGACTGGTACACTTTCTTCAGCAAGCGGTATAACATCAAGGGCAAAGTCGAGGGTGCACAGAACACCGGTGAGGATCTCGCGGATGCAGAGGAGAAGCTATGATAGAGTGGTTGAGCATTGTGTGTACGTGTGTCTTGCATTACAATCCCACTTCCCAGAGAGCAAAGGCAACAGCAACACAGACAAGCAATTTTCGTCTGTTCCCGTCCCATGGCATCCCGGAACGCAGTAATAACGCAGAAATCCCAAGAGAAGAAAACTAGCACTCATGGGGTATGTTCGTCAACGCCTTCAACGCCTTCATAACATTCAAAGTTTTCTTCGAAGTCGTGTGTCTCATTCCATCCTTTCCATTCATTCATGATCGTGCTCGCGGTCGAGGAGGATGTGAGAATTTCATAGACGCAGCTGAGCCTGCTGAGCACGACGCATCATGGCTTGCTGGCCGCATTGCTGGCAGATTTGATTGGCACTGATCCATTCTCGCTTGATTCGCCAGGGGCCGAAGCACGCGTGATTGGGGTCGTTGCGGGCGAAGTGGCAGTGCTTGATGAGGCGGCGGCCGGCGTGTCCGCAGTGGAAGTGGATGACTTCGAACTGGGTGGAGAGTCAGAGATGGTTGGCGTTGTGGATGCTGAATTGAAAGATCCTACTTGGCACATCTTGGTTTACGTGAGAAAGAGGGGCTTTTGGCTGGGGATTGATTGTGTTCTACAGAGGACGACCGTCAGTATTCCCGCTTCCAAGGCTTGCTTTGCTCTGACTTACTTGAGCCGTTGACTGGTTGGATGGAGCAGGTACGAGTATAGCAACGAGCCACCAAACGACAATGGCCTTCCGCACAGAAGAATACACACAACGCAAGCCCAGAGAAATTGGAGAAGGTAGAAGGGAATGGTAGTTGAGGCGTTGAATGCTCAACATTTCGAGGCTACACCAGCAGCTTTATGCTCTTGTCAAGGACCATGACAGCAAGCGCACGAGCCTGTCGTAGCTCATAACAACCTCCACCCACTCCATGACAGGTCTCGACGCCGCATCCTTGCCACGATGGCTCGAACCAAGCAGCTGCGATCCTCACAAGCTTGGACACAATACCGGCCAGGTCGTCAAATCGACGACATGCGTCATTTGACACGGCGAGTACGATCTTTGGTTGAGCTCCCCATGCTCGCCCAACTTCACAAAGAAGCGAATCTGGTTGCGAGGTGCGGAGCAGAGTGATACAAGCGTCTGCGCTTAATCCATTCAGTGCTCTCAATTCTAACATGATGACACAAGATCACCAGATTCGAGTCGAGCCAGCAGTCGGTCTTGGGAGCAGGCAGTCGATTTATATGCTACGATCGTTTTTAATCACCCTCCCTGCCCGGTCTTGGATGACAATGCATTGTCCTTGCATTCTCGGGATCCGCGAGGCCGTACCGCCTTCAAAAGTCGGCATTCCGTCTTCTAGCAGCCCGCACAAAGCAAGCCGTCGTCGCACCGAGTGAGCATTGACAGCCAAGGCACGTCGCACCTAGGCTCGCACAGATGCCGTCCGTGCTTCCACTAGCCCGGTACTCAGCTCGACAAAGCGCTGCCGCGCCAGGCTCGAGCTCGGCAAAGTGCAGACGACATGTGAGATGCCGAGCGGAAGCTTCCGCCGTGCCCCTGGAGGTTGTTAGGCGCTCGCGCTGCTCTGATCTGAGCTGGTCGCACGAAACGGCGGGAAATGGCGATGCAGAAGCACATTCGGCACCAGAAAATGACAGAGAGCAAAAGCGTAGGTAACATGATGGATTAATCCTTGCCTTCGTGGGCGAGACTCCGTCGCCCTCCGTGCAGAGAGTGGATCACCCCACGCCTATGCAACCACCATGCTAATGCTATTGGTAGCAGACGTAGTTCACGGCGCTGGGACCGCTTCAGCCTGTCGTTGCTGTGCTCACAGAATGGAGAGTTGACGTGTATATTGCAGCCGTCTGTACTTTTGCCAATAGTCTGACTTCCTGCTGTACGTGTGCAACCTTTGTCGCGTTAATGCCCTACTTGCCGCCTTTGCGCTTGGCGCGCATCGCCCTCTTTCTGCCTATGATCTGGTTACGCTTCGCGAGCTTTTCGTCAATCGGCTTCTTCGGCTCCTTCTTAGCCTTGTCCGACTCTGCAGTCTTCTGTGCGCCTTCGGGTGCCCTTTTGCGCTTCCGCGAACCTGGCTTCTCATTCTTACCTGGCCGCTTGGAAGACTTAGGGAAAGTCTCGCCATCTTTGTCGACTAGACCTGACTGGACAGCGCGGCTCCGTTCGCGGGCCTTCTTCTCGCTGTCGCTCCTGCGCATCACCACCTGCGCATTCTCAATCGCAAATTCCACGATCAATCTTTTCTTGCGGTCCTGCATATCTTCTCGGCTCAGCTTGCTCTGTGTATCCTTGACCTGGTAGCCTATTGCATGGCCGTTCAACCACCGTAGACCTTGAAGCGCATTCCGGTGAGTGTAGTATTCAATAAACCCGTATCCACGGCTGCGGCCGGCACCAGAGTCTTCGCTCACTTTACTTCCGCCAGCGCTCTCGAACACGACCTTAGCTTGCTTCACAATACCTTTGCCTTTCTTCTTCCGAGCAAGCTCAGCCTCACGCATCTCTTCGCCACCTCGGGATATCTCTTCTTTGGAGAGCTGTTGTCTTAGGCCCGCTTTCACGTCCGTAGCGAAGCCAACGACCGCTTCTCGGGCGAGTTGCTTGAGTGCCTTCGAATCGATTGAGCGCGGCAGATTACGGACAGACAGACGGGTAAGACTGAGATTCAGCGACGGGTTGCTCTCGATGAGAGCCTTGCGCTGTTTGGCACTGGCTTCGCGCATCGCCTGCTCTGATGGTGGTAGCTGTTGCCACAATTTCGAGTTCGATGGTATGCTTCCTTCCGAGAGTAGATAGAGGCGGCGCTTGTCGGTGTCGCGCTTGTAGCGACTCGCTACACCCTCTTCTGTAAGTCTGCCCGCTTCCGACTTATCCACTGCCCTCGAGACCTGAAGTACTCGTCCGTCGAGTGTGTACTGACCAGTCGGATCGGTGTCCTCGTTTTGTAAGATCGAGCGAGCTGGCATGGAGGGGCGTCCATCATTGCCAGATTTGTCAGCGGATGGCGCTGAGCTTCGCGTTGGGGCATTGCGAATGCATGCGTCGGCATCTTCCTTCTTGTAAAAGCAGACAAAGCCCGTACCTTTGGAGCGCTCCGTCCCATAGTCCATGACTACTCTCGCATACCGCGTGTTACCGAATTGCGAAAACTGATCTTCAAGATCTTCATCCGTGCACGTGAAAGGTAGGTTGCGAACAAAAATTGTGGAAGATCGGTCGTCGGATTGTCGAGGCTCCTGCTCTTCGTCGTCCATATCATCGTGTTCTTCAACTTCGTCCCCTTCTTCACCTCCTTCACTGTCGCTGTTGTCCGCTCCATCATCTTGATCTATGTGCTCCTCTTCAGCACCACCAATAGTGGAACCGCCTTCCTCTTCCTCTTCCTCTTCCTCCGCTTCATGCTCTTCATGCTCTTCCTGCCCATCAGTAACGCCCTCGTAAGCGCCCTTCTCCACGGCCCAGTCAACAGCCAACGTCCTGCCACCAATTTCCTGCCCGTTGACGCCCTCAATAGCCTTCTCTGCCGCCTTTCGTCCCCGCATGATGACGAAACCGAACCCAGCCATCAGTCCTGGTCCCTTCTTCGGAATATATGCCTTCTTGACCTTTCCGAAGCTTAGAAAGACTTTCTCAAGATCCCGATCCCTCTTAATGCTCCAAGGCAAGTTCCGCACAATGAGCTTGGTCTGTTGCGGGGCTTCCTGCTTCTTCCCATGCTTCGCATGTTCGCCCTCTCCTTCCCGCTTCCTTGGCTCAGCGATTTCGATTCGGAGCTTGCGACCATCCAGAACGTGTGCGTTGAACTCTTGCTTTGCCTTGGCAGCGTCTTCAGCGTCCGCAAAGGTCACAAACCCGTAGCCCTTGCATTCCTTCTTCTCGTTGTCGATGACTGCTACAGCGTGCTTGATGGGATATGACTCGGAGAAGAGATCGGTGAGTATCTCGGAAGTGGTTGAGGGTGGTAGAGAGCGAACGAAGAGAGATCGCTTCTGTTGTACTGCTTTCTCTTGCGCTTGCGCTGCTGTTTCGGTCTCGGCCTGAGGTGCATCGTCGACAATTTTGTCGTGCTGTTCGACAGTAACTGCACTACCGTTAGACAGTCTTTGCTTCTTCTTTGCGGGACCCATTGTCTCGCGTGTGAATATGTGTGCGCTGGACCTGAGACGTCGAGGAACGAAGAAGCTCCAATAAATTTTAGGACGGATCGACGCTAACTTTGCTTGGGTGACATGGTTGGCTGTCGGCAACGACACGCTAACGAATGCCCATTGAGCAATACAGCAATACACACCCACGTCACACCTGAATGAGAAGCGCAATTTGATGGTTCAAGCTGTATCTGATGGGGTGACCTTGAAGTTTGGCAACAGCTTTGTGTTCGAGGAGCTATCTGAATCGCCGTCGCCTGCTCGGATGTCGCGTCTATGGCATCTGCGAAGGGCGGGGCAGTTCAGCTGCCCGTGGTGGCCTTTTTCTGATAACTCTCCCCGCGTGAGCTGGCAACATCATGGCGCGCTGTCTGTTGAATTGAGCATTCTCGGCTTCCGTGAGATCGACTGTGATGCTGAGCGTGTCAGGTTGGAAGGCGTTCCCATCACAGGACGCCTTTCTATAACCCTTCACAAGGCTTGTCCGCCATCAGCTGGATGAGAGAATGGACGACCTCAGCTGCAGCCAGTACCGTCGTCTCGCCTGGGTTGTCGTAGATCGGCGCGACCTCCACTAAGAGAGTAGGATCAGTCACTTGGTAGTCGTGTTCTGAGGTGATCAGCACTTACCAACATCACCTCCAACCACTTCGATACCGCTAAGTCCGTCTAAGATCGTCAGAAGCTCTCTCGTGGTCCAGCCTCCCACCTCTGCAGTACCCGTAGCTGGAGCAAAGGCTGGGTCGAGTACGTCTGTAAACTTGAATGTAAGCAGCTGTTGCAGAGCTAGACTGCGCTCACGTACCTATATCGACACTGATATAGACCTTCGACCCAGCGACTCTGTCCTTCAACGTTCTAATAACGCCGGCTGTACCGATCTTGTCGAGATCTCTAGCCTTCAGGATGTGGAACCCACAGACCTTGTCGTTGGCAAGATCGTACTTCTTATTGAATATCGGCGCCCGGATGCCTGCATGGATTGAAGAATTTCGTATCAGACCTTCTTCATGGGCAATGTGCAAGAAAGTGCCGTGGTTCACTCCGCTGTTGATCGATAGTCAATAGATGTCTTCGGAAGGTGGTCATTCGCTCACGCATAATGAGAGAGGCCGCCGCCAAGGACATCAGGATCCCAGGTGTCCAGATGGCTATCGAAATGGATGACGGAGACTGGCCCCCAGTGTTGATATGTTGATCTCAACGCCGGTAGTGTGGTCGTGTGGTCGCCGCCCAGAGTTATGATGCGCGGAGCAGTATGCTCTGAAGCGTTTGCTTTACGATTCGAGGTGATCTGCGAAGTCAGACACGGTTGACTTTGGAGTGTGCCAAGCTCCCACCTTGTGTGCTTTGGTCAACTGTTTCAGGGCGATTGTGTTGTCCTTGAAGGCATCAGTCTTCGCGTCAACCGGAAGCCCGTGAGACATACAAGGACAGTCAAAGGAGCATCTCCACAATCAACCACCTTCAAGCCTTGCTGAAACGCATTCTTCCCTGCCTAACAGTTAGGCGGCTTGAGCTGTTGGCTCTTTTCAGTACCAAAATACCAGTGTAGATACTCCAACCGAAATCCGGGGCTATCCGTTGAGATCCTTGACGAATGCCACTGGGACCATATCTAGCCCCAGGTCTAGCTGTTACACCAGTGTCGAAAGGTGCTCCAAGAATTGCAATATCGTAAGGTTCAATATTTTCATCGTTCCCAGCGAGACAATGTACGTATGGCAAATTGGCGTAAGTATGCAATCCTGCAAACATGGCCTGCGTGATGTCGAGATCTGGGTTACTGCCATCGGCATGGTGACCACTGCCGGCCAATGGCAGTTGCACGCCGGAGACGGGGGGAAAGGTGACTTCTCGAGCATTGCAGAGGACGACTGCCACGGTCAGCAAGCCGGTGTAGGCGAGCATTTTGCGAGCAGAGTGCATAGCAACTGGACGAGTTGTAGAAGAGACACATGAGTAAAGTGTAGCAGATGCTCTGCTATCTTGCTTTCTTGCTTTCGCATGGGGTTGCCTACCCTGGCAGACCTTCACGTGGTATGCGAACGCCGCAGGAGACCGTCAACGGAGCTTGGTTGTGTTGTAACGCGTTCGCTTCAGGTGTGGCTGGCTCAAAGACCGCTGTCATTGGATCAAGCAGGCGTATGGAGGCTGCGCTGTGATGCGGCAACAAGTATAAGCTCTCCCGTCCCCGCACGTGGCCGGCGGGGTATAGGAGAGGAAGAAGAATGGGATGGACTCCGACTTTCGGCGTCGCCGGGTCAATACTTGTTGATCTTTCTCTTGTCTCTCTTCCCTCTCCTCTGCGATGCATCAACTGGACAGTATATGTACCATGGACACACTGTTACTACGCATCATTCACGAGACACGACTGCAACAGCCCTTGAGGATCAGCATGGCCGCAGCGGAAGCGCACGAGCCTAGATTCCACCGGGTAGGGTTACGAGCCGATTGCTCGGGAACGTATCGCGACATGTGCGATGCGAAGTACAGTGGACTCTATCTTCTCCTCACCTGATTGACTTCCAAACCCTCGACAGGCTCGCCTATCTAGCCAGCATCAGACGTCTCTATCATAGGCAATGGGCGACCAAGCTACAAGCTGTTACAACAATGATTGACACCCGCAGCATGAGCAGCCCTGACAAATTCTTGCATACATGATTACATGGGTAGTGTGCTTGCTGAATATGCGGAGCTAAACATCGGCACCGCCGCAGTCTTCTTGGCCGACACCTCAGCTTCACACCCTGCCGAAGCGGCCTATCAAGCAGTCGAGGGGATCTTATCTACAACCACCTACCTACCTGCCTTCAGCAAAGTCATCTCCGTGCTTTTCTCCCGTCCGCGCGAACGCTGTGCATGCACACAAGGTCCGCTATCTTGCTTCTCTGAACATGCCGGAGGCGGTTGCTCGTTGGCTCCACCTAGACCCGACTGCATCTCTTTCATATACAGCGCTCGTCGTGCCATTCCCCTGACTTCGCCTCAGAGGTTTCGTTGTTCGAAGTTGCCTGTCATGTCTTATCGCGAAGACTTCTGCGATCCGTTGTGGCCTCCCGGTACTGTGAAACTCGCGCAGCTCTCTGGAGCCAACAAGAAAGACGCAGACATCGTCTTACAACCTAGGCCGACGGACAATCCCAACGACCCGCTGGTAGGTCTTTGACGATGGCAACCAAGGTCTTTGACCATGGCAATGACGGCCGAGCTGCTCACAATGGATTCAGAATTGGCCATCATGGCAGAAGAGTATCAATTACTTTCTCGCTTCTTTCTACGCCATGATGGTCTTCGCCTTCGTCAACGCCACATCGCCGACCTGGGGCCCTATGGGAGACGAACTCAACTTCAGCTCGGAGACGTTGACAAACACTTACGCGATTGGATGCGCAACGCTTGCGCTGGGCGCTCCGATGCTGGTTCCATTCGCTCTCAAGTACGGCTCCCGATTTGTGTACGTGATCAGCAGTGCTGCTCAGTTTGGTATTTCGATATGGGCAGCAAGGACCATGACGGCAGGCGATTGGTGGTATGAATTGCAACACTCGAAGTGCCGTTGACCAGCACATGCTCACGCGCTCGATAGGGGGGTCAATGCGCTGCAATGCTGGCTAGGTGCGCTCGCTGAAGTCTTGATCCAGATGACAGTCGCCGACGTCTACTTTGTGCACCAACGCGGGCGCATGAACAGCATCTACATCTGGTCGGCAAACGTTGGATCGAATCTGGCTGTGGTCGCTGCCGGATTCATTACTACGAGTCAAGGATGGAGGTGGGTTTGGTGGTGGTGTGCTATATTTTTCGGGGTACAGCTGGTCATGTTTGTTTTCGGCTTCGAGGAGACGAAATTCACTCACATAGAGACGCTCGAAGGTCGACAAGGCAGCATCGTTACAGCGCCTGATGTTTCCAAGCACGCTCGCGAGAGTCACGACAAGGGAGCACGACCGGAAGCTACAGTCGCCGATGCGGATGTCGAACTCCACGTGTCGCCACGCAACCTCAGTGTAGTCCACATCAATCCTAACATTCCGCGGAAGACCTACTGGCAGAAGCTTGCGCTCACCACAACCTCCCCTGGCAACTGGATGCATTTCCTTCGGCATTCTTGGCAACCCTTCCTCATACTCGGTTCCATACCTGGTGTGCTCTTCTGCTCGCTTGTCTATGCTATCCTGCTAGCCTGGTCAACGGTCATGACGACAGTGTTGAGCACGCTCATGTTGGAAGAGCCTTATAACTTCTCCGCATCATCGATCGGGCTGATGAGCCTGGCGCCATGTAAGCTGTTCAACAACGTTCAACACGGTACCTTGAAACGTCCGCTGATGGATCGTCAGTCATCGGATCTACGCTGGGTTCCATCATTTGTGGGCCCTTGAGTGACTACATCGGTAAGTCTGAAAGGTCCGAAGTCGTCATTTGAGATACGCTCGCAGCACTTCACGATTGGCGCCACTTTCCCGACCACTGACACACGCCGTCGAAATTTGCTGACGACCTTTTGTCCAAACAGCATTGAGGCTGGCGAAGCGGAATGGTGGTATTTATGAGCCAGAGTTCCGCTTCTGGGTCTTCCTACCATTCGTGCCCTTCCAGCTCGCAGGCGCCTGGTGGTACGTCTAAGCACTCACACAC
Source organism: Dothistroma septosporum (assembly GCA_002236755.2). NCBI lineage: Eukaryota > Fungi > Ascomycota > Dothideomycetes > Mycosphaerellales > Mycosphaerellaceae > Dothistroma > Dothistroma septosporum. The sequence goes on from NBZP02000054.1 coordinate 3,995,641, forward strand.
TCTGTACGCGGAAGCTCATATTGCGACAGGTTCGGCTACGCCCTCAATAATGGCGCCTCCTGGTCACAAGTCGCCCTAGCATACGGCATCTGCAACTTTGGCTCAGCACCGCTACAGAGTCTCGCTTTGACGTACATGCTTGATGCATATAACGGTACTTTTGAATCCCGCGCTACGCTGAGCCGTAAACAAACTCTAACAGCGTTGCAGAGATCATCGGGGACGCCCTTACTGGCCTGACCTTCGTGCGGAACACTTTCAGCACGATCTTTGTCTTCGCCATGCCTGCTTGGATCGCCAGAGTCGGAACTTCCGGGGTTTTCGACACAATTGGCGCCATTGGTGTGCTGATTCTTTCGTTTGCGGCTTTCTTCATCTGGCGTGGCAAGGACATACGCGTGAAGACTGCGACGGTGTATAGGCACTATGCTTTACGGCAGTTCGAAGGGAGGCCCCTATGAGAGCATTGCGCCTCCCGTTCACATTGACCAGATGATACGACCACAAAAAGCGCAGAAGCCGGTCATATCGAGACTATCTCATTCTATTAGTATTAAGCTATCGAGATCGGCCTCACTCGTAGCCTGTAGAAACATGATGAAATCTATGCATGATAGCACACAACCTCTTCATTGTCCCTAGAACAACTTGTGCTCCAGCGTCATATCATTCTCAGGCTCGAGACCAACACAAGCTCGCATAATGTTGATCAAAGCACTCCTCTGCTTCGCCAAGGCGTTGACGACAGGGGTACCAGTTGGCGTCAAAGGAGCCTTGAGCATGTAGCTCAGCACACTCAGCACACTGTTGAAGTTCTTGTACTCGCTCTCACCATCGTGACGCCATTGGATTCTGGTCATGAGTTCGGTGATCAGGACGAGGTCAATGATGAGTGGAGACGCCAGAAGAGAGTCCTCGCATACGTTGAATATGCTGATGGTCTGGTGGCCGCCAAGGAAGATCTCGGCGTAGTACTCATCGAGAGCACGCTTGTTGTCGCCGACAGCGGGCATGTACTTGATGACGACTGTGTGGTCCGGATGCTCGTCCTTTTTGTACAGAACATTGTTTGCAGCGACCATGTCATCGACAACATTCGACTTGCTGATCTCCTTGGACCGGAACTGCTTTTGCGAAGAGAGGTTCTTGCCATCGTTGTTGCCGAGGTGGTTGTAGCTTGCGATGGAGGTGAGTTTGATGCCGGCATTGATGAGGAAGTCGACGAGGGCGGACTTCATCTTGGTCTGGCCGGACTTGAAGTCGTCGCCGCCGATGAAGGCGTTATGTTGTTCTGCGAGCTTGATGCAGCCTGGGACAAAAGTATTCTGTGGAGAGCCGTTGATGAAAGGTGCGTTCTCTAGGATACTTGCTACGGCGAAGACTGTTGATGGTGAGATTTCTTCATGGCCAGCAGTAATGGAGCTCATCAAGTTCTCTGCGGAGTCGTTCACTCCAGGCACAATGTCGGCGTAGCGCTCTGTGTTTGCGGTCCACAGCACGATGACTCTGTCAAGAGAATTGTCGGCCTTGAAGTTCCGAATGTCCTTTCGAAGGTGCTCAACGTGTTCCATGGATGCTTTCGAGCCAGGGATGACGTTATCAGCACGATCGCCCTGATTTGCGGCGATGAAGTCAGGGTAGTAGATACTTGGCAAAGGCTTGATGCTGGCCATCTCCTTCCTGACTAGAGACTTCAGTGTAGGCTCGAGTACTTGAGCTCGGTCCATGGCCGTGGCGAGATCCATTCTGCTGATGTCCCAGCCACCGATGATAAGGTCGTCTGGGTGCACCATGGGGAGCATGCTCTGGAGTGGGATGTTAACGTCCTCACCGGTCTCTGCCTCCGTCCCGAGCTTGACAGTGGAACTCATAACCACAGAACCGTAGTAGTTGGCAGCACGAGGGCCTTCGCGAGTCTCCCATGTCAGTTTTCGTCTGTTCGCCAGAATACCAGCGGTCACCGTTGTGCCGTTGTTCCCACCAAGACCGACGAGCATGACGCCGACCTTGCCTACATGACGCTTGGTCTTGAAGTCGTATACGGTGTTCTTGGGCTGCGCAACATACTTCCCATCCACTCGCTTCACCGAAGTTGTGCGGTAGTTGTACTTGCTGAGTATATCTTCCTGCCCATAGCTGACGTTTGCAGCATCGACTACAAAGTCCGTCGATTGCGCCTGGCGTATGTGAGTGGCTGTCATACCAGTGGCAAAGCCATCTGCATCATTCGCGTGAGGTGCCATGGTCAGTTTTGTGCTTTGAATCGCTTATGGAGTCTGACTTCATGTCAGTTCTGCTCGATGTGCACAGAGCATCGAGACACGATGGAGCAGGAGAGGAAGGGCCAGGTGACGGAGGACTTGCGCTGGCAGTGTTCGCACGGACGTACCTTTGCAGCAAGTGGTAGGAGGTGTTGCTCGCGGGTTGGCAAAAGGGACTTGGTAGCTGCAGACAGAGATGTGCACTGGAAGCTCAACAATGGTACAGAGGAGAAAGAGGAAACTGTGGGAAATGAGAAATTGCACTTCTTATGTGTGCGTCGCTGACCGCTTCCGAGCGTCGCATCGTTGCATGATCATCTGCTTCCGCGGCATTTGTTTCGTTGGGCTTGATTGCGACGAGAGGTGGCAGCTACGGTCAATTGTTCAAGCCGTGCCAGCTCTCTCCGGACTGAGCTGCAGCCAGTATACCGTTTCGGAGCGACGGTTTTTCCGATGCTCTTGGCGTGATTGAGTGAGTGTAGCTGGAAAGTGCATCCTTAGCCCGGAATCCAGCATGACAGCGATGATGACTGAGATGTACCTCAAATAACCCTCTGACAACAGACATGATGAATGGCCGCTGGAGGTTCTGACTTCACGACTCTTTGAACGTGACTGATCTTTTGTGTTTTCCCTTTGGAAGGTTTCATCATCCACTCTCGCCAGATTAGTTACCAGGACGAGTTTCTGACGTAGCCAAAGATGTAGTCAACTGACGAGGCCGCCTCGTTCGTATCGTACTAATGTAGCGTGAGAGGCCGGAATATTGACCAAATGTCTTTCGCTGATGCGGGCTTCCGGACAGCCTCTGTTGTGCTCCTCGCGTGGCTCCTCTCTGTGCTCACTGACGGGCTCCATCGGCGTTCTACAGCAATTTGACCGAAACGTGGCGAAAGCAGACGACCTGGATTCGGACTACAGAATAGCCACAATCGTTGCATGCCCGAGAAGAAGGAAAAGTCATCCGAAGAATCACCTGTCAAGACACGATCCCTCCATGGCAGGCAAATTGGTAACAGTCCAGGCCAATAGCGGTCCGTGTGCCGACGCCACTGCCATCCCCGAAGCACGCGGAAGTTGAAGAATCCCGCTTGACTCGCCGCAACAATCTTCCAGGAGACGGAGGACGTCGAAGTCAAAACGCGTAGAAAGTAAAACGATCAGATGTGCGTTCCTGGTCCTGGTCAACATGAACAATTCTGTCTGCGAGCACACTCATCCGGCTCTCCGGCGCAAAGACAACTTCTGTGCAACGGGACAGACCCTACGTTCTCGCAATGATCGGCCGTTAGGCGTGCACAGCGTGGTCGTTTGTGGTTGCATCGTGCATCAAACGGGCATTCTATTTGCGGGACGCTTCTGCGCTTCTGCAAGCTCTGAGACGCGTCACCGCGGCAACAACAACCAAAATGTTCCTGCAGCTGGATGGCGCAGCAGTCAGCAATATGCAAGTACGTACTCATCGCCACCAACGGCGCAATTCGTAGAGGCGATATTGTTGTCGTGCTGCAGATCAGGGTTTGCGGAGAGCGTTGCTGTGCGATCCACTTCGGTAAGGTCGCCCGCCTCATCAAGCAGACAGGGGAGCGTCTACGGGCTGCAAATGAGATGGCGCTCATTGAATAGAAGGCCCATGGCCTGCCCTTCGCATCCCCTCTCTGCCTGATAGTCCCTCCCTCAGCCTCTCGCCGTCTCTACAGCATTTGCCGACAGTTTACTTCAAGTTCGCAGCGATATAGCCAGGCATACGACAGGAACAATTTTTAATTCGCGCCCTCTATATTAACCACCAGAAAATATGCGCTACTCCGTCCTCGCCCTTGCGCCATTTGTGGCTGCTGCGTACGGTCAAGAGACATCATCGTCTGCTACACCAACAGTGGGTCAATCGTTCCAGCACGCGTTCGCGCCAGAATTGAACCGACTGACAAGCATCATAGGTCACGAGCACGTACACGTACTCCAACACCGAGACCAACTTCCTCTCCTCCACCAACTCCTATGGCGTGATCACGGGAATGCCGTCTCTTACGGACACAGGTGCTCCAGTCGCTGCAACATCTCAGCCTGCGGTCGACACCGACGTGGGGGCTGCCGCCTCAATTCCAGCAGGTTTGCCTACAGGCATCCAGACAATCTACCACGGTGGAAGTAACACATCGACGAGCTTCTTCCTCGTCTCTGTCGGTAGCTCAACAACTGTCGTTGTGCAAAGCTCGACAAGCAGCGCCTCCGCGACTGGCGGATCTGCTGGTAGTGGCTCTGGAGCAACAGGTGCAAGCGGCTCGGCTGGTCAGAGCGCATCTGGCACTGGGAGCGCCAGCGCTTCGTCGTCTTCCTCTGCGGCTGACGCTGTCAAGATCGTGTCCGGTGCCGTCCTCGGTCTTGGTGCCGCCGTCGTCGTCGCACTCTTGTGAGTTTCGAACATTGGATATAAAAGCATCGTGTTGCATGGTACGCTTCGAGCGTTCAAGCAAAGCAGAACACGCACATGACTTCAAGAGCGAGATAGTGCTAGTTTGGACATATATGGCGGCGTCAGGAGGATTATGATCGATACCCAGCACGAGACTGCGCGCCGATATGTGGGCATATTCATCGTGCTATAATTACAGACAGAGTCGTAACAGGCTGGACGGCCATTTCGCGAGGACAGCGGTGCCTGAATTCGTCGAAGCAAGCGCTTCGGTAGGATGGATTTCTGGTATGTTGCTACAGCTAGGCTAAGGAGATGACCCTCCAATGTGTCAGGGATCTGTGTTTGTTGTTGTTAGGAGCTCCTACATTTCCTCTCTTCCTTTCAGACCAGACTTCTCTTGCCCCACTTCTCTGCCTTATGCAAGGGTTCCTGGTGGCTGTGGCTCCCAAGTTTCCTGAACCTCGATTACACACGACAAGTTTCCGTTTGACTCGTCTCCTAGTATCAAGAACATATTCCTCCACACGTTCGTCAGTTGCAAATATGCTGGAAAACGCCATGGACGAGGCAACACTCAAGCAGTATCTGGCTGACGGCGAGTCCACCATCCCCGCCACCTACACTTTATGATCCCAGCATTAATGACTCTCAGACCCGCCAACTATTGTACCATTGAGCATCAAGCCGCACTTCGAGGCACTGTCAACGAGGGAGAAGAAGTATGCCCACTACATCTCGAGAGCCGCACTGGCAGGCACACGAGTGAATCTGCGCCAGGTTTCTCCAGAGTCTGAGCCAATCTACGACTTCATCCTCACCCTTCACAAGAGTTGCAACGGTCTGCAAGACTCTCCAATCTGCTCCGATTTACTGGACTGACGGGATCTAGGTGATTGGAAGAGGCTGTCATCGAACGCTGGAGTCAGTGACGAGGATTTGAAGCAGTTTCTAAATTTCGCCGCACAGTTCATTGGCAACACTGGCAACTACAAGTCTTTCGGCGACAGCAAATTCATCCCTCGCGTCTCAGCCGACAAGGTCGCGGCTCTAGCAAAGGCTTCATCTGAAGCCGAGAAGCTCTGGAACCAGATCAAGGATGCCGTGTATGACTCCAGGTCCATCTCACGAATGCACCTCGGCTATGTATGCAAGCATCCAAGCATATACTCGTTCGCTGAGATCCGTGAGGTAGCGCGCTAACTCTGGTCGTTACATGCAGCTAGATGAAGGCCATGTGTCAACCTACTACCCAGATTCTAACGACATTACCAAAGACGATATCTCATATGTTTCCGACTGGCTGAAGGACCAAGGCCTAATGCCCGAGAACACACGGCTCCGAAAGCTCGACTCTGGCGATTTTGAGCTCTTGATCGCCTCCGCAGTCACTGAGCCAGCTCAACGCGACTTGAAGGAGTCGCAATGGACACTGGAAGGGCCATTGAAGGGCAAGAAGCTCACACTCGTCTATGGCGATCACAAGGTCGAAATGGGCAAGATCGCAAGCAACCTGATGGAGGCGAAGAAGTTCGCTCTCAACGACGAAGAGGATAAGATGCAAGGCGAATATGTGAAGGCTTTCCACGATGGTTCCATGTTCGCCCATCTCGATTCTCAACGTCACTGGATTCGTGATAAGGGTAAGCACAGACTCCTTGCGTTCAGCAAAAACTGCCGAGCCATCGGCCCTTGCTTCTCGAGCAGATCTAACACACTTCTGTCTGTAGGTCCTATGGTAGAGTGTAACATTGGCTTCATCGAGACCTACAGAGACCCGCACGGCATCCGTGGTGAGTGGGAAGGCTTTGCTGCCATGATCAATAAAGAGCGGACCAAAGCATTCAGCAAGCTGGTCGAGTCTGCACCCAGCCAGATTCCGAAACTGCCTTGGCCTGAAGCTTTCGAGAAGGACAAATTTCTGGCGCCGGACTTCACCTCACTCGAAGTTCTGACCTTTGCGGGTAGTGGCATGTGAGTTATCTCCAAGGAGTATATGCACTTGTGATCGGGTTGGCAATGTCTCTACGCGGCTAGGTCGTCTTCTAAGGCGACTCCGCCGCTCTATAGCGGAGCCCTATAAGGGCCTCCCAGGGGAGATATTGCTTGCCCTGTTACGACTGTGTAGCTCTGTCTCTACAAGATTGGATATCTACTGACTCCCTTGTGACAAAAGACCGGCAGGCATTAACATTCCAAACTACGATAGTGTCCGGCAGAACGAAGGCTTCAAGAACGTGTCCTTGGGGAACGTATTGAGCGCCGCCGCACCGAAAGAGCCCACACCTTTCATCAGGGATGAAGACCAGGATCTTTGGAACAAGCACAAGGACGAAGCATTCGAAGTACAAGTCGGCCTTCACGAGCTGCTTGGTCATGGCTGCGGCAAACTGCTGCAAGAGACCGAAACCGGCAAGTACAATTTCGACCACAAGAATCCACCTAATTCTCCTGTCACTGGAAAGCCGATCTCGACTTGGTACGGCGTCGGGGAAACGTGGGGCACTGTCTTCGGTGGAATGGGCCCATCGTACGAAGAGTGCAGGGCTGAGGCTGTAGCGATGAGTCTGTGCCCGGACTATGGCATCCTCCAGATCTTCGGCTTCGGCAACGGCAAGGAAGACATCAACGGCGCGGCAGGAGACGTTCTCTTTGTCTGCTATCTTCAAATGGCGCGAGCTGGTGTAGCCGCTTTGCAATTCTGGGACCCCAACAGTCGCAAATGGGGACAAGCGCACATGCAGGCTCGGTTCGCTCTCCTGCAGACTTTCCTGTCAGCTGGCAAGGAGTTCTGCGAACTGCAGTACACCAAGGAGGATCTCTCAGACTTGACCATCTTCCTCGACCGCAACAAGATCGAATCGCACGGACGCCCAGCTGTGAACAAGTTCTTACAGAAGCTGCAGGTGTTCAAGGCTACGGCGGACCTGAAGGCTGGTAAGAAGCTGTACGAAGGCATCACTGACGTCAATGAATGGTTCGCGACGAAACTCCGTCCAGAGGTGGTCCGCCAGGCGAAGCCAAGGAAGGTTTTTGTTCAAGCCAATACCGTTGTGGATGGCGATAATGTCGTTCTCAAGGAATATGAGGCAACTCCAGAGGGCATAATCCAGAGCTTCGTAGATCGTGACTACATTTGAGTCTGATCTCGGATCGATCAGCATTGTGAGGGAGTGAGGGCGGTGAAACGAAGGCAGCATGGTCGATGGAAGAGCGCCGGGAGTCCCAAAGCGTTTCTCCGGTAAAATCAATGTCAGAGCAGCCTCTACATGAAGTCATCCAGAAAGTCCTCGTCCCTGTCCTGGTTGCTCGACTCTGCCAGGTTGTCTTCATCGTGCAGATCATCATACATGTGATCCTTTTGCCACTTGAGACGTTGTCTCTCCTCCGCAATCTTCGCAGCTTCCTTCTTCTGCAGACACCCGTCAGTATAGCAGTCCGCCCACCGACACCCCAATTCTTCAAGCTTACCTGCTCCTGTGCAGCAATCCTTTCTACCTTCCTCAACTCCCTCTCCCGTTCCGCCTTCTCCTCCCTCAAATCCGGAAACTTCTCCACCTTGGTCTTATTCAACCGGTTCACAATCACATTCTCCCTCTTCTCCACATACACCCGCTTGACCATCTTGTCGTTCTTGAACCCCACCTGTCCCGTCGCCATGTTCCCGCTCTTCTTGAGGTTGCTCCACGGCGTGTAGATGATAGTCACGTTGTCCTTCTTGTTGCCTTCTATGCTGTTGGCTTTGGTGAGCTGGGCGCAGTCGGTCAAGAGTGCGGTGGGGATGGCGTCCCAGGTTGTGGTAGGTGGGAGGCGGAGGTAGATGTGGGCCGAGGAGAGGTTGTCGACATGAAACCAGATGTCTTCGGGCCAGCCGTACGCTATTAGATCCTCATCTCTAGCCAAGTTAGGGATATGTATGATAATGTGGGTGGTGGAGGTGGCATACTCTCGACCTTGTCTTTGCCGACGTAGATGAAGGCGGCTGGGTCAACCACGTTGCTGGTGAAGTAGAAGACCATCTTGACGTTGGCGACGGTCTTTGGCGACTATGAGATCGTTGTATTTTGTGGTGTCGTTGATCTCGAGGAGAAAATCAACGAGCTTGTCCTGGATCGCGAGCCCGGGACGTTGGTGCCCTCAATCGTCTAGACCCCTGCCGTCAGCTGCCTTATTCTTAAGGCGCCCCCTCCCCTTTGCTGATGCAGCCACTCCCGTTTGACATTGATGTTTGCGTACAAAGCCACAGCGCGCAGATGGCGGTAGGCTATCTGTGGGCCTCTGTCGCTCTTTGTGGCCTGTTGTTCATCCTCGCATTGGATATCATGGGCGTCTTCTCCGGGAAGAATCACTTCGAAGTCGAAGGACGGGTCAGTATACGAACGGCATGTGGCCAATATCATGCTGATGATGTGAATAGACGGTCATAATCACCGGCGGCTCTCAGGGCATGGGCAGAGGACTGGGCAAGCTGCTGGCGCAGAAAGGTGCCAATGTAGTCATTGTCGCCAGGAACCAAAGGAAGCTCGATGATGCTCTCGAATACATTTCGGTCCGTATCTGCCGCTTCCAGCTCACAGCAGCTCTCTGACCTTCTGAATAGTCGGCTGCCAAGAGCGCTTCAACCCAGAAGTTTCACGCCATCAGCGCAGACGTCACCAAGGTCGAGGAGAACGACCGGATCATCGCAGAAGTCACTGCCCTGAACAACGGCAACCCGCCGGACATCGTATGGGCCAATGCGGGCTCAGCACATCCCGGCCTATTCGTCGATACCTCGCCGGAAATTCTCAGGGCGCAGATGGACCTCAACTACTTTGCAGCCGCATATCTTGCGCAGTCGACACTCCGAGATTGGGTCAAACCTTCACCCAACAAGCAAGATGTTGCAGACGCAAACACTGTCAAGCCCAGACATTTCATCTGCACTTCCAGCGTGGCCTCCTTCGTGGGACTTGCAGGCTATACTCCGTACGCGGGTCCCAAGTCTGCGATGCGGAGTTTTGCAGACACACTACGATCTGAAGTCCTGCTGTATAACGGAGCGCGGCGCAAGGATCCTGTCACTGGTCCTGCGACCGACATCAAGGTTCACTGTGTGTTTCCTGGAACCATCAAGTCACCAGGGTACGAGGATGAAGAGAAGCTCAAGCACCAAGTGACCAAGATACTGGAGGAGGGCGACATTGCTCAGACGGAAGACGAGGTGGCTTTGGCGGCTGTGAGAGGGCTCGAGAAGGGGGGCTTCCTGATCACGACGCAATTGCTGGGGCATGCAATGCGAGTGAGTACGCTGGGCGGAAGTCCACGAAACAATTGGGTCGTGGACACGCTGTTCAGCTGGGCTACATCATTGGCGTGGCTGTTCATTGGACCGGATATGGATGGGAAGGTGTACAATTATGGCAAGAAGAATGGGTTGGCAGTCCCCAAATGAGTTGCCGACGGCGGAGGCACGTCACAACATATACTTGAAGCCCACGATCGATTCTTGATGCCACGGCTTCTTCCTGAAGTGTAGAAGTCGTTCCGCGAAGCAGTCCAGGGCTTGACAGATGAATGTGGCCGTCGACGCCCTGCGAGAGCATGCTATCGTTCCACTTTTGAAATCTTCACTGCTGTGCATGATAACGCTGCCAGGTAAGTGTCAACATCAATAGTGTGGCTGGTGATAAGATCGAAACGCTCTGACCAGGATCCACAACGTCGAAGTCCACAGGTGGCAGACATGTCTGATTGGTTCTCCCGCGGGGCCCGTACTTGACGAAACTCGCGCTCTCCTTGCAACAGACCAACAATTGCGTCGAATCAATCATTCTTCGCCTCTGCGCCGACCAGGTTATCCACCGAATCGCATTACAAAGAGGCTTCGACTGTCACCTTCACACCCGCCAGCTTCCGCCGCCCTGCCCACAGCTATGGAAGAACACAAGCGAGCTGTGTCGAGCATAGCTTTACAAGTGGTTGACTTCCATCAACGACAAGTGCCCTATAGGATCTACCATGGATCGACAAATACGACACAAGCGCGGGAATTTGATCCGAAGAAGATCATCGACACAAGCAGTCTCAATCGTGTCATCAGCGTGGACACCGAGAAAATGACATGCTTGGTCGAGCCCAACGTAGGCATGGAAGGACTTGTGGATGGAACTTTACCGCATGGGGTGATTCCGCCCGTCATCATGGAGTTTCCTGGAATCACGGTTGGCGGCGGTGAGACTGTCGCGCATATTCATGAGTAGGCAATGTGACTCACGAAAGTGCAGGCTTTGCTGGCACAGCCGGCGAGAGCAGTGGGTTCAAATATGGGTTCTTCGATCGCATCGTCAACTGGTTCGAAATTGTACTGCCCGATGGCCACGTCGTTCGAGCGTCTCCCACCGAGAGAGAGGATCTCTTCCACGGGGCTGCGGGCTCTTTCGGCACGCTGGGTGTGGCCACCCTGTTCGAGCTGCAACTGATACCCGCGAAACGATACGTTGAGATGACCTATCACCCATGTCGCAGTGTCATGGAAGCCGTATCGACCATGGATGTCGTCACGAACGACGAGAGCCACGATTTCGTTGACGGCATTCAGTTCAGCCTGGAGAAAGGCGTCATCGTTACTGGCAAGCTCACGGACCAGCCTTCTTCTGGCAGCAAGATCCAACAATTCAGCCGCGCACGGGATCCCTGGTTCTACATCCACGTTGACAGAGCCACCAAGAGCTTCGAGAAGGTTACGGTCGTGGCACCCGTCAAGGACTACCTATTCAGGTATGATCGCGGCGCATTCTGGACTGGCAAATACGCGTATCAGTATTTCCTCACACCTTTCAATCGCATCACAAGGTGGGCTCTGGATTATTTCATGCACACCAAGGTGATGTATCATGCGCTCCACAGATCTGGACACTCATCTCGATACATCATTCAGGATCTCCTGTTGCCTCGAAGCGGAGTTGAGGAGTTCATACAATTCGTCAACGACGAGTTTGGATTCTGGCCTCTATGGTTGTGTCCGCTGAAACGAGGCGAGCACGTCTCACTCCATCCAACGATAGGGGGCGATCCTGTCACGGATGAGAAGTCCGTTTCCTTCATCAACATCGGAGTTTGGGGGCCGGGCTCATCGAACTACGTGCGCTTCATCGAACAAAACCGGCAACTCGAGCACAAGCTCAGGGAGTTGGGTGGCATCAAGTGGCTTTACGCGCAGGCTTTCTACACAGAGGTATGTGATATGCGCTCCGTGATTTGACGCATGGATTGACAGACCACAGGACGAATTCTGGTCGATATACGACCGCAAGTGGTACGAGGCGTTACGAGAAAAGTACCACGCTGCTTACCTACCCAGCGTCTTCGAGAAAGTCGGAGTCGATTTGAGCAAAACCCATGCTAGCACTGACCAACGATCAACCTGGCTACGGACTCAGCTTTGGCGGGTCTGGCCCGTCAGTGCGTTATACGGTGTTGTCAAGACTCTGCTTGAAAGAGAGTACGGGTTGGCGAAGGGCAAAAGCGATTGAACAATGCCGCAAAGGTTCCCGTCGATCGGCCGCCTTGGCGTCCGGCCAACCTATGCATATCCCACGTGGCGTTGCTGGAACATGCAGGTACCTCGCAAGGCTGGTATATAAATGCGACGCTAGACCACCATTCGTATTAGCAACGGCTTTTCCACAATGGCTAGCAATTTGCCGAACATCGCTGCAGCTTCGCTTCTCACATCTGTCGCCCATGCGGCGAGGCAGCCATATGATGTTCATAAAATCATTGATGCGTTCCGCCGGCCTCACGAAGACTTGCTGATTCTCTGTGCACACAGAGGGCAACGGCAAGCGATAAGGCCACAGCATTGCAGACAAGCTACTGATCATTCTACAGCTGGAATGGCACTACTGAGAATTCTCGAGACTCCTACTTCCGAGCAACAGAAGCTGGTATTGAGTGCATCGAAACAGACATCCACATCTCAGCGGACGGCCAACTGCCCATGATCCACGATACTGGCCTTGGACGCGAGACTGACATAGGCGAGCAAACCGGACAAGCGGCTTACAATCCTTTCACCGGTCAAGGCTACAACCCCAGCGTGAACGACCTCAACTTCACCGGCTTCATCGAGAACATCCACCTCCGCGACGAGGGCGGTAGAGTCCATGCAGAAACCGTCCCAACCCTACCACAGATGGTCCAGAGCATCCACGAGACTGGCGCCAACGTGGTGCTACAACTCGACTTCAAGGACAAGGAAGCTGTAGAGCCAGCTTACTGGCAACTAAAGAATCTCACTAATCAAGTCGGTGTCCCTGCTAACGAGTGGTGCATCTACAAACTTCAGGCTGCGTGGTGGAAGACACCGGAGGAATTCGAGGCGTTAGCGTGGGTTCAGGATGCGTTGAAGGAGGGCGTTCGACTTGCTTATATACCGGTGTATAATCCGGATGATGAAGGGGAGTGGGACACGCTGGAGGGAGTGAAAGCTTTTGCGAAGACGAATTATACCATTAGTGCGGAGATTGAGATGAGGGCGACGGGTGGACTTTTGCAGAAGTTGTTGGATTATGTTGAGCGTGATGAGATGGACGGGGCGATCTTTAGGACGTCGGGGACTTTGTACATTTCATGAGCTGCTGGAACATAGTGAGGTGATACTGACAGACTTTTAGCTATGCACCTGGTGATTTCGTCAACCCCATCGGCTCACGACGCACCTTGTAAGTGCCGCTACACCACAATTATAGCAGTATTCTAATTCCGTCTCAGCTTCGACACTGCCAACTACTCCCTCCCCGCCGACGAGCGCGTTCACGACAGCGTCTTTGTCTACCAAGAGAACTCAGCTCCAGTTCCGCTCGACGCTTTAGTTGGCAACGCCTCGACTAATGGCCACGATTATCGGTCCGACTTCAACTGGATTCTCACGCAGGGCTATGATTGGGTCATTACTGACACACCAGATGAGTGGAATGCGCGACTGGAGAAGCAAGGCAAGAGGAACATTGCTTGCATGCTTCAAGATGGAGCACAGCCGGCGCGGCAACCGTGGGCGGGTGAATGGTATAGAAGGGTCATGACAATGCTAAGATGATCCGCTGCCAGACTTGACTCTGCGAGCGCCTCGCAGACTTGTTCAGCCTAGACTCGATACGCTGCTATCACGCCTCCCCAGGATCCGCCATTTGACGCAGCAGTAGCGACAATCTCAGATCCCCCATTCAGTGTGATCATATTCTGCACGCCCTTCGTGTTGAGGTTGTAGATCGCCACCCCGTTGTCTTTAGACAACCCTTCTAGATCAACGATGTTGACTTGGCCATTGACGCCCCCGTCGAGTGTCAGTCCGCCATAGTTTGGACCGTTGAAGAACACCCAGCAACCTTGGCCATACAGCGGCAGAGTATGCGTTTCTTCGCCAATGATCCGGAGAGCCCATTGCATATAACACTGTGTGACGTTCTTTTCAGCGCAGGACGAGAAGTCGGGGTCGTTCCACTTCGGATCAGGAGTCCATGGTGCTGGCGCCTGGGGAACAGGCTGCCAGTATGGCGTCTCGACTTGCATCAAGGAGGCGAAGACGTTGCTCGCGTCCGAGAACTGGTAGGCGTAGAGGGTATGGTGCTCGCTGCCTGTGCCAATTAACCATGTCCCTTCGGTAGCCTCCACGAGCATCCCGCGCCCGGTGCCGATCTGTTGGTTATACTTGCCGTCGAGGTCGTGGTCGGCAGTCCACAGCCATGCATTTTCCCAGTAGGATGAGCTCTGCTTTGTGAGATGGACGATCATAAACGCTGCTTTGCAGGGCTTCGACTCTTCCTGACAGGCTGTTTCCAGGCGGCTGTCCACCGCTCCACCGATGCGGAAGTGGGTGTTGTGGAAGGAGACGTCACCCTGGTTCTCGCCGCGCATATTGACTTCGACTAGGATCGCACCGGGAAGAATATCGCTCACTGTGAAGAGCATCTGCCCAAACAGAAGGGTGTTAGCCATACTCGAACACCACGTGGGAATATCTCAACAGCGAACGCTAGTATGAGATGTAGCAGGCATGTCTCGAACGAACGATGCCTTCTACCCTTTAGACTTACTTCTGTGATCTCGGCCAGGCCTACTTCGCCTGGCTTTCCGACTTGGACCATTGGCTGAGGGTTCTTCTCGTCACTAAAATGCTTTCCGGAAGCTGTTATGGTCGACCAGACTTGACCAACGATTCTGCTGCCAGGCGGGACGTAAAGTGTATCGGTCACGAGGTAGACGCCGTGTGGGAAGTAGGTGATCTTGCATCCGGCATTGGAGTTCAGCGCCTGTTGGATGGCTTTCGTGTCATCGGTTACACCATCTCCACGAGCGCCACAGTCCTTGACCGAAGCGAAGGCCGAGGCAGGAAGATCCTCATATTGTGGGAGCTTTTTGGTGAAGTACCGGCCATCGGCGCCTGTCAAGCTGCCGCGCTCTGTATACTCCAAAAAAGTTCCATTCGAGGCGATAGGGGCGACGGTGCTGTTGCCAGTGCTGTTGGTGCCGACACTAGGATATTCATAGACGTGACCATCCACATACGTCTTGCCGACGAGGTCAGAAATGCCTCGGGATACGCCATTGATCTTGAGCGTAGGCCCGGAGTTCTTAACTGCGACGTTCTCGAGCAGGATCTGGCTGGAGCCGTTCACCACAGTGCCGCAGGTATCACAAGTGCTATCGATTAGACCGACTGAGCCGGTGATATCATTACCTCCGGCATCGACGCAAATGCCCACATCCTCGCAGTGAATACCCTGCAAGTTCAGAACAAAGGCATGCTTGACTGCGATCCCAGTGCCGACATTGGTGAAGTTACAGTTTTTGATGGCGTACTGCTGATTGTTGAAGAGGATGCCAATTAGGCCTCCCTCGAAGGTCAAGTCGCCCATGAACAATCCAGATCCTCCGCCGCTGTCACCGCCGCCACGGGAGCCGTCCATTTGGATGCCAACGTGATTGCTGTCCTCAGGCATGCGAAAGTCTACATTGACTAAATTTGTCGCCTGGGACACTGCCCAGTTCAAGCCATAGACTGTGGCGTTAGGTGCGACGTCGCTCGTATCGATGATAACGTTTCGCAATCCGATGAAGAAGTTATTCGTCGAAGGCTGGCCAAAGTCGAACCCGTCAATGGCTGTAGTGCCGTTTCTTGCGATGGATGATATTTTGATAGTCGGCTTATTGATTGGATCGCCGACGACTTGCGTACCAATGAAAAGCTGCACAGATGAAGAGACCATGTACGTTCCGTGAGGGATCCAGATCAGCGCAGGCTGACCGGTCGAACCGCCACGTCCCATGCCTCCACCCATTCGAGACTCGTCTGTGATAGCACGGTTGAACGCATCCGTATCGTCCGTCTTGCCATCCCCAGTCGCGCCATAATCTTTGACGTTGCGGAAGACGTGATACTCTTGGCCATCCACTAAGAGGGGACTGCTTCCCTGCTGTGCACCTTCGAAGCTGGCTAACCAGAAGGCTTGCTGCGATGATTGTGATTCGACACCACACGGATCCGGCCGTGGGTAATTCGGAAGCACAGCCAAGGCCGTGGAGGGTTGCCACGGCGTTACTGAAATGTTTCTGTCCCAGAAATCTCCCTGTCCTGTCGTGGTTGGCACCCAGTCAAGATACTGTTGCGGATTGGGCTGGACGATGTACGCAGGTGCGGGCTGCCTGTATTGCTGCTGTGCTTGAACAAAAGAAAAGGCGAAGAATGAATGAATGACAGCCTTAATGAACGTGGGCATTTTGCCGAGAGTTTGGTGAAGTTGAGAAGAGCGTGAGGCTCGCCAACGACGATGCACAGGACATCGAATTTAAGACAGACGACTGCGCTCAGCGATGGACAGGCCTGCGAGCCTAAAGACAAGCCCTGCCTACCTAATCTCGGAAGTTGCTAAAAGTTTCGGGGAACATTTGACTTTCGTACAAGACGAGAGCCAGGGATATGCCCAGTCTGCGACCGGATGCCTGCGCATGAAGTCGTGCGACTTACAGAGTCTTGACAAGTCGGGGAGCTATTTCCTGAGCCTAGCTCTAGCAAGATACCAGAAGTGCGATCAGACTAGGCGCGGCTGTCTCAGCGAAACAGCCTTCCTGCTTGTCAAGAGTGGACATGATCGCGCGCGCGCTATACGGTGGCAGAATGGCGGTGACCTAGAATTATGTCTTCAGCAAAGTCCCACTCGGGAGTTGTTCTGGTAAGTTCAGGTGCATAGCTGTATATTGGACGATGAAAAGTAGGCTCCCTCTGGATAGTGGTGAGTGCGTGCAGTATGGAACCGCGCCAACTGACAACAATTCACGCCATCTTTGCACAGTCGCTCTGCTCGCTTCTAACCCCGTCGTCGAGGGACCCGGGCCTTGCGTATGGAATTGGAAGCGATGGTACCTGTGATGACGAGGCCTATTCTGCGCATTCGAATGTGAATTGATGATGATGCCGTGAGCGGAGCAGCGATGACACTGAAATGCGTGCTCTGAGGCCACTTTCACCTCAACGCTTGAGCCAGGCGCGTCCTGCGAACGAGACAAGTGAGACTTTCCGAATGGGTCCGAATGGACTTCTGCGTAAGTGGAACGCGCAGTGGATATCAACGCAGTGTGGTTCTTGATCGGACGACGAAGCCCTTGTGGACGGCAAACGTAGTCTCCGTTAAGGGTCGAGATTGGATGCACCCTTCCTTCTGAACAACGATATGAGAGATGGTGAGAGAACAGCGTATTCGTGCGAAAGTCGCAAGTGGGAGAGGTGGGTTCTGTTCCAACGCGACCGACGAAGGTGGTACTATCGCCACAAACACTTGGCGTGGTACATCTGGGCCTTTGCCAGAGTATCCTATGAACCGGGACAGAAGGCTACAAACGACGCAGAAACAGTACCAGATCCATGTGACTCCATTGATCGTAGCCGGTCGAAGCCTACGGTCATATGACTGTTGCAACAACAAGGCATCAGCGAGTGATGACGGCGATGGGGTGGATAGAAAGTGAAGTGGAATAATCGGCAAGAGGAAAAGTCGCATTGCGATACGGAAACAGCCAAGCATCTCAGCCGCCGCATTCTCAACTCCCTGTCTGGTACGTACATGTACATGTACCTTCCACTAACACGTCGCTTTTGATGCGACACCACTCTTTCACTCTCTCTGCCGTCACCGCCATCGATGGTCCTAGAAACAGCAATACTGTGCTTCTCTAGTCCTCCCTGACCAGACTGACCGGTGCCACATACTTGCGACTGCCGCCAAAGACATAGTAGCCCACCGCCAGAAGGCACGTCGCCGAGAAGATGACGACGGCCCAGTTGAAGTCGTTCGCCCAACTCGGACTTCCTGCCAACGGAGCTTGCGGGAAGAAAGAGAAGACGAAAATAATCGCAAGGAAGGCGAGCGAAATGTCGTTGATCAGGCCTCCCCACCGACCGAGCGACCATCTTGCTGGAAGCAGCGGCTCCCCTCGCAGCCGCTTCAGTCTGATGCATCCAATGGATATGATGTAGGAGAAACCAAGAGCTGCATTTGATACTCCGACAACTGCGTTGAAGGCTGCACTCGAGCCGAAGTTGATCACGGAGATGACGAGCGACACGCCCATAGCCACGAGGACCTGTCCCCGTCAGCAGTCGAACGACAGCAGTGCTGCGCTATGGCCAACTTACAGCGTTCACAGGAATTTCATGCTTCGGCGCAATTTTTCGGATCCAATCGGAGAATGGGAGGCCCTGCGTAGCTCGTTAGCATTGTATCAACGAATGATACTTTGAAGTTTTACCTGGTCGCGGCTGAAGGCCCATATTTGTCGGGATGCACTGGCGACCGTGGTCACAGTGGAAAAGAATAGGAGCACGATGAGGAGGGTTCCAAGCACGACCGTCGCCGTATACGAGCCAGTCGCACGTTGTATGACTGCAATGATCGGGAATTCTCCGACATCATCCCCGGTGATCTCGGCAATATCGTGAATGCAGAAGCTGAGCGTTGGTTAGTCAAATCCCTAGAGAGCATAAGGCCAATTGACCAGAAGGTGATGAGCATGGTGATACCAAGCACACCATTGAGCACTGTCGCCCAGATCATGGCTCGTGGAAGCTGAACAGATGCATCTTTCAACTCTTCCGACATATGAGCGCCAGCGTCCTGTCCTACGGGTCAGTCAATTTCGATGACCAGTGCAAAGAATAGCTCACGGGACCAATGAAGCACCAGACGGGCGTTGAAAGACCGACAAGGCAGGAAAGTCCAATGCTACCCCATCCGCCGCCGTCACTTTCTGCTGTTAGTCCGTGATCGATAACGCGCTTGAGGAAAACTTACTGAAAATCGGTGAACACGCTCGAGGCAGGAGCTGCAGTGCTGTCAGTTATGCAGGCACAAGGCGGCTGCATTTGGCAGCGAAAGCGCTTACCGTGGTCGCCGAGTATCCAAAATGCGAGCAGGAAGACGAAGAAACCGAAGATGTGGACAAAGAGAACTATGCCTTCAGCGAGCGGTAGATGTTGAGCAAAGAAGATGTTGAAGCCTGCCGCCATGATGACGAAGCAGAACAGTAACAACGTCGCTTGCCACAGTTGGCGCACGTCAGCTTCAGGGTGGACGAGAAGGACCATCTAGGAGCATTCAGCATGACGAAGACCTGCCTACCAATGGACCACTTACTGTCTGAACCATGCCTGCTAGCTGCACACAACATGAAGGCACACCAGCGATCCAGCCAAGGCAACAACACCAGCCAACGACATAGCTGAGAGGCTTCTGTAACGACAGAGGTGCGCACTCGCTGGTCCAATGGAACTGACCGCCCGAAGTTGGTGCCATCGAGGCCATTTCCGCACTGCATCATGTCAGCACATGCATCGATGAGAGATGGCACTCAGGTGGTATGGTCAACATACAGAGACGCGATCATGCAAAGCATCAGCAGCCATACTGCAATGGTACACCTGTACAGGGTCAGGATCAGATGCAATTGCAGGTCACCGCTTGAGATACCATATCACGCCCGCCGTTCCCCCATTCAAGAGGCCAAAGTAGTTCGACAACAGCACGTTCTCCCACGTGGCCTGCAGAATGGTAACAAATCCCACGATACCGACGAACTTGAAGTTGCGGCGGAGCTCTTGCTGCTTGCCCATGCGAGTCATGTCGGCGCCATCGATGGAGGTGCTGCCTTTCTTCTCGTGGATGACGGCATCGTGTTCGTGCTGGATGCCCTCGAGCGAGATCTCATCATCGGGCCTGTAGTTTGCCGTTGCGGCGGGATGTCCCATTGTTGCGCCGAGCGAGAATAAGAAGAAAGACCCAAGTAGCGAGCGGTGAGATCGAGTGTCGTGCACAGGGCGAGGGCGACGAACCTGCAGGCGGCGGAGTTCTTGAATAAGCAGGTTGGCAATGGGACTCGGAGCAAGGAAAGGCGCCACTACAGCCGTTGGATGTCGCACACAACAGCGTGGCAGTCACGGCAGTCACGTCCAAAGGTGCGCTCTGCAGCAGATCGCAGACGAGACGCGCCAAACGGCTTGCTGCCGAGCCTGCCGAGACGGACTGTCACTTTTGCATTCACGTTTCTAACCATCATACCTCCTACGTCGCCGGCTCAGACAAATCTTTGATCTCCGCTGGGGGCTCATCTCTGTGGGCCTGTGCGACGTTTGACGCATCGCACTACGCATAAGGGCAATGGCGGAAGGTCGTGACGCGCACTGTCGCCCAACGGGCTAATGCAGACCCAAAACCCCCCTCGCGCTGACAGGTATCACGGCCTACCACTGCCACCGCAAGTGTACCACGATCCGGGTTACAGTGTCGCGATCGCTATCGACCTTGGACGTGCGTAGGGCAGCGCCATTGGTGTTGATTGCATGCCAGCAGCCATGGCGCACTCCCCTTGCTCAAATGTCCGAGAAGGCTAGCCAGGTGGGCGGTGGCTCCATGTTGCACAGCCGTCAGGTCGCGGGAAAATGCATTCGCCCACGTCACACGAGCCTCGAACGTATCACGAGGGGCCGAGGAAGAGCGACGTTCCGTGCACCCCTACATGACAATACAACAACGCTCGCGGTGGACGACCGCTGTCGCGACACCTCATACCCTGCAAGTCGTGCGACCACGATGCCTTCGGGCGACGCCCGATGCTGCATATCTGCCGAGATCTCTCAAATGTCATCGTGTCAGGGACACGGCGAAATACTTCCTGGGGCAAACGATGCAAGGTGAAGCTGCTGTCCATCGCTCTCGTGCAAACTGCCACCTCCCGCCTCTCTACCCTCGACTCAAAGCAACTCGCGCTCGATCTTCATCTGCACGTCCGAGTTCGTGAAAGTGCGTCTGGCCTGAGTGTGGTTGCACACGCTGTGCGCGAATCTACCGTGTCACAGGTGCCACCTCGCCGCATGCAGAAGACTGCCTCTGCTTCGGATGCTGTTGGAAAGTAAATACAAGTGAATGTGTACACTACTTGCACCCGGGCGGCGGATCTAGCCGACCGCGCACCGTTTGCTTCGAGATCTCAAGATTAGGAGGTGTCAAGATCATTCCGTCTTGGTTAAGTGATTCTCGCTGCCCGCGGACCACGACATCCGGCGCTGGAGGGCTCACAGCACCGCAAAATGCCTCGGAGAGAGGGCCACGAGAACGCTGCCTTGTTTACAATCAGCATTTGCCTGGTGTTTGTCGCGTGCGCCGGTCTGCTGCGAGCATGGATCAGGAGAAGTGCCTATGGGAGAGATGATGCGATCATTGCCGCTGCGACTTTGCTCTCACTCAGTCAATTCGGAGCTTCGTATGCTGCGGTCGGAGAAGGACTGGGAACACCATGGTCAGGTCTCGACGGGCTAGCTGTCAGGAGCGACTTGGCGCCTCTCAACCAGGTGAACTCGAACAAGGTCGAAAATCTTAAAAGCAAATGCTGACGGGTTTACAAGGCCTCGATTGCAAGTGTCGTCATGTTCTTCATTGCCCTGTACCTTTCGAAATGCGCGATGCTTGCTTTCCTCAGCCGGATCACCAAGACACACGCTCAGATTTTGCTCTATCACACGCTCAATAGCATTGTCGCGTTGCTCGGCGTGCTGTCAATTGTTGTCGTCCTTGCAGGGTGCGCAGCAGGCTCTGGATACTACTGGGCTTTCAGCCAAAATGCCACCACATGCCCATCGCAGGTAGGATCGAATTTCTGGAAGAGTTGACGCCCTCGCTAATGTTGAGCTAGGGTGCGCGGTGGCAAGCGGTGGTAGCCCTGGACCTCCTCACCGAGCTTCTCCTACTCATCTTGCCTGTTCACTTGGTGTGGAACCTACACATGCCGACCAAGAAAAAAGCCATGATTCTGGTAGCGTTCTGGGTCAGACTACCGCAAGTCTCCAGACCGGAACGTTGATTGCGCACAAACTGACCGCGCTCATAGAGCTTTGTGTTTTTGTCTTGTCCGTACTTGGTTCACCTTGCGACTGGACAAGCCGAACGCCGATGCTGGACTCGACAGTGCTTTCGTACTCATCTGGCTGGAAGTTGAGATGGCCTACGCAATCGGATCGAGTACTCTCTCTGCAATGAAGAGCTACACAGACAGCTACAACACGGGATTTGGCATGGGATTCGCTCGAGGAAAGGGCGAAGACAGCTACGGTCTATCTAATGTCTCTGGCTCTTCTGGCCAGTCATCCAGGGGAGAGAAGGCCAAATCCGCATCACCAACCACAAGTCGCACGGATCGAAGCGCAAAGACAGCATCAAAGGGCTACAGAGGACCTGAGACCTGCATGCCACCAATCACAGCACATGGACGCAACGTGGCAGATCCGCCGCCCCTGAAGCTTCGGCCAGACACAGCTGTCGCATCGTATACGAGCGTATCGGCCGGACCGGACAGCGATGTCTCGCCTTGGCATGCAGGTAGCAGCATCGGAAGCGATAGTTCGGGCGATGACAATCTCGTGATTATGCGCGAGACCGTCTATGAAGTACAGCACGATGAGGCACCGATGTTGCCGATTGCGGTGCACCGTGCATGAGCAGCGCGGATTTGTTCGGTGGCATTTGAGGAGATGCCCGCAATGACTGGAAATGACTGCGTGGCACAGCTTGGGAAGCCAGAGATTGTATGGTAGTCCGAGATGTCCATAGCAGTCCACAGCTTGCTGATGAGAAGCTTTTCTGTCATGGTGATATCTTTCATATCCGGTCATGTGATCTCGCGTTGACGTCTGCCCAAAGATGCGCTGCTTCACATCCCAATTCTCCGCCCTTCGTTGCCCCTGCAAATAATCTTGACAGGCTTCCATCGTCCTGCACGATACTCACATTCATTCACTAGGCAACCGCAGAGAAGTCAGATTCGCGATTTTTGGATGCGGGGCGCAACCAGGTTGGGCCCATTCTTCTAATAGCAGACTTCATTGTCCCGCATCCGTTCGGGCTGGATTCGCGATTGCGTACGACTCCTCCAGCACCGACACCACTCGTAGCGGACGAAGTAGCCCTCCTCGACGCCGATCAACAGAGCTGGAGGACAGCACGGGTCACTTGACCCCCACTGCCCAGTACACCGACTCTTTCCACTGCGTTAGTGACAAGATCGCGAGCCGCACAAGCCCTCTTGACCTGCCGAACATTGCACACACTTGACGAAGACCACGCGACACGACAGCCATGTTCTTCATCGCGCATCGAGAGCGCGAGCTCTCGATGCATCCTTCCTTCTTTGATAGCGGCGCAAGCGACAAGATCAGGGAGCAGCTTCACAGCGACCTGGAAGGTACAATCGAGGGCACTCTCATGATCATACAGATCATTGAGATCGACGAGGTGAGCGAACCAATGCTGGTCCCGGGCACAGGCATGGCGAAGTACACAGTATCCTACCGCGCGCTGGTATGGCGGCCATTCAGAGGAGAGGTCGTGGATGGACTGGTGACTAGTGTGGTGAGCAACGGCTTCTTTGTGGAAGTCGGTGGTATGAGTGTATTCGTCGCAAGAGCAGTAAGTGCACAAGGACACGACCAGAGGTGAAGGTTTGTGGCAGCTCGCTCACGTTCTGTCGATAGATGATACCTTCGAACCTGAAGTACACCGTGGAAGGCTCGACTCCGTCTTTCACTGACAACTCAGAGCAAAACATCGAGAAGGACACCCAGGTGCGAGTGCGCATCAAGGGTATCCGCGGTGAGATCGGTCAGATGTTCGCCATCGGCAGCATTCGCGAAGATTACCTCGGGTGAGTCGAGGCGGTACTGAACCTGCGTGCAAAGTACTGACTGAATTTGCAGTCCACTGCTGCAATGAAGTGGCTTCGGTCACTAACAGGGCTACGGATCAGAGTGGCTCTTCGGGAGCATGGAGTGCCAAAAGCACTTCAAGCGAACTGCCACCGAAACGGAAGGCTCGTTTGGCAGCATGGCTGCGTTGCAACCTCAGCGATCCTTGATTCGCAACCCCGGTTTTCAGCGACGCGTTGGATGCAGTGATGAGACGTGAAAAGCATTCGGTGCATACAGTTACAAAAGATACCAAGACTGTTTCTGCGACCGACTTCACGAGCACGTCCGACGCCGTGACTTGCTGACCTGGTCACAGGAGGGGCGTACATGAGCATGCAATCACTCGGGAGAGGCAGCAGTCGCATTTCCTACTCCCGAGCAACTGATGCAGAGAGCCGCTGTTTGCAGCGTTTCAGCTGACAGATCGCGACCGATCGGGTGCCACGCGGGCTGCTGCCACAACGGTCATGTGCCGGCCAAGACCTCGTTGGGCAAAGGATTGGTCAAGTGACAAGCACAGAGGTCATGCTATACAAGTACTTGATCTACACAAACGAGCATTACCAGCTCTTGTCGTACTCCACCCAACTCCATTCGCTAAGCTAGCAAGAAGCAACGCTAATCTATGCAAATGCTCGTGGTCACAACTATGAAAAGTTGGCTCTTCGTATCGTCTCCCATCGTGGACAGTCAATGCTGTACAATCAAATCGCCCATAGCCTGCAGCTCAATCAATACTTCTTCTTCGCAGCAGCCGCGCTCTTACTAAGAGCCTCAAGCTTCTTCTTGCGTTCAAGCTTCTCGCGCTTGTGGCGCTCTTCCTCTGCCAGTGCCTCTTGGTCTTCCTTCTTGGCTGCTGCCAGTGCCATGCGATCTTCTTTCTCCATATCGTCGAATCCCGCATCCATCACGTCCGATGATGCATCCGACTCATAGTCCTCGCCTTCCTGGTCTTCTGCTTCGTCGAGGTCTGACCAGCTGGCGTAGCCTCCGTACTTGTCTTGCGCCATACCCTTCTTCGCTGTTGGCTTGGCCTGTGGCGCCCCAGGCCCATTCTTGCGCATGGTGCCTTTGTACGTGAACTCCTGCCTCTCCACAGGCTTCTTCTCCAGCTTCTTCATGGTACCCTTGTATGTAGACTCCGCCTTCTTCGCTACTGCCCCATGGGTATCAATTGGTGTGCCACTCCTGCTACGAACTGCCACGGCCCGCTTCCCCACTTTCCCACCGGCTGCCTTTTGCTGCTTTGCTGCTTCTTCCTGTCGCATTCGGTCGCGCTTCGTGAGTTTCTCGACAGGTTTGTGCTTGATTGTACTAGAGCCAGCAGCTTTGGCTGCCTCTTGCGCAGCCTTGGCCCTCTCGAGAATCGCGGCGAAGCCTTTCTTCGGCTTTGATGTTCCATGAGCTGCTGGTCGTGCGGAGGTGCTGGTGGCAGTCCCCAACCGTGGCGCTGGCTTCGTTACTGGATTTGGCGAATTCGATGCTCCAGCAGCCGGTCTCGCTGTGCCGCGATAAGGAGCTGCGGAGGAGTAGGTGCTCGGGGCGGGCTTCGGTGCAGATGGTTGGCCGTTGATTTGTGTCACGGACCCTACAGGCACTTTCACTTCGACCTTTACCATCTTCGCATTGGGTGCTGTCGCCTGTTCCTCAGGCTTACGCTTCACTCCTGCTACCACATTTCCGGTGGCGGTTCGTGCTTCGTTTGTCGTGGCTGGCAATTTGGCTAAGCCGGGCTTCGTATGAGGCGCTTCAAGTTTCTTACCGCCGATCGAGTTCAGGAGGGAGGTGAAGGACTGTCTTGTGAGTCAGTCCAGCTTGCGCATGCGGGAAGGTAGAGTCACAGGCACACACCGTCATCTTGGGTTCCAGAAGCCGGGATACTGCTGTCTGGAGAGTATGAAGTGTTATCGAGTGGTCATATCCAACGCGACAGACGAAGTGTCTGTAGATCCCGTCGCAAGAGGAAGAATGGGAAGAAAGCTGAAAGGGAATGTAGACGTCTATATATGTGTCGCGGTTCCGTGAACACAAGCAGTTGGAGGCAGTCGGCGCATCGAGTTAGCGTATCTCGGGCTGTGCCGCCGCACCTGCCGTCACAAAAGATATCTTGGCAGGTCGGTGTCGAAATTGCGGACACTGCCAGACTTTACCTCACGAACTCTTGATCTTTCACGAACCTAAGTCTCAGTCTGCTTCGGCTTAAATTGATTGAGTCTCGCGTTCACCTACGACAAACCACACAGTGAGCGGTATCGTGGTACGAACATACTCCAGGACGCTTGCTAACACACTCTCTCGAGACACCAGCAAAATGAAGCATCTAGCAGCATACCTCCTCCTCCAGCTCGGCGGCAACACCTCTCCATCCGCTGGAGACATCAAGGAAGTTCTCAGCGCCGTCGGTATCGAGGCTGAGGAAGAGCGTCTCTCCACGCTCCTCTCTGAGCTCGAGGGCAAGGACATCAATGAGGTATGCGATGCCCGCACTCAATATGCTTGGCAAGATCTTCACTAACACTGTTCTCCAGTTGATCTCCGAGGGTTCCGCTAAGCTTGCATCCGTCCCATCTGGTGGCGCCGGTGGTGCTGCTGCTCCAGCTGCCGGTGGCGCCGCTGCTGCCGGTGCTGGTGAGGAGGAGGCTCCAGCTGCCGCCAAGGAAGAGGAGAAGGAGGAGTCTGATGAGGACATGGGCTTCGGTCTCTTCGACTAAATGTGTCGCACTCAAGAGAGATGATTCGTAAATCGGCTGAAGGGGAGGAATGATGCCACGAAAGAACTACATGCCGCGCACCAAAAGTGGTCGCGTCAGACGATGCAGATGCTGGAAGATGGACATGCAGATACTCTTCGCGCAGTGAATCCACCTTGCCCGGCCACATAATTTTCCACGACGAGCTCCACGCCGTGTCTGTCCCGATTATCAATGCCTGGCCCAAGAACCCGTGTGCTCTGTGCCTGACACAGTAAACCAATTTAGAACGCATGGTATGTCGGGCTGATCGTCACTGGCTCGGGCGGATCCACTTCCCATGCGATCTTACAATAACCTTCAAGTGATCCACGAACTCGACTGCGTGGAGTCTCTCATGCAGTGATCGGGATGAGCTCTCGTTGTGTAGATGATTCGAAAAGTGAGTTACTGCATGTGGGGTGGGCTCGGATGTCATTATTGTGCTGCAACAGTAGTGGCATCAACGTCAAAGGAAGCCTACAAAGAGCATAGTCTAGGGCACTACGCTGTCGTAGGATAATCGTCTGGAGCAGCATATTCGTTCGTTACATCAATTCCATAATGTTGTCTCGCTTGCGTGAAGTAACTGCTCGACAGAAGAGTTGATCATTCCGATGCATGAATGCCTGAATGTGGCCTGGCGTGCTTGGCACTAAAGTCCGCACCTTCCTAAATCTCATGTCCACCTCCTGCGTTCTTGTGAATTCAGCGACAGTCAAGTCAACATAACGCCGCCGTCAAATACCCGCAACGATGGCTGACAGCGAATACGTGAGTCTACCGTCACGCACCTACACATATTTTGCGCATACGCTGACATTGTCTCCAGAACGCCGAGGAGGCTGCCGGTACGCGCATAACCCGAATTCTCTGAAGAAGCCAAAACCCTGTGGAAAGGCCACAAAAGGGCAGATGGACGAGGGGATAAAAGCTGATCATAACGGGCGTCAACAGAGTTGAAGAGAAAGAGAGCATTTCGCAAGTTCTCCTACCGTGGCATTGACCTCGACGAGTGAGTGTTCTTGGATAACCTACAGCAGCAGAAATGCTGACATGACGCCAACAGGCTTCTCGACCTCTCCTCCGAGCAGCTGCGCGATGTCGTCCACGCCCGCGCCCGCAGACGTTTCAACCGCGGGCTCAAGCGCAAGCCCATGGGTCTGATCAAGAAGCTTCGCAAGGCCAAGCAGGAGGCCAAGCCAAACGAGAAGCCAGACCTCGTCAAGACCCACCTCCGTGACATGATCATCGTCCCAGAGATGATCGGCTCCGTTGTCGGTGTCTACTCTGGAAAGGAGTTCAACCAAGTCGAAATCAAGCCAGAGATGGTCGGTCACTACCTCGGTGAATTCTCGATCTCTTAGTAAGTTGGATCACAACCTGTGTCGTGAGGGCAGATTCTAACGAATTCTACAGCAAGCCAGTCAAGCACGGTCGTCCAGGTATTGGTGCCACCCACTCTTCGCGTTTCATCCCATTAAAGTAGATTTGGGCTGTGGGCAGTTTGGAGTTGTACATGATTACCACGGCAATGGTCACACTTTAAGTATTCGACCACGAGATCATGTTGTGTGAACAATGAAAAGCACCTCGTCACGTCACAATTTGTGTCAGTCCTGATTCTCTCTGAGCTCGCGATCTTGTTTTATTGCAGGAAAACTACTACATGCTTGCATCCACAACGCAGTAGATTCGGGTCGACTCGAGCCTGCTCCATGCTCGCGCTGATTTGAAATGTCACGCGTATCTATGCTGTCTCAACACTTTGTCAAGACGCCTCCGAGTCTCCTCGTCATCCGCATCCGTTGTATCGTGCTCGAACACTCTCAGTCTATCGAGCTACATCTTACTGGTGAAACGATCGATATCGTCGATGTGATACCGTTTGTGCTCGGAAGCTTCCACGAGGCCGCAAGTCTTCGGTTCGCCGTATATCGCTTCAATACATCGTAAGCGATGCTGTCATCATTCGAGCATGTGCTTCGCGCGCTTGAGCCTCGCGTTTTCCACGCCTTGCTCCTAGACGGCAAGAAGAACAACGTCCTTCTGACAGGGCTGC
This sequence comes from Dothistroma septosporum, assembly GCA_002236755.2. Classification (NCBI taxonomy): domain Eukaryota; kingdom Fungi; phylum Ascomycota; class Dothideomycetes; order Mycosphaerellales; family Mycosphaerellaceae; genus Dothistroma; species Dothistroma septosporum. Next base: position 4,024,376 of record NBZP02000054.1, read on the forward strand.
TTGCGCATAGCATGTTGAATCCTGACCCAAGTACGATATGACAGTTGATGCTGCAATGAAAGCGGGAATTGTAACAAAGTCTGGCGGAGAGCGGATACTGGAAGCGGAGCCAAAAGAGCTCGACTGGTGTCATTATGAGTGGCCTGGAAGCATCCGCAGTGCGCAAGGTGGCGGGATCGAGCCCTTCTTCAAAATCAACTTATTTAGAGTCAACGGTCCACGAAATGCTCTGCACGCGGGGCGAACATGAACAGAAGACCGCTGCTCGAACTGCGCTGACGAATTTTTGAACGGCAGAGACTTGCATGGCAGCTCAAGCCTCAGATGAGCTCATGCTCGTTGCGTCGTTTCCGCTCGAAATGGTGCATTCGAAAGTGCTCCGGGATCATCTGGCTGAAGTCGCGCTTGCTCCAAAGTGACCCATGTGGGTTGTACTCAACCTCATCAACGGTCTGTGGTGCTTGCCGTAGTCGTGCAACTTGGTGCTCTGTGGCTGGTTTGTCTGGCCGTGTGGATGCTATGTGTGTCATGAAGATGGTAGTAGACTTGCAATTGCTTGGCCGTTATTGTCGTTCGAGAGCCTAGCGGCGATGACCACGTTCGCAACCCAGTGAGCTCGATCCGGGCGCGGTTCCTTGTCCCTGCCGCATGTGACCTAAGCACAACCGCTTCCTTGTGATTGAACACCACAGCCCCTGTGGGTCTCTACTACGGCGGGAAGATGCAAGGCTTGTGACTACTGCCAGCAAAGTCGCGAAAACTCAAGGCAACGCCTCGTACATTCGCATCGGACTTGGATCTACCACCCTCAGCCACTCGCCATTGAAGGCGTTGACCAGCCAATCCCTCAACTTCCCATACACGATGGCGTTGGCGTTGTGGAAGTAGATGCTGTGGTCGCTGTCTGGGAAGATATGTACATCATAGTTCCGTACGTTTGCCAAGTCCAGCCTGTCCAGCAGCGAAAGCGTGTTCTGAAAATGGACGTTGTCGTCGCTGGCACCGTGCATGACAAGGAAGCGCACATTAGCTGCCAGACCTGCCGTATTCGTGATGGTGGCATTCTCGTAGCCTTCCAGATTGTTCTGAGGGGTGTGCATGTATCGCTCAGTGTAGATCGAGTCGTAGTATCGCCAGTCGGTGACAGGTGCAACAGCCATACCGTACTTGAATGTGTTGCCGGCATCCGTCTCGAGGGTTTTCAATGCCATGAAACCGCCATAGCTCCAACCCCAGATGGCCATACGCTCTTCATCGACATACTCCTTCTTCTTCCAGATCTTCGCGGCCGCGATCTGGGAGTACGCTTCCCAGTAGCCGATGTTGTCACGCACGATTGTTCTTTGCTTACGTCCTTGGTAGCCAGTACCTAAACCGTCGAGAGTGACGACAATGTATCCCAGATTGCTTGCGACGTATGACTGAAAGTCGACAGCGAATCTGCGGTCCACATTTTGGAAGCCAGGCCCGTTGTAGAGCTGGAAGAGAACGGGGTACTTCTTCTTCTCGTTGAAGTGTGGCGGGCGACGTTCCAAAACATTTAAATTGAACCCATCCACATTTATCGTTGAGTAAAATTCGATCGGCAACTCGGTCTTCTTGGCCAGCTCGTGCAGAGCTTTGTTGTCTTCGATCGTGAACTCGTCCAGGCCCCGTTTGTTGGTTGGGGTTGCTTGGACCTTTTGCCATGGGATTCCAGGACCTTGATACGACAGCAGCATGAATTGGCTCTCCTTAGAGAATGAAGCACCGTAGTAGCCAACCTCATTGATGTTGGTGACGTGCTTCACACTATTCGGCCCATCCTTCAGTGTACAAGTGTAGAGATGCCTTTGGGTACTGCCATCTTTGGTGCCAATGAAGTAGACTACGTTTTGGACTGTGTCGACAGCTGAAGGTCCTTGAACCACTTCCCAGTCTCCGGATGTGAGCATCTTTGGCTCTGGATTGTCCAATGGGGTGAAGTATGCCAGGTGGTCGAAGTTCTCGTGAACAATGGTGTCAATGTAACCATCGTGCAAGCGACCGTTACTCGGGTCAGCAGGAATGAACTTGGTGGTATGGGAGATCTCGGCCCAGCCACCATCTAGCTTCTGTACGTCTCTTTCACGTACGGTCTTGCCAGTGCGCTCGACAGCATCAACCAAGATCATCTTGAGGATGTCACTCTCCCTGTTGGTGGATCGGATTAGTACTTTGCCAGTCCCGCCAGCCCACACAATTTCGGTAATGAGGCGATCGTTGTCGGCAAAGTCGTCGCCAACAGGCACAGTAAAGACTTCAGACCTTTCGACGTCGTAGAACATGAGGCTGACAGTAGACATTGGTGCACCGGCCTTCGGATATTTGATGTGGCGGACATCAGGATAGTTCTCCTCCCCTGCCTTCTTTTCCTTCCCCGTCGGGCTGCTGAAGAAATATTGAACAGGAAAGGTCGGAACACTGCTTTCATCTGTTTGAAAGAAGGCCACGAACTTGCCGTCGCCACTCCACCAAGTCGCACCTCCTTCAGCAAGCACTTCCTCTTCGTACACCCAGTCAGGAATACCATAGAAGAGGTCTTTACCGCCATCTGATGTGATGGGATCAGCCGCCGTTCTATCAAGATGCCTGATGAACATGTTGTTTTTCCTGGTGAAGACTACCGCTTTGCTGTCAGGACTCCACGATGCGAGCTGGACGCGAACGTCGGGTTTCGCTGGGTCCAGTGGCTGGCCCGTCTGCGTCTGCACATCGAAGATCCAGTAGAAGCCAGTGTAGCTGTGTCTCCAATTGCTTTGGTAGCTGCTCAACACGAGGACATGCTTGTGATCTGGGCTCGGCCATGCTTCTTGGACAGAAACCGACAAGCCGTTAACGACAAAGAAACCGGTCTTCATCAACGTTGTGCTATGCTGTTTCTGTATCGAGATGTCCTGACCTCTGTATCGCACATCTTCAACGACCAGGTAGTCGCGCCCGTTACCTCCTCCGCGCTCCAGCAGCAATCCGTCCTCCCCGTTCGGGCCAGCTAACCAATTCAAAGAGTGTCTTGTCGCAGACCATTCGCCGCGCAACACCTGATCTAGCTGAATCTTCTTGCCATTGCCGGTCGTGCTCGTAGCATGGGGATCGTGTGGACGAGACGCATGCGGCACATGTCGGTCCTGGCCCAGGAACAAGAACAGAGCAGCCACCCATCCCACCAAGCCGACAGCCACCAGTATGTACAAGACTCGTCGGAAGGTCCGGTCAGCTGGCTTGACTGGCCGCTGCCATGCCAGATGCTCCTCCACGCCCATCTCTTCTGTTCCCTCACGCGGCCCAGCTGAATACAGCGTCTCTTTGGCTCTCAGGGCAGCCGTGTCTGATGCGTGCTCCAGCACGAACGACGTGGTGGATGCGGAGGACACAGATGGGCGGCCCATGATCTCGTGTATTTCTCTCGATTCGTCCGATGTTGTCAGAGGTCGTGCCTCTTCAGCGTCGTCTCGTGCCATGACGGATAGTCCAACGGTGGGCAACGGCTGTGATCAGTCGCGCTGCATCAACAATGCTGTCCCACCGATTGTCGCAATGAAGTCGACTCCTTCTCGCTTCGGTAACCACTACTGCACTGCACTCCGCGAACAGCAAACCACCTCGTGCTGGCAGCTAGTTCTCTGGGACGTCGCGACTTGTGCACGATCAACAGTGCAGGGCGCACGAGACAAGCGCGAGTCCACCTCGCAGCCGCGGCAGCTTTCAGGCTCGTCTCCAAACAAAGAATGCTGGTCACTCCCGCCCCATTGACGACCTGTTCCGATCCTGTAGTTTTCTGGGACAGCGTTGCGCTGGTGAAACAAGCAAAATCGATATAAACGTGTGATTTCGGACTGCGATCTAGAGACCGGTGCGTGTCAGGCAAATGATGACACACACGCTGTCTTTATCTGACTTGAGCACGAACTCTATCTCTATTTTGGGCCCGGCAGTCTCTGACAGAACACATTGTCGATATGCGAATTTGCCCCGCCCACTTCGTCTCATGCTGCCGTCTTGCACTCCAACTGGGAGACCTCACAGCCTGCTGTCTGGAAGTCATCGACGCTGTTCGACTGCTTGTCGTAGCGCTTCAATGACATGACTTGGATCCCTCGCGCCGAACACTGCACTACCAGCCACAATCACATTGGCGCCTGCATCCGCTGCGGTATCAATGGTTTTCTCGCTGAGTCCGCCGTCGACCTCGATGTTCAGGTTGGGATACCTCTTCCGGAGAGCCTCTACCTTTGGCATCATGTCGTGCATGAACTTCTGACCTCCGAACCCGGGCTCTACAGTCATCACGAGTGCCATCTGGGAACGCAGTCAGCAAAGATCATTCCATCTGCACGACATACTGACATCAGGCACTTCTTCCTTGTTCGGGTTGTCCAGAATCTCGTACAGCACATCCACCTCTGTCTTCGGCTTGATCGCAATGCCAGCCCTCATGCCCTGCTCGTGAATGTATTTGATCATTTCTTTCGGGCTGGTCTTGCCTTCGCTGTGCTCTTCTGGCGACTCAGCTGAGGTCGATGCTACAGCGGCCTCGTAGTGAAAACAGTACAGATCGCACCCAGCTTTCTTGAACTCCGTCACCCATTTCTTCGGCTACTGTGCCGGTCAGCATGGTGTCGCTGCTCTTCGGATCTGAGCCATGCCCCTTCATACCTCGGCGATCATCATGTGGCAGTCAAACGTTCCTTTCCCAAAAGCAGCCTTGGGTCGGTCTACGTGCGAGCGGATCATGGTGACCACGGGAGGACCGAATGTCATGTTTGGTACAAAGTGACCGTCCATAATATCAACGTGCAGCCAGTCGGCGCCTTGCTCGATCGTGCTTGAGCATGCCTTGCCTAAAGCGCCAAAGTCCGCGCTGAGGATCGAAGGTGCAATGATTGCTGCGGGAGCCATGGCTGGGGTTACCGCTATCGTATGCGAATTGGCGTGTGTTCAAGAAGTATGTTGCTTCACGTCGTCTACCAAGAGCTTGCAAATTAAGGGAGACGAAGAGTCGAGACGCTACACTCGAATGCGTGCCGCTTCATGTTTCTACGAGATTGTTGATAACCAGATCATCGTCGCGGGCCCGAACATCCGGCCACGCCGCGGGCCGGAACTCACGCGACATCTGCAAGACATACAATCCATCCATCCATCACTCTCCGTCCGACGACATCTTTCCTTCTTCACGCTTCGTAAAATTGCTTCCTGGTCTGGCGGCTCTGGCATGCGGACGATATTGCTTGCGAACAGCCGGCCGCTGTCTATATCCCGCATCGCCTTAGATGGTCGTTTTATTGGCCACAGTCTAAGCGCCCTCTCAAACCCGCAGCACTTCCTCAGCGCTTCCTCTCAGCCACCCATCCTCATTGGACAGACGACATCTCTGGCTATAGCGCTGCGCTTGGCTGTGCTCCCTTCGCCTGGACTTGAAATGCCCGTCCGTGGAGGACTGATCTGCTGAACACCAACCAGACAGACGGGACATGATGCGGCTCAACATTAGCGCCAGCCTTGACCACGTTGTGGTCGCATCAGTATGGGAATCCTGCTAGCCGCCGTGCTGCGCGCTCAGAGTGCTTCGCGTGACATCGACTGGCGCTACGATGCCGAGAGACGTCTCGGTCTGTATAAGGGCCTTTGCTGCAGGACAACCTGTTGACCCTTCCTCGCTGATCTACTGCGCTGCGTCTCTGATTGTCGTGGTGTTGGTCCGGCTCCGCTCTCTTTTCGCTTTCGTTTCTTCTTTTGGCGTGCATACTCCCCACTTCGTTGATCGAAGTCTGTCCATTCTTACCGCAGGTCGGCATACAGTCATCCGAATACACAAAGAACCAAAGTAGTGGCGATTAAGCCAGGCTGACAGACATGGCCAACGTCACCTTACAACCCACCGCATACACACCCTCCGCGCCGGCTCGCAATAATGGAGGGTCACGTAATACAGTAATAGAAGATGCACCTCAGGTATCGCTCCGGAGGGCACCACCACAACGACTGCAGCCACGAACGCTAGTCATCTCCCCAGTGAGCGACGACTTCCCGACTCCCAAGGCCGAGATTTCCAACACTTTGGCAATGATCGTGGAGAGCAGTCCAAACCTGGGCAACTCTGATTCTGAGTCAGATCAAAGCTCACTATGGAGCAAGCGCAGTTCAAGAAGCTTCGATGAGCTTTACGACATCTCAGAGAGCGACTCGGAAGAGGTGCCAATCAAGCTCTCGACATCAGTCAAGAAGCGGGTAGGCAGCAAGGACCCAAAACTCAGATGCCCATCTTTAGTCATTCCGTCGCCAGGTCAATGGCCAACCATTGAGAAGCTGAGATCTGCATCAGCACTTTCTCCACCGATTCAAGTGAGCTTGTCGCCAGCGATCCTCTCTAGACTACAGGATCGCAGCCTGCGCGTACCCAGCAACTCATCCGCTCCCTCACTTGACGGCAGCTTGACTTCTGAAGAATTCGCGACCTCAAGCTGTCCCTCAACACCAGACATTCAGGGGCCCGTCAGTGACGAGAACTCGTGGGAGCCAAATGTCCGTCTCAGCCGATCCACCATCGACCTCCTGCAACACATCCATGGAGAAGATGGGCAAGAATCACAACAAACCGTTATCGAGATTCCCGAGGACGCAATGGAGGAAATGATGGAGATTGTCGACTCGCCACCCATCACGGGCAGATTCAGGATCGACACCTCAAGCTTGGTGCCTCCAGACCCAAATGAAGCTGACGACGAGCTGTCTGCACTGTCAGTGCCCTCACCAGGTGGCTTCTTCGCCTCGCTCGACTCTACAATTGCGCGCAAGGCCTGGGCTGGAGCAGACGCCGCACCAAACACAAGCACCGCCACCGAGTTCTACGGCGTACCGTTCCGACAAAGCGAGGCTCCGCCGCTGCCGACTAGTACCGCTACGTCGTTCTACAATCTGCCCTGGGAGGTACGCCCAGACAACGCCGTCGAGCATGTGGTGGCACTTGCATCTCCAGCTAGCACTCAGGACCCCGTCACTGCTCGAAAGGTCCTCTTTTCACCGACAGATGTCATTAAAGATGTCGATGAGATTGATGAGACCTACAACGACGCGCTCCAGCAGAACGCTTCCGCCCACATTGACCGCACAGCATCATGGCTGTCAGCCCAGGATGCATACATGCAGGCCATCTGCGCAGAAGACCATTTAGTGCAGAGCTTCCGAGGTGTCGAAGATGCTGTGCCAAGTACACCCATCGGCCAAGTCTTAACCCTGGACGATTCATCACCAGGAAAGAAGTCTGTGCGATTCGCCGATGTACAAACTGAGTCGCCAGTAGCGTTGTCAGTCGCGAATGCGACTGACAATAAGCGTATCTCGCCAATCCATGATGGTACCTTTTGGGAGGCGTGGCGCCACACAAAGCGTTCGCAGCGTGCTCGTGATGTCTTCGCCCATCGTCAAGCTAGAGCTGAAGCTGACCACGTCAATCGCATTAGCTTGCAGCAGCAGCACGCAGACCAGCTGAATGGAAAGTACGAGATTACCGACGCCGATCGGCCTGCGCCTCAACGTCCTGTCTCGTCGCTCCTACCTGTTGCCGCCGACGACGAAAAGAAAGAACTTATCGCGAAGGCCGATCGTGAAAGACAAGCTCTGGAGCAAATGCGGTCATCGTCGTGGCACCTCGCTGCTCAGAAGGAGGTCAATGGCGGCAAGCTGCTGACCAGCCCGATTGTGCAGAGCTTCAGGGGTCGGAACGACGTTTCCATTCTCGATCTCGCTGGTCAAGTACACTGCAGCTGGGCTTGGACAGTCGCTCACGATCATCCAGATGCCGCGGTATACACTACAGTCTCCTCGGATGCGGAGGCTCACGTTGCCTCCCTCGACGGACCACCGAATCATTTCGTCGTCACATCACCAAAATTGTGGGAGCTCCCATTTGAGGACAACATGTTCGACGTCGTGTCAGCACGTAGTCTCTACACGCACCTCAAGACTATCTGGCCCAAAGGCTCGGCAGCTGATGAATGGGATCTCACACTACGCGAATGCTTGCGAGTCTTAAAGCCAGGAGGCTTCCTCGAGTTCGACTTGCTTGACGCTGAGCTCGTCCACGCTGATGCTGTCAGTCAGGCACTTGGCGTCGAGTTCGCTTTCAACCTGAAGACTCGAGGCTACGAGCCATGCTCAGGCAAAAGCTTCCTGCCTCGCCTGAAGCGCGCAGGATTTTGCGAGATCAAGCGTGCCTGGATGGTCCTTCCTGTAGCTGACGCTCTACCACAATGGAGCGATTCTGGCAAGGGCTCTTCAGCCAACGTGGAGATGTCTATTGCCACAGACGGCACAGTCACCGAGTACGCCCCACCACTCACTGGCAGCACCAAGGACGTTCGCGCCATGACTGGTCTTGTCGGCGCCAGGATGTGGGAGCAGTGGATGCTCAAGCTCAACACCGAGATGGGCCGAAGTGAGAAGCTCGTTCTCGACAATGTTGCCAAGTCGCTGGAGGAGGGTGGAAAGGGCAATGCCGGGTGGAGATTGCTTGTTGGCTGGGCAAGGAAGTCATAGAGGAAGTGCAACTCTGGAGATGAAGTCTCACGAGAAAACACTACCAGAAATCTGAATAATGGCCGTAACTCTCACTCATATCTGACCTGCGTCGCATTTATTTCTCCCTCACTCTTTCTGTGTGTGCTTCATCATACTTGACACCTGAGGCTCTTCCAACTTGGCCCGTGCGCAAACTGACACCTCAAACACGACCACGAAGGTGGAACTTCCTGTCGCAAACAATGCCGCCACCACTTCGATAACATTCAGACCCGATCATCCTCGCCATCATGCTGTTTTTCAGCTTCTTCAAGACTCTAGTCAACCACGAAGTCACCGTCGAGCTCAAGAATGACATCTCGATCCGGGGAACTTTGAAGAGCGTGGATCAGTATTTGAACATTAAGCTGGATGATGTCTCGGTGGTTGAGGAGCTGAAGTACCCGCATCTGGTGAGTCGACGACGTGGAAAAGAGGAGGTGATGCTGCGAACACGTCGATATGTTCATGGTGAAGAGAGGTAGTTTCGGGCAGGAGAGATGGAAACTGACGATCTGGTCACAACAGAGCTCGGTCAAGAATGTCTTCATTCGAGGAAGTGTGGTACGATATGTGCATCTGCCTGCTGTTGCGGTAGATACGCCACTGCTAGAGGATGCTACGAGGAGAGGTAAGTTGTGATGGGCACTTTCTCTCTGCTCGCGTGATATGGGCAGATGGCTGATGTGCTTTACAGAGGCATCGCAGACAGCTGCGAAGGCGAAGCAAGGCGCTTGACCGGCGGGGACGCAGAAGGACAAACCTCAACACCATGCCTCACCCACAAAACCAGCGATTATGCGACCTACTGCGGAAGAACCAGTCACCGAGCGCAAGGTGGAGGGCATCAGAGATGCGCCTGCAAGACTTGGAAGCTACAACCGTGGCTGACATGGTTGACTGATTTGAATCCCTGGAGTGTAGGTCCAGCCATAGCATGATCTTCAATACAGTTCTGGTTACCTATCATTCGCCCGCTGCATCAAGACATGCACTCTGTACGGTCTTCTTCATTTCAATAGCAGAATGTCGCGGTACCTGCTCTTGCGCCATCGAAGTGTAATCAGAATGTGGATAGACAGGCAAAGATGGGTCAATCGGGACCAGATGACAGACAATTACCTTATTAGACATGGTGTTGACTGGGGACTCCCTTACCAATCGCGACTTGCCGACTGTCAGTCTGTGGCGCAAGCGAGACAGTGCACACGAGACATTGCACGTCCGTCACTCGTCTCCTGATGACCTGCTGCGCTTGCCTCGTGAATCCTGGGTTTCTGAACCCGCCAAGTGCACTTACCGAGCATAGACCGCTGATGCTCTCCAAAAGGGTTCATAGCTAGCCACAAAAGCTCCGACGACCCGCTCCAACGAATTGAAATTGGCAGGATCCGGTAATAAATAGTTCTGCGCTCGTGATGTCGGTTGTTCCGGCTTTTCTAAACAAAGAGGGGATGCCCTGGTTGGGTAAGGCTATACAGATTCGCGGCCCAAGGAAGCGAGACATCTCATACCCTACCTATTTGTGCCTTACCAATGGCAGGAACAAGTCATTCATTGCGCAAGCAAAGTTACTATAGAGCAGAGGAGTGCAAAAAGTAGTGACCTACGCAGGGATCGAACTGGTAGACGTAAGTATATAGTCTGTCAGAGGATAAATATCAACATACCCTGCAATCTCTTGATACCCACGGATCGTAGTCAAGCCTGAATTATCGTCAGAGACAATTCATCAAATCGTACACCGACTTCCACTCACGCCTTGCCATTGGGCCTAAGAAATGATTAGTCGTTGCCACTATCTCGATTCCATGGCCATTCAAACTCACCAGCAGGCCTTAAGATATGATTTGTCAGCATGTATGTTGCTAATATATATCATTTGAAATCTGTACTCACTCGATGACATCCAGGGAAGATTAACGGCTGCGTCAACGACACTACTGACGGATTTCAGTCATCAACGTCTCTCCCTCAGCAGACACATACAGCACGAAAGCATGACGAGACTGACCGGGCTGGCACCAAAATAACTCTGCATGCTCGCACATGTCAACAGCAGCGAATTGGTCGAACGACCGCCAAACATCGTACCATCACTTCATTGCGTATGCGAGAGGATCAGTCTGGCTCACTACGTACTCTGACGCCTGCCAACTGAATGGTTATGTCGATCTCGACGCCCGTTCCCGAGGTTCAGTCTTGGAGCATTAGATACGCCGCGCGTACAGTCGACTGTGGGACTGCACCAATCAGTCAATCCTAATCATCGAAGGTCAAGGGGGCACCATTCACCTACCGTCAGAATGACAGTCTTGAATCTTGTCTCCTCCAACGTTGACCAAAGTAAATATATGGAAGGTGGTCAGGGTCTAGGGCGTCAGAATTAAAGTCTCGTCTTGATCTCCACGCAGCAGGAGCATGCTGACGAAGAAGTCGATCGATCCTCACGGCAAAGCATGAAGGGAAGATACTATCGACCATGATCCTGCCATATCGTTGGTAGCGATGCAGGTGTTGAGGCAAAGTACACACGTGCGTGCGATGTCTACACCTGCGCTCTTGTGTCGGAGCAAGAGCCCGAGGTAACGAGATGTCAGTCGTCCAGACTGATGCAGCGTTGTGCGCCTTCCGTACGGTTCGCAGCGCACAGCGCCGGTCGCCGCAGAAGCCGTGCCCTGTTGTCCGTAACCGGATTGGCTTTGGCAGGGAAGATGAATCCGGGTTGAGGTCTTGAAAGTGGGCGGCCTCGTCTGCTTTGACTGTACATTACGTTCACGCTTTGCAAGAGGGCCGAATACTAAGCAGGACGGCCGAGTCTGCTGTGAGTTGGATCTGTATGACACCACGCCGTGCACGCCTCGGACGAGAAGTAGCATGAAGCAATGAGGTCGCGCAAACCGTTGTGCCGACGGGGTTGAGGCTCTTTACAGGCATGATCAAGCGTCGGGGAGCCGGAAAAGGCGGCGTCGATGGAGTTGAAGCACTCGAGCCACCAGAAACGCAAGAGAAATGCGTTGCTTTTGACGATGCGCTGTGAGTGACCGATACATGTAGATCCTTCTCGCTGACTCAGTCGCATGGGAGTTCCTTCGGGGGACGATGAAGGCAACTAGGAACATGACTTGCTGGGGGAAGCGTTGGCTGTCAGCACTTGTCTTTCTCAGCTCTGACATGGGTGGTGCAGCGATTCTGGTAGCGTGCGCGTGGCTTGTGGCAGACCAGAGCACGGTTAGGGCAGCGAGCCTGCCTTACAATCGTCTCTTATTATTTTATTACTATGATTATTATTATTCAACAACACCTTAGCAATCTGTGTAAGCTTCCGACGGGCGAGGAGCGGCTGAGGACGTGGACCTAGTCTCTGGTGGAGGCTAATTCGGGCTCCGACCAGGGCGGGAGTGGTTGCACAAGCCCGGAAGCAACAATGACGTGTCCTCTCACGCCTTGGATGTGCATTTGGAGAGAGGATGCCCTTGTCGCCGTGATGCTCGCTGGTCAGACGGGAGTGTTGGACAGCGGCAGGCATGAGCGTACCGATCGAAAAGTGTAAGAGTTGATTTGAAACAGACAGTGTCCTGCTCGCGCGCGAGATGTGCGCCTGTCCTCACTTCTGCATGCAGGCGTACGTTCATAAATCGACGCAGAGCACGCCGAAGTCAGCCGAGCAGTGCCGGGCGCTGCGATCTTAGGTCATGTCTGTCGAGCACTGGCTATCTCACTGCACACGTGCCGATCAAGGAGCCCGCTCACCAGTCGACGAACACCAGCACCAACACCAGCACCAACACCAGCACCAGCAGCGTTGCCGTTCGAATTCCTCGCAGCACCCGCCGTCCGTACCCTCTCGTGCCCCTCCGCCTCCGCCTCGCCCTCGGGCTCCACCTCAACCAGCTCGACGCCAGCCGTCTCAGCGGACATGGCGACTGCAGCTCAATAGCGACGACCTTCTCTCCTGCCGGCGCAATATGGAGAGCATCCACGGCGTCGACGTGAGCTGGCTGCACCACAGCAGAGGCCCCAAGGGTAAGTCGTTTTAGGCGAGACCAGACAGACACGCGCATGACCTCATCGTCGAGAATCGAAAACTACTACAGCTCGGGTATTGCCACATGTGATTGACTGACAGTGCCTGCAGAGCACGACCACACAAAGCACCGTGTCGCCGCAACGCTCACCCAGACACCTAATGCGACGACGTCGTCACCTCTGCCCAGCCCGCAGCCAGCACAAGATACCCGCAGAAACGACTACTTCCCTGGCTCAGTCACTCCCCAAGCACTCTCCGAGCCGGCCAAAAGTGTAACAAATGCCGTTCCCGTCACTTCGTTGCCAACGCCGGTACCTGCCAAGTCAACTTCCAGGCGACCCGGCCTGCTAAGTCGCAGTAGCCAGGAAAGGCTTGCAGGAGGCACCGAGGGCAGGAAATCGCGGAGTAACTCGTGGATCTCCAATATCAGCCATAAGTTCTCCTCGTCGCAGTCTGCTTCTACCCCGGAACGATCGAATCTCCAACCAACGCTGCCCCCGGCTTCAACGTCGAACGGAAACGGCACTCCTAAGCAGGGTCCCGCAGCCCAGGTCAGCGAGGAGGCCGAGCCTTACATCCCGTCTAGGCCCAAGGAAGGCTCAGGGTTTTTCTCCACCCTCTCACGCAAGCTGTCGGCAGGCTCGCAAGTCAGCAGCGCGCCAAGGGTCAACGGTAAAGGAGGGGTCTGCGAGCGTCGCGTGCTGAACGTCGATCCAAATCGGGAACGATGTCTAGTTCTAGAAATGGAGCCGAGCAGGTTGAGAAAGGTTGCATTTTGTGTGGACGTCGAGATCGCTGGCGGCCCTCGTTACTCAGATGAAGACGAGGACAACGAGGACGATCAGGAGCGCAAGCAGAGGAAGAAGGACATGAAGATGAAGGAGCGAGCTGAAGGTGAGGCCATGAAGCATCCGGTGGCCATAAAAGAGGACATTGATGCCGAAGGCGAGGTGAAGCTGGACCAGCAGAGCAAGCCTCTGTCCACACCTCGAGATACACCAAACAGCGATCAGATTCCCGGCGCCGCCAAAAACTCTAGCGATGGAAGCCTGTCCGTTGGAAGTGAAGAGGGTCAGCTGGCTGCGGAGAGGAAGCGAGAGAAGAAAAAGAAGTCTGAAGACGAGCGAAAGGAGCGAAAGGAGAAGCGACGAAGACGTGCCGAGGAGAACGGATCGGTCCCAGTGGAAATGTCAATGGATGCCAATGTCACGGCTCAGCTGGACTCAGATACTATCCCATCGTCGTTTCCAGATAGCCAGTCGTTCCCAAATGGACAGAATGGGACCTCTAGACCTCAAGCAGATGCGGGACGCGATCGACCAACCACTGACCCGGTGCGTATCTATCGCAGATGCTGCCAACTGAGAGAGACTCCCATCTTGAAGCGTATTACGGAACAGCTCATGGCACCCACTTGCTGCGCGCCATTCGAACCAGGAGTCGTGACCACTCTGGACCTGACTGGCTCAAGGCTACAGCTCGCTGATATGATCACGCTGGGCGACTGGCTAGCCGTGGTACCCGTGAAGCGGCTCTTGCTGGTGGACGCGGATTTCAATGATGAGGGTTTGCGATGCATCTTAGCTGGTTTGCTGGCGGCCAAGAGACCAGAACCTTCGAAGCGCAAGAGCACGTCGCCCAATCACCGTGGGAAGCCTCGTGTCGTACCTCACCGAGAGCGCTCCGGTGTCATCGAGAAGCTTGATTTGAAGAACAATCCTCGAATCACGCGAGCTGGATGGAAACACATCAGCCTCTTCCTTTACATGTGCCGGTCATTGAAAGCCATCGACCTTTCAATGATTCAGTTTCCCAGCACGTTACCACCTGGTTCTCATGGACTGCAGGTGAAAAGCCAACAGCAGACGTCCAGATGTTCTGACCAGGACACAGATGCTGCTGAGACCTTTTCCAAGTGCCTGGGCCAGCGCCGCGGCGGCGACAAATTGGAGGAGCTGATTGTGTCGGAATGCGGCATGAAGGCATCGCAGATTCGAAAGATTGTCGATGGTGCCATCATCTGTGGAATCCGCAGACTGGGTCTTGCGGGATCACATCTCGATGACGAAGGCCTGGATATTGTGTTGCACTATTTGCAATCCGGTGTCTGCAATGCACTCGATCTGGGCGGTAATGATCTTCGCGGTAAGCTCGGGCTGATAGCAGAAGCACTCAGCACCAGGAGTGGCACTTCTTGCTGGGGTCTTTCACTGGCCGCATGCAACCTAGACACTCCGTCGCTCAAATTGCTCTTCCCAGTCTTGGTGAATCTACCCGATTTTCGTTTCCTGGACCTTAGCCATAACCACGACCTTTGCTTGGATGACAACGGCACGATATCACTACTGCGGCGATATATTGGTCAATTGAAATACTTGAAGCGCCTGCACTTGGCCGATGTGTCGATGAGCTCCAAGCAGGCCATTGCACTTGCAGATGTGCTCCCTGAAGGTCCACGGCTGGCCCATCTCAACATCCTAGAGAACCCACAACTTACTGCGCTTGCCGACGCGAAGGATGAGGGGAACCAGGAGGAAGCATGTGCGTTGTATGCTTCATACATGGCCGCGGTGAGAGTTTCGAACACTTTGATCTGCATTGACATTGACGTAAGTTGGAAAAGTCTAAGCCCAGGAGAATCTGTACTAATGCAAGAGCAGGTGCCAAGTCCCGAGAACAGTGAAGTTGTCAAGGCCTTGGCTAAGCAAGTCGTTGCGTATTCGTTACGCAACATGGAACGATTCGCTGTTACTGAGGCCACTGGTGACATTACTGCGATCACTGCAGATGCGGCCGCATCACTGACTGAACCGCACGGTGGCGGACAACAGTTGAAAGAAGTAGCATATCCCGATGTGCTCATGCATCTAGTCGGTCATGTGGAAGGGAATCCAGAGAATCACGATAACGATGATCCTGCTCCTGACGATGACTATATTGTCGGCGGGACTGGGGTTGTCAAAGCACTGCAATACGTCCTTGGAGAAAAAGTCGATGATCTTCGTCGGAGTAGTGTCATAGGCCTACCATCCACTGGCGCCAAAACGCCACGAGACGGACCAGGTTCGTCAGCAGGTCTGGATCAACAACAGCAGTTCAAGGCCAAGAAGATGAGCAAGAACCTGCTGGAAAGTGCTCGGAAGATCCAGGCGAGGCTACAGCCTGCACTGGCCAAGGAAGCCACTACGGGCGATGAGATGGCGTTTAGGAGGCTCAACTTCCTGGACCGAACCTTGCAGAGCATGATACGGCGTTTCGAAGAGGAATACCCCGAGACTCGCATCGCACCGCCTTCACCACGTCAGCCCCCCTCGCTCTCATCTTCTCTCACAGAGCAGTCTGGACCTTTTTCGATAAGCACTGCAGCGACGGAACTCACAAACATTTCTGACGACGAAGACGACCTCGGCCGCTACCATCCAGCAGTATCCAGGCACAATAGTGACGTGTCACTGGCTTCTCGCGCACTGGCTATGGAGGAAGGCCATCTGCACCGTCTTGGGCAACGCATTCGTCGCAATGTAGTAGACTCACCAGCCTCTGCCATCGCACCAGAAGACGACTCTGCTCCATGGAATGCCGAAGAAGCCGAGCGCTTGACAGCATTGCGGGAGAAGCTCGAGTCTATCTCTGGACCCGAGCTCAAATCTGTGGTGGAAAGTCGGGGTTGGGATGCTGCTTTGGAGAAAGTGGGCGCCAACCTCCAGGATCTGAGGGATTTGCAAGAGCAAGATCCGCTGGGGTGGGAACAGTTCAAGGAGTCGCAGATGAAGGCACGGATGAACGTTGCACAGGATGCTAGGCGGGAGAAGTGATTTCTCTGCGGGAGGATTACAGCACCGCACCATGTCGTTCTTTGAGGACGCTTGTTGTACAGTCGCGCGACTTCAGCGTTCTATGGCGTCAACGACGGGACTGATTCCAGCCGTGTCAGGCGAGTTCACTTTGTTGAGGGCATGGGTAGATCATGGATGATGCGTGGGAGGAAAAAGATCATTTGAGGTGTCATCACGCAAGCACTTCGCATTCATTTCGCCTGCGATTGTCCAGCACCTTTGGAACGCCGGTCGTGCAAGCCTCTCGTCATGCTGCGGAACATGTACAGAATCACAGCTTAAAGCCGTTCGCTTATGCCTCGCTCGCAAGAGCCTTGATCTTCTCTTGCACACGTTGCTTGCGCTCGGCGTGCGTAAGCTTGACTTGTCTGAACTTCTTCGACTCGGCCTTCCACTCGTCCTTCGACTTCTTCTCGCCCTCCTCCTCGTCCTTCTTGAATGGATCCTCACGGATCTGCTTGTGCGCGTCAGCGTACAGCTCCTCAAGGCCGTCAGCCTCGATCTCATCATCGATGTAGCCTTGGAACTGAGACTTGTAGCGCTCCTCATCGTCGTCGGCGAGGGTCTCCATGTACTCAGCGACGTGGCCGCCGAAGATGTACTTGCGGAGAGTTTCAGCGTCAAGCTCCTTGGACTCCATGTCGTAGCCAGGAAAACGCTTCTCCGAGTGTGGGATGTAGACACCGCCGTCAGATGCACCCTTGAGGGCACCGAAGACTCGAGCACCGGTGCTAGTGCGGACGAGACCGACATCGAGGAAGCACTTGAATGGACGGCGCTCCTCACCATCCACCTCGGCTGGTTCAGTCAGACCGAACTCGCCATCTGGCTCCTCCACACCCTCGAAAGTGTCGGCGAGGTCAAGCTTGCTGAGCGCGCGGCGAGCGATGAGGAGACCGACGCAGTAGGCGGCGGCCCAGTTGGTAAGGCCGTGAGTGATGCCGTAGCGCTTGAGCTCGTGGGCGTAGGCGGCGACGAAGACCTTGTCGCCGGTGAGTTCAGAGGTGATGATCTGGGCGATAATGTCCTTGTTGGTGAAGCGGACGACTAGGCGGTACTTTGGTGCATTGTACTTGTTCTTGGCTTGGGTGACGAGGCGCTTGCGGGCGTAGTAGTCGGTCTTTCCAGCCTGGCGACGCTTGTACTTGGTTTGGTAGCGGCTGCGGCATGTTAGACGCGGTCAATAGTGGTGCCGGTCAGTGCGGTCTGCACTTACCTGAAGTATGCCGAGTTCTTGACCAACTTGGTCTGCAATCATCCACAAGTCAGCAATTTGCGCTTCAGATCCCAATCCGAAGCATCTTGCGGTGACTCTCTCTCAATCCGCCGCCGAGGCCGTACTGAGGCGAGGAGCGATGCTAGAAGCCACTGGGAGAGTGTGCTGACTTACGAAAGGCATCTTGTCGGTGGTTGTGCTGCCTGTCGAGTGTGTCGAGGAGGCAAGAACTCGCAGTCAGTTCGCACCTGCCAAAATGTTGTGTGCTGCGCTAGCGATTAAGTCGACCCAGGTCGTAGTTGCTTCGTGTGGGTGTCAGGCACGTGTTCAGGCACGGGAAATATGCTGTGTGAAATTTCTGCCAAGTCTCGCACAGAAGAGCCAAGAGAGCGAGCCCGAGGCTTCACCGGATCTTTCAGAAGCTACATGTAAACATCGTTGTCTCAGAACGCTCCGGCTCGTCATACGCCGGACTTGTTCGACTTCCCACTTCTCAAGACACATAACATGTTGCACCTTGGCGTCGCGTGTTGATGCTGTTCTGTTCACGACATACCCGTGTCACAAGAGCATTTCAATGGCTAAAACCTAGCACCGATTTCCGGCTGACTCCGGTCCGGAATGGAGAAGTCATGTCTAGCTCCACGCGCACCATGCTACACGTACGTATTTTGAGTCGGTTGATCGTAGCCAAGGCTGTGAACTTCACCTGCGGCACGCAGCCTCGTACACGCTTACTGATGTCGCTCTCGTCATGCGACAACCGCTAGCCTCGACCACTCAATCAGCCATGGAAACACGATGCACCAATTCGAAAGGTGCTCGCGCTTGGCAGACACAGGTCTTTGTCTTGAACATGCTTCAAGTTAGTTATTCTCTTCGCTGTAATGTTGAGCTGCCGGAGAAGTCACTTACATGATCGCTGGCTCCTGGATTAGGCACATTTGTTAAGCCGTTATTTGAGCGCCCTACAAGTAGTCGAGTCTCGCGACTGACAATACCTGATGACCGAGCAGTGATGTGATACGACAGCCTCAGGACTTGATCATTAGCTGACTCGCTCCGTCGGCAAGCCCACAAGCCTGCACTGTCCTACCAAGAGACTCCGAAACGCACATGGCATGATTGAGTCGGATCGCTGGCTCGGCCGCGGCTCATGCACAATGACAATGTGCAGAAATCCTTCGCAGAACGTCAAGTCTGACTGAAGTAATGCTGCTGTCGCATGTCCACTAAAACCATTTAGCGGGGATGACAGCCTGACACTGTCCAGGAAAGCAGCAGACTGGGTGTCATCGATGGGTATTTCAAACTGTCGTCATACAGGCCTGGTTACTAACAACCATGCTCAGATCATGATTACCGAAGAGTGAGGGACGACGAAAGATGAGCAACTGTATTGTGGCTGCTTATCGTGTACGAAAGTTTCGTGGGACTGTGCTGTACTTTACGACCATGTCGCATCCTCCGAGTTCGTAACGGCCACTACTAGCGAGCCGACTGGAAGCGCCAGGAGAAAAGGCAGGCCGTGCTCGCGATGCGTCTTTGTGTCAAACACTAATCTGCTAAGGAGGACAAGGCTTAGGAGGACAAGGCTTAATTACTAAAAGCCATCTCAGGATGGATCTGTGTCTGTGAAGACGAAAGGGACGCTCGCGGCTTCCGCGGCAATTCGAGTGCTTTGTGCGTTCGAACAACACAGCACAACATCCGCAAAATGCACCGACCCCGCAAAGGTCTCCTTAGCTGTGAGTCTGACAGTGAAAGGCGCGGCGGCTAGCTCCTTTGAGCGGCGTCATAGCCTGTATCTCGTCATATCTATGTCAAGCGGAGCAATCTCGTGACTAGCATGAGCGGTGGTGACAGCTTCGAGTACTGTCGTTCGGCCACTGGCGACAGCGCTGGACCTTGAGAGTCGTCCACGTATGGTGTTGGATGCATATGCTTGGAGAGGGTGACAGTTGATGTTCCCACTACAAAAGCTGCCTGCTGCTGCTTCCCGGCACGTTGTCCGTATCGGTTTCACAAAGCAGGAACAACCTCACATTTGCAGCCCCACAACAACTTTCCAGGGTCCAATACCCGAGATTCTCCAGTGTTGGAAAGTGCGATTGGATTGGAAATCGGCTGTGGACACTTATCAGTTGATGCAGTCATTCGATCTTGCTGGCCATCAGCGACCTACACTTGCGACGAGATACACCGCTGGCACTGCGAAATCCACCCCCCACCAGCTCCAGGTGCAGAAATAGCACAGTCCGAACTCGACGTCGGATTGACCACTTTGCTTGCTTCCTTCGCTGACTCAGAGGCTTTTGCAAATCAATTGCCTTGCTGGACGACGTGGCACACTTCGCAACAACGCAGGCGCTTTGCCCCTCACACACGGTCCACGAAGACTGCACCGACGTCGCGGCTGGCTCCACTGTAGGCTGTGCATCACAGACAAACTGCTGGCTTTGCCAACTGCTGCCTTATTGCAACAACGCTGCTCTTTCGGCAATCGTCGCTGACTGACCCATCGAATGCCTTGTACGACCAACAATAAACTCCACCACCAGCAGAGACCATCGCCTTTAGCAAGAAACATGCCGTCGCCACGCGCTTCACCAGCGATGCGGCCAACTTCGCCATGCTACAAGACCTCGTCGCATTTCGACCCTTTACAGCCACCGACGCAGCGGCCTGTGCATTCGAGGACAAAAAGTAACCAGCGGAGAGCTCCCACGGAATCGCTTAAGTTGCCATCATTACCCAGATTTCACCCGGCCAACTTCCCGTCCAGCTCGCAGACAACACCGGACGGCACAGCATCGCCGCAACCGCCAGTGTCACCGAGAGCGCATCAGAGGATGTATAGCGACGCCCAGAAGCAACTGTATTTCAACCAGCGAGAGATGCTCTCTGCGGCTGCTCGCGGTACATCCCCGAGCCAGGCCGGGAAGCCCACAAGTCCACGTCTACAACCGTTGGGCAGTCCTGGTCCAGTCACGCCGTTGGAACTTGAAGCAGAAGAAGGCTACCTTCTTGCCGGAGCTCGGTCCACATCGAAGGACACTGCATCATCGGCACAGCTGGTCGAGAGATTAATCAGGGAGGAGACTCGGCGACTCCGGAGCGCGACGCAGGCAGGGCAGCCTCCGAGTCGGTGATGAAGGCAACGCAAGTCGCGCGACAGTTTCCATTAGCGTTGCATAGGACGGAACGCCCGGAGTATAGGGTCGGAAGGCGCACAGAGCAGTATTCCCTAGTTCACAGTATTTGCTTTTATGACCAGGACTCTTTGTCGTCGGCATGATCTGCCCGTGGTAAGGTGCACTCCAAAAACGGTCTGCTTTGCGATGCAGCTGTAAAAGTTGCAGGTACTCCGGCCGAGGGGCATTCTCGTCATAGAGCAGTACGCGAGAAGAAGTATGATCGCGATCAGATTCAATCTTGCTCAACAGCATTCAACATGGCCATGCCAAAATGGTTCTCCGCGCAGCGAATAGCCTGCCAGCGCTCAGTGTTCGCTGTAGTAGCAGATGCATTCTTTCGTCGATGTTGGGTCGCTGCTCCATGCACTGCTTCGACTTCCCCTGCGCCGCCTTGCATGCCCTTGCAACACACCGACACCCGAGCTAGACTGCGCAATTCAGCATGTATGTACATCACCAAGAGAGCGGCTGCTTGCCCGGTCACAGGTGCTCAGGTGGAGTCAGTTCACGACTTGTCCCGTTTTGCAAGTCTTGTTTTTGCCGTGTCGCGTCGCCTGGTGCGCAGAGCTGTCTGAAGCTTGCCTACCTATACGCTGAAGTTGGGATTGGAGAGTAAGGCGTCCGAATCGCACTGACTTCTTTGGCGAATAGCATGTTATAGCCCGCTGATCGTGAAACTTGTGCGGTTGTGAGTAAGTGCTGCAGAGTTGACAGCAAGTGCCATGAGGACCATCGTTCGAGTTCGACCAGTATGACGGAGCGCGTACCAACAGATTGCCATCTACGCAAGAGTGTCGCCATTTCTTGACTGCCACGAGAGCAATAATGTAGTCAAGCAATCGGTGGAACGACAGCAGCGCTGCAACGAGCGTTGCCTAAAGTACCTCGATGACGTTAGACGCACCGCAAACATGTCGCAAAGCTCGCTGTTGCCAACTTGCTTTTCGAGCGCCGCCGTTTGGTAGCCATCGGAGGGTTGTTGAATGCACATGCACCGAGGGGATGCTTGAACGTCGATGAAGTCGGAAAATCCGCGGCCGCGGCTCTTCAAGGGTTTGGGAAATACAGCGTCACATCTGCTATCTAGCTAATAGTAACCAGCACCACAATCAAAGCCACCATGGGCCCGGAGGTGCTACAGCATCCGCTCGAACGCGCGGACGGTTCCACGATCTTCGGCGACGGGCTATACACTGTCATTGCTGCTGCCAACGGCCCCGTCGAAGTCCAGCGACGCGATGAGCTGCCAGAAGAAGCTGCCATTGAGGTCAATCTGAGGCCACTATCGGGCGTTGGGGGACCTCGAGAGCGATGGCTCGAGAACCTGCTACAGCCGTTGCTGGAGAAGATCTTGCTCGTCCACATGCATCCTCGTACACTGATCCAAGTCACACTCCAGATCACCAAACAGCCTACCGCCAAGTTTCGACGATCCAACGCCGACATTTCCATCATCCCTACTCTCGTCAACGCTGCCTTCACTGCACTTGTCGATGGTGCCCTCCCGCTCGCGACGACAGTGAACGCCGTGCTGGTGACGACAGGCAAGGACGGCAAGATCAACACGACTCCCAAAGAGCAGGACATCGAAACATGTGCAAGCATACACGCGATGGCGTTCAATACGATCAATGAGCAGGTACTCGAACAGTCATCCGGAACATTCGATCTCCGTTCGTGGGAGATGGTAGAAAGCTCAGCGAAGCACGCTTGTGCCGCAGCTATCGCAACAACTAACGAGGACTCGGCGATGGCAAACGGGGATGATCAGAAGGAGCCGTGGTTGAGGCAGGTTTTGCACAATCGTGCGAAAGCCGCGAATGCATGGCGCGACTGCAGTTGAAAGAGCACCAGCAATGTCATTCTGGAGCGAATACGTATGACTGCAGGTGTCGCAGCGCAGGCAATAACCGAAGGAACAATTCAAAGACATACTCGCATCGTGGAGACAGAGCGCTGTACGGTGCCGTCTTGGCCTCAGCGTAAGATTGCTCAGCAAAGTATCCACAGTGTCAGCCGCGCCGTGAGCAACTTACAGCCCTGGATGCAGCTGCGCAACTACCGAGGAAACAGCCAGAGGATAGCGCCATCAAAGGTTCCTCATATTTTGCTGATATTCACGGGTTATGGCTGCTGAGAAGACGTGAAGGGGGCTTGGCGTCAAGTCCGTGCTTTCACGGATGAAGCAGGCGCGATGTGCAAAAGTTCCTCGTTCAAGGCAGGGACGCAGGAGGAAGACCGCGACTTGTATTTGCGCTCTATCCTATAATCCTTGACCTTTTCTCCCCTTCGTTGTACACGTCCCACTCGATAGAGTTGTAATTCAAGCCGCGCGGCGAAATGGGACGCTCAGGCAAAGGCGATGCCTCAATCCAGCAATTCTTCCTCCCTACACCGAGCACCTCACCTATCAAGCGCGCAGAACCAGCTGTCGGAGATGGCTTCACCGCTGAAGAAATCCGAGACGCCTTGGCACCCAAGCATATCGAGTGGCAACCCGACCGCGAGTACGAGGACCGCGAGATCAACGACCTAGAGCCAGGTCCCAAAGCTGTGACATTCATGGGTCGTGTTGCGAACATCTTCGATGTCGCGAACACACAGAAGACTCCGCGCTCTGCCAAAGGCTGCATCAAGATATGCGTAAAAGATGGCGTCGCTGCAATAACAGTGAGATCGTGCCGGCATATGCTCTCAGCTGGCCTTCAACTTACTCTGTCAGGTTCGTATCTGGTACGCTTCACGCGTCCCAAACCTTCGCCTGGGCTCACTGGTCACCATCTGGACAAATCACAGTAGGCGGCTTCATCCAGATGTCATCAAACCGTGATGAGCTGACCATTAACAGTTAGCAACGGCGAGAACGGTACACTCTCCAACTCCAACGCACCCCTGTTCGCTTCTCTTTTTCCGGAGCGCGACCGCAATTGTCACATGATGATTCACGACAACAGTGACCCCGGCATGTACAAGACGCCAATCGCATACCGTCCCAGTTTGCCTTTGGACGGGCTCATGACGCTGCAGAACTTCATTGATGGCGGCTACGATGTCACCGATGCTAAGATCCTGGTGGTTGTAAAGAGCATTGGCGCCAAAAAGAGGAGTAAGCGCAACGCCCCTACACATGCTTTGCTACGAGACAGCTGCTGACCTTAGGTTGAGTAACGCGCAAAGATGAGTCAGTCACGGAAAACATCAGTCTTCATGTTCACGATGACACGGCCGAGGCCGTGCTTGGCCTATGGGGCACATCGGCATTCTCTCCATTCTCCTCCGACACGAGCGGGGACAAGACGGACTCGGAAGCAGCGTATACAAGTCGAGGCTGGAAGGCTGGAGAGACCGTCCTTCTCGTTCAGGGCCCGGGCTGGAAGATCGGCTCAAAGGTGTGACTGGTCAATCCCAGCGTACACGATCACCAAGCTAATGGCACAGACGTATCTGAATCTCACGGCTGCGTCCATCGTGGATGTAGACCCTTCGCTTCCAGATGCAGAATGGCTTCGACGCTGGTCGACACGGCAGCGTAGTAGGGAAGCAATCAATCCATCCTTTCCTGAGGACATTTTCGACTTTGACGCAGTGACAACCGGTCCAGTCCGCTGCCTGTTCACGCTCGCAGATCTGGATGAGTTCGCCCGGTGTGCACCAGATGAGACGTTTCAAGGATACCTCAGTCTGTTGATTTTGGAATCGAATTTGTTCCGACTCTACAAAAGTGGTACGCTCCTGTCTGGCGAATGCTGCAACATCCCGGTCCATGCGAACTCATTGTCTGCAAGATGCAAAGGGTGCGATCAAGAACTCTGCTTGAGGCTAAACCAAAAATTACTTGGTCAGCTCATCGACGAAACAGGCGTCATAGCGTCCGGGCGTTTGCTGTTCTGCGATTCAGCGTGGCGTGAGCTGCTGGGAAGAGGACCTGAGGATTTGCTAAAGCTGGATGACAATGAGGTGAAGTGCTTGTCAGACAGACTGCTGTTCTGTCGGATTACGGTCATATTCGGGTGGACAGGTGATGAGACAAAAGCCGGAGGCAGGATCTGTGTGATGGGCGTTCGCAGCTGAGGGCGACGCGAACATTCCTCAAGCGCATGACATGAGATGAAAGTCATTTGCTACGTTGAAAGTCGCGATTCGCTGAAAGATATGAACAGCTCGGATAAAGAGAATGAGCGTACTTGTACCAGGTCGATCTCTCTTGATCATGTTCTTCCCTGTTGTTGTCGTCAGGCAGTTGTCGCAGCATTGTGTACGTGGATTCCGCTGCCGAGCCCGTCCGATCCTGGCTTAGCGCAAGGGAAGGTTTACCAATGCTTGAGGGCGCGGCGTAAACACCACACCTGCACCAGACAATGACATCCTTATCGCCCACGTGCGGTGACTGAGCGAGCATAACACGCGACTGTCAAGTCTTTCTCGCGCGTTCTACGGATCTGTACATGCATGTGCTACTCGCGAAACTGGACGGATCTGGCTTCAAACACGCGACAACACCGCGCACCTGCCGCCGACGCGACCTAGGAAACATTTGCGCCGTAAAGAGATGTCTATGGTCCTGACGCGATCGCCACTGGAAGTCATTGGAATGAACGAAGGCGGTGCGCAGAAGAGACGCAGCGCGCGACTCTCGCACGAGGGCGAGGCAGAGCATGAACCACCCGCGAAAAGGTCAAGGGCGAATGGGGTCAGCACCACGACGATAAACACGAAGCAACAAGCTGGTGACACTGGCAAAGCTCCAGCTAAGAAGGGTCGCAAGGGTATGATCATCGCACGCGCATACAAAGGCTGTCAACTGATACTTGCACTAGTCTACGATCAAGATGATGAGGGCTTCAGTTTCACGAAGGGAAAACGGGGCAGGCCAAACGCAGCAAAGGAAACGGTCAATGAGGCCACCCCATTGAACGACAAGCCAAAGGCCGCACCCGCTGTGCCCGCCGAGCCCTTTGGCGATGCGCCTGTACTGCGAAAACCGGGCAAGCAAGAACAACCTTTGAAACCCGCGCAGAAGAAAACTCGCCGAAGACTGCCAACCACGCCGGAGCGTGAAGTAGTGGGGAAAGTGGTGCGGAGGAGCAAGCGACTGTCCAACGAGAACGACCCAGCTGCTGACATTTCGGAGGGGCCAGCAGTGCAAGAGTCTACTGATGCTGAGACCCAAAGGAAAGCACAACGATCTCCAAATCCAGAGAAGGCGGCACCTCTGACCGTGGCAAAGAAGCGCAAGCACGGAGCCAATGGAGTGGAGGAAGAGAGGATCATGACGATTTCCCTTCCTTTCGCAGATACGCCCGTCATCCGCAGGAACAAGGAGATGAGGAAGAACAGCGCTGAAAGTCATCGAAGAAGCAGTGCTGGAATGCGCGGCAAACGTGCAAGCAGCTTAATCGACGAGGGCAGAGGTCACGGTAAGTCTCCCCGAGTACGCATAAGGTCTCGCCTGACGCCTTGCCGAGCAGCGGCGTCAAGAGGTTCGCCAGCTCCTCCCGCAAGAACTACGCACGGAGAACGCGGCAGAGATGGTTCCGGATCGCGATCTTCTCTTGCACGCGATCTCGACAGTCCGTCGACGTTTGCCGCAGCCTTCTCCAAGGAGAAAAGAACGCATGCTGACAGCGACTCCACCGCAGCTCTTCCACACGCCGAGGTACCGTCTTCCGAATTCTTCAAACATATATCCGCCGATCTCACAGAGCCTCGACGAATGCGATGCTTGCTTGGCTGGTGTGGAACCAGATCTTTGCCCCACAAGCCAAATCCGCAACAGGACAGCAGTACCCAAGTTGACATCGAGCTTCAAGCTGCGCAGACAGGTACGTCCATCAACGCTTTCCTCTGCGAAGTCTCACACTGACAGATGAGCAGCACATGCCGTTGAAGAGGAGCTGGCTCAAGATCTCATATCGAAGGGCACGCTTAGTGACTGGTTTTCGCGAGATGACTCGGTGCCTCCCCAAATACCATTACGGAAGAAATCCAACCCGCGGAATTTGACCAATGCTGCGAAAGCCGAGGAATTGGAGAAAGAGCTTGAGAGGTGAGTCTTTTTTTCATTTGAAATTATGACCTCAATTATATGCTGACGCACTTCCCAGGCTCACAATTGAGCGAGCCGAATGGGACGAAGTGGCTCACTCGGCAGCATGCACGACCAATACGCCACTCGAAAGGCGCGAGGCTGAGCCTGGACAAATGTCACCAATACTGCTTGACACCCTGGACAGCCCTCAACGCCGAATTTTCGAACAACTACAACAGCCCGAAGTGGAATTAGCTATACAGCCAGAGATGCTTCACGACCGCTTGAAAGCCATATCCCGGGACCTCGAGTTCTCAGTGGATCAATTCGCCCATGGCATACACGCTCTCAGCACAACGCGGGAAACTGCCGAGCGTGCTGCAGAGCAGTCCTTGGCCGATGCAGCGCGTGTTCTAGAAGAACGAGAGAGGCAGAGAGCAGCCGCCTCGAATCGCGTCGATCAGATGGATGTACTTAGAGGTCTTGCAAGAGTGTTGAATGCACAGTACAGATGAAGTGGGCACAGTCTAGCACGCACAATGGCGGCACTAGGCACGCGCAGTAATGAATGAACGATGGTCGCCTACTGCTCACCTGTCACCCATGTCCTTCTTCCTTGCATGCCTAATCATAGAGTGCGTCGAACGCACAGATTGTTCTCACAGCGCGAATGTTTCATGTCATGCTGAGACATGTCCGAAGAACACCACAAGCGTTGTTAATGAGTGGGACTGCAATCGTCTTCAGCCGCGAGCGGCTGCAGTCGAGGCTTGGGTGAGACCAGAGAGATGAATGTCTGACTGCATCACCATCAATCCTCACGAGACATCGCCGGTGGCCGAGTGGGCGCGAATGGACATCGTGGAGAGGAGGACGACAAGATATCCGCAAGCACAATGCATCGACCGCGCATCGTTGTCGACGTCAAGCGCTTCTGCTCCGTTCTCATGGATGTATTTGCATTCTGCGATTGCGGCTAGAGCCACGTCTTCGATGGCGATGTGCCGACGCATGCAGCAACAGGAGACTTTACTCGGTCAGCGGCTAGACTCGCATCGCAATCGAGACATGCAGGTGGAAAGACGTCGGCAGTGTCTTGCTCCGTTGTTGATTGGCAGAGCCGTTGACGCGATAGCTACCGAGACTGCCACATGCGGCTGGCGGTGGGCTTCCCGTGGGCTCGTGCAGGGCGCTCGAAATCTCCGCCGCCCCAGGCCCAGAGACGGCCGCGTCAGGGTCTCGAGGAGGGCAACAAAGCGCCATGTTCACTACTGTACTGCGATTCAACGCTTCATCTGCGGCGGACTGCCTCCTGGTTGTGCGTGAGGGCAGAGTCAGGTGCGCAACAGCGGCATGTAGCAGATCGGAGCGGCGTCCGGCTGCGAGCATGAGGCGTGCCAATCGTCGGAATGGGTGCCTCGCGGTGAGCTCAAATCTTCCTCTCGAGTCCTGCTGTCCTCTGTCCAGCGGAATCTGCAGGCCACCATTATTCACGTGCACCCCTTGCCGACGCACAGTCCAGCTTCATTTCACAGGTGCGCTGGCGCGATCCACCCAATGGAGGACATGGCCCCCTCACTCAAATGTGGAAGCGCCGTCTTTGGCGACCGTTACTGGACCAGAGGCGCGTGCTGATCTCAGTTGGGAGAGTCCTCCCGTCCAACTCTCAAGATAGCCTTCCGGGCCATGATAGACTTGCTGTCTACGATGGCTTGCGAATGTTTTGATTGTTTCACATCTAGCTGGCCTTCTTGCAGTGCAGTCTGCACTTCGACTGCAACAATCCGGATTCTGGCCAGCTTCGGCAACAACACGATTGCCGCGAACACCGTAGCGATCTCGAACAAAGGACCGCAGGTGCCTGCATACTCATACCGTAGACCTACGGGGAGATACTAGTATCGGCCACCCACGCGAACAGCCATTGCATTGTATGCCACAAGAAGCTTGCCACAACAGTCATCAGGAGACGGTATTTGATGGTCGTCTCGCCTTGGAAGATCGATCATGTCGCTGGCTGCCGCACTCGCCGCAGATGGCGTGCGGCCAGTCAGCTTTCTACCATCGGTCAAATGCTCTGATTGCGGCGATGAGATCCAAATAGCTGAGATGGGAGACCACGTGTGTGGCAGCGCAACAACCAACCCATCCGTCACCAACCCCACCAATCCTTTCACCTTGAGGCAATTGAATGCAAGAGGACAGCAGCCGGCGATCATACCCTCACTGCCGCTACATCCACATCCCTCGATGCCGCATATCAATAGCCCAGCTCGCGATACTATGGCACACGGTACAACGCAAAGACCGCAGAGAATACCACTTCCTAGTATCAACTCGAGCGCTGCAAACAAGCCTTTCCTGGCGCCCCGACCGCCGCCGCCGTTCGAACCGCCGCTCTCTCCAGCCTTGAGCAGTCGCTCCGGTGGCAGCAACGTGGGCAGATCCGGCTTTCAAAGAAGTGCGACCAGTCCAGCACCTCGATTGTTCGATTTTCGTCCACCAAGCCCCGAGCTTTCAGCGAATCTAGATTGTGCCTTCCCGCCATTTCCTACCTCTGCTGGAAGCGAAAGACGGCCGTCGTCCAGTCATAGCAGCCAAGGGCGGAAGACTCCAACTGATAGCGATCGTGCACCATCACGCGCAGGCTCAAGGCTGGATCATGTCACGTCGGCGGAGCCCGAGCTTTTGGACATGCCGCCCAAAAGTCCGCATACCGGCACGAATTCCAATGTGCTGCAGAGATTGAACACCTTGAAGAGTGGTCCTTTTGGTGCATCATGCAGGAAGGTGAGCGGAGACGTAAAATTGGCAGAGACTCGTCGGCCAAGCCTGGCTCCATCGGAAGACAGCCGGCCTGTGACCGCTACAATTGCTCACTCATCGCCGCAACAGAAGTACGCCCCGAACAGCTCCTCCGACGCATCCGATGAACAGTATAGCCAGAAGAGAGTGCCACCACCACGGCCGGCGCGGCCGACTGAGGAGGTCCTTCGACTCAGTTTCCTAGACCAGATGAGTGAAGAGCCAGCGAGGATGATGGCCGCCTCGCTCCCTCACAATGACAGCCGAAACTCCGATTCTTTTCGTAGCAACACCTGTCCGCGAGCATCGAATGTAGAGGAACATGAATTGCGCGGCAGTGCCCTTACATGCATGCGCAGTGAATCTCAAATACGCGCGATTGGCCGCAGATCTTCATTTGGAGGGCCTATCAAGCGCGACCATGTTGATGAATCTCATAAGGATGGATCTGACTCACCTCATGGCGATCGGGCCGATACAAGACTGCAGGACGCGCCTCCTGTTCCCAAAGCAGTGTTGAACTATCAGGAGAACTTGATGCATACTCCAACGGGATCAAGCTCTTCCGTGACTTCATCAACGAATTCGCGAGCCAATACCAGCAGCAGCGGGATCAGTCCAGTGGGTAGTGTTGCAAGCAGCTTAGACACTTTCTCGCCTTTGGCAGCCGAGCCAAGGAGGTACGGCGAGGATGAGCAGATGCGCGTGCCTGCTTTGAACGTCAGCAGGAGTCCCGAAAAGTCCCTGCGTAGCGACCAGCGATCAGCGCCAGAGTCGCCTCCGCGAAGTTTCGCAGGACCTTCAAGTAACCAGGCTCCACCTCGGTACCCTACAGATACGTCTTTCATACCTCTCGAATCGCCAATGGACCCAGCGTTATCATCAAGTCCGCAATATCGCTCCGACAATGCCTTCGAACCTCGGACTTCGGGAGAGACCAGAACAGCTCTGAACAAATCGCCGCTCATGGCAGAGTCTCTCGAGCGTGCATTTCCATCCTCAGATCTACTCGTGCCAGCACCGCGCAAGGGCGATGACTCTGCTAGCAATCGTAGTATGCCCTACAGAGCGGACGAAGCACCGTGGTCCTTTCAGACCGTGCCGCAGCCTCCGCAAACGCCTCAAGAAGCGCCGGTGCGAAAACAGCATGGCAGAAGGCCCACGAATGCTAAGCCGATGTGCAGAGGATGTGGCCTCATGATCGAAGGGAAATCGGTCAAGGCAGCTGATGGCCGGCTAACAGGACGATGGCACAAAGCTTGCTTCGTCTGTCGTTCATGCCAGCAGCCTTTCATGACGGCGGATTTCTACGTGATGAACAACGAGCCTTACTGCGAGCAACATTACCACGAGAAGAACGGCTCGCTCTGCCACGGGTGCAACCAAGGCATCGAAGGTCAATACCTCGAGACTTCGACTTCCACCAGGTTCGGAAGCATCGATAAGAAGTTTCATCCGCGGTGCTTCACGTGCTGCGAATGCCGTCAGGTGCTGGCGCAGGACTATTTCGAGATCACGGGGAGAGTTTACTGCGAAAGACATGCATTGGCTGCAATGCGCGCGCAGGCACGACTAGGGTCAGGCCTGCGACCTCCTGACAGGCGGAATCTGCTGGCGGAGCGGCGAACCACACGACTTATCAATCCTATGACCTGAGCTGTTTTCCACTCTGCACTGGCATTCAGCAGCGGCCCGCCCAGGAGCAAAGTTTTGATCGACGCACGATAGACCACCGGCACAGCATTCACTACGCCACCACGGAAATCGATATACCATGAGCATCTTCAGTCACGACCCCGGGCATAGCGTCCGAGTCCCATGAATGCATACGGGACGCACCGACCCAGCGTTGCGCTTGTTTGATTCTTTCTTTCTTGCATCAAGACCAACGAGTTCTGGTTGGCGAAGGCCCACTTCTGGCCGTTCCCAGTATTGTTGATACCCATAGAGAGCGAATTGGCGTTGGAGATAGAGCACTCAGCAAGACACTCTAGACAGCCGCCAAGTCGCAACAGGCTGGCTTGCATGTTCGTATTGTATATATGAAGTATTCAAATAAGAGGACTCTATCACATCAAGACTGTCAGAAGTCTCGAAGTCACACCTCGTGAGTACCACAAGCGCTCCGGAAGAGGCGAAGAAAGCAGGGAGACGTTCTCCGATTCGGGCAATATGTCCGGTTGGCAGTGCGCCTTCTGGACGCCCGCATGCTGTGCGGCAGATCGTGTGACGCAGGCGGCCTACTTGTAGAAAGTTGACATTACGCAGTACCGAACGCCTCACGTCGGGTGATGGCGTATATCGTATATAGCAACAGACGAGTTGAGAAGCGATTGGTGAGTGCAACCCTTACTGCCAGCACACATGCAGCCGAGAGCAGTGTGAGGCAAGGGCATAGGGATGAGCGATCACGGCAGTATTGTCCTTGATGTAGGTGGCTGCGGATAAGCAATGCGAACAGATGACCAGTGATGAGCACAAAACGATTGTCTTCACACTCGGAATCGTGCAGGCAATCATAGGTAGTCGGTACATCATTTGCCCGTCTCTGCTGTACCTCAGCACGCATATGAGCGCATACAGAGCGCATGTCGCTCGCTTCCGACCTCTGCCCTGAATGAGCCTATTTTGGTCACTGACCTTGCTCTACATGTGTCGATGTCCGACGCGTGAAGCAGTTGATGAACTGCTTTCGTTTCACACCGCGACCCACACTCTGCAGCACAGGCCTGCCGAGAGATTGCGTCTTCCAGAAGAACTCTTGGTTGAAGCTTGCGGGCGTGTTGTTCTTGGGTCTCCCGCACAGCGACAAGAGAGCTGCGAAGCGAGGCGATGCTGGTCAACAGCGACGTGTATGGTATGTCCCTCGGATGGGGCGACGAGGGAGGAAGTTCGTAGTGGAACGGAAAGATCAGTAGGTGTTGTAGGACGCAGCTGTCGGGTGTGAGAGCACACTATGTGGCGAGGTGGGACAAACGGCGGCCGCGCCCCAGGTCAACGGATGTGCTCCTCCTGCTTGGAAATCTGCATGCAAGATGTGTCTCAGGTCTACACAGGAAGCTTTTGGTCCTGTACGCGGATGCCGACTCATGTCGCTGCTGATCATGGTGCAGCGCTGTAAGCTAGCAACCTTGTGGACGCGATGGGAATGGGCAGCGAGCGCGACGAGAGTGGACACCGGACTGATTATGGGTGTGCCAGTGTCTACGGTTGTCGGCATGGCGAATGGACGGCGAGTTATGCGTTCTGCCGGCGAACATTCGATCGTTGCTACTAGTAAGAGGTAGTCATACTCGCGAGCGACGGCATTGTTGTGAGTAGGGGCTGGAGGCTGGCTCGCTAGCTGGCATGGTGTATGGTGTACGGCGACCGGGGCGCGGCGCCTTTACTTGCTGCTCTGCCCGCAGCCCTGTTCTTCGCTATGCCAGCCGCAGCCGCAGCGCCTGCCTCGCCAGGGGAGCAGCAGGAGCCAAAAGCCAGCAGGAGCTAGCAGCCAGCAGCCAGCAGCCACATCGTCGCAGCCTGCCCTCGCACTGCGCAAGCGCTGTCTTTCCCCTCGGCTTGGAGACGCTGCTGCGTCCGCTCTGGGCCCAGTTCACTGTTCAGCTGCTGGGCACAGATGCACACGCTGATTCCCCACAGCCCTCATCATCAACCACAGTCTCCGTTTCTCGCCCGTCGCATATCCTCGTCACCATCCCCATATCGTCGTCACTGTTGCTGCCGTGCGCTGCACACCGAATCGACATACGTCCACCACTCCCGTCATACCTGACTGCGACGACCAGCCACCCACCACCTACACAGCGTAGATTTCGGCAGTCAGAACGCTGCCACGTCCGCGCTGATTGGTGGCGAGCAGTGACCGGGATCAGAAATAGGGCAGTGAAGGCTTGTTGATCGTTCTCCACTGTGCCTCCCGAAAGGTAAAGCAGCGAGCCAGCTTTCGGCGACAAATCAAACTCCTCCCTGCCCTCTGCTCTGCGCCGGCACCAAGCACCAGACCGCAGCTGCGACCTCACCTCCCTCCTCCACCTCCGTCGATTGCCAGCGGCACACCACTTCACCGCTCACCTCCGCCACCATCTTTGACACCGTGTCTGCGCATTCTTTCCACCCGCGCCGTCGACCCACGCCGCCGCCGCCGCAACCTGGTCACCACCTTCACACCTCGCCGCGACTCCTGGACGGGTTGAGAGCTGAGCAGTGCACTGCTACCCTCCGCGGCCTGCCCGCTGCGTTCACATTGGACTGCTCGCGAGCATCCACCTCGTAGGTGAGTGAACGTTCCGTCGCTTCTGCTGTACGGCTTGTTGCAAACGTCCTCCCACGCCCGAGCCATTGGCAGCGCCATCGAAACGCAGCGAAGAGGAAATGTCCTCGCATACAATCCTGGCTGGCAGCCGTCATCTTATTGCGACCGTCGACGGCAGCGTTGCACGGACAGGTGTGACGGTCACGCTGCCATTGCAAACAGCACCACGTCTCGTGCACACGGCGTCACTTTGCTCATGCAATTGAAGGAACATCCGTGACTAACGCCTGCTCCCCTAGAACGTCATCCTTCTGCGATTTTTATCGACTACTATAATACGCTTCAACGACACTCATAACCGCTCCTTCGCGTTGTCCCTGCCACACGGCATCCGCCTCATTAACCATCTTACCCGCAGCGCAGGGTTCTACTCATTAACAGCGCCAACATGGGTTGCGGTCAGAGCTCAGAGTCCAAGGAGGGCAAACAGCGCAATGAGGAGATTGAGAATCAACTGAAGAGGGACAAGATGAACCTTCGTAATGAGATCAAGATGCTGCTGCTCGGGGCCGGAGAGAGTGGAAAGAGCACAATCCTGAAGCAGATGAAGCTCATCCACGAAGGCGGCTACTCCAGAGACGAGCGCGAGAGTTTCCGGGAAATAATCTTTTCCAACACGGTGCAAAGCATGCGCGTCATATTAGAAGCCATGGAGAGCCTGGAGTTGCCACTGGACGATCAAAGAGCCGAGTACCACGTCCAAACCATCTTCATGCAGCCTGCGCAGATCGAAGGCGACGTGCTGCCGCCTGAGGTTGGCCAAGCCATCAAAACGCTGTGGGCTGACGCAGGTGTGCAAGCCGCGTTTCAGCGCAGCAGGGAGTACCAGCTCAACGACAGCGCCAAATACTACTTTGATTCGATCGATACCATTGCGTCGCCGACCTACATTCCATCAGATGCCGACGTACTGCGGTCGCGTGTCAAGACCACAGGTATCACGGAGACGACCTTTATCATTGGCGACCTGACATACCGTATGTTCGATGTCGGTGGCCAACGATCAGAACGAAAGAAGTGGATACACTGCTTCGAGAATGTCACAACCATCCTGTTCCTGGTGGCGATATCCGAGTACGATCAGCTGCTCTTCGAAGACGAAACTGTCAACAGAATGCAGGAAGCATTGACATTATTCGATTCCATATGCAACAGCAGGTGGTTCACGAAAACGAGCATCATTCTGTTCCTCAACAAGATCGACAGATTCAAGGAGAAGCTGCCAGTCTCACCGATGAAGAACTATTTCCCGGATTACGAAGGCGGTCAAGATTATGGAGCTGCATGCGACTACATTCTGAACCGATTCGTATCGTAAGTTTCATTGTCGGGCCAGTCATTGAGTCTACATGCTAACCATCATTGATGCACAGGCTCAACCAACATCCTACCAAGCAAATCTACACGCACTTCACCTGCGCCACGGATACGATGCAGATAAGATTCGTCATGGCCGCAGTAAACGACATCATCATCCAAGAGAATCTACGCATGTGCGGTCTGATATAATCAGCCGGCATCTTTCGCGTGGACCTTGCTGGACAGGTTAGAGCTCTTGGTTTCGAGGTCATGCAGCAATACCGAGGTTGTGGGTCGCAACAGGACGCATGTGACACGTAAGAGAGGTGAAGAGGAGAGAGACGGAGTGAAGCGCGCAGCGTGACGACGTTGATGTACGAGGTGCTTGTTCGTAGCTCGACGAACGACAAAAGCGAGCAAGCGACATTATGGATACCACGGATGGCGTTGAAAGGCGCATGCCGACCCCGATGTTATACCTGGATGGTTGGACCTTGTCTTTTTCTCGGGCGTCTTTCTTCCAAGATGGGTCCAGATATACTATGCTCGAGATTTTGCGACGCGGCAGGAGGCACAGCTCTTATTGCTATTTTCGCCGTGAACGGCTCTGCTACCGAGATT
Source organism: Dothistroma septosporum (assembly GCA_002236755.2). Lineage (NCBI taxonomy): Eukaryota > Fungi > Ascomycota > Dothideomycetes > Mycosphaerellales > Mycosphaerellaceae > Dothistroma > Dothistroma septosporum. The sequence goes on from NBZP02000054.1 coordinate 4,060,300, forward strand.
ACCCTAGTTTATTCCCTTATGTGTACTTTAGAGGTATGGAGGTAGCTTATGGGGTGGATGGAATGAGGATGGTGGCTCTGACGTTACAGCACTCACTACCCCTCTCATTCAAGGTGTGAAAGTGCGTTGCGAAAGACTTCTTCACTCGCTCGCTACTGACTGACCGGACTCATGTGCGACACAGGTGTAAGGCCAACCTCTGACACCGACCGACCTTCCCCGAGACAGATGCTCAGGATGTGAATGAGTGAGCCTTGACCAATGTCCGGACATGACTGCCTATGGCCAACAAAAAAGGTGAATCTGAAAGCGGTCCCATCTACTTCGATGAGTGTGGAGACTTTCAACAAAAGGCAATCAGCATAGAAAACACCTCAGCTGCCGAAAGCATAGATAGCTCGAGAACAAAGTATATCAAGTGATCCATATCCTCGAGACAGCGCGAGCGATGACATTACGCCGAGCCGGCTTTGAGATCGATTCACCATCAACGACGTAGAAGAAGCCAGGATTACTACGACTTGTGAAGGAAACGGGTTTCAACCGAAGACCATGGTCCGCATATACGTCTTTCGCTTTTGGTAGGCAGGTAGGACAAGATTGGATGACAGCGGCTCTCCAGATTTGTGAATCGATTGGCAACGTCTTCGCTCGTAGAGGATAGCGCAATCGAGGAAGCTAGCGGCGACCGGTCGAGCGAGCGAGCGAGGTTCCGGAATGGCAACTAGCAGTTGTGACCGTGTCGCTTGGAAGTCAGAAAGTGCATGGGGATATCGTCCCGCACGCTTGTCCGATGTTGTTTCGCTGCTATGGTATGAGCCACCAACCACGCATCAGATAGAATAGTGGAAACGACGCGAGAAGTTGTGTTATAGCACGAGAGAAAGAGGACGAAGTAGAGGTGAAATATGCACAGGCAAACGTCTTCCTCAAATGAATGTGTGAGCTTGATTTTTCTCTCATGATAGGCCGTCAAGAGCAACTTTGATCTTTCTCTAGTCGCTCGCCGAAAAACACAGTGATGATATGCACAAGACAGCTTCCACTCCCTGCACGCGCGAAACACGCTCTGCGGTTGCGCGGCACGCGGAACTGTGTAAATGATTTCCTGTTTCGACATCAATTTTCTTGCTCCTTCGATTTCCAATCGCCATAATCCAGTCCAAACTTCCCGCGAAAAGCACTTAGAAAGTCATTCGAGATCCGAGCAAACCAACGTGTCTGAGCCTTTTCAGAGCTAGATCGCATAGCTTCGACGCTTCTCGGCAGCGTTGAGAACATCAAGCATCATCTTCTTGCGGTCGCCAGTTGGCGCACCGGGGGTTGCTGGGGTGGGTGGCTGCTTGAACGTGCCAAAGTCCTCGCCCTCACTGCTAGAGGCGGAGCTGAGGCCAAAGTAGCCGCCATCAGAGCCTTGGGACCCACGCTTCTCCTTCATCTCGGAGCCAATGGGACTCATCTTCCTGCAAGCACCTGCTGGAGGGTTGCCATCCTCAGCCTCCTCGTGGATGGGAAAGTTGCACTCTCTCTCGCTCACCGGGCTTCCACCGGATGATTGCGAGACCCCACGACGTTGAGTGCCAGCCTTCATAAGGCTATCAAGTGCACGGCGTCGCCGACGAGTTGCAAAGTTCTTGCTGCCTTCGTGCTTGGTGGTTGGCGCCGCAGTCAACTCCTCGAGGGGTGGTGGTCCGCGCGGCTGGCGAATTGGATGCTCGCCAGCACGTGCTGCTCCAGGTCCAAAAGTGCCAGTCATAGGCGTAGGAGGGAACGCCACACGCTGAGAGCCAAATGTGGCGACCGAAGACGTCTTTGGGCCGTCTGCGACATTGCCGAAAGCGTTGATTGCCAAGGACGAAGCCTTCTTGTGACCACGGCGGAAGGCTGTCGCAGATGGGGGAGGAAGCGGCTGAACATGCTCGAGCGAAGATGGTGGGGACGGAGCCTTCTTTGGTGGTGTGAAAGAGCGTCCGCTGGTTGGCGTGGCACGCTCGTTGACAGAAGAGTTCGTGCCAAAGCCGTTAACTGGGGACGATGAATTGGCCGGAGAGAACGGATTGCCCTGGTGCTGGCTGACGGGAGACATGGACTGCTGAGCCTGCTGCATGCCAGGATCCACGGCGTAAGCGTAGCCTTGAATGGCTGGGTTGTAAACTAGGTAGACGCCAGGTTGACCAGGGACTTCGATTGGAGACTGGATCTGCTGCTGACCGTAGAAGCTCTGCGGAGTCTGAGGTGTCATGGGGCCTTGGTGGAAAGAAGCTGGACGCATGTTGCCGTTGATGCTCATGCTTTGAGCAGCCGCAGTAAGGCTGGCGAGTTGCTGCTGGAGCTGCTGTTGACGTTGGGCCAGGTAGAGACGCTGCATCTGCATCTGCTGGAGGACGACCGGGTCCATCTCGTCGACCTGATCAAAGGCAGCTGGTGGAGCCAGCACCTGCTCGGGAAGAGAATAGATCTGCCGTGCAGCGTTTTGCGCGTAATGATTCCGCAGGTCAAAGCCAGCGCCTATGGCTGTCTGCGGCACACCCTGGGTGTAGCCGTCAAAATTCTGTTGATCCGCCCATCGTGACGCGGATGGGCCGTTGGTGGAGTGGTGACTCTGATGGTAAGGAGCGGAAGCCGGGACTGCTGGAGTCTTCGGCTGGGTACGGAGACCTGCAAGCAGGTGGGAGCGGCTGGTACGGGGAGTAGGATTATCCACCTGATTCTCGCTGATGGCAGGTACTCTCGGTGGAAGGGCAACGCTCAACCTCTTGGTGTTGTGACGAGTACCGCGAGCGCCAAAGCCGGAACCAGGTACACCCAAACCGGTGGAAGGAAAACCGTTGCCGTTATTGTTGTAAGTCATTTGAGCAAGACCGCCAGCGTCAAAGCTCATTCTCTAGGTCCGAAGACTGGCTGAAAAAGTGTGTATCGCGGGACCGTAAACGCGTTGCAAATGTGACAAGGACGCTGCAGTCGAAAGGTGTTGCAGCGACGCGACAGAAGGTGTCCAAGGGACGCAGATTAAGCAGATGCTGTTGGGTGGACGTCGTAGACAGATGCCTGAATTAGACCGCGGAGTCAAAGCCAGCAGCGGGTGGTGGTAAGGTACAGATTATCAGATTACAAAGAAATAGAGCTCTCTCTTGTGACCGGAGAGCCAGCTGCGGCGACAAAGCGGGAATCTTTGTCGCAATTTGCCTTCGCCCAAAGAATCGGTGTACCGAGATGTGCTGCTTGTGCCGTCGCTTGGGAAGTTACGTCAGAAAAGGTGGATGTCTGGCGGTAGGACGAGCGTGATGAGATCGAGTCGAGGTCGAGCCGGCGGCAGAAGCGCACCAAGGTCGGTCGGCGGTCGGCGGTCGGCGGTCGGCGGTCGCGGTGATGTGCCCGGGGTGTGACTGTCGCTGGTAGTGGTGCTGTGCAGGCGTGCTGGACGAACACTGACAGAGCAGAGCAACGAACGAGGCAGGCAAGCCTGACGGTGACGGACGCTGCAGTGGTAGCCAGGCAAATTGCGATGACACGGGGCGTGCGCGTGGACGTGGACGTGGTCCTGGCCAGGCCGCGAGCGCAGAGGTCGTGTGACGGAGGAAGTCGAATTAGTAGGAGGCCTCTGGTGAGGTGCGTCGCAATGGGAGTGGTGGTAGCGTGCGTGGGTGTGGGCGTGGATGTGGGCGAGTGCGGGTGCGTGTGCGGGTGCGTGTGCGGGTGCGTGTGCGTGCGAGTAGGGTGCCCTGTGCGACGAGAGACTTTCTCTTCTCCTGCTCTGTGGCGAGCGACGACCAGCAAGCGAGCTGAAACGGAAGCAGGCAATCAATCGATGGATGCGCGGCGAAAGATGCAATGGCAGGACTGCAGCAGACGGACTGGCGAGCAAAGAAGGAACGATGGACGCAAGAGGTGCGGTGCGGTGCGAGAGGAAGGGGCAAGCAGCGAGGACAAGAGCAAGAGCAAGAGCAGGAGCAAGAGCAAGAGCAAGAGCAGGTGCCGTAGTACGACGCTCGACGCTCGACGCTCGACGCCGGACGCTGCGAGACGGCGAGTGAGATGGAGACTGGGAGATGCACGCGAAAAGGAGTCAGCAGTCCTGCGTGCACATTGGTCGCAGCACCACGCGGGTGCTAGCGCTCGTAGCGCCGTCGCCTGTAGCCAATGACTTTGGCACTGCTAGCACTGCTTGTTGCCAATCATCGATCGCCTGAACTGCAAGCACGCTACAACCCCGGCGTGCTGATGCGGCGAAAATCACAGTAGTGGGTCAGAGCAACGCCATATTGTTGCTCTCGTCCTCGTCCTCACCCTCATCACCGTCGCCGTCGCCAGTGTGCAGTCTCAGCGCAGAGGATGACAGCGGACCCCACGGCAGGACGGCAACGGCGTTTTCGCTGCTGTCTCATCTCTGCACATGGGACCCTAGATCGCGGCGTCCGGCCCTGGCCCTGGCTCTGGCCCTGGCTCTGCCTCAAGCCCTGTCGGCCTTAGACTTTCACTTGCAGGACCCGCATGTGTGCCAGAATCCACAGCCTGTCACTCTCCAACGGACGGCAGCGGCGCTTAAACCTCATGCACCATCTCGCGTCTGTCAATCCCGTCGCCATGGCGTCTACAACATGCGATGAACGCTATCTACCGCCAGCAAAGAAGCGTGTGTGGATCGTGAAGCAGACGCCTCGGCCGCATCAGTCGCTACTTTGTAGTCCTCACTATCCTCGACGACCATGTTCACGGCAGATGTATTCGCTGCAGCAAACCCACTCCCGCGCTCATGCTGAGCCGTTACACCACAGCTCATATCGACAAGAGAATGGAACGGAGTTCCGCGCGGTCGTACCAGGTTCGCTGCCTGGAGATCCCGACCCAGCAGATAGCGGCACGTCGGTTGTTGGACATCTTCTTCAATGGGTCCAAACAACAGCTGCAACAGATCGAGAGTCGCAGTTGAACATCCCAGCACGCCGCGTGTGACCACCTGTGCTTTAAACCTTCAAACTTCGCGATGAACCATGTTTCAATGACGGAGCTTTCTGGTGAAATCAAGGACTGAAGGACCGTAGTCGTCCAAGTACCGCTAAATGTATGTTCTCGTTATAGATTCAGGGGAACATCACGCCGTGGATGGAAACACGTAAACGGAACCATCATGTCTTTGACGTTTGTACAGATAGTGGATCGAAGGCTGGCTATGGGAACCTCCTCGCCCCAGTTGCGGTGTGCTGAGAAGACCAAGCTGCGTGGCAGCCGATTCGCCGTGCCAGAAACTTCACTTTTCGCCGCTTTGGAGAGAAGTGGGTGGTCAGCTCAGCTCGTGGTACAGCTTACAGTCGCCACGAGCTCCAGTCGTCCACTCATGACGGGCTCTCATCACAGTCACCTGAACCCCGAACAGAACGGGGTTTGTGGACATACAGCTTGCGCTCGAGTCCAAATGCCATTGCTATGCACGAAATTCCTATGCTAAGCATAAACCACCGTGTCATCGTCCTGCTCACGCGTCCTTCACCCAGCTAGCCGGAACAATACCTTTACCGGCCCGGGACTCCACCTCTACCCACCCATCTCCTTGATCCGCGAGAATCAGCACCATCTTCTCCCCTTCTATCATGTCGACCTCGCCGGGGCCAGAAGCCACATACGTGTATAACGCTTCCACGTGCTTGATCTTCTTTGCGCCTCTCCGTGGCGCCACCGCAGGGCCTTGCTTCTTCGTCTTGCCAACACTGGGTGTATCGCTCCCTGCCAGACTCGTCGTCGACGCCGATGCAGCCATGCTCACTGGCCTATCATCGACTGGACTCTTGGAAAGCGGCGCGGGGGCGCTAAGCTCGGTATAGCTGCTAGGTACCAGGCCTGCAGACACGCCGAAGGACGATGGTTTGATCTTGATCCAGCCGGCGCCATCATCAGGCTCAACGATGGTGAATTCCTGGCCCTCTGAGATAGATATTTCACCATCACCGTTGGCGTGATACGAGTAAAGCATCTTGCCTTTCTGCTCTTCCGGGGCAGATGCGTCTCCGTTCGGCTTAACGTAGCTTGTCGGCGGCGGAGCCATGACCCGATGGCGCCCTGGCGCGGACGCGCTTGGAGATGCGGTTGTCGGTACAGTCGCATGGCTCTCTTCGCTTGTCCTGACTACCGTTCCGGAAACGCTTCGATTCGCGCTTGCCGCATACCCAGAGCTGAGCGTGTTCATCGAACCTATGGTATCACTTCTTTGCAGACTGGCGGTCCGATCGACGTTGCCATTGCCGTTCCCATGACCATTGCTGGCGGGTGGCGGTGCTGCGGTCTGTGCCTGCGCCGCTGCTTGTCGTTCGGCCTTGATCGCTTTCTTCTGCTCCTTGTTGAGCTCTCCGGGACAGTCAGCGGACACTTTCAGCTCACACTTTGTGTGACACGTGAAGCCGCACTCCTCACAACTCATGCCTTTGGCGTTTAGACCCCATAATCTGTCGCCACACAAATCACAGCTTGTCGGAATCTTGTAGGTCTGATTCTTGAAAGAATGATTCCGCGCTCCAACAGAGACATCACCAACTGCCGAAGTGATGGTGCTGACTTCCACCTCAGCGGTGACTCTTCTCCGCTCAGCGTCGTGCAGTACTTCTTGGTTGTGGAACTGTGAACGAACGACATCCACCTCGTCCCGCTTATCTTTGCCCTCTCTGATGAGCTGCCTAACGTGCTTCGCGGCCTCTACCTCTTTTCGTTTGGCTTCGCATTCCTTACGGAGCGGACTCAGGGAAGACTTCGACTTCGAAAGTATGTTCATCAAGAAGGTCTTGCTTTGTGAATCCGACGCCATCACATCGTCATCTAGCCATACTGGAGAGGGCTCAAAACCAAAGTCTGGAGGGTCCTGCCACTGCACGGCATTGTGTCGGACGAACATCATGCTGTCCAAAACAGGATTGTTCCGGGGTATCTCGGTCGAGAGATGCTCTAGCAATTGCGTTGACCGGGTCAATATCTGGGTCTCCAGGGAGGCACCTATCGTCCACATAGTATTCAGAGTCGAAGTTCTCGTTTCCCAAAGGGCTTGTAAGGACTGGCATTACCAGAGTCAGCAAGGAGGCCTCTACAAGAGTTTAAGGCAGACACCTGCTTACGTCGAGCACTTCAGGAACATATTCATGATAGTAGCGTTCTTTTTGCTTGTTCGTCACATTGATTGTGATCAGGTATGTGTTCTTGGCATTTCTCATGTCGCTTTGCTGCTGAGCATAAGCACTCTGCGCCTTTTGCTTGCCGTTATCGAAGCTGCCGTCCATCTTCCTTCGCCTATTCTCCACTTCCTGGCAGACGCCATAGTATTTGTCCTTGGTCTTCTTCAAGTCACCATAGTTGCCGTCTCTTTCCTTCTCCAGCTTGGAAGCATATTCCGCGTGCTGCTTCCGCAGGTCCTCGTATCTGGCAGCAAGCTGTTTGAGAGGTTCGGCCAGCGCGGAGATCAGCTGGTTAGAGAAGTGATCGTGTTCGGCGGCTCTACTCTCCAACGTCGTGAGCTGGATGCCCCATGTTGTCATTGAAGCGCTCTCAAGCGAGCCAGGCGTGACGGTAGGGGTGTCTCCAACACTCAGGCTGCTCGTCTTCTTGGCCTTCTTCTCGTAGTACTTTTTCGCAAGGGCGCTAAGCTTCTGACTGTATTCTTTCTCAATGGCAGACCGTTCGCGGTAGAACTGCTGGATGTCGTCCAGCCATGCAATACCGTTGGCGACCCAGGCATTGACTGGTTTAAAGCCGTCCGTTAGTTCGAGGCCGAATTGCGGTGCTATATCAATTTCGGCCATGTCGTCGTATTGGCGGGTGAGACATATGAAGGTGGACAATCAATTCCACAGCACTACACACCCAGTGTCTTCTCCATATGGTAACAAATACATGTATGCACTTCCCAGATCACTTCGGTACTGCAGCAAGTGGGCGCAGCAGCGATCGCGGCTCGCGGCTCGCGGCCGCCACGCGGCAATTCCGCCGAGGTCTTGGTGGGGCAGCTCGAAAAGGATCACGGCGGCGCTAGCGAATGAGCACCGCGGGGACACAAGCTCTCTTGCTGTATAGTTATGCTGTACCTGACCTGCAATACCTGCCGAACTACACACCCCACGCGAGCACATTGCCCACCTCGCTACATCAAGTGACGACCGCACATTCTTTAATACCAGCCTTCAATATCAGCTTCCAAGACCAATTGTACGACAACCTTACAGGTGAGTGCTAAAGGCGGTGGCATTTCATCAACAGACATGCGCGCGCAGCATCTCGAGAGAAGCACCTGTTGCTGAGACACTCGTTCGCACTTTTCAAGTAGCTGACGCGTTCCTTCACAAGAAGATACAGGCACGCGAGCGTCCGGTCGCGCCCACGAAGCGCCGTCGCCGGATCGAGCGTTCGTTTTTTCCATCCCACGTTCACAACCGCCCGCCATGTCGGACACCACTCAGCAGGCAACACCGTCCGAGCCTGAACCAGCAAACCTCGCCAAGCTCTCCATTTCCGCAGACTCGACGAAGTCCGCCACCAATGGCAGCAACCCAGGCGCGGCCACCTTCACACCTGGCAAGTTCAGCTGGGCCGACGACGCAGAGACGCCCACCACAGAAACAGACAAAAAGCTGGAGACATCGGAAGAGGAGAAGGAGCGCGACAGCGGTGATCTCGCAAAGGCACAGACTGATGGTGCCACCACCTGGCTGCGCGGCTCAGCAGGACTTGACGAACCCGAGTTCAACGTCAACGTGAAGCTGGCAGACCTTCAGGCCGACCCGAGCAACCCTCTCTTCTCGGCCACATCCTTCGAAGACCCCAATCTCGGACTGTAAGTGAATTCCCATGCCCACGTTTCTCATCTGACTGCTGACCGTTCCTCAGCAAGCCAGACATCCAGCAGGCCCTGGCCACTATGGGCTTTGTCTCACCGTCCAAGATCCAAGAACGCGCTCTTCCTCTGCTGCTTAGTACAAATCCGACCCGCAACTTGATCGGACAGTCACAGTCGGGAACTGGCAAGACCGCCGCTTTCGTTATCAACATTCTGCAGCGCGTCGATCTCAACTCCACCAAGCCACAAGCTCTGGTTTTGGCTCCCACACGTGAGCTCGCCAGACAGATCAAGGGAGTGGTCGAGCTCATGGGCGTTTTCCTCCGACTTCATGGTCTGCGGGATGTTTACGAGGCGGTTCCAGGCTCTGATCGCGATTCTATCGAAGCTCAGATCATGGTCGGCACGCCAGGCACTGTCGTGGATCTCCTCAGGAGAAAGCTGCTTGATGGACGTAACATCTCGGTCCTCACGCTTGATGAGGCCGACAACATGCTGGACATGCAGGGCATGGGCGATCAGTGCAAGCGTGTCAAGCAGATGATTAGCCGCCAAGCGCAGCTCGTTCTCTTCTCTGCGACCTTCCCTCCCGCGGTGCTAGCGTTCGCCGAGCAATTCGCACCCAAGGCCAACCAAATTACCTTGCCCGTGGAAGAACTCACTGTCAAGGGCATCAAGCAGATGTACCTCGACTGCATGAATGACGAGGAGAAGTACAGAGCTCTAGTGAGCTTCTACAAGCTCATGACAATTGCGTCTTCAATCATCTTCGTCAAGCGCCGCGACACCGCTGCAGAAGTCGAGCGTCGCCTCAACGCCGAGGGTCACAGCGTTGTTTCTCTGACCGGTGGGCTTGAGGGCCCTGCGAGAGATGCTGTATTCGAGAAGTTCCGGAACGGCGAGGCAAAGGTCCTCATCGCAACCAACGTCCTCGCTCGTGGCATCGACGTTCAGACAGTCACCATGGTCGTCAACTACGACATTCCAGAGACCGGCGATGGCCAGCCCGACTACTCGACTTACCTCCACCGCGTTGGTCGTACTGGCCGTTTTGGCCGCACCGGTGCTGCTATCAGTCTCGTCCACAACAAGCGCAGTTGGCAGGACCTCATGGCCATCTGCAAGCACTTCCAGGTGACCCCAGAGAAGATTGATCTCAGCAACATGGACCATGTCGAGAAGCAGATCAAGACGATTATGAAGAATCAGCGCAACGCCGTGGACGTTGACATGAGCTGAGGTGGATATGTGGGACAGAGAGACTCAGACAACCAAAGACCGTGATGGACTTGGAAGTGCCTAAGGAAGAGACTACAAGGGCATGGAGATGGCGCTCGAGGCTTCGGTGAAGGCAACTCACCAGGACTGATCGCGAAATGAACGAAATGCTTGGGCAAAAGCTCCCCGTGAGCTTTTCAAGGATGGGCAAAACATCCACTAGAGCATGGAACGCTCCGAGAGATACCCAGCATCGACACTTAGCCAGACGATGCATGTTGAAGACAAGATATCGACGTTGCTGTACAGCATTTACCTCCTGTCTTTCTTACGCACGCCGATATTTCGCCGGAACTTACGAGTGTGCCCGAAGCATACAGCACACGTTACGGCATTTCCACTCTGCAAATAAGTGCTACGGTGCGGCTGTGCCGACGCAGCTACTTAAGGATGTGTACACCTGTTTGCGCAGGCGATCCTTTCTTCTTGAGACATCAGGATCCCCCGCGCATATGCTAACACGAATTACACATGCTCTGGTATTGCCATTGTTCGATGGTTCCACCTCGTGACTCTCTTCGGCAGCGATCTTCTCTGAAATGTACCACGCTAATAGAAACCTGTATGGTCAGATATGCTCACGTGGCCGCAATTTAGCAGTCTACCATGTAAAATTGGCACGTTAAAATGATTACAGCAAGCCGACACTATGTAAACCAGGCTAAAGGTACTATCTTCAGCGTTGCTGTTGCAAAGCCACTCGCTTCTGCCTTTTCAGCCAGGCCACAGTCGGCGGCCGGACCACTTCATTGAACACAGCTGTGCCATAGATCAGAAGCACAAATCCCACGACTTGTAGCCACTTGAAGCTCTCCCAGCCGAGTCCTAGGCTGACAAGCCAGATGAACAGTGTACGGCACGTGTCAATTGTGCTTCGCGCCGTGGCAGATATCAATCGAGTGACGCTTAGACCGAAGAAGTTGAAGCCACTGAAATGATGTTAATATGTGACGACATTGTGGGCAGAAATGAACCTACCCGATCGAGATCATGATTAGTATCGATGTTACCCCAATGGAGCGGAAGTGGAACATCTCGTAGAAGCCTTCACGTGCATCGAAGTAGCCGCCTCTGCCAGCATCGGTCTGTCCAATTGCAGCATGCAACACGCCCATACCAATGAGCGTAACGAGGAACCCAAAGATGCCCTCCCATCCTACAACGCGGATCGGGTCCATCGAATATCGCTCCATGATGCTTTCCTCGAGAACGAACTGTGTAGCTGTGAAGATTTGTGCTGCGGCGATCAGAAAGAATCCCAGCACAGTCTCTGCCGCAGTATGCTCTTCCAGAGCCGACACGCCCCGTCGTAGTGCGAGGCCAGCATGAGCGAGCACGTCAATCGTGTCGCCAGACTGCGCATCTTTGGGCAAGGTGGGTGCGCCATGCTTCTGATCCAGTACTCCTGCAAGACCGACCACAGCAACACCAAGCACAACAATGAAGAGACTTGCCCATTTCCAGGCTCCAAGTTGCCTCTTGAGGAATATCACGCTGAACAAGCCAACGAAGAGGACCAAAGCCCCCCTCGTCATTTGATAGATCGAAGCCGCAACGAACAGTAGCCCGACATTCATCAGAGTTGTGCCGCAAATGTCGCAGATCGCTGGCAGCGCCAATAATGTGACATTCCACCCATCCAGCGGCTGACGTTCCTTATGCAGCAGTTCAGCAACTAGCTTGGGTGCTGCGATGATGTTCGTAGGATCCACGAGTGTCTGCGACGAAGACAAATCGTGGTGAAGCTCGTTCTCGTCATCCTCATCCTCTTCTCCTGTATCTTGCGATGCCACCGGCACGTATCTGATATCTTGAATGGGCACAACATCTCTTTCCAGAACGCGCTGGACGAGCCAGGACAGGAATACGACAAGCCAGCACCCAGCCTCGCCGACGAACATCTGGAGTGTTTGGATAACGGGCTGTTCGAACTTCTTCGGTCGATCGGTATCGCAGTCTGCTACACATTGCAGATCCTAGGCATCGATCAGCAGGACTTCGTTGCTCCAGGCTTGGCAGCTCATACTTGGTACTTGGTTAGCAGAGTATTGCAGACGCCGGTTAGCAGCATGAAGGCCACCAGGACCGGGATCATAGCCTGACTCGTCATGATGGCGGTAGATCTGAAATTAGGAGAATGTACGGTACGGGGATACTACAGGCCCATCTGCTCGTTGAGTGCAGATGAGTTCAGGACGATGAGGGAGTCGTTGCTCGCGTGACGTTGTCACATGTTCCGATAGAGAGGTCAGATAGGTACCCGAGCCGGCGTATTGTCGGAAGCGGCTCCCGGGACAAAGCATGCAGGTGGGTCGTAGCGTTTTCTTGCTGCAGGAGCTCGTTCGAAAGTCGAACTCCAACTTGAACTGCCAGCGGGTAGTCTCTCCCGTCCATGTCTTGTATGAAGTCAGGGTGGCAAGAGGACTTCCACTCCTTATGATGCTGACCCTTCTTCGCGGGGCTCACAAGCATACTGGGCTGCCACTCGTCCGATATCGAAGCCAAGAACAGTCATGACCGACAACCATGTCGAGCACTAGCCCTGTTACTATCATGCGTCATCGCCGCGTTCGAGAGACCCGACATATCGCTTGCCTCCCCATGGAACACTGCAAGACCTTTCCCAAACGGCCCTGATCCCAAAGCCCTCTCGACGCGTGCTACCGTCGGGAGGAAGCTCGGGTGATCTCTCCTTTTCGCCATCGTTCTGCTTGCGCGAGTACCATTGATCATGGCGGAGACCACATGGCTTTTCCTTTGCAGCTCAGATCGATAGGTATACCAACACGGCACTCTGTCTGCCCAACAGACTGAGCCAGATGAATTGACCACTGTGGACCGTGTGTGGCATAAGCGCGTCTTCAAAGGCTCGCAACGCATGGTGGTCAAGAATATCAGCCGCAGGATGATGCACAGCAACATTGAGCTGTTGGACGCGAACGGCTCGACCAAGGAGCCGGTGCATAAAGCACTACCGACCGAATGCGATGCGCCGTCGACATCGTGGTTTTGCTCAATTATGTAGTGACTTTGGCAACAAGCTTGTGATCTCACGTTGTGGCACCTGCGTCGATCCAGAGATGGGCCATCGGCAACCGTTACTCATATGCCGTCATTCGGCTGGGTTGTCAGGTCTGGCATAGAAGCTAGGGCAGGCGAGAGAAGAGACGGCCGCCAATGAGAGGATCGACGGCATCTCGTAGTGACTACCAAAGTAATGCCGTAGCGCAGCAGTTGCATAAGGACTGGAAGCAAATCTAGGGACTGCTCCAACTACATTCAGAGGGTCTCAGGCACCCGGTGCACTTTGCGAAAGCCTCTGATGCTGCCAGCGATAGAGGGTGTATAGGTCACCGCTTCTACCGCCTTCTCCGAGAGTGCACATTGCAAAGAGTTTCTCATCCGACACGAACCATTATCCTCGCAATTCGCATGCTACACACCATCAAAGGCTTCGTGTCGCACGACAACCTCCAAGGGTCCATTGCCAGACACCCGCGAAGCGATCTTCAGAACCGAGTTTTAATCCTCGTCATGCACTCTCTAGGTCCCCCACCCTCTTGTGGTCGGACAAGAATAGGTCAAGATCCTAACTACGTTGGTAACGGCAGCGGTAGCATAGCCGAGTTTGGCACCAATTGCGGCGGAATATAGACCTAGTCGGGGTATTGTCACACCCCTCGCAGACGAAATGGCCCTCCGCATGCTCCATGTGTTGATGTGCGCACTCATGTTGCTCGCGCAAGTTCTCAGCCATGGCAGCAGCGTCGCCTGAATTCCCGTGTCCGCCTTCTCGATCCACAATTACCTGCGCACGCTCCAAGCAGGCGGTCCTCATCGAAGTGGGCGCAGCGACAGGACTTCCAGGTAGCGCCACAGAGATGGCAGAATTCGTGGCAGCAGCGGCAGCTTTACGTATAGTCAGTATAAGTTCTGTGAACGACATCGATCTTACTCACGTCATATGGTACAACCCGTATCCAGCTCGACCATGTTGTTACACGGGTGGCAACGGCTCCAGCCTTGCTGTCCAGCCACGGGCAGTGTCGCCTCCATCTCGCCGTAGTGTGGACAAGTTCCGCCATGAAACCTGGCTTTACAATCGATGCAAGTCCCAGTGCCACATTCGTAAGAGGCTGCTATACGGCCCGTAAGAGGCTGCTATACGGCCCATGCGGGCTTTGGCAGGCACATATACAGAGCATGTGTGATTGCTGCAGTACAGCTTGTCATTGTCCTCGAGCTCCTCTCGCTTGGTCGAAAATGCTGCGCGAGGCTCAGGGCTGAGCAGGCGAATTGCATCTTCGAATGGCAATGGATCGCCGTGGCGCCGTGGTGGGAACAAAGTCTCGTCTTTCATTGAGGTGCATTATAGTGACTCGAGGCAGTCGCCACAGAACCAATGTCCGCCCGAAGCTACCAGCATGTTGTCCTGCAAATGCTCGTCGCTACGAGCGCTGCACTCAAGTGAGCGTGGCACAACACGCTTGATAGCCTCCTCCACGTACTAATCTGTGGCCTGGTCTGATGCCAGCTCCGGTGCACCTGGGAAATCGGCTTTGGAGAAGCCTCGGATTTCGCGGTAGCGAAGCAGCTCGACGCGATGAACTTCCCGAGCGGTCTGTGCGGTTTATGCTATAGCTGCTGCTCTCCTGGCGGGATCCAAGCGAGCCGGTATCGGTCGTGCAGGCGTGCAGGCGGAGTCTCTTAGATGTCGACTATTTCTAGGCGTGTGATAATCAGAGTCGTGAGGTCGTCCAGGTCGTTCAATTGCTCTGTGTCCGACATGACGAGCAAGGGACGACGGAGGACGTTTCACGTGGCGATGAGCTGTGCTTTTATGCACTGGGAGTGAGTTTTTACAGTAATGCGCGAGCCGTAGAAGACGCGTCACAAAGGCCCAAGTTTGTTGGCGCGTTCGGGAAGCTCCGCAGTCTCCGGGCTTTCACATGCTAATCTCCTTGGACATTCGCTAGCCACCAGGTTGTACAAAGTGCTTAATGCGGAGGATTCGGACAGCGTCATCTGCGCATACACCCATCATCCTCTTCGGCCCTTAACACATCCTTTACAAGCGATCAGCAGTTGAACCGACAGGGATAGCACATGTTGATGTGACCGATTCTCCAGTAAAAGATATACGTTGAGAGCCGAAACTCGCCACATCGCAATTATGTCGTTCTTACGCCCTGTAATCGTCGTAATGATGGCACTCGTGGTCTTCTTCAATCCTCAGCCGTGTCCGCAGCGGTGCCTCACCCGCGCCTCGCAATGACGTTGGCACGTGTCAGCAGTCTGTCTTCTTTGGATCATGCGCAGCTACACGTTCTGTATCGCAGACTTCAGACATAGCGAAACTGAGCACCATAGTGACATTTGTGTGAAAATGATGGTAGTCCCCAGGATGAGAGAAGGGGGTATGGCAATAAGTGGCCGACTCGCGAGATGGGATAGCACCCAGTGGTCCGCTCGACAACGGCGCGACAACAATAGCAGCGCTGCCATGCCTCTACCTCGGCTTTAGCGATCGTTCTCTGCACTCCTTCGTCTTCTGGACAATCTTGACCAGCGTGGGCGCGGCTCATGCACATCGCGCAGGTGATCTCGTGGTGGGATCGACATATTGCAATATCATTGGCCCTACGTGTTCGCGGAATGCACGTAGAACAACTGGGGAAATGGCAGTAGACCGAGACACTGTCGTCAAGCTCATGTCGTTTGGCGTCGGATTGCGCTACTGTGTTATGGATGAGGCCTTGTCGAACGTCGTTTAATGAGATGGGTCGTTGGCAGCAGCGTGGTGGACAAAGTGTTTGGTCGCGTCATGGAGCGCTGAACAGATTCTCTAAATAGCCATTGCAGTGAAAATGGGCACAAGCTGCGCTATACACCTGATTCGATGGGAGGAAGTCGCCACATGTCAGGCAGGGAAAAGGCGGAGGAGGCGGAGCCTCAGGTGCTGGTCGATGTTGCTCTCCAACGGCAACGGAGTTCCCGAAGCCACGAAGCGTTCGGTATTGCTACAGTCCCTCTACTTGAGCTAATAGGGCGAGGCAGGCAGACTGCGGCCTAGACTCCTGTTTCGCTGGAAGCATCACGCACGTAGTTATTGATGTCAGCGAGCTGCATCTGGGTGATCGGTCCTGCGGATTCACCGTCCCAGTCGTCAACGGCGTATGTTTGACGTGCCATGGTCGCGACAGTAGTGCAGAGAACCAATTGACTACGAGAGGCGGAAGCACTTTATCAAGCTGTGGGGACACCACCATGGCCTAGTCGATCTCGTGTCCCCAAGCGTAAAGTGCAAGATGCATCAGAAACTCAGCCTTGCAGGATCCGCTCCGGGGCGGGGCGTATAGTACGATTCGCATGGATCTGGCTGTTTTCGTAGTGACACAATATCCAGGAGCCCGCCAGGGGCTCCACAATGGCCGGGAAAGATCAGAGGTTGCACGAACGGCATTTGATAGGGTTTGGCCGTTGTATTCAGAAAAGTCTCAGAGCACCAACCATGGCCTCCTCATCTTCGCCCATTGCCTCGCCTTGCTCATCATCCTTCTCCATCAACCCCAGATTTTGCTCAAAGAGGCTAGGGAACAACGCGTCCGCCCTCTGCTCCGTCCACGTGGTTCGATCCTCAGGCGCCATGAAATTCTGCAGCTTTTCATGCACAGTATACCGCAGCTTCCTCCCCTTACTAGCCTTCGTGTCCACGCTCCGCTTCGTCTTCGCCTCTCTTCGCATTTGGTAGCCCAAGTCAATAGTCGATGCCGCGACAGAGTCCGCACTCTTCTGTTCCAATAGCTCCTTCAGCAGTACGCCATAGAAGTCCGCGTCATCGTAGATCTTGTCATCTTCTATAATCCGCTGCTCAAGCTGCAGAGGTGCACATGACTTTGGAGCATGAGAGCGCTTTATGAGTCTGTCTGCGTTCGAGAGCTGCTCTTCAAGGACATCAATAATGGTCGCCTGATGTTCTGTACGGTTGATGCGACCGCTTTGGGTTTGCACGGCCGGACCCTGTGCCTTGTTTGACCACTTCTTCAACACCGCATCGCGCAATGGTCGGCTCTGCTCTTCCTGAGCCTGGAGATGAGTCCATAGGGAGTCCGTGCTTGTGCCGACGGTAAGCTGCGAGCGTTTGCGCTTCTCGCCAGCACGAGCCTCAATCAGGTCTTCCCGAAAGCTGTTCAGCGAGTTCCACAGACTGAATGCCGCTGTCTCTGCAGCCTGTAAAGCCTGCTGTGCATCCGCTCTCTCTTCATCGATCTGCTCCTGCGGAGTTCCTACAAGAGTGTTCGTGGCGACCAGCGACTTCTGGAGTTTTATCCTGGCATGCAGTAGCGAGTCGAAAGTTGCCCGTTGCTTCTTGACTGCTCGGCCCTTCTCTGCTTCTTCTCGATTCGCCTGCGCAAGAGATTTGGCGACAGCCTTCTGTGCGTCTTCGCCACGCACTTTCTTCAGATCTTCGAGGTCCCGAGGCGATATCTTGGCCGATGGTCGCTGCACTTCCTCTTCATCCTCTTCCTCATCCTCGTCCTCGTCGCTAAGATCGGTCGCATCCGTACCGTCGGCAAGCTCATCGTATAGATCATCGCTGTCTCCACTAGCATGCCTATCCTCCAGTGCCACATCATCATCCGCGCTGTCCTCGTCATCGAAGCCACGATTAAACGGATCATCCTCTGCTTCTTCCTCCAGCGCGTTCCTTCCCACCTTTGCGCCGCTATACTGCGGACCAAGGGCAATATCCTTCGGTTCCCGCAGCTTGCTTTTGCCGACATGTTCGTAGTGTTCTCTGCCATTAAATTCGTCGCCGATGCCTTCGGAACCAGAATCGTCATCGTCGTTGTTGGCTGGCAAGTTCTCCTCTTCCGGGTCGAAGTCCTTCACAGTGGTCGCGCCATATTCCTCAAAGTCGCTCTGGCGGTTGCGACCGCTATTTGCAGCCATGCTTGTATGGGCGAGAATAGATGTACCATAACATGCCAGAACTTTTTGGAAGACCTACACACGGACTCAGCTCCGTCGGCACTAGCAAGCGAAATTTGTCAACGCCGAACGCCGTGAAAGCGTGTTCATGGCAGTACTTCTCCCCCTCCTCCTCCTCCTCCTCTTGATGTACAGTTCATGGAGCTGACATCAACGAGCGTCAATATCATCGTCTCGTTCATCGAAGCATGGGGGCTCTCGTACAATCTTCGTCGCCACTGTCATTCGGCGATTCCGAGCACTATCGCGTGAGCTATTCGAAGGATGCGAATAGATAGCACTTGTCCATTGGAGCATCGCTCAATGTAACCCCGCCGTAGCATGCAGCCATCCGGGATGAGTATCTCGCTGCCTAAGGACCATCCGCCTGTGATGTTGTCGCTAAAGAAAGTACAAGACACGTCGTTAGTAGGTCATACCTTCTTTTCCTTCAATCGGTCCGCGTGGCTGTTGTGACACTCACCTATTGCAATACTGGCTCGAGGCCCGCCCAATCAATGGCGAGCTCCGTACGATATGATGATGACTACGAGACGGATTCTGAGCTGGGCGTTGACTCGGATGTAGAGTCCAATTTTTCTACAATACCGACGGACAACTATTCTGAATCACGAGGTTACGAGAGAGATCACTCAGCGGAGCACTCTACTGGGGCCCGAGAGGCGGGCACAAAGGCACAAGAAGCATCGCAACAAGCCACCGCACCAGTATCTTTGAGGTCTACATACCCAGTCTGGAATGAAGTAGAAGCACCAGTGTCGAGCTCAGAGGCGCCGCCGCCAGACTACGAAGCTGCGACTACTAGCCGACTACTCGAGCAATCGCCGCACTCATCTTACCCATCGGCTTCTTTCTTGCCACAGAGCCTTGCCACAGGCCAATCTCAGCCTCTAGATCTAGCGCATCAAAGTATGAGTGATCCCGCACTCATTAGAGAGTACCCATCAGACGAGGAGACTGGTCTACTCACAGGTAGCAAGGGAAACAAGCGTCAACGGAGCTGGCTCTTGTGCCGCGGAAGGCAATCGATCTGCAATATCTTTGTTCTGGTCTTGGTTGTAATAATCGTCTTACTGACCCTAGGCACTTCAAACAACGCGAGCGAGAATGACAGCAGTGGCGACCCAGGCAATGGTGGTAATTCTCCGATCAGTCCTCCTGGTCCACATCTACCGCCTGAAGCGCCATTCCCAACGAGTCCCGAATGTCAATACGAATACTGCAGCGAGACTACACCGTTTAGCTTCCTAAGTGTATCCAACTTCTCCTTCATGGAGCTCATGGAAAGCCCGGATTGGATTTCCGGAGGCATCAGGGGAACCGTGAACGTACAGCCAGGTCGGCAAGATCAGGGCGAGGACATACGAGTCTCTTTGACTCACGCGACGACCATACCTCGGATATGGCTGGCATCAAATCTGGTGAAGACAAAGGACTCACTGCTGCTTCAGCTGCCCAACCTCAAAAAACCGCAGGCAGGATATAGTGCGAGACCGTGCATGTGGGTGTACGTAAAGATTGAGGTTCGGGCTGGTGTCAGACTCGAGAATTGGGAGCTAGTCACTGGCAACCTCGATATCAATATTGAGGATGGTCTTTTCCGCCGGCACGAAGGCGCAGAAGATCTGTCGGTCCTCGACATTGGTGCATCGTCAACTCTCAGTGCGATCCGTGGGAACATGGAGGCGGCTTACTGGTCTTCACGAGAGACACGAATCGATGTCATTTCCGGATCCATCAAAGGAGAATTCGCCTTACGCGACCTGCTGTCGCTGAAGAGTCAGTCCGGCTCAATCAACGTAGATGTGGATCCCAGAGAGGCCGACCTAGATCGCCCGAGACCAGCAGAATACGTGACGCAGTCGCAGTCTGGCAGCATCAAGACCCGCTTTCCAAGCAGCGGCGCCATCGCCAAACGCGAGTACATCACTAGAGTAGAAGGTCAATCAAGCTCTCTATCGGGGTCTTACATCCTTGGCGCATTGAGCTCCTTTCACACTGCTTCCGGTAGCATCGATCTAGATCTCCTCCCCAGATTTGATCGAGAACAGCCCTTGACCCTTCGCACGGATACTCGGTCTGGCCACACCAAGATCAAAGTCCTTACTCCACAAGACTACCACGGCGAGCCTTGGTCAGCAGCACACACGTCTCACAAGACCACATCCACGAGTGGATCCATCGATGTCGTGTACCCGCAAGAATGGAGCGGGTACATCGAGGGTCAGAGTATTAGTGGCAGTATCGATGTGACGGGTAAGGATGTTGAGATAGTTTCGGATGAGCACAGAGGACCCGTGTTCCGGCATTTGCTTGCTAGGAAGGGGGTCGATGGTCAGGGTTTGATTGGACTGAAGTCGACGAGTGGCAGTCTTAACGTCAGGGTCGGTGAGTGATAGCAATATCAAAACAGTGGATTTTCGTGAGCGTTAGGCGTTGGTGATACTTGCGGCAGCAGCTTCTTGTTGATGTTTAATACGCTACGATAGGCACGAAGATTCATGACGATCGATCATAATGTACCAACGAGCGAGCTTATCAGACCTTCATCTCCCTCTGTACGGCTCGCGTGACCTCGATCGATCATCTCCCAAGTGGTTTCTCCTCCTGCGATGACTCTCACGGTCACTTCTATCTGGCTTGACATCACCATCGGAGTCTCCAGAGTCTCTGCGTGGCTTTCGCCTACTTCCCTGACCGCCGTCCGACTCCGGTGTGCGTGATCGTCCTCGCCGTGACCGATGTGGCCTGTGTCTGCCACAATTTGCACCGTCACGATTTTGATCTTTGTGCCTCGAGCGATGCGACCCACGTTCATCGTCATACCTTCTTCGTCGCGGCTTGTGCTCTTTCCCTCCGTCATCATCATCATGCCTACTTGAACGATGGTGTTGCCTGTCTCGGTGCCTTCTCCCATCACGGTCCTGATCCTTAGACTTGTGATTCACAACACTCTTCAGTGCTTCAACAATCTCCTCTCGCTTGGCCTTCACCAAGTACTCCTTCATAGGATCATCGTCATCGTGATCTCGCAGCAACTTCTGCAGCTCAATCTCCTCCTTGATCAAAGGCCGTTCCTCTTCACTTTCACTTTCCGTCTTCCTCCGTTTCCTGCGATCATCGTCCTCCTTATCCGTGCCCTCCTGCTCTTCTTCCTCGTCCATGAGTCCTTCCACCTCACCCTCCTTCTTCTTGTACCTCGTGTGGTCCACGCTCATCACACGACCCATGACTCCGGCTCCGGAGAGATTGTCGACAGCAAGATCGCAACTTCTCTGATCTTCGTATTTGATGAAGCAAAAGCCTTTGCTCTTGCCGGTCTCCTTGTCGCGAACCAAATTGATGTGGACTGGGTTGCCATATTGACTGAAGATGGTAAGGATGTCGCCTTCACTGAGCTCGAAGGGTAATCCGCCAATGTAGACATAGGCTGTGTCGCGGTAATCGGTATGCCATGATGCGTTCAAAGGTACGCATTTGTCGAGCTCCGTTTGATTGAGGCGTTCAATCTGGCGGATGGACTGCATTGTTGGCGGCCGTCGCTTGTCAGGCGCGGTGTGTACGGACTCTGCCGCAGACTGGAGTGCTGGTCTCTGGTAAAGTCGTGCCTGGCGCTAGGAATTCACATGCTTTCGCTGGTTCGGCATGACGCATAAGGGCAACGCCGATCGACATGGAGCTTCATGTCCCCTGCAGCTTGTCGCTGCGCTCGCCTTGCCACATGACTGCTCTTCCAACAGTGGAAGATTCAGTGCTCTCCCCACGAGACTCGCACTGCTGCCTATCATCTGAATCCACCACAAGCAGTCCCAGAGATCACCTGATTCACCTGACGTGTGACCGCGAAGCCGAAAGCTCAACCAAAACCTTCACCTGCTGCCTGCGATGGGATCAACATAGAAACGTTCATCAGCATGGCGCCTGCTCTTCACATCTCGATACCCTCCGCCTCGGTCGCCGATCCATCGGGGAAGCCATATACGGTCTATCACATAGTCCTGCAGCTCCCTCTCCGCAGACTGGAGATCAAGAAACGGTACTCAGATTTCTTAGATCTGAACAATGAACTCGTTTCACAGACAGGTCAGGCTCCTCCTATTGCTCTTCCCGGCAAATCATGGCTACGAAAGACAGTGACCAACCAGGCCATGACTGAGGACAGACGCCAAGCCTTGGAGAAATACGTCAAACACATCATAGAGTCCGACGAGGCGCGATGGCGCAGTAGTAGTGCCTGGCGGACATTTCTGAACCTACCCACTGGGACTACGACCCAAACTACCGCGACACAGCGGCCGGTCAGCTCTAGTAGCGCTGTGGCCGATCCGCAACAGTGGCTCGATGTCCATCGTGATTTGAAGTCACAAATACAAAGTGCACGACAGCAGCTCAAGCAAAGAGAAGCAGCATCTACAGCGCAACAACAACATACACTATCCGCAGAAGCGAAAGGTAGCCTGATACGAGCGGCAACATCAATAGCACAATTGGACGATGGCTTGAAGGCCATGACAGCAGCCAGCAAAGGCGATGAGGCAGGTTGGGGCAGCGCAAAACGTCTCGGAGACGGAGAACTACGGCGAAGGCGAGATTTGGTTGGCGCTGCCAAGAAAGAAGTAGAAGGCCTGGAAGCAGTTTTGCGAAGCATGGCAACAAAGACAGCAAACGCGTCAAGCAGCATCAACACCGGTGCAACCGCGACAGCAGGCGATAAGGAGGGTTTGTGGCGCGGCACCGCAGCTGCGAAGCCTAGTGGTCGTGTCCTGGGTGGACCTCTGAAAGAGACTGAACGAAGCCGCGAGTTGGATAACAACGGAGTGCTGCAGCTGCAACAACAAGTCATGCAAGAGCAGGATGAAGACGTCTTGTCGCTGGGCAGGCTTGTGGCGAAGCTCAAAGACATGGGGGTTCAGATCAACGAGGAGATCACGATTCAAAATGAGATGCTGGGACTTGTTGAGCAGGATGTGGATCGTGTGCAAGGGAAGATTGATGTTGCGAGGAGACGCATCAACAAGATTAGCTAAAGCTGGAGGAGGGAGCATGAAGGGAGCATTTAACGTGTAGACTTATGTGACAGTGCTGCGTTCTGAGCGATCGCACGCACAAATTATGTGCATGTATTCATTTTACGATCGATAGACCTCTTCAGCATCTGTGCCACGATTGCTCTCGTTATCTGTCGACAATATCCACCTCTCGGCCACCTCGGTCTCTGGATTAGACAGAGTTGACTGAGGTAGCGGCGCAGTGGATGGGAGATGCGGAGATGGATGTCTATTCATGATGCCGGTCTGTACAATCCTTGCCATCTTTCGTCGTATGAATCTGTTTGGCTCGCGAGTCGTGACGCATGAAACCCGTCTCGCGTTCGTGCGGGATACGTCTCTGCGCTCTTATGCCCTCGTTCCTCTTAAATCAATATTCGTGGCCAACATTTCCATCCACAGGCCGCGCTCATCTGGCCAGTGATTCATTTACACGAAAGGTGCCTCGTGATTTTCACCCTCCCGGCTTGCAAACCTCCTCAATTTGCTTGACCAGATCCGCAATCTTATACGGCTTGGTCGTGACAGCATTCATACCAGCCTCAAGCGCAGCGGTTCCATGCTCGCTGCGAGCATTCGCCGTGACGGCGATAATCTTGAGTCGTGCTGCATCTTTGCATGCTTTCTCAAAAGCCCGGATACTCTTGGCACAGGTAACGCCGTCCATGACAGGCATTTCGATGTCCATCAGGATGACATCGAAAGTGGGAGCGTCCACGGGAGAGCCGTCGTTCGAAGAATCCGGCGTGAAGTCCAACATGTGTAATATCTTCAGGGCTTCCTCGCCGTGGAGCGCAACACTCACTTCGTACCCACGTTTTCGTAGCTGATTAGCGAGCACCTTTTGGTTAATCACATTGTCCTCGACTATGAGGATCTTCCTCGCTTTGGGACTTTCCGGCAGGGCTCGCTGTACGACAGGTTTCCGCGGGATCGTTTTGGCCGCAGTATAGACTGGCGACCCCGTCTGCCCTCGAAGGCTGGTTGGGGATTCCAAATATGGCATATTTGGCAGCACTTTCGGCGCTATTACCTGCTTCGTCTCCACTGTGAACACGAACTTCGATCCGATGCCTGGCTGTGATGAGACACCGATACGACCACCCTGTAGCTCGGTCAAGTCTCTTGAAATAAAAAGGCCAAGACCGCTGGAGTATTTGCTTTCAGTTTTCGGATTCGCCTGCTTGAAGCGTTCGAAAAGACTAGTCATCTCGTCCTTTGTGAGGCCCATGCCGTTGTCCTCAACGGTGATGGCCAGGTAGAGAGAAGGCACAGACTGATACTGATCGCCAAACTCAACAGCTTTAGGGCTCTGCCTGGGCTTAACGCACTGTATAAGATCTGTATCCTGGCAAGGGCTCTCAGCCGTGGCGCTCAGCTTCACTGTGACTCTAGGCCACGGTCTGTCTTTTACCGCCTTGATCGCGTTGGTCACGAGATTGATCAATACCTGTAACATTCGATGTGAGTCAAGCAAGAGCCAGTCGACTTGGAGCTGCTTGAGTGATGCGTCCTCCAGAAAGTTCATCGTTGCACCAATGGCACGCAGTTCGCCCTGGAATATCTTCAAAGCGTCCTGTACGACTTCGCGTGGATTTGCAGGCGCTGGACAAATCTCGACCAGACGTGAATCCAGCTTGGACAGGGCGAGAACATCTCCAACAATATTTCGAATGTGCTGAGTGCAGTAAGATACCGTTTCTGCGGCTTCCAATACCGTCGTTGATGAGTCTGTCGTCGTCTGCCGCGCATTCTCAATTATGTCGTCTGTACAGTGTATCATGGCGCTCAGCGGATTCCGTATTTCGTGTCCCAGCTGAGAATCAATTTTAGCGCAGCGACAAGAAAAGCCGAAGAGTGTGTGTACATACCATGTCAATGAAGCGCTCCTTCTGCTGCTTCTCTTCCAGTGCCTCATCCATTCGTCGTCTCAACAACTCCTCTGCAGTCTTGTGGGATGTGATGTCGATTATCCACAGCATTGTGTTGCGTTCATGGTCATTTTCTCTGTATCCCTGCACCAGTACCCACGATGGATAAAGTTCTGGAACAGTCTCCAAAGGACTGACTGCTGGTCGTCCGGCCCACTTCTTCAGACGACACTCGAACGTGAAAGCGTTCTCGTGATAAGCTCCAAGATCCAGATTGCCGCGCACCAATTCAACGTCATCTGGGTGGATGAAATCTAGCAATGCTTTGGAATCCTGCGGTGCCGCAAGAACATCGTGGTACGATCTGTTTGCCCATTCTACTTCGTACGAATCGTTCAACGCAGCGATACCAACCGGCGCATAGTCAGCGAACTTTTCGTATCTGGCTTCAATAATCTCCATTTGTTGGTTAATTTGCCAAAGCTTCTACAATGGCAAAAGTGGTTAGCTGTAGGGCATGGCAATTGACTCTCAACTTGCATCGACAGGGCCACGCGCAAACTCACCTCGCAATTGCAAGATCGTCCCGAAAAGTGCTCATCCAGCCGCCTGATGTTCTTCATGGTCTGTAAGGAACCGTGGTCGATTGCGCTCTTCACAGCATTGCCTATCTCGCGCGCCGCTGACTTGCTCCGCTCCCTGCGTGGGGGCAGCTTGTTCTCTTCGTCGATAGTCACAAGGCTGCCTGAGACTTCCCCGTCATCGCCCACGATAGGCAGGAACTTCCAGGTGTATGTCTTCTCTTCGACGAATCCGAGTCGATCTTGCCTTACGCGCTGGTTCTTTACGACCTCACTACAGCCGTTACGCGCTTGGCTTCCCAGTATAGCTTCGAGGTTCGGGCAAAGGTCTAGCAATTGCCCATGTACCAATTGTCCTTGCAAGGGTGGGGTTCTGTTCCCGATTAGAGTCGCAAAGGCCTCATTATACACAATCGCAGCCTCTTTTGCAAGGCCATGGATGACAGCAGAGGCTGAGCAGTCTGCCATGGACATCAACACGATCTGTCGAAGCCCGGCAGGCCATTCGGCCATAGGACCAAGTGGTGACTTGTCCCAGTCAACATATTCTCTCGTGGAGCGCTGAAAGTCGGTCGTTCGAGCTTCCTTGCGGGTCCAGTCGAGGGTCCGGATTGAGTTGGAGCGTCGTCGGCTCAGTATGACCATCGCAAGTCGCCGGAGTCAGTGCAATGGGTTGGTGTGGGAGAAGGGAGCTCAGCGATGTTCGGCAGGAACGAGAGCGTGGCGGAGGACGCACCCGACAAAACATTGACGTAATTGTGCCACAGGGGCTGTGCCTGCTGTCAGACCGATAATGTTATGAGTGCGATCAGGTATGCGGTTGGACTGTGCATTACTGTCGCATGATGGGCGAGGCCGAGCTGGGAAGCAAGGCACCACAGGGACCAGGCCAGGGCAGGCGCCATGGCGATAGTTCTGATATGCAGGGTCTGCCGATCGTCGTTCCTGCCGCTGGCCTGAGGTTGAACTCTTCTCCAACGTGACTGGTGGAGAGTGGTGGCCCGGCCTCGTGACCCGACACTCACGATCGTCTCGGACGTGGCAGCCGAGCTCCGATGATGCCGACGAGATCTCCTCCCTCAGACCCGTACATGTGACAAGAGAAGTCGGAGAGCAGTTTTGGTTGGGCCTGCGAAGACGCAGGGCGTCAAGATTGCCGTGTGTGGACATGCCGGCAGTTGACGGGTCATTAGGCTTCCCTTGGATGAGCTGTTGCTATTCTTGCTCCTTCTGGACGAAACTATGTTCGAGTGATTGTCAACGGGTCTGGGCGCAGATGGAACAAGAGGCCGCTTGGATACCATGCTCAGACCAGGCTGAGGCATAGCGACCAACGACTCAGACCGTCGGCCACACAAGTGGAGCAAGCTCGTCACGGCAGCATCAGAGTGTTAATGTCCGGCCGTCGAAGGCTCCACGGCCTATCTTCACATTCGGGCAACTGCAAGGTCTTGACTAGTCACATGTGACATCTCACTGCTCGTCGCGGTAGGTAGCTCACTTGTCTATACCACTCACCACGTCTAGTCCGTACTTCTAGTACCAAAACCGACATGGCGTCTCAAGCATTCACCGACCGAGTCTGCCTCGTCACCGGCGCAGCTAGCGGCATAGGCCGTGCCACTGCGATCAAAATGGCCTCCCTGGGCTCCACTCTAGCGCTCCAAGACATAAATTCCTCAGGTCTGACAGAAACCAGTAATCTCTGCGGCGGCACACACTACACGTCAACCTTCGACGTCTCCTCTTCCACAGCCTGTAACGACTTCATCGCCGCCTTGATCTCCAAATTTGCCCGCCTCGACCACATCTTCAACTGCGCCGGGGTGAATCCTACGGCATATGCGCTTGAAGATACCAGTGATGGATACTGGGACAAACTCATCAACACGAACCTCCGCGGAACTTACAACATCACGCGCGCCGCGATCCCCGTGCTACAGGAAGGGGCCAGCATCGTCAACGTAAGTAGCATAATGGGCATCAGCGTTGCAGCAAACTATGCCATTTACTGCGCTACGAAATGGGGCATCGTAGGGTTTACGAAAGCGATGGCGTTGGAACTGGGCCCGAGGGGAATTAGAGTCAATGCTGTTGCGCCCGGATACATTGATACGCCGACGAATGCTGGCGTGGTCGCTGGGCCTGAGGCTGTCGCGGCGCAGACAAGGCAAGTCGCGCTGGGGAGGATGGGGACCGCGGAGGAGGTGGCTGATGTGGTTGCATTCTTGTTCGGGAGGGAGGCGAGGTACATGAGCGGAAGTGTGGTTGAGGTAACTGGTGGCAGAGCGTAGACTGGGCTGGGACCAGTCATCCGTGCCAAATGACCATTCTATGCTGGGTCATGAACTCCTCGCCATGCTCGATTGAGAACGCTGTTCACCTCTCATCTATTACCGCCGTTGCTGTTGTCCCTCTCTGACTCCTGCTCGCGCTCAATCTTCTGCAATTCCATTTCGATCAATCGTACACATACGTCTGCAACATCACTGCCGACACGCCAAGTCCGAAGGGTAACGCCGTTTCGCTCGAGAGTACTCCTCGCGCGGTCAAGGCGTTGCTTCCACAAAAATTCCTTCTTACTTACGCCTTCTCCAGGGCTGCTTGGAAGGCTATCGTCATCATATGTAGCAGATCGTCTGTTCGACGATGCTTGACGAGCTTGTGTGAGAGAATAAGAAGTGACATTTCGCCGTGGCGGAGGCGGGGGTGGTGCGTGACCCATGGCTGATGATGGCAAATTAAGGTCTTCAAAGGAGTTGACAGAGGTCATGGGTCGAGCCAATGGAGATGTTGGCTGGCTTCGGCTGCCAGAAGAATTTCGTGACACGCTTTGTCCAAAGGATGAGTCGCTTTGCCACTGCGTACCATGTGGCGGCCGAGCTTTCGACAGAGTGTCTTTTGCCATCTCCCGGTACGTTCTCGGTCTTGTTGGAAGAGGTGGAGGTGGTTTCCTGGTCGAATCTTGCCTCGTGACCTGCGACAGTGGAGAAGGCTGATGGGTCTGTATTTGTATTTGGGGTACATTAGTCGGCCTAACCGCACTTGATGGCTTTCTTGGACGC
This sequence comes from Dothistroma septosporum, assembly GCA_002236755.2. Lineage (NCBI taxonomy): Eukaryota > Fungi > Ascomycota > Dothideomycetes > Mycosphaerellales > Mycosphaerellaceae > Dothistroma > Dothistroma septosporum. The sequence continues at coordinate 4,088,944 of NBZP02000054.1, forward strand.
GGAGGCGGGTTCTTCTCAGCATGATCGATAGCTGAAATGGCTACGTCGGGAGGCGGTCCCCGCAGACCTTGTGGCTTCGGAGGTCGTGGCGGCGATGGGGAAGGCTTCTTTCTCGTCACGACTTCGTCGAGATCGTGCCGTGCCGATGTGCGAGATGGCGGCGCTAGCAATGGGTTGGACGAAGGGTTGTCGGAGAGGTCAATCAAATTCTCCTCAACTGGTGCAGCCGCCGGACGGGCCGGTAGTCTTGGTCCAGATCTTCCTTGACTACTCCTTCTAGTCTGCAGCGAATCGTTTGGCAATGCGTCAGGATTGATGGATCGTCTCGCATGGCGGGCTTGTTCCTCCATATCCTCTAGAGACGCGGCGATGGCTGCTTCCAGATCAGGATCATCGTTACGAATATCTTGCGGGCGCGACAAGCGTTTCGACATGGCGAGTGAGTCGCCACTCTGATGTCGAGAGTGGTTGCGAGAATGGCGCTTGCTACCTCCTGGACTGCTGTCATTAGGATCAAAATAGCCGGTCTTGGAGGGCGCCGTCGTGACGTCTCGAATGAAAACACCCAATACTCTGCCAGGGTTATCCAATGCAGTCTCTGTGTAGACCTCAAGATCGGCTTCACCGCTGTCACCTACTAGCACGAATCTCCTGTCGGGGAAGTCGCGCATGATCTTCTCAAGGGACGATTTCTTGCGCTCTGCAACAGGTTCAAATATGCCTTGTAGCATCCCACTGTATTGCTTCAGGTGGAACGATCCTCGCGGCAGATTTGCCAGCTTGAAATAGCTGGTCAAGACCGGATACATCTGCCATGGAGAATTGGAGACGTAGTGCAGCTTGACACCCATGTCGTGAAGCGTGTTATACCACTCCCGAACGCCATCTATGGTCAGGTCGCCGAGCTCGCGGATGAATGCATTGCGGAAGATCTCTCTCGCACCAGCGCTGATCGCGGAGTGTTTAATCGTGTCGTCGATGTCACTGATCAAGCTTACACCTTTAGGAGAAGTGACCACAACTTCTTCGGTAGCTGAGAGCTTCTCCCCTGCCAAGACACGGACATGAGTCGGTATGAAGTCGAGCGCAGCTCGGATGGTGAAATGACCAGAGGCATCAGTATACACAGTCAACTGGCGGGAGGCCTGTTCATTGTAGAAGAAGGCACTGATGGGTGTGTTGGCCAAAGGATTCGCCATGAATGGTTTGAGCCGTGTCATAAGATGCGTGTTGGCCACGGCGAGCTCAGCAGAGCTCATCTGGCCAGGAACTTGCCAGGATGTTCTTTTCGGTACATGTGTGATCTCCGCTTGGTCTGAATCCTGCGAAGTGGTACTAGCAATGGAGCCAGGCCGACCACGTGGCATAGGATAGTCAAGCTGAGCGTCTCCGTAGATACTTTCTGTGTCATTTGCCTTGCTTGGCTGCTCCGAGAATGCACCCCGACTCGCGTACTGTTCCTCTTGCTGACCCTTACGAATGATATTTGCGGCTTCAAGATTGATGAGATCTTCATCTTGCTGCTTCGTCGGGCTAGAGGAACGGCTTGGTGCTGTGCTGGTATGAGTTGAATCTCCTGGTCTGCCGTTGGAAGTCGGTGCCGAGATTCCTGAGAGCTGTCTGGCGAGGCCTATCAAGAGTCTCTGCTTCCGCGTATGCTGACCTCTAGGTGGAGTGTAGATCCAACCGCGGACATCGACGTCGACGATGGCATTGACGTCCTCTTGCTTTTCCCACTCACGCCGCCAGAACTCTTCTTCACTCATTTCTCGGCCTGGGGTCGTAGCTTGGGGTTGCTGGCCAGCCAGCAGTCAGCAGCTGCGTTTCATGATGGCTCAGTGCTCTGACCGAGCAATGCTCACCTTACTTTTGACATGTCTACGGGCGTAGCTGGGGAACAGGATCATCTCCTCATTTCCGCTACGCACCACTGCCGCGTCAGGGAAAGCACCCGGACCATCTTGAGGGCCATGAGATTCGCGCGCTCCATCGCCACTAAAGTAGCTCTGTCGCAACTCGTTGGCCGTCTTCAAGAATCCCGCCAGCTTCTTCCTCCGTGTGCCCGGCTCTCTCGTTGCGTATTCGCCGTAGCTGAGTCCATTGTCGGCTCCGGTGTAGGCCATGTTCGACTGCTCAGCAGCAGACCCATCGTTCGCTCGCAGACGAGGCGACCTTGAGTGCCGCGAGATGGAGGACGCAGGAAGACGTGCGCGTCGTTTCAGCTGCTTTCGGATGTGTCGGGCCACGAGGTAGCGATATATCTGGTCTTGGGCGCGCTGTCGTACGGAGGGTAAGAATGTACAGCGTAGCGAGCCGAGTCCTGCTCTGACCTGGTTGCGGATGCTGGGGAACCAGCGAGTTAAGGGACGAACAGTCCTTGATACTTGTCTGCTGTCACGCCTCAGCAGGCCGAAGAAAGTTCTCCAAGGGGGAGCCAGCGTGAGGGCATGTGCGAGCGCTGCACACCAGCCAAAAGTGGGTAGCTACGTACGCCGTGTACAGCAAGTAGTAGCGTGTACAGGAGAACTCGCAGCAAGCCGTGCTGTCAGCACTATTCATTCACAAGGCGCAGTCCAGACCGAGGGACCAGACATCCGTCCGCACGTTCCGTCTGTCGTCACCGCACGTGCCAATGAAAGCTTCAACATTCATCGAGGTCCGGTCCCTGCACGAGCAGCGTCGTGTCTTCGTGTTTCACACGCGTCCTCCACCACCTCACTTACTTAACAGGCCCTTATTTCTGTCGGCGGGTGTACTTCAGATCACCACAACCATCAGAACACCACTGCAACAGCATACGATGTCAAACTGGGCCAAGCTGCTACTGATGGGGCGCCATGCCGTATCGATTTCATGTATTACGCCGACGAGCATGACCTGCTGAGCACGCGTCGCGTCGATGTTGAGACAACATGGCGTCGAACCAGAAACCGACCGGACTCCAGGCTTCACCGCTCCCCGGAACGTGCATCCATTATGCTATGTTGTAGCATGCTGGTGTTGTGAACAATCATGCCAAACACTCACCTCCACATATCCAGTTGTCACAACACCACACGATGTAACACATACGAATGCTTGGTTTCTGGACATTGCTACATCGTCTAGCACCACAAGGACAAGCTCTATCTTGTCTGCAACAAGCTCCAGTGTGCCTGCAACGTTCGAGAAGCCATCAGCATTTCCTATGCCAACGACCACGACTGGCGCAAGTGTGTACAGTGCATACTACGGCGATGGCACAATCGCTGGCTGGCCAGCTATGAAACAATCGATATCGTTCAATCAGATGTGAGCATTGACGCCCACCCTGGCGTGATCGCGCTAACAGGACTCCAAGTTCTCCAGTCGAAACATGTCTACAATGAAAGCCTCTTGTGCAGCCCGGGGGCTACCTAACGGGGCTTCCCAACAACTCTGACGAAGAAGTAGCAAACATGAGATCTGCAATAAATAGTATCGCAGTCTCTAGCGGCATATGCGACTGTTTCATCCTAGCAATCATCATGCAAAACCCTTTGGCTGCATCCGAGTAATCACAACCCACAATAACGTCTTCAACCCTGGCCTCATGCAAGACCACAATGAGTAAAGCTCTCCCATCCTCCTTCCTTATAAAATACTCCTAACACCCCCGATAACAGAAACCTGCAACGCCAACAATGCCGCCCTTAGACTCCCTGTCGCGCCGGCGAAATCACCCAGATGATCAACGTCGGCGTCTCCAGAATGGCGTCGAGAGATGGGCTTAACCGAACTATGGCGAAGCAGGGAACAAAGATGTGTCGAAATTGTACCAGACCGCGAGGATTGAGATGGGGGAAATCTGGCGGCTGGTGGAGTTTTGGAGATGCGTGTTGTACGAAGAGTCATGCTAGTGATGTGGCGAATCGGTTCCTGGGTGGGGCTACTGCTGCGAGGACGTTGAAGTAGTGAGATGGGAGAGTAGTTTATAGATCCGGCGTTCGATAGTGGGATCCAGCTGGACGATTTTGATGTAATGATGGACGATGGGCGAGGAACGAGATTCGACGATGCCATGCGATAGATCCGAGGTAAAGATAGTGTGGATGTTATGAGTACAGGTGAATGAGGATGGTCACAGGCGAAGTACTTCACGAAAGTAGTTCCAGTGGAAGACGTGGCGGTAATGAACACAAGGTTTCAGCAAATTTGAACTCAGCGCCGGCTAATGCAACCCTATCTCTACAAGGCATGTTTTGCCTGATCGTGCTGTTTCCCCAGTAGCTCCTGGAGATGCACATAACGCCAAATCACCATGCTGTGGTCGCAGAGATGGTGTCCTTCACTCATCCGCGAAACTCTCTTCATTCACAAAGCTCCCATCGTTACTCTCCTGCCGCTCCATGTCCGGAGCCGTAGTACTTTGAGATAGAATGCTAACAGTGCTGCCGACCCTTTGCAGCTTCTGCCGTTTTTTCACATGCACCTCATCATCGTCATCACCCAGCTCATCCCTATCGCGTTTGCCATCTCCGACCGAGGACGGAGCTGGAGAAGACCTGTTCGTTTGACTAGGTGGTCGTTTCGCTGCCAGGCTCTTCGGCAGTTTGCCATTGGGTTTCTCTTTCTTGGCTTTGTCTTTGAGCCCCTTCTTGAGCAGCTTCTTCCTGACGCCGCCGTTGCCCTTGGCACCCAGATCGCCTTCTTCCTCGTCGTTATCCTTGCTTCCTTCCTGACTCGGGTTCGGTGTTGCTCCTCTTGAGCCGGCTGGTGTTCCGTTGATCTTAGCGAGGGCGTTCCTACTGGCCGCGCGTCCGCTGAGACCCATACACTGCTCCAAGTGTTTGGCAAATCGTGTTATGAGCAAGCTGCGTTTGCAGCTGGGGCATGTATGCCAAGGCACGTATTCGCCTTTCCTCAGCTTCTCGTCAATCTTGCTTGCTTTCTTCTCGCCCTTCTCAAGCTTGCCCTTGTCTTTCGTCTCCGCCTCTTCTGTGGGCGAAGGTGGTCCCGTACCATCTGCGTCCGCATTCTCGCTGACCGGCGTGCCGTCGTCCTTCTTGCTG